>CM061354.1:43962651-45162651 GCA_030867105.1 Liasis olivaceus
AAATTCGTGATACCGGCAGTAGGCGCGCCCGCCGTGGGGGCCGAAAAAAGGTTGCGCCCGAATTAAAAAACGGAGGGCGGGATGAGATTCGGGGTGGGATTTTCTGCTTAGAAATGCTTTCGCATAGAATTTTGCGGAACGGCCGATTTTGGCTCCCCAGGAGGAAAATTCGTGATGCCGGCAGTAGGTGCGCCGGACGGGGGGGCCGAAAAAAGGTTGCGCCCGAATTAAAAAACGGAGGGCGGGATGAGATTAGGGGTGTGAATTTCTGCTTAGAAATGCTTTCGCATAGAATTTTGCGGAACGGCCGATTTTGGCTCCCCGGGAGGAATATTCGTGATGCCGGCAGTAGGCGCGCCGTCCGGGGGGGCCGAAAAAAGTTTGCGCCCGAATTAAAAAACGGAGGGCGGGATGAGATTCGGGGTGGGATTTTCTGCTTAGAAATGCTTTCGCATAGAATTTTGCGGAACGGCCGATTTTGGCTCCCCGGGAGGAAAATTCGTGATGCCGGCAGTAGGCGCGCTGGCCGGGGGGGCCGAAAAAGGTTGCGCCCGAATTAAAAAATGGAGGGCGGGATGAGATTCGGGTTGGGATTTTCTGCTTAGAAATGCTTTCGCATAGAATTTTGCGGAACGGCCGATTTTGGCTCCCCGGGAGGAAAATTCGTGATGCCGGCAGTAGGCGCGCCGGCCGGGGGGGCCGAAAAAAGGTTGCGCCCGAATTAAAAAACGGAGGGCGGGATGAGATTCGGGGTGGGATTTTCTGCTTAGAAATGCTTTTGCATAGAATTTTGCGGAACGGCCGATTTTGGGTCCCCGGGAGGAAAATTCCTGATGCCGGCAGTACGTGCGCCGGCCGGGGGGGCCGAAAAAAGGTTGCGCCCGAATTAAAAAACGGAGGGCGGGATGAGATTCGGGGTGGGATTTTCTGCTTAGAAATGCTTTCGCATAGAATTTTGCGGAACGGCCGATTTTGGCTCCCCGGGAGGAAATTTCGTGATGCCGGCAGTAAGCCCGCCGGCCGGGGGGGCCGAAAAAAGGTTGCGCCCGAATTAAAAAACGGAGGGCGGGATGAGATTCGGGGTTGGAATTTCTGCTTAGAAATGCTTTCGCATAGAATTTTGCGGAACGGCCGATTTTGGCTCCCCGGGAGGAAAATTCGTGATGCCGGCAGTAGGCGCGCCGGCCGGGGGGGCCGAAAAAAGGTTGCGCCCGAATTAAAAAACGGAGGGCGGGATTAGATTCGGGGTGGGATTTTCTGCTTAGAAATGCTTTCGCATAGAATTTTGCGGAATGGCCGATTTTGGCTCCCCGGGAGGAAAATTCGTGATGCCGGCAGTAGGCGCGCCGGACGGGGGGGCTGAAAAAAGGTTGCGCCCGAATTAAAAAACGGAGGGCGGGATGAGATTCGGGGTGGGATTTTCTGCTTAGAAATTCTTTTGGATAGAATTTTGCGGAACGGCCGATTTGGCTCCCCGGGAGGAAAATTCGTGATGCCGGCAGTAGGCGCGCCGGCCGTGGGGGCCGAAAAAAGGTTGCGCCCAAATTAAAAAACGGAGGGCGGGATTAGATTCGGGGTGGGATTTTCTGCTTAGAAATGCTTTCGCATAGTATCTTGCGGAACGGCCGATTTTGTCTCCCCGGGAGGAAAATTTGTGATGCCGGCAGTAGGCGCGCCGGCCGGGGGGGCCGAAAAAGGTTGCGCCCGAATTAAAAAATGGAGGGCAGGATGAGATTCGGGGTGGGATTTTCTGCTTAGAAATGCTTTTGAATAGAATTTTGCGGAACGGCCGATTTTGGCTCCCCGGGAGGAAAATTCGTGATGCCGGCAGTAGGCTCGCCGGCCGGGGGGGCCGAAAAAAGGTTGCGCCCGAATTAAAAAACGGAGGGCGGGATGAGATTAGGGGTGTGAATTTCTGCTTAGAAATGCTTTCGCATAGAATTTTGCGGAACGGCCGATTTTGGCTCCCCGGGAGGAAAATTCGTGATGCCGGCAATAGGCGCGCCGGCTGGGGGGGCCGAAAAAAGGTTGCACCCGAATTAAAAAACGGAGGGCGGGATGAGATTCGGGGTGGGATTTTCTGCTTAGAAATGCTTTTGGATAGAATTTTGCGGAACGGCCGATTTTGGCTCCCCGGGACGAAAATTCGTGATACCGGCAGTAGGCGCGCCCGCCGTGGGGGCCGAAAAAAGGTTGCGCCCGAATTAAAAAACGGAGGGCGGGATGAGATTCGGGGTGGGATTTTCTGCTTAGAAATGCTTTCGCATAGAATTTTGCGGAACGGCCGATTTTGGCTCCCCGGGAGGAAAATTCGTGATGCCGGCAGTAGGTGCGCCGGACGGGGGGGCCGAAAAAAGGTTGCGCCCGAATTAAAAAACGGAGGGCGGGATGAGATTAGGGGTGTGAATTTCTGCTTAGAAATGCTTTCGCATAGAATTTTGCGGAACGGCCGATTTTGGCTCCCCGGGAGGAATATTCGTGATGCCGGCAGTAGGCGCGCCGTCCGGGGGGGCCGAAAAAAGGTTGCGCCCGAATTAAAAAACGGAGGGCGGGATGAGATTCGGGGTGGGATTTTCTGCTTAGAAATGCTTTCGCATAGAATTTTGCGGAACGGCCGATTTTGGCTCCCCGGGAGGAAAATTCGTGATACCGGCAGTAGGCGCGCCCGCCGTGGGGGCCGAAAAAAGGTTGCGCCCGAATTAAAAAACGGAGGGCGGGATGAGATTCGGGGTGGGATTTTCTGCTTAGAAATGCTTTCGCATAGAATTTTGCGGAACGGCCGATTTTGGCTCCCCAGGAGGAAAATTCGTGATGCCGGCAGTAGGTGCGCCGGACGGGGGGGCCGAAAAAAGGTTGCGCCCGAATTAAAAAACGGAGGGCGGGATGAGATTAGGGGTGTGAATTTCTGCTTAGAAATGCTTTCGCATAGAATTTTGCGGAACGGCCGATTTTGGCTCCCCGGGAGGAATATTCGTGATGCCGGCAGTAGGCGCGCCGTCCGGGGGGGCCGAAAAAAGGTTGCGCCCGAATTAAAAAACGGAGGGCGGGATGAGTTTCGGGGTGGGATTTTCTGCTTAGAAATGCTTTCGCATAGAATTTTGCGGAACGGCCGATTTTGGCTCCCCGGGAGGAAAATTCGTGATGCCGGCAGTAGGCGCGCTGGCCGGGGGGGCCGAAAAAGGTTGCGCCCGAATTAAAAAATGGAGGGCGGGATGAGATTCGGGTTGGGATTTTCTGCTTAGAAATGCTTTCGCATAGAATTTTGCGGAACGGCCGATTTTGGCTCCCCGGGAGGAAAATTCGTGATGCCGGCAGTAGGCGCGCCGGCCGGGGGGGCCGAAAAAAGGTTGCGCCCGAATTAAAAAACGGAGGGCGGGATGAGATTCGGGGTGGGATTTTCTGCTTAGAAATGCTTTCGCATAGAATTTTGCGGAACGGCCGATTTTGGCTCCCCGGGAGGAAATTTCGTGGTGCCAGCAGTAAGAGCGCCGGCCGGGGGGGCCGAAAAAAGGTTGCGCCCGAATTAAAAAACGGAGGGCGGGATGAGATTCGGGGTTGGAATTTCTGCTTAGAAATGCTTTCGCATAGAATTTTGCGGAACGGCCGATTTTGGCTCCCCGGGAGGAAAATGCGTGATGCCGGCAGTAGGCGCGCCGGCCGGGGGGGCAGAAAAAAGGTTGCGCCCGAATTAAAAAACGGAGGGCGGGATTAGATTCGGGGTGGGATTTTCTGCTTAGAAATGCTTTCGCATAGAATTTTGCGGAATGGCCGATTTTGGCTCCCCGGGAGGAAAATTCGTGATGCCGGCAGTAGGCGCGCCGGACGGGGGGGCCGAAAAAAGGTTGCGCCCGAATTAAAAAACGGAGGGCGGGATGAGATTCGGGGTGGGATTTTCCGCTTAGAAATGCTTTTGGATAGAATTTTGCGGAACGGCCGATTTTGGCTCCCCGGGAGGAAAATTCGTGATGCCGGCAGTAGGCGCGCCGGCCGGGGGGGCCGAAAAAAGGTTGCGCCCGAATTAAAAAACGGAGGGCGGGATGAGATTCGGGGTGGGATTTTCCGCTTAGAAATGCTTTTGCATAGAATTTTGCGGAACGGCCGATTTTGGCTCCCCGGGAGGAAAATTCGTGATGCCGGCAGTAGGTGCGCCGGCCGTGGGGGCCGAAAAAAGGTTCCGCCCGAATTAAAAAACGGAGGGCGGGATGAGATTCGGGGTGGGATTTTCTGCTTAGAAATGCTTTTGCATAGAATTTTGCGGAACGGCCGATTTTGGCTCCCCGGGAGGAAAATTCGTGATGCCGGCAGTAGGCGCGCCGGCCGGGGGGGCCGAAAAAAGGTTGCGCCCGAATTAAAAAACGGAGGGCGGGATGAGATTCGGGGTGGGATTTTCTGCTTAGAAATGCTTTTGCATAGAATTTTGCGGAACGGCCGATTTTGGGTCCCCGGGAGGAAAATTCCTGATGCCGGCAGTAGGTGCGCCGGCCGGGGGGGCCGAAAAAAGGTTGCGCCCGAATTAAAAAACGGAGGGCGGGATGAGATTCGGGGTGGGATTTTCTGCTTAGAAATGCTTTCGCATAGAATTTTGCGGAACGGCCGATTTTGGCTCCCCGGGAGGAAATTTCGTGGTGCCGGCAGTAAGAGCGCCGGCCGGGGGGGCCGAAAAAAGGTTGCGCCCGAATTAAAAAACGGAGGGCGGGATGAGATTCGGGGTTGGAATTTCTGCTTAGAAATGCTTTCGCATAGAATTTTGCGGAACGGCCGATTTTGGCTCCCCGGGAGGAAAATTCGTGATGCCGGCAGTAGGCGCGCCGGCCAGGGGGGCCGAAAAAAGGTTGCGCCCGAATTAAAAAACGGAGGGCGGGATTAGATTCGGGGTGGGATTTTCTGCTTAGAAATGCTTTCGCATAGAATTTTGCGGAATGGCCGATTTTGGCTCCCTGGGAGGAAAATTCGTGATGCCGGCAGTAGGCGCGCCGGACGGGGGGGCCGAAAAAAGGTTGCGCCCGAATTAAAAAACGGAGGGCGGGATGAGATTCGGGGTGGGAATTTCTGCTTAGAAATGCTTTCGCATAGAATTTTGCGGAACGGCCGATTTTGGCTCCCCGGGATTAAAATTCGTGATGCCGGCAGTAGGCGCGCCGGCCGGGGGGGCCGAAAAAAGGTTGCGCCCGAATTAAAAAACGGAGGGCGGGATGAGATTCGGGGTGGGATTTTCCGCTTAGAAATGCTTTTGGATAGAATTTTGCGGAACGGCCGATTTTGGCTCCCCGGAAGGAAAATTCGTGATGCCGGCAGTAGGCGCGCCGGCCGGGGGGGGCCGAAAAAAGGTTGCGCCCGAATTAAAAAACGGAGGGCGGGATGAGATTCGGGGTGGGATTTTCCGCTTAGAAATGCTTTTGCATAGAATTTTGCGGAACGGCCGATTTTGGCTCCCCGGGAGGAAAATTCGTGATGCCGGCAGTAGGTGCGCCGGCCGGGGGGGCCGAAAAAAGGTTCCGCCCGAATTAAAAAACGGAGGGCGGGATGAGATTCGGGGTGGGATTTTCTGCTTAGAAATGCTTTTGCATAGAATTTTGCGGAACGGCCGATTTTGGCTCCCCGGGAGGAAAATTCGTGATGCCGGCAGTAGGCGCGCCGGCCGGGGGGGCCGAAAAAGGTTGCGCCCGAATTAAAAAATGGAGGGCAGGATGAGATTCGGGTTGGGATTTTCTGCTTAGAAATGCTTTCGCATAGAATATTGCGGAACGGCCGATTTTGGCTCCCCGGGAGGAAAATTCGTGATGCCGGCAGTAGGCGCGCCGGCCGGGGGGGCCGAAAAAAGGTTCCGCCCGAATTAAAAAACGGAGGGCGGGATTAGATTCGGGGTGGGATTTTCTGCTTAGAAATGCTTTCGCATAGTATCTTGCGGAACGGCCGATTTTGTCTCCCCGGGGGGAAAATTTGTGATGCCGGCAGTAGGCGCGCCGGCCGGGGGGGCCGAAAAAGGTTGCGCCCGAATTAAAAAATGGAGGGCAGGATGAGATTCGGGGTGGGATTTTCTGCTTAGAAATGCTTTTGAATAGAATTTTGCGGAACGGCCGATTTTGGCTCCCCGGGAGGAAAATTCGTGATGCCGGCAGTAGGCGCGCCGGCCGGGGGGGCCGAAAAAAGGTTGCGCCCGAATTAAAAAACGGAGGGCGGGATGAGATTCGGGGTGGGATTTTCTGCTTAGAAATGCTTTTGGATAGAATTTTGCGGAACGGCCGATTTTGGCTCCCCGGGACGAAAATTCGTGATACCGGCAGTAGGCGCGCCCGCCGTGGGGGCCGAAAAAAGGTTGCGCCCGAATTAAAAAACGGAGGGCGGGATGAGATTCGGGGTGGGATTTTCTGCTTAGAAATGCTTTCGCATAGAATTTTGCGGAAAGGCCGATTTTGGCTCCCCAGGAGGAAAATTCGTGATGCCGGCAGTAGGTGCGCCGGACGGGGGGGCCGAAAAAAGGTTGCGCCCGAATTAAAAAACGGAGGGCGGGATGAGATTAGGGGTGTGAATTTCTGCTTAGAAATGCTTTCGCATAGAATTTTGCGGAACGGCCGATTTTGGCTCCCCGGGAGGAAAATTCGTGATGCCGGCAGTAGGCGCGCCGGCTGGGGGGGCCGAAAAAAGGTTGCGCCCGAATTAAAAAACGGAGGGCGGGATGAGATTCGGGGTGGGATTTTCTGCTTAGAAATGCTTTTGGATAGAGTTTTGCGGAACGGCCGATTTTGGCTCCCCGGGACGAAAATTCGTGATACCGGCAGTAGGCGCGCCGGCCGGGGGGGCCGAAAAAGGTTGCGCACGAATTAAAAAACGGAGGGCGGGTTGAGATTCGGGTTGGGATTTTCTGCTTAGAAATGCTTTCGCATAGAATTTTGCGGAACGGCCGATTTTGGCTCCCCGGGAGGTTAATTCGTGATGCCGGCAGTAGGCGCGCCGGCCGGGGGGGCCGAAAAAAGGTTGCGCCCGAATTAAAAAACGGAGGGCGGGATGAGATTCGGGTTGGGATTTTCTGCTTAGAAATGCTTTCGCATAGAATATTGCGGAACGGCCGATTTTGGCTCCCCGGGAGGAAAATTCGTGATGCCGGCAGTAGGCGCGCCGGCCGGGGGGGCCGAAAAAAGGTTCCGCCCGAATTAAAAAACGGAGGGCGGGATTAGATTCGGGGTGGGATTTTCTGCTTAGAAATGCTTTCGCATAGTATCTTGCGGAACGGCCGATTTTGTCTCCCCGGGAGGAAAATTTGTGATGCCGGCAGTAGGCGCGCCGGCCGGGGGGGCCGAAAAAGGTTGCGCCCGAATTAAAAAATGGAGGGCAGGATGAGATTCGGGGTGGGATTTTCTGCTTAGAAATGCTTTTGAATAGAATTTTGCGGAACGGCCGATTTTGGCTCCCCGGGAGGAAAATTCGTGATGCCGGCAGTAGGCGCGCCGGCCGGGGGGACCGAAAAAAGGTTGCGCCCGAATTAAAAAACGGAGGGCGGGATGAGATTCGGGGTGGGATTTTCTGCTTAGAAATGCTTTTGGATAGAATTTTGCGGAACGGCCGATTTTGGCTCCCCGGGACGAAAATTCGTGATACCGGCAGTAGGCGCGCCCGCCGTGGGGGCCGAAAAAAGGTTGCGCCCGAATTAAAAAACGGAGGGCGGGATGAGATTCGGGGTGGGATTTTCTGCTTAGAAATGCTTTCGCATAGAATTTTGCGGAACGGCCGATTTTGGCTCCCCGGGATTAAAATTCGTGATGCCGGCAGTAGGCGCGCCGGCCGGGGGGGACGAAAAAAGGTTGCGCCCGAATTAAAAAACGGAGGGCGGGATGAGATTCGGGGTGGGATTTTCCGCTTAGAAATGCTTTCGCATAGAATTTTGCGGAACGGCTGATTTTGGCTCCCCGGGAAGAAAATTCGTGATGCCGGCAGTAGGCGCGCCGGCCGGGGGGGCCGAAAAAAGGTTGCGCCCGAATTAAAAAACGGAGGGCGGGATGAGATTCGGGGTGGGAATTTCTGCTTAGAAATGCTTTCGCATAGAATTTTGCGGAACGGCCGATTTTGGCTCCCCGGGAGGAAAATTCGTGATGCCGGCAGTACGCGCGCCGGACGGGGGGGCCGAAAAAGGTTGCGCCCGAATTAAAAAACGGATGGCGGGATGAGATTCGGGTTGGGATTTTCTGCTTAGAAATGCTTTTGCAAAGAATTTTGCGGAACGGCCGATTTTGGCTCCCCGGGAGGAAAATTCGTGATGCCGGCAGTAGGCGCGCCGGCCGGGGGGGCCGAAAAAGGTTGCGCCCGAATTAAAAAACGGAGGGCGGGATTAGATTCGGGGTGGGATTTTCTGCTTAGAAATGTTTTCGCATAGAATTTTGCGGAACGGCCGATTTTGGCTCCCCGGGAGGAAAATTCGTGATGCCGGCAGTAGGCGCGCCGGCCAGGGGGCCGAAAAAAGGTTGCGCCCGAATTAAAAAACGGAGGGCGGGATGAGATTCGGGGTGGGATTTTCTGCTTAGAAATGCTTTCGCATAGAATTTTGCGGAATGGCCGATTTTGGCTCCCCGGGAGGAAAATTCGTGATGCCGGCAGTAGGCGCGCCGGACGGGGGGGCCGAAAAAAGGTTGCGCCCGAATTAAAAAACGGAGGGCGGGATGAGATTCGGGGTGGGATTTTCTGCTTAGAAATGCTTTCGCATAGAATTTTGCGGAATGGCCGATTTTGGCTCCCCGGGAGGAAAATTCGTGATGCCGGCAGTAGGCGCGCCGGCCGGGGGGGCCGAAAAAGGTTGCGCCCGAATTAAAAAACGGAGGGCGGGATGAGATTCGGGGTGGGAATTTCTGCTTAGAAATGCTTTCGCATAGAATTTTGCGGAACGGCCGATTTTGGCTCCCCGGGATTAAAATTCGTGATGCCGGCAGTAGGCGCGCCGGCCGGGGGGGCCGAAAAAAGGTTGCGCCCGAATTAAAAAACGGAGGGCGGGATGAGATTCGGGGTGGGATTTTCCGCTTAGAAATGCTTTTGGATAGAATTTTGCGGAACGGCCGATTTTGGCTCCCCGGGAGGAAAATTCGTGATGCCGGCAGTAGGCGCGCCGGCCGGGGGGGCCGAAAAAAGGTTGCGCCCGAATTAAAAAACGGAGGGCGGGATGAGATTCGGGGTGGGATTTTCCGCTTAGAAATGCTTTTGCATAGAATTTTGCGGAACGGCCAATTTTGGCTCCCCGGGAGGAAAATTCGTGATGCCGGCAGTAGGCGCGCCGGCCGGGGGGGCCGAAAAAGGTTGCGCCCGAATTAAAAAATGGAGGGCAGGATGAGATTCGGGTTGGGATTTTATGCTTAGAAATGCTTTCGCATAGAATTTTGCGGAACGGCCGATTTTGGCTCCCCGGGAGGAAAATTCGTGATGCCGGCAGTAGGCGCGCCGGCCGGGGGGGCCGAAAAAAGGTTCCGCCCGAATTAAAAAACGGAGGGCGGGATGAGATTCGGGGTGGGATTTTCTGCTTAGAAATGCTTTTGCATAGAATTTTGCGGAACGGCCGATTTTGGCTCCCCGGGAGGAAAATTCGTGATGCCGGCAGTAGGCGCGCCGGCCGGGGGGGCCGAAAAAAGGTTGCGCCCGAATTAAAAAACGGAGGGCGGGATTAGATTCGGGGTGGGATTTTCTGCTTAGAAATGCTTTCGCATAGAATTTTGCGGAACGGCCGATTTTGGCTCCCCGGGACGAAAATTCGTGATGCCGGCAGTAGGCGCGCCGGCCGGGAGGGCCGAAAAAAGGTTGCGCCCGAATTAAAAAACGGAGGGCGGGATGAGATTCGGGGTGGGATTTTCCGCTTAGAAATGCTTTTGCATAGAATTTTGCGGAACGGCCGATTTTGGCTCCCCGGGAGGAAAATTCGTGATGCCGGCAGTAGGCGCGCCGGCCGGGGGGGCCGAAAAAAGGTTCCGCCCGAATTAAAAAACGGAGGGCGGGATGAGATTCGGGGTGGGATTTTCTGCTTAGAAATGCTTTTGCATAGAATTTTGCGGAACGGCCGATTTTGGCTCCCCGGGAGGAAAATTCGTGATGCCGGCAGTAGGCGCGCCGGCCGGGGGGGCCGAAAAAGGTTGCGCCCGAATTAAAAAATGGAGGGCAGGATGAGATTCGGGTTGGGATTTTCTGCTTAGAAATGCTTTCGCATAGAATATTGCGGAACGGCCGATTTTGGCTCCACGGGAGGAAAATTCGTGATGCCGGCAGTAGGCGCGCCGGCCGGGGGGGCCGAAAAAAGGTTCCGCCCGAATTAAAAAACGGAGGGCGGGATTAGATTCGGGGTGGGATTTTCTGCTTAGAAATGCTTTCGCATAGTATCTTGCGGAACGGCCGATTTTGTCTCCCCGGGAGGAAAATTTGTGATGCCGGCAGTAGGCGCGCCGGCCGGGGGGGCCGAAAAAGGTTGCGCCCGAATTAAAAAATGGAGGGCAGGATGAGATTCGGGGTGGGATTTTCTGCTTAGAAATGCTTTTGAATAGAATTTTGCGGAACGGCCGATTTTGGCTCCCCGGGAGGAAAATTCGTGATGCCGGCAGTAGGCGCGCCGGCCGGGGGGGCCGAAAAAAGGTTGCGCCCGAATTAAAAAACGGAGGGCGGGATGAGATTCGGGGTGGGATTTTCTGCTTAGAAATGCTTTTGGATAGAATTTTGCGGAACGGCCGATTTTGGCTCCCCGGGACGAAAATTCGTGATACCGGCAGTAGGCGCGCCCGCCGTGGGGGCCGAAAAAAGGTTGCGCCCGAATTAAAAAACGGAGGGCGGGATGAGATTCGTGGTGGGATTTTCTGCTTAGAAATGCTTTCGCATAGAATTTTGCGGAAAGGCCGATTTTGGCTCCCCAGGAGGAAAATTCGTGATGCCGGCAGTAGGTGCGCCGGACGGGGGGGCCGAGAAAAGGTTGCGCCCGAATTAAAAAACGGAGGGCGGGATGAGATTTGGGGTGTGAATTTCTGCTTAGAAATGCTTTCGCATAGAATTTTGCGGAACGGCCGATTTTGGCTCCCCGGTTGGAAAATTCGTGATGCCGGCAGTAGGCGCGCCGGCTGGGGGGGCCGAAAAAAGGTTGCGCCCGAATTAAAAAACGGAGGGCGGGATGAGATTCGGGGTGGGATTTTCTGCTTAGAAATGCTTTTGGATAGAATTTTGCGGAACGGCCGATTTTGGCTCCCCGGGACGAAAATTCGTGATACCGGCAGTAGGCGCGCCCGCCGTGGGGGCCGAAAAAAGGTTGCGCCCGAATTAAAAAACGGAGGGCGGGATGAGATTCGGGGTGGGATTTTCTGCTTAGAAATGCTTTCGCATAGAATTTTGCGGAACGGCCGATTTTGGCTCCCCGGGAGGAAAATTCGTGATGCCGGCAGTAGGTGCGCCGGACGGGGGGCCGAAAAAAGGTTGCGCCCGAATTAAAAAACGGAGGGCGGGATGAGATTCGGGGTGGGATTTTCTGCTTAGAAATGCTTTCGCATAGAACTTTGCGGAACGGCCGATTTTGGCTCCCCGGGAGGAAAATTCGTGATGCCGGCAGTAGGCGCGCCGGCCGGGGGGGCCGAAAAAGGTTGCGCCCGAATTAAAAAACGGAGGGCGGGATGAGATACGGGTTGGGATTTTCTGCTTAGAAATGCTTTCGCATAGAATTTTGCGGAACGGCCGATTTTGGGTCCCCGGGAGGAAAATTCCTGATGCCGGCAGTAGGTGCGCCGGCCGGGGGGGCCGAAAAAAGGTTGCGCCCGAATTAAAAAACGGAGGGCGGGATGAGATTCGGGGTGGGATTTTCTGCTTAGAAATGCTTTCGCATAGAATTTTGCGGAACGGCCGATTTTGGCTCCCCGGGAGGAAATTTCGTGATGCCGGCAGTAAGCGCGCCGGCCGGGGGGGCCGAAAAAAGGTTGCGCCCGAATTAAAAAACGGAGGGCGGGATGAGATTCGGGGTTGGAATTTCTGCTTAGAAATGCTTTCGCATAGAATTTTGCGGAACGGCCGATTTTGGCTCCCCGGGAGGAAAATTCGTGATGCCGGCAGTAGGCGCGCCGGCCGGGGGGGCCGAAAAATGTTGCGCCCGAATTAAAAAACGGAGGGCGGGATGAGATTCGGGGTGGGATTTTCTGCTTAGAAATGCTTTCGCATAGAATTTTGCGGAACGGCTGATTTTGGCTCCCCGGGAAGAAAATTCGTGATGCCGGCAGTAGGCGCGCCGGCCGGGGGGGCCGAAAAAAGGTTGCGCCCGAATTAAAAAACGGAGGGCGGGATGAGATTCGGGGTGGGAATTTCTGCTTAGAAATGCTTTCGCATAGAATTTTGCGGAACGGCCGATTTTGGCTCCCCGGGAGGAAAATTCGTGATGCCGGCAGTACGCGCGCCGGACGGGGGGGCCGAAAAAGGTTGCGCCCGAATTAAAAAACGGAGGGCGGGATGAGATTCGGGGTGGGATTTTCCGCTTAGAAATGCTTTTGCATAGAATTTTGCGGAACGGCCGATTTTGGCTCCCCGGGAGGAAAATTCGTGATGCCGGCAGTAGGCGCGCCGGCCGGGGGGGCCGAAAAAAGGTTGCGCCCGAATTAAAAAACGGAGGGCGGGATTAGATTCGGGGTGGGATTTTCTGCTTAGAAATGCTTTCGCATAGAATTTTGCAGAACGGCCGATTTTGGCTCCCCGGGACGAAAATTCGTGATACCGGCAGTAGGCGCGCACGCCGGGGGGGCCGAAAAAAGGTTGCGCCCGAATTAAAAAACGGAGGGCGGGATGAGATTCGGGGTGGGATTTTCTGCTTAGAAATGCTTTCGCATAGAATTTTGCGGAACGGCCGATTTTGGCTCCCCAGGAGGAAAATTCGTGATGCCGGCAGTAGGTGCGCCGGACGGGGGGGCCGAAAAAAGGTTGCGCCCGAATTAAAAAACGGAGGGCGGGATGAGATTAGGGGTGTGAATTTCTGCTTAGAAATGCTTTCGCATAGAATTTTGCGGAACGGCCGATTTTGGCTCCCCGGGAGGAAAATTCGTGATGCCGGCAGTAGGCGCGCCGGCCGGGGGGGCCGAAAAAAGGTTGCGCCCGAATTAAAAAACGGAGGGCGGGATGAGATTCGGGGTGGGATTTTCTGCTTAGAAATGCTTTCGCATAGAATTTTGCGGAACGGCCGATTTTGGCTCCCCGGGAGGAAAATTCGTGATGCCGGCAGTAGGCGCGCCGGCCGGGTGGGCCGAAAAAGGTTGCGCCCGAATTAAAAAATGGAGGGCGGGATGAGATTCGGGTTGGGATTTTATGCTTAGAAATGCTTTCGCATAGAATTTTGCGGAACGGCCGATTTTGGCTCCCCGGGAGGAAAATTCGTGATGCCGGCAGTAGGCGCGCCGGCCGGGGGGGCCGAAAAAAGGTTGCGCCCGAATTAAAAAACGGAGGGCGGGATGAGATTCGGGGTGGGATTTTCTGCTTAGAAATGCTTTTGCATAGAATTTTGCGGAACGGCCGATTTTGGGTCCCCGGGAGGAAAATTCCTGATGCCGGCAGTAGGTGCGCTGGCCGGGGGGGCCGAAAAAAGGTTGCGCCCGAATTAAAAAACGGAGGGCGGGATGAGATTCGGGGTGGGATTTTCTGCTTAGAAATGCTTTCGCATAGAATTTTGCGGAACGTCCGATTTTGGCTCCCCGGGAGGAAATTTCGTGATGCCGGCAGTAAGCGCGCCGGCCGGGGGGGCCGAAAAAAGGTTGCGCCCGAATTAAAAAACGGAGGGCGGGATGAGATTCGGGGTTGGAATTTCTGCTTAGAAATGCTTTCGCATAGAATTTTGCGGAACGGCCGATTTTGGCTCCCCGGGAGGAAAATTCGTGATGCCGGCAGTAGGCGCGCCGGCCGGGGGGGCCGAAAAATGTTGCGCCCGAATTAAAAAACGGAGGGCGGGATGAGATTCGGGGTGGGATTTTCTGCTTAGAAATGCTTTCGCATAGAATTTTGCGGAACGGCCGATTTTGGCTCCCCGGGAGGAAAATTCGTGATGCCGGCAGTAGGCGCGCCGGCCGGGGGGGCCGAAAAATGTTGCGCCCGAATTAAAAAACGGAGGGCGGGATGAGATTCGGGGTGGGATTTTCTGCTTAGAAATGCTTTTGCATAGAATTTTGCGGAACGGCCGATTTTGGCTCCCCGGGAGGAAAATTCGTGATGCCGGCAGTAGGCGCGCCGGCCGGGGGGGCCGAAAAAAGGTTCCGCCCGAATTAAAAAACGGAGGGCGGGATGAGATTCGGGGTGGGATTTTCTGCTTAGAAATGCTTTCGCATAGAATTTTGCGGAACGGCCGATTTTGGCTCCCCGTGAGGAAATTTCGTGATGCCGGCAGTAAGCGCGCCGGCCGGGGGGGCCGAAAATAGGTTGCGCCCGAATTAAAAAACGGAGGGCGGGATGAGATTCGGGGTGGGATTTTCTGCTTAGAAATGCTTTTGCATAGAATTTTGCGGAACGGCCGATTTTGGCTCCCCGGGAGGAAATTTCGTGATGCCGGCAGTAAGCGCGCCGGCCGGGGGGGCCGAAAAAAGGTTGCGCCCGAATTAAAAAACGGAGGGCGGGATGAGATTCGGGTTGGGATTTTCTGCTTAGAAATGCTTTCGCATAGAATTTTGCGGAACGGCCGATTTTGGCTCCCCGGGAGGAAAATTCGTGATGCCGGCAGTAGGCGCGCCGGCCGGGGGGGCCGAAAAAAGGTTGCGCCCGAATTAAAAAACGGAGGGCGGGATGAGATTCGGGGTGGGATTTTCTGCTTAGAAATGCTTTCGCATAGAATTTTGCGGAACGGCCGATTTTGGCTCCCCGTGAGGAAATTTCGTGATGCCGGCAGTAAGCGCGCCGGCCGGGGGGGCCGAAAAAAGGTTGCGCCCGAATTAAAAAACGGAGGGCGGGATGAGATTCGGGTTGGGATTTTCTGCTTAGAAATGCTTTCGCATAGAATTTTGCGGAACGGCCGATTTTGGCTCCCCGGGAGGAAAATTCGTGATGCCGGCAGTAGGGGCGCCGGCCGGGGGGGCCGAAAAAAGGTTGCGCCCGAATTAAAAAACGGAGGGCGGGATGAGATTCGGGGTGGGATTTTCTGCTTAGAAATGCTTTCGCATAGAATTTTGCGGAACGGCCGATTTTGGCTCCCCGTGAGGAAATTTCGTGATGCCGGCAGTAAGCGCGCAGGCCGGGGGGGCCGAAAAAAGGTTGCGCCCGAATTAAAAAACGGAGGGCGGGATGAGATTCGGGTTGTTATTTTCTGCTTAGAAATGCTTTCGCATAGAATTTTGCGGAACGGCCGATTTTGGCTCCCCGGGAGGAAAATTCGTGATGCCGGCAGTAGGCGCGCCGGCCGGGGGGGCCAAAAAAAGGTTGTGCCCGAATTAAAAAACGGAGGGCCGGATGAGATTCGGGGTGGGAATTTCTGCTTATAAATGCTTTCGCATAGAATTTTGCGGAACGGCCGATTTTGGCTCCCCGGGAGGAAAATTCGTGATGCCGGCAGTAGGCGCGCCGGCCGGGTGGGCCGAAAAAGGTTGCGCCCGAATTAAAAAACGGAGGGCGGGATGAGATTCGGGGTGGGATTTTCTGCTTAGAAATGCTTTCGCATAGAATTTTGCGGAACGGCCGATTTTGGCTCCCCGGGAGGAAATTTCGTGATGCCGGCAGTAAGCGAGCCGGCCGGGGGGGCCGAAAAAAGGTTGCACCCGAATTAAAAAACGGAGGGCGGGATGAGATTCGGGGTGGGAATTTCTGCTTAGAAATGCTTTCGCATAGAATTTTGCGGAACGGCCGATTTTGGCTCCCCGGGAGGAAAATTCGTGATGCCGGCAGTAGGCGCGCCGGCCGGGGGGGCCGAAAAATGTTGCGCCCGAATTAAAAAACGGAGGGCGGGATGAGATTCGGGGTGGGATTTTCTGCTTAGAAATGCTTTCGCATAGAATTTTGCGGAACGGCCGATTTTGGCTCCCCGGGAGGAAAATTCGTGATGCCGGCAGTAGGCGCGCCGGCCGGGGGGGCCGAAAAAAGGTTGCGCCCGAATTAAAAAACGGACGGCGGGATGAGATTCGGGGTGGGAATTTCTGCTTAGAAATGCTTTCGCATAGAATTTTGCGGAACGGCCGATTTTGGCTCCCCGGGAGGAAAATTCGTGATGCCGGCAGTAGGCGCGCCGGCCGGGGGGGCCGAAAAAGTTTGCGCCCGAATTAAAAAACGGAGGGCGGGATGAGATTCGGGTTGGAATTTTCTGCTTAGAAATGCTTTTGCATAGAATTTTGCGGAACGGCCGATTTTGGCTCCCCGGGAGGAAAATTCGTGATGCCGGCAGTAGGCGCGCCGGCCGGGGGGGCCGAAAAAAGGTTGCGCCCGAATTAAAAAACGGAGGGCGGGATGAGATTCGGGGTGGGATTTTCTGCTTAGAAATGCTTTCGGATAGAATTTTGCGGAACTGCCGATTTTGGCTCCCCGGGAGGAAAATTCGTGATGCCGGCAGTAGGCGCGCCGGCCGGGGGGGCCGAAAAAAGGTTGCGCCCGAATTAAAAAACGGAGGGCGGGATGAGATTCGGGGTGGGATTTTGTGCTTAGAAATGCTTTCGGATAGAATTTTGCGGAACGGCCGATTTTGGCTCCCCGGGAGGAAAATTCGTGATGCCGGGAGTAGGCGCGCCGGCCGGGGGGGCCGAAAAAGGTTGCGCCCGAATTAAAAAACGGAGGGCGGGATGAGATTCGGGTTGGGATTTTCTGCTTAGAAATGCTTTCGCATAGAATTTTGCGGAACGGCCGATTTTGGCTCACCGGGAGGAAAATTCGTGATGCCGGCAGTAGGCGCGCCGGCCGGGGGGGCCGAAAAAAGGTTGCGCCCGAATTAAAAAACGGAGGGCGGGATGAGATTCGGGGTGGGATTTTCTGCTTAGAAATGCTTTCGCATAGAATTTTGCGGAACGGCCGATTTTGGCTCCCCGGGAGGAAAATTCGTGATGCCGGCAGTAGGCGCGCCGGCCGGGGGGGCCGAAAAAAGGTTGCGCCCGAATTAAAAAACGGAGGGCGGGATGAGATTCGGGGTGGGATTTTCTGCTTAGAAATGCTTTTGCATAGAATTTTGCGGAACGGCCGATTTTGGCTCCCCGGGAGGAAAATTCGTGATGCCGGCAGTAGGTGCGCCGGCCGGGGGGGCCGAAAAAAGGTTGCCCCCGAATTAAAAAACGGAGGGCGGGATGAGATTCGGGGTGGGATTTTCTGCTTAGAAATGCTTTTGCATAGAATTTTGCGGAACGGCCGATTTTGGCTCCCCGGGAGGAAATTTCGTGATGCCGGCAGTAAGCGCGCCGGCCGGGGGGGCCGAAAAAAGGTTGCGCCCGAATTAAAAAACGGAGGGCGGGATGAGATTCGGGGTGGGAATTTCTGCTTAGAAATGCTTTCGCATAGAATTTTGCGGAACGGCCGATTTCGGCTCCCCGGGAGGAAATTTCGTGATGCCGGCAGTAGGCGCGCCGGCCGGGGGGGCCGAAAAATGTTGCGCCCGAATTAAAAAACGGAGGGCGGGATGAGATTCGGGGTGGGAATTTCTGCTTAGAAATGCTTTCGCATAGAATTTTGCGGAACGGCCGATTTTGGCTCCCCGGGAGGAAAATTCGTGATGCCGGCAGTAGGCGCGCCGGACGGGGGGGCCGAAAAAGGTTGCGCCCGAATTAAAAAACGGAGGGCGGGATGAGATTCGGGTTGGGATTTTCTGCTTTGAAATGCTTTCGCATAGAATTTTGCGGAACGGCCGATTTTGGGTCCCCGGGAGGAAAATTCGTGATGCCGGCAGTAGGCGCGCCGGACGGGGGGGCCGAAAAAAGGTTGCGCCCGAATTAAAAAACGGAGGGCGGGATGAGATTCGGGGTGGGAATTTCTGCTTGGAAATGCTTTCGCATAGAATTTTGCGGAATGGCCGATTTTGGCTCCCCGGGAGGAAAACTCGTGATGCCGGCAGTAGGCGCGCCGGCCGGGGGGGCCGAAAAATGTTGCGCCCGAATTAAAAAACGGAGGGTGGGATGAGATTCGGGGTGGGATTTTCTGCTTAGAAATGCTTTCGCATAGAATTTTGCGGAACGGCCGATTTTGGCTCCCCGGGAGGAAAATTCGTGATGCCGGCAGTAGGCGCGCCGGACGGGGGGGCCGAAAAAAGGTTGCGCCGGAATTAAAAAACGGAGGGCAGGATGAGATTCGGGGTGGGAATTTCTGCTTAGAAATGCTTTCGCATAGAATTTTGCGGAACGGCCGATTTTGGCTCCCCGGGAGGAAAATTCGTGATGCCGGGAGTAGGCGCGCCGGCCGGGGGGGCCGAAAAAGGTTGCGCCCGAATTAAAAAACGGAGGGCGGGATGAGATTCGGGTTGGGATTTTCTGCTTAGAAATGCTTTCGCATAGAATTTTGCGGAACGGCCGATTTTGGCTCCCCGGGAGGAAAATTCGTGATGCCGGCAGTAGGCGCGCCGGCCGGGGGGGCCGAAAAAAGGTTGCGCCCGAATTAAAAAATGGAGGGCGGGATGAGATTCGGGGTGGGATTTTCTGCTTAGAAATGCTTTCGCATAGAATTTTGCGGAACGGCCGATTTTGGCTCCCCGGGAGGAAAATTCGTGATGCCAGCAGTAGGCGCGCCGGCCGGGGGGGCCGAAAAAAGGTTGCGCCCGAATTAAAAAACGGAGGGCGGGATGAGATTCGGGTTGGGATTTTCTGCTTTGAAATGCTTTCGCATAGAATTTTGCGGAACGGCCGATTTTGGGTCCCCGGGAGGAAAATTCGTGATGCCGGCAGTAGGCGCGCCGGACGGGGGGGCCGAAAAAAGGTTGCGCCCGAATTAAAAAACGGAGGGCGGGATGAGATTCGGGGTGGGAATTTCTGCTTAGAAATGCTTTCGCATAGAATTTTGCGGAACGGCCGATTTTGGCTCCCCGGGAGGAAAATTCGTGATGCCGGCAGTAGGTGCGCCGGCCGGGGGGCCGAAAAAAGGTTGCGCCCGAATTAAAAAACGGAGGGCGGGATGAGATTCGGGGTGGGATTTTCTGCTTAGAAATGCTTTTGCATAGAATTTTGCGGAACGGCCGATTTTGGCTCCCCGGGAGGAAATTTCGTGATGCCGGCAGTAAGCGCGCCGACCGGGGGGGCCGAAAAAAGGTTGCGCCCGAATTAAAAAACGGAGGGCGGGATGAGATTCGGGGTGGGAATTTCTGCTTAGAAATGCTTTCGCATAGAATTTTGCGGAACGGCCGATTTCGGCTCCCCGGGAGGAAATTTCGTGATGCCGGCAGTAGGCGCGCCGGCCGGGGGGGCCGACAAATGTTGCGCCCGAATTAAAAAACGGAGGGCGGGATGAGATTCGGGGTGGGAATTTCTGCTTAGAAATGCTTTCGCATAGAATTTTGCGGAACGGCCGATTTTGGCTCCCCGGGAGAAAAATTCGTGATGCCGGCAGTAGGCGCGCCGGACGGGGGGGCCGAAAAAAGGTTGCGCCCGAATTAAAAAACGGAGGGCGGGATGAGATTCGGGGTGGGAATTTCTGCTTGGAAATGCTTTCGCATAGAATTTTGCGGAACGGCCGATTTTGGCTCCCCGGGAGGAAAACTCGTGATGCCGGCAGTAGGCGCGCCGGCCGGGGGGGCCGAAAAATGTTGCGCCCGAATTAAAAAACGGAGGGCGGGATGAGATTCGGGGTGGGATTTTCTGCTTAGAAATGCTTTCGCATAGAATTTTGCGGAACGGCCGATTTTGGGTCCCCGGGAGGAAAATTCGTGATGCCGGCAGTAGGCGCGCCGGACGGGGGGGCCGAAAAAAGGTTGCGCCCGAATTAAAAAACGGAGGGCGGGATGAGATTCGGGGTGGGAATTTCTGCTTGGAAATGCTTTCGCATAGAATTTTGCGGAACGGCCGATTTTGGCTCCCCGGGAGGAAAACTCGTGATGCCGGCAGTAGGCGCGCCGGCCGGGGGGGCCGAAAAATGTTGCGCCCGAATTAAAAAACGGAGGGCGGGATGAGATTCGGGGTGGGATTTTCTGCTTAGAAATGCTTTCGCATAGAATTTTGCGGAACGGCCGATTTTGGCTCCCCGGGAGGAAATTTCGTGATGCCGGCAGTAAGCGCGCCGGCCGGGGGGGCCGAAAAAAGGTTGCGCCCGAATTAAAAAACGGAGGGCGGGATGAGATTCGGGGTGGGAATTTCTGCTTAGAAATGCTTTCGCATAGAATTTTGCGGAACGGCCGATTTCGGCTCCCCGGGAGGAAATTTCGTGATGCCGGCAGTAGGCGCGCCGGCCGGGGGGGCCGAAAAATGTTGCGCCCGAATTAAAAAACGGAGGGCGGGATGAGATTCGGGGTGGGAATTTCTGCTTAGAAATGCTTTCGCATAGAATTTTGCGGAACGGCCGATTTTGGCTCCCCGGGAGGAAAATTCGTGATGCCGGCAGTAGGCGCGCCGGACGGGGGGGCCGAAAAAAGGTTGCGCCGGAATTAAAAAACGGAGGGCAGGATGAGATTCGGGGTGGGAATTTCTGCTTAGAAATGCTTTCGCATAGAATTTTGCGGAACGGCCGATTTTGGCTCCCCGGGAGGAAAATTCGTGATGCCGGGAGTAGGCGCGCCGGCCGGGGGGGCCGAAAAAGGTTGCGCCCGAATTAAAAAACGGAGGGCGGGATGAGATTCGGGTTGGGATTTTCTGCTTAGAAATGCTTTCGCATAGAATTTTGCGGAACGGCCGATTTTGGCTCCCCGGGAGGAAAATTCGTGATGCCGGCAGTAGGCGCGCCGGCCGGGGGGGCCGAAAAAAGGTTGCGCCCGAATTAAAAAACGGAGGGCGGGATGAGATTCGGGGTGGGATTTTCTGCTTAGAAATGCTTTCGCATAGAATTTTGCGGAACGTCCGATTTTGGCTCCCCGGGAGGAAAATTCGTGATGCCGGCAGTAGGCGCGCCGGCCGGGGGGGCCGAAAAAAGGTTGCGCCCGAATTAAAAAACGGAGGGCGGGATGAGATTCGGGGTGGGAATTTCTGCTTAGAAATGCTTTCGCATAGAATTTTGCGGAACGGCCGATTTCGGCTCCCCGGGAGGAAATTTCGTGATGCCGGCAGTAGGCGCGCCGGCCGGGGGGGCCGAAAAATGTTGCGCCCGAATTAAAAAACGGAGGGCGGGATGAGATTCGGGGTGGGAATTTCTGCTTAGAAATGCTTTCGCATAGAATTTTGCGGAACGGCCGATTTTGGCTCCCCGGGAGGAAAATTCGTGATGCCGGCAGTAGGCGCGCCGGACGGGGGGGCCGAAAAAGGTTGCGCCCGAATTAAAAAACGGAGGGCGGGATGAGATTCGGGTTGGGATTTTCTGCTTTGAAATGCTTTCGCATAGAATTTTGCGGAACGGCCGATTTTGGGTCCCCGGGAGGAAAATTCGTGATGCCGGCAGTAGGCGCGCCGGCCGGGGGGGCCGAAAAAAGGTTGCGCCCGAATTAAAAAACGGAGGGCGGGATGAGATTCGGGGTGGGAATTTCTGCTTAGAAATGCTTTCGCATAGAATTTTGCGGAACGGCCGATTTCGGCTCCCCGGGAGGAAATTTCGTGATGCCGGCAGAAGGCGCGCCGGCCGGGGGGGCCGAAAAATGTTGCGCCCGAATTAAAAAACGGAGGGCGGGATGAGATTCGGGGTGGGAATTTCTGCTTAGAAATGCTTTCGCATAGAATTTTGCGGAACGGCCGATTTTGGCTCCCCGGGAGGAAAATTCGTGATGCCGGCAGTAGGCGCGCCGGACGGGGGGGCCGAAAAAAGGTTGCGCCGGAATTAAAAAACGGAGGGCAGGATGAGATTCGGGGTGGGAATTTCTGCTTAGAAATGCTTTCGCATAGAATTTTGCGGAACGGCCGATTTTGGCTCCCCGGGAGGAAAATTCGTGATGCCGGGAGTAGGCGCGCCGGCCGGGGGGGCCGAAAAAGGTTGCGCCCGAATTAAAAAACGGAGGGCGGGATGAGATTCGGGTTGGGATTTTCTGCTTAGAAATGCTTTCGCATAGAATTTTGCGGAACGGCCGATTTTGGCTCCCCGGGAGGAAAATTCGTGATGCCGGCAGTAGGCGCGCCGGCCGGGGGGGCCGAAAAAAGGTTGCGCCCGAATTAAAAAACGGAGGGCGGGATGAGATTCGGGGTGGGATTTTCTGCTTAGAAATGCTTTCGCATAGAATTTTGCGGAACGTCCGATTTTGGCTCCCCGGGAGGAAAATTCGTGATGCCGGCAGTAGGCGCGCCGGCCGGGGGGGCCGAAAAAAGGTTGCGCCCGAATTAAAAAACGGAGGGCGGGATGAGATTCGGGGTGGGAATTTCTGCTTAGAAATGCTTTCGCATAGAATTTTGCGGAACGGCCGATTTCGGCTCCCCGGGAGGAAATTTCGTGATGCCGGCAGTAGGCGCGCCGGCCGGGGGGGCCGAAAAATGTTGCGCCCGAATTAAAAAACGGAGGGCGGGATGAGATTCGGGGTGGGAATTTCTGCTTAGAAATGCTTTCGCATAGAATTTTGCGGAACGGCCGATTTTGGCTCCCCGGGAGGAAAATTCGTGATGCCGGCAGTAGGCGCGCCGGACGGGGGGGCCGAAAAAGGTTGCGCCCGAATTAAAAAACGGAGGGCGGGATGAGATTCGGGTTGGGATTTTCTGCTTTGAAATGCTTTCGCATAGAATTTTGCGGAACGGCCGATTTTGGGTCCCCGGGAGGAAAATTCGTGATGCCGGCAGTAGGCGCGCCGGCCGGGGGGGCCGAAAAAAGGTTGCGCCCGAATTAAAAAACGGAGGGCGGGATGAGATTCGGGGTGGGAATTTCTGCTTAGAAATGCTTTCGCATAGAATTTTGCGGAACGGCCGATTTCGGCTCCCCGGGAGGAAATTTCGTGATGCCGGCAGTAGGCGCGCCGGCCGGGGGGGCCGAAAAATGTTGCGCCCGAATTAAAAAACGGAGGGCGGGATGAAATTCGGGGTGGGAATTTCTGCTTAGAAATGCTTTCGCATAGAATTTTGCGGAACGGCCGATTTTGGCTCCCCGGGAGGAAAATTCGTGATGCCGGCAGTAGGCGCGCCGGACGGGGGGGCCGAAAAAGGTTGCGCCCGAATTAAAAAACGGAGGGCGGGATGAGATTCGGGTTGGGATTTTCTGCTTTGAAATGCTTTCGCATAGAATTTTGCGGAACGGCCGATTTTGGGTCCCCGGGAGGAAAATTCGTGATGCCGGCAGTAGGCGCGCCGGACGGGGGGGCCGAAAAAAGGTTGCGCCCGAATTAAAAAACGGAGGGCGGGATGAGATTCGGGGTGGGAATTTCTGCTTGGAAATGCTTTCGCATAGAATTTTGCGGAACGGCCGATTTTGGCTCCCCGGGAGGAAAACTCGTGATGCCGGCAGTAGGCGCGCCGGCCGGGGGGGCCGAAAAATGTTGCGCCCGAATTAAAAAACGGAGGGCGGGATGAGATTCGGGGTGGGATTTTCTGCTTAGAAATGCTTTCGCATAGAATTTTGCGGAACGGCCGATTTTGGCTCCCCGGGAGGAAATTTCGTGATGCCGGCAGTAAGCGCGCCGGCCGGGGGGGCCGAAAAAAGGTTGCGCCCGAATTAAAAAACGGAGGGCGGGATGAGATTCGGGGTGGGAATTTCTGCTTAGAAATGCTTTCGCATAGAATTTTGCGGAACGGCCGATTTCGGCTCCCCGGGAGGAAATTTCGTGATGCCGGCAGTAGGCGCGCCGGCCGGGGGGGCCGAAAAATGTTGCGCCCGAATTAAAAAACGGAGGGCGGGATGAGATTCGGGGTGGGAATTTCTGCTTAGAAATGCTTTCGCATAGAATTTTGCGGAACGGCCGATTTTGGCTCCCCGGGAGGAAAATTCGTGATGCCGGCAGTAGGCGCGCCGGACGGGGGGGCCGAAAAAAGGTTGCGCCGGAATTAAAAAACGGAGGGCAGGATGAGATTCGGGGTGGGAATTTCTGCTTAGATATGCTTTCGCATAGAATTTTGCGGAACGGCCGATTTTGGCTCCCCGGGAGGAAAATTCGTGATGCCGGGAGTAGGCGCGCCGGCCGGGGGGGCCGAAAAAGGTTGCGCCCGAATTAAAAAACGGAGGGCGGGATGAGATTCGGGTTGGGATTTTCTGCTTAGAAATGCTTTCGCATAGAATTTTGCGGAACGGCCGATTTTGGCTCCCCGGGAGGAAAATTCGTGATGCCGGCAGTAGGCGCGCCGGCCGGGGGGGCCGAAAAAAGGTTGCGCCCGAATTAAAAAACGGAGGGCGGGATGAGATTCGGGGTGGGATTTTCTGCTTAGAAATGCTTTCGCATAGAATTTTGCGGAACGTCCGATTTTGGCTCCCCGGGAGGAAAATTCGTGATGCCGGCAGTAGGCGCGCCGGCCGGGGGGGCCGAAAAAAGGTTGCGCCCGAATTAAAAAACGGAGGGCGGGATGAGATTCGGGGTGGGATTTTCTGCTTAGAAATGCTTTTGCATAGAATTTTGCGGAACGGCCGATTTTGGCTCCCCGGGAGGAAAATTCGTGATGCCGGCAGTAGGGGCGCCGGACGGGGGGGCCGAAAAAAGGTTGCGCCCGAATTAAAAAACGGAGGGCGGGATGAGATTCGGGGTGGGATTTTCTGCTTAGAAATGCTTTTGCATAGAATTTTGCGGAACGGCCGATTTTGGGTCCCCGGGAGGAAAATTCCTGATGCCGGCAGTAGGTGCGCTGGCCGGGGGGGCCGAAAAAAGGTTGCGCCCGAATTAAAAAACGGAGGGCGGGATGAGATTCGGGGTGGGATTTTCTGCTTAGAAATGCTTTCGCATAGAATTTTGCGGAACGTCCGATTTTGGCTCCCCGGGAGGAAATTTCGTGATGCCGGCAGTAAGCGCGCCGGCCGGGGGGGCCGAAAAAAGGTTGCGCCCGAATTAAAAAACGGAGGGCGGGATGAGATTCGGGGTTGGAATTTCTGCTTAGAAATGCTTTCGCATAGAATTTTGCGGAACGGCCGATTTTGGCTCCCCGGGAGGAAAATTCGTGATGCCGGCAGTAGGCGCGCCGGCCGGGGGGGCCGAAAAATGTTGCGCCCGAATTAAAAAACGGAGGGCGGGATGAGATTCGGGGTGGGATTTTCTGCTTAGAAATGCTTTCGCATAGAATTTTGCGGAACGGCCGATTTTGGCTCCCCGGGAGGAAAATTCGTGATGCCGGCAGTAGGCGCGCCGGCCGGGGGGGCCGAAAAATGTTGCGCCCGAATTAAAAAACGGAGGGCGGGATGAGATTCGGGGTGGGATTTTCTGCTTAGAAATGCTTTTGCATAGAATTTTGCGGAACGGCCGATTTTGGCTCCCCGGGAGGAAAATTCGTGATGCCGGCAGTAGGCGCGCCGGCCGGGGCGGCCGAAAAAAGGTTCCGCCCGAATTAAAAAACGGAGGGCGGGATGAGATTCGGGGTGGGATTTTCTGCTTAGAAATGCTTTCGCATAGAATTTTGCGGAACGGCCGATTTTGGCTCCCCGTGAGGAAATTTCGTGATGCCGGCAGTAAGCGCGCCGGCCGGGGGGGCCGAAAAAAGGTTCCGCCCGAATTAAAAAACGGAGGGCGGGATGAGATTCGGGGTGGGATTTTCTGCTTAGAAATGCTTTCGCATAGAATTTTGCGGAACGGCCGATTTTGGCTCCCCGGGAGGAAATTTCGTGATGCCGGCAGTAAGCGCGCCGGCCGGGGGGGCCGAAAAAAGGTTGCGCCCGAATTAAAAAACGGAGGGCGGGATGAGATTCGGGTTGGGATTTTCTGCTTAGAAATGCTTTCGCATAGAATTTTGCGGAACGGCCGATTTTGGCTCCCCGGGAGGAAAATTCGTGATGCCGGCAGTAGGCGCGCCGGCCGGGGGGGCCGAAAAAAGGTTGCGCCCGAATTAAAAAACGGAGGGCGGGATGAGATTCGGGGTGGGATTTTCTGCTTAGAAATGCTTTCGCATAGAATTTTGCGGAACGGCCGATTTTGGCTCCCCGTGAGGAAATTTCGTGATGCCGGCAGTAAGCGCGCCGGCCGGGGGGGCCGAAAAAAGGTTGCGCCCGAATTAAAAAACGGAGGGCGGGATGAGATTCGGGTTGGGATTTTCTGCTTAGAAATGCTTTCGCATAGAATTTTGCGGAACGGCCGATTTTGGCTCCCCGGGAGGAAAATTCGTGATGCCGGCAGTAGGCGCGCCGGCCGGGGGGGCCGAAAAAAGGTTGCGCCCGAATTAAAAAACGGAGGGCGGGATGAGATTCGGGGTGGGATTTTCTGCTTAGAAATGCTTTCGCATAGAATTTTGCGGAACGGCCGATTTTGGCTCCCCGTGAGGAAATTTCGTGATGCCGGCAGTAAGCGCGCAGGCCGGGGGGGCCGAAAAAAGGTTGCGCCCGAATTAAAAAACGGAGGGCGGGATGAGATTCGGGTTGGGATTTTCTGCTTAGAAATGCTTTCGCATAGAATTTTGCGGAACGGCCGATTTTGGCTCCCCGGGAGGAAAATTCGTGATGCCGGCAGTAGGCGCGCCGGCCGGGTGGGCCGAAAAAGGTTGCGCCCGAATTAAAAAATGGAGGGCGGGATGAGATTCGGGTTGGGATTTTATGCTTAGAAATGCTTTCGCATAGAATTTTGCGGAACGCCGATTTTGGCTCCCCGGGAGGAAAATTCGTGATGCCGGCAGTAGGCGCGCCGGCCGGGGGGGCCGAAAAAAGGTTGCGCCCGAATTAAAAAACGGAGGGCGGGATGAGATTCGGGGTGGGATTTTCTGCTTAGAAATGCTTTTGCATAGAATTTTGCGGAACGGCCGATTTTGGCTCCCCGGGAGGAAAATTCGTGATGCCGGCAGTAGGTGCGCCGGCCGGGGGGGCCGAAAAAAGGTTCCGCCCGAATTAAAAAACGGAGGGCGGGATGAGATTCGGGGTGGGATTTTCTGCTTAGAAATGCTTTCGCATAGAATTTTGCGGAACGGCCGATTTTGGCTCCCCGGGAGGAAATTTCGTGATGCCGGCAGTAAGCGAGCCGGCCGGGGGGGCCGAAAAAAGGTTGCGCCCGAATTAAAAAACGGAGGGCGGGATGAGATTCGGGGTGGGAATTTCTGCTTAGAAATGCTTTCGCATAGAATTTTGCGGAACGGCCGATTTTGGCTCCCCGGGAGGAAAATTCGTGATGCCGGCAGTAGGCGCGCCGGCCGGGGGGGCCGAAAAATGTTGCGCCCGAATTAAAAAACGGAGGGCGGGATGAGATTCGGGGTGGGATTTTCTGCTTAGAAATGCTTTCGCATAAAATTTTGCGGAACGGCCGATTTTGGCTCCCCGGGAGGAAAATTCGTGATGCCGGCAGTAGGCGCGCCGGCCGGGGGGGCCGAAAAAAGGTTGCGCCCGAATTAAAAAACGGACGGCGGGATGAGATTCGGGGTGGGAATTTCTGCTTAGAAATGCTTTCGCATAGAATTTTGCGGAACGGCCGATTTTGGCTCCCCGGGAGGAAAATTCGTGATGCCGGCAGTAGGCGCGCCGGCCGGGGGGGCCGAAAAAGTTTGCGCCCGAATTAAAAAACGGAGGGCGGGATGAGATTCGGGGTGGGATTTTCTGCTTAGAAATGCTTTCGGATAGAATTTTGCGGAACTGCCGATTTTGGCTCCCCGGGAGGAAAATTCGTGATGCCGGCAGTAGGCGCGCCGGCCGGGGGGGCCGAAAAAAGGTTGCGCCCGAATTAAAAAACGGAGGGCGGGATGAGATTCGGGGTGGGATTTTGTGCTTAGAAATGCTTTCGGATAGAATTTTGCGGAACGGCCGATTTTGGCTCCCCGGGAGGAAAATTCGTGATGCCGGCAGTAGGCGCGCCGGCCGGGGGGGCCGAAAAAAGGTTGCGCCCGAATTAAAAAACGGAGGGCGGGATGAGATTCGGGGTGGGATTTTCTGCTTAGAAATGCTTTTGCATAGAATTTTGCGGAACGGCCGATTTTGGCTCCCCGGGAGGAAAATTCGTGATGCCGGCAGTAGGTGCGCCGGCCGGGGGGGCCGAAAAAAGGTTGCGCCCGAATTAAAAAACGGAGGGCGGGATGAGATTCGGGGTGGGATTTTCTGCTTAGAAATGCTTTTGCATAGAATTTTGCGGAACGGCCGATTTTGGCTCCCCGGGAGGAAATTTCGTGATGCCGGCAGTAAGCGCGCCGGCCGGGGGGGCCGAAAAAAGGTTGCGCCCGAATTAAAAAACGGAGGGCGGGATGAGATTCGGGGTGGGAATTTCTGCTTAGAAATGCTTTCGCATAGAATTTTGCGGAACGGCCGATTTCGGCTCCCCGGGAGGAAATTTCGTGATGCCGGCAGTAGGCGCGCCGGCCGGGGGGGCCGAAAAATGTTGCGCCCGAATTAAAAAACGGAGGGCGGGATGAGATTCGGGGTGGGAATTTCTGCTTAGAAATGCTTTCGCATAGAATTTTGCGGAACGGCCGATTTTGGCTCCCCGGGAGGAAAATTCGTGATGCCGGCAGTAGGCGCGCCGGACGGGGGGGCCGAAAAAGGTTGCGCCCGAATTAAAAAACGGAGGGCGGGATGAGATTCGGGTTGGGATTTTCTGCTTTGAAATGCTTTCGCATAGAATTTTGCGGAACGGCCGATTTTGGGTCCCCGGGAGGAAAATTCGTGATGCCGGCAGTAGGCGCGCCGGACGGGGGGGCCGAAAAAAGGTTGCGCCCGAATTAAAAAACGGAGGGCGGGATGAGATTCGGGGTGGGAATTTCTGCTTGGAAATGCTTTCGCATAGAATTTTGCGGAATGGCCGATTTTGGCTCCCCGGGAGGAAAACTCGTGATGCCGGCAGTAGGCGCGCCGGCCGGGGGGGCCGAAAAATGTTGCGCCCGAATTAAAAAACGGAGGGTGGGATGAGATTCGGGGTGGGATTTTCTGCTTAGAAATGCTTTCGCATAGAATTTTGCGGAACGGCCGATTTTGGCTCCCCGGGAGGAAAATTCGTGATGCCGGCAGTAGGCGCGCCGGACGGGGGGGCCGAAAAAAGGTTGCGCCGGAATTAAAAAACGGACGGCGGGATGAGATTCGGGGTGGGATTTTCTGCTTAGAAATGCTTTTGCATAGAATTTTGCGGAACGGCCGATTTTGGCTCCCCGGGAGGAAAATTCGTGATGCCGGCAGTAGGTGCGCCGGCCGGGGGGGCCGAAAAAAGGTTGCGCCCGAATTAAAAAACGGAGGGCGGGATGAGATTCGGGGTGGGATTTTCTGCTTAGAAATGCTTTTGCATAGAATTTTGCGGAACGGCCGATTTTGGCTCCCCGGGAGGAAATTTCGTGATGCCGGCAGTAAGCGCGCCGGCCGGGGGGGCCGAAAAAAGGTTGCGCCCGAATTAAAAAACGGAGGGCGGGATGAGATTCGGGGTGGGAATTTCTGCTTAGAAATGCTTTCGCATAGAATTTTGCGGAACGGCCGATTTCGGCTCCCCGGGAGGAAATTTCGTGATGCCGGCAGTAGGCGCGCCGGCCGGGGGGGCCGAAAAATGTTGCGCCCGAATTAAAAAACGGAGGGCGGGATGAGATTCGGGGTGGGAATTTCTGCTTAGAAATGCTTTCGCATAGAATTTTGCGGAACGGCCGATTTTGGCTCCCCGGGAGGAAAATTCGTGATGCCGGCAGTAGGCGCGCCGGACGGGGGGGCCGAAAAAGGTTGCGCCCGAATTAAAAAACGGAGGGCGGGATGAGATTCGGGTTGGGATTTTCTGCTTTGAAATGCTTTCGCATAGAATTTTGCGGAACGGCCGATTTTGGGTCCCCGGGAGGAAAATTCGTGATGCCGGCAGTAGGCGCGCCGGACGGGGGGGCCGAAAAAAGGTTGCGCCCGAATTAAAAAACGGAGGGCGGGATGAGATTCGGGGTGGGAATTTCTGCTTGGAAATGCTTTCGCATAGAATTTTGCGGAATGGCCGATTTTGGCTCCCCGGGAGGAAAACTCGTGATGCCGGCAGTAGGCGCGCCGGCCGGGGGGGCCGAAAAATGTTGCGCCCGAATTAAAAAACGGAGGGTGGGATGAGATTCGGGGTGGGATTTTCTGCTTAGAAATGCTTTCGCATAGAATTTTGCGGAACGGCCGATTTTGGCTCCCCGGGAGGAAAATTCGTGATGCCGGCAGTAGGCGCGCCGGACGGGGGGGCCGAAAAAAGGTTGCGCCGGAATTAAAAAACGGAGGGCAGGATGAGATTCGGGGTGGGAATTTCTGCTTAGAAATGCTTTCGCATAGAATTTTGCGGAACGGCCGAATTTGGCTCCCCGGGAGGAAAATTCGTGATGCCGGGAGTAGGCGCGCCGGCCGGGGGGGCCGAAAAAGGTTGCGCCCGAATTAAAAAACGGAGGGCGGGATGAGATTCGGGTTGGGATTTTCTGCTTAGAAATGCTTTCGCATAGAATTTTGCGGAACGGCCGATTTTGGCTCCCCGGGAGGAAAATTCGTGATGCCGGCAGTAGGCGCGCCGGCCGGGGGGGCCGAAAAAAGGTTGCGCCCGAATTAAAAAATGGAGGGCGGGATGAGATTCGGGGTGGGATTTTCTGCTTAGAAATGCTTTCGCATAGAATTTTGCGGAACGGCCGATTTTGGCTCCCCGGGAGGAAAATTCGTGATGCCAGCAGTAGGCGCGCCGGCCGGGGGGGCCGAAAAAAGGTTGCGCCCGAATTAAAAAACGGAGGGCGGGATGAGATTCGGGGTGGGATTTTCTGCTTAGAAATGCTTTTGCATAGAATTTTGCGGAACGGCCGATTTTGGCTCCCCGGGAGGAAAATTCGTGATGCCGGCAGTAGGTGCGCCGGCCGGGGGGGCCGAAAAAGGTTGCGCCCGAATTAAAAAACGGAGGGCGGGATGAGATTCGGGGTGGGATTTTCTGCTTAGAAATGCTTTCGCATAGAATTTTGCGGAACGGCCGATTTTGGGTCCCCGGGAGGAAAATTCGTGATGCCGGCAGTAGGCGCGCCGGACGGGGGGGCCGAAAAAAGGTTGCGCCCGAATTAAAAAACGGAGGGCGGGATGAGATTCGGGGTGGGATTTTCTGCTTAGAAATGCTTTTGCATAGAATTTTGCGGAACGGCCGATTTTGGCTCCCCGGGAGGAAAATTCGTGATGCCGGCAGTAGGTGCGCCGGCCGGGGGGGCCGAAAAAAGGTTGCGCCCGAATTAAAAAACGGAGGGCGGGATGAGATTCGGGGTGGGATTTTCTGCTTAGAAATGCTTTTGCATAGAATTTTGCGGAACGGCCGATTTTGGCTCCCCGGGAGGAAATTTCGTGATGCCGGCAGTAAGCGCGCCGGCCGGGGGGACCGAAAAAAGGTTGCGCCCGAATTAAAAAACGGAGGGCGGGATGAGATTCGGGGTGGGAATTTCTGCTTACAAATGCTTTCGCATAGAATTTTGCGGAACGGCCGATTTCGGCTCCCCGGGAGGAAATTTCGTGATGCCGGCAGTAGGCGCGCCGGCCGGGGGGGCCGAAAAATGTTGCGCCCGAATTAAAAAACGGAGGGCGGGATGAGATTCGGGGTGGGAATTTCTGCTTAGAAATGCTTTCGCATAGAATTTTGCGGAACGGCCGATTTTGGCTCCCCGGGAGGAAAATTCGTGATGCCGGCAGTAGGCGCGCCGGACGGGGGGGCCGAAAAAGGTTGCGCCCGAATTAAAAAACGGAGGGCGGGATGAGATTCGGGTTGGGATTTTCTGCTTTGAAATGCTTTCGCATAGAATTTTGCGGAACGGCCGATTTTGGGTCCCCGGGAGGAAAATTCGTGATGCCGGCAGTAGGCGCGCCGGACGGGGGGGCCGAAAAAAGGTTGCGCCCGAATTAAAAAACGGAGGGCGGGATGAGATTCGGGGTGGGAATTTCTGCTTAGAAATGCTTTCGCATAGAATTTTGCGGAACGGCCGATTTTGGCTCCCCGGGAGGAAAATTCGTGATGCCGGCAGTAGGTGCGCCGGCCGGGGGGCCGAAAAAAGGTTGCGCCCGAATTAAAAAACGGAGGGCGGGATGAGATTCGGGGTGGGATTTTCTGCTTAGAAATGCTTTTGCATAGAATTTTGCGGAACGGCCGATTTTGGCTCCCCGGGAGGAAATTTCGTGATGCCGGCAGTAAGCGCGCCGGCCGGGGGGGCCGAAAAAAGGTTGCGCCCGAATTAAAAAACGGAGGGCGGGATGAGATTCGGGGTGGGAATTTCTGCTTAGAAATGCTTTCGCATAGAATTTTGCGGAACGGCCGATTTCGGCTCCCCGGGAGGAAATTTCGTGATGCCGGCAGTAGGCGCGCCGGCCGGGGGGGCCGAAAAATGTTGCGCCCGAATTAAAAAACGGAGGGCGGGATGAGATTCGGGGTGGGAATTTCTGCTTAGAAATGCTTTCGCATAGAATTTTGCGGAACGGCCGATTTTGGCTCCCCGGGAGGAAAATTCGTGATGCCGGCAGTAGGCGCGCCGGACGGGGGGGCCGAAAAAGGTTGCGCCCGAATTAAAAAACGGAGGGCGGGATGAGATTCGGGTTGGGATTTTCTGCTTTGAAATGCTTTCGCATAGAATTTTGCGGAACGGCCGATTTTGGGTCCCCGGGAGGAAAATTCGTGATGCCGGCAGTAGGCGCGCCGGACGGGGGGGCCGAAAAATGTTGCGCCCGAATTAAAAAACGGAGGGCGGGATGAGATTCGGGGTGGGATTTTCTGCTTAGAAATGCTTTCGCATAGAATTTTGCGGAACGGCCGATTTTGGCTCCCCGGGAGGAAATTTCGTGATGCCGGCAGTAAGCGCGCCGGCCGGGGGGGCCGAAAAAAGGTTGCGCCCGAATTAAAAAACGGAGGGCGGGATGAGATTCGGGGTGGGAATTTCTGCTTAGAAATGCTTTCGCATAGAATTTTGCGGAACGGCCGATTTCGGCTCCCCGGGAGGAAATTTCGTGATGCCGGCAGTAGGCGCGCCGGCCGGGGGGGCCGAAAAATGTTGCGCCCGAATTAAAAAACGGAGGGCGGGATGAGATTCGGGGTGGGAATTTCTGCTTAGAAATGCTTTCGCATAGAATTTTGCGGAACGGCCGATTTTGGCTCCCCGGGAGGAAAATTCGTGATGCCGGCAGTAGGCGCGCCGGACGGGGGGGCCGAAAAAAGGTTGCGCCGGAATTAAAAAACGGAGGGCAGGATGAGATTCGGGGTGGGAATTTCTGCTTAGAAATGCTTTCGCATAGAATTTTGCGGAACGGCCGATTTTGGCTCCCCGGGAGGAAAATTCGTGATGCCGGCAGTAGGCGCGCCGGACGGGGGGGCCGAAAAAAGGTTGCGCCGGAATTAAAAAACGGAGGGCAGGATGAGATTCGGGGTGGGAATTTCTGCTTAGAAATGCTTTCGCATAGAATTTTGCGGAACGGCCGATTTTGGCTCCCCGGGAGGAAAATTCGTGATGCCGGGAGTAGGCGCGCCGGCCGGGGGGGCCGAAAAAGGTTGCGCCCGAATTAAAAAACGGAGGGCGGGATGAGATTCGGGGTGGGAATTTCTGCTTAGAAATGCTTTCGCATAGAATTTTGCGGAACGGCCGATTTCGGCTCCCCGGGAGGAAATTTCGTGATGCCGGCAGTAGGCGCGCCGGCCGGGGGGGCCGAAAAATGTTGCGCCCGAATTAAAAAACGGAGGGCGGGATGAGATTCGGGGTGGGAATTTCTGCTTAGAAATGCTTTCGCATAGAATTTTGCGGAACGGCCGATTTTGGCTCCCCGGGAGGAAAATTCGTGATGCCGGCAGTAGGCGCGCCGGACGGGGGGGCCGAAAAAGGTTGCGCCCGAATTAAAAAACGGAGGGCGGGATGAGATTCGGGTTGGGATTTTCTGCTTTGAAATGCTTTCGCATAGAATTTTGCGGAACGGCCGATTTTGGGTCCCCGGGAGGAAAATTCGTGATGCCGGCAGTAGGCGCGCCGGACGGGGGGGCCGAAAAAAGGTTGCGCCCGAATTAAAAAACGGAGGGCGGGATGAGATTCGGGGTGGGAATTTCTGCTTGGAAATGCTTTCGCATAGAATTTTGCGGAACGGCCGATTTTGGCTCCCCGGGAGGAAAACTCGTGATGCCGGCAGTAGGCGCGCCGGCCGGGGGGGCCGAAAAATGTTGCGCCCGAATTAAAAAACGGAGGGCGGGATGAGATTCGGGGTGGGATTTTCTGCTTAGAAATGCTTTTGCATAGAATTTTGCGGAACGGCCGATTTTGGCTCCCCGGGAGGAAATTTCGTGATGCCTGCAGTAAGCGCGCCGGCCGGGGGGGCCGAAAAAAGGTTGCGCCCGAATTAAAAAACGGAGGGCGGGATGAGATTCGGGTTGGGATTTTCTGCTTTGAAATGCTTTCGCATAGAATTTTGCGGAACGGCCGATTTTGGGTCCCCGGGAGGAAAATTCGTGATGCCGGCAGTAGGCGCGCCGGACGGGGGGGCCGAAAAAAGGTTGCGCCCGAATTAAAAAACGGAGGGCGGGATGAGATTCGGGGTGGGAATTTCTGCTTAGAAATGCTTTCGCATAGAATTTTGCGGAACGGCCGATTTTGGCTCCCCGGGAGGAAAATTCGTGATGCCGGCAGTAGGTGCGCCGGCCGGGGGGGCCGAAAAAAGGTTGCGCCCAAATTAAAAAACGGAGGGCGGGATGAGATTCGGGGTGGGATTTTCTGCTTAGAAATGCTTTTGCATAGAATTTTGCGGAACGGCCGATTTTGGCTCCCCGGGAGGAAATTTCGTGATGCCGGCAGTAAGCGCGCCGGACGGGGGGGCCGAAAAATGTTGCGCCCGAATTAAAAAACGGAGGGCGGGATGAGATTCGGGTTGGAATTTTCTGCTTAGAAATGCTTTTGCATAGAATTTTGCGGAACGGCCGATTTTGGCTCCCCGGGAGGAAAATTCGTGATGCCGGCAGTAGGCGCGCCGGCCGGGGGGGCCGAAAAAAGGTTGCGCCCGAATTAAAAAACGGAGGGCGGGATGAGATTCGGGGTGGGATTTTCTGCTTAGAAATGCTTTCGGATAGAATTTTGCGGAACTGCCGATTTTGGCTCCCCGGGAGGAAAATTCGTGATGCCGGCAGTAGGCGCGCCGGCCGGGGGGGCCGAAAAAAGGTTGCGCCCGAATTAAAAAACGGAGGGCGGGATGAGATTCGGGGTGGGATTTTGTGCTTAGAAATGCTTTCGGATAGAATTTTGCGGAACGGCCGATTTTGGCTCCCCGGGAGGAAAATTCGTGATGCCGGCAGTAGGCGCGCCGGCCGGGGGGGCCGAAAAAAGGTTGCGCCCGAATTAAAAAACGGAGGGCGGGATGAGATTCGGGGTGGGATTTTCTGCTTAGAAATGCTTTCGCATAGAATTTTGCGGAACGGCCGATTTTGGCTCCCCGGGAGGAAAACTCGTGATGCCGGCAGTAGGCGCGCCGGCCGGGGGGGCCGAAAAATGTTGCGCCCGAATTAAAAAACGGAGGGCGGGATGAGATTCGGGGTGGGAATTTCTGCTTAGAAATGCTTTCGCATAGAATTTTGCGGAACGGCCGATTTTGGCTCCCCGGGAGGAAAATTCGTGATGCCGGCAGTAGGCGCGCCGGACGGGGGGGCCGAAAAAGGTTGCGCCCGAATTAAAAAACGGAGGGCGGGATGAGATTCGGGTTGGGATTTTCTGCTTTGAAATGCTTTCGCATAGAATTTTGCGGAACGGCCGATTTTGGGTCCCCGGGAGGAAAATTCGTGATGCCGGCAGTAGGCGCGCCGGACGGGGGGGCCGAAAAAAGGTTGCGCCCGAATTAAAAAACGGAGGGCGGGATGAGATTCGGGGTGGGAATTTCTGTTTGGAAATGCTTTCGCATAGAATTTTGCGGAACGGCCGATTTTGGCTCCCCGGGAGGAAAACTCGTGATGCCGGCAGTAGGCGCGCCGGCCGGGGGGGCCGAAAAATGTTGCGCCCGAATTAAAAAACGGAGGGCGGGATGAGATTCGGGGTGGAAATTTCTGCTTAGAAATGCTTTCGCATAGAATTTTGCGGAACGGCCGATTTTGGCTCCCCGGGAGGAAAATTCGTGATGCCGGCAGTAGGCGCGCCGGACGGGGGGGCCGAAAAAGGTTGCGCCCGAATTAAAAAACGGAGGGCGGGATGAGATTCGCGTTGGGATTTTCTGCTTTGAAATGCTTTCGCATAGAATTTTGCGGAACGGCCGATTTTGGGTCCCCGGGAGGAAAATTCGTGATGCCGGCAGTAGGCGCGCCGGACGGGGGGGCCGAAAAAAGGTTGCGCCCGAATTAAAAAACGGAGGGCGGGATGAGATTCGGGGTGGGAATTTCTGCTTAGAAATGCTTTCGCATAGAATTTTGCGGAACGTCCGATTTTGGCTCCCCGGGAGGAAAATTCGTGATGCCGGCAGTAGGCGCGCCGGACGGGGGGGCCGAAAAAGGTTGCGCCCGAATTAAAAAACGGAGGGCGGGATGAGATTCGGGTTGGGATTTTCTGCTTTGAAATGCTTTCGCATAGAATTTTGCGGAACGGCCGATTTTGGGTCCCCGGGAGGAAAATTCGTGATGCCGGCAGTAGGCGCGCCGGACGGGGGGGCCGAAAAAAGGTTGCGCCCGAATTAAAAAACGGAGGGCGGGATGAGATTCGGGGTGGGATTTTCTGCTTAGAAATGCTTTTGCATAGAATTTTGCGGAACGGCCGATTTTGGCTCCCCGGGAGGAAATTTCGTGATGCCGGCAGTAAGCGCGCCGGCCGGGGGGGCCGAAAAAAGGTTGCGCCCGAATTAAAAAACGGAGGGCGGGATGAGATTCGGGGTGGGAATTTCTGCTTAGAAATGCTTTCGCATAGAATTTTGCGGAACGGCCGATTTCGGCTCCCCGGGAGGAAATTTCGTGATGCCGGCAGTAGGCGCGCCGGCCGGGGGGGCCGAAAAATGTTGCGCCCGAATTAAAAAACGGAGGGCGGGATGAGATTCGGGGTGGGAATTTCTGCTTAGAAATGCTTTCGCATAGAATTTTGCGGAACGGCCGATTTTGGCTCCCCGGGAGGAAAATTCGTGATGCCGGCAGTAGGCGCGCCGGACGGGGGGGCCGAAAAATGTTGCGCCCGAATTAAAAAACGGAGGGCGGGATGAGATTCGGGGTGGGAATTTCTGCTTAGAAATGCTTTCGCATAGAATTTTGCGGAACGGCCGATTTTGGCTCCCCGGGAGGAAAATTCGTGATGCCGGCAGTAGGCGCGCCGGACGGGGGGGCCGAAAAAGGTTGCGCCCGAATTAAAAAACGGAGGGCGGGATGAGATTCGGGTTGGGATTTTCTGCTTTGAAATGCTTTCGCATAGAATTTTGCGGAACGGCCGATTTTGGGTCCCCGGGAGGAAAATTCGTGATGCCGGCAGTAGGCGCGCCGGACGGGGGGGCCGAAAAAAGGTTGCGCCCGAATTAAAAAACGGAGGGCGGGATGAGATTCGGGGTGGGAATTTCTGTTTGGAAATGCTTTCGCATAGAATTTTGCGGAACGGCCGATTTTGGCTCCCCGGGAGGAAAACTCGTGATGCCGGCAGTAGGCGCGCCGGCCGGGGGGGCCGAAAAATGTTGCGCCCGAATTAAAAAACGGAGGGCGGGATGAGATTCGGGGTGGAAATTTCTGCTTAGAAATGCTTTCGCATAGAATTTTGCGGAACGGCCGATTTTGGCTCCCCGGGAGGAAAATTCGTGATGCCGGCAGTAGGCGCGCCGGACGGGGGGGCCGAAAAAGGTTGCGCCCGAATTAAAAAACGGAGGGCGGGATGAGATTCGCGTTGGGATTTTCTGCTTTGAAATGCTTTCGCATAGAATTTTGCGGAACGGCCGATTTTGGGTCCCCGGGAGGAAAATTCGTGATGCCGGCAGTAGGCGCGCCGGACGGGGGGGCCGAAAAAAGGTTGCGCCCGAATTAAAAAACGGAGGGCGGGATGAGATTCGGGGTGGGAATTTCTGCTTAGAAATGCTTTCGCATAGAATTTTGCGGAACGTCCGATTTTGGCTCCCCGGGAGGAAAATTCGTGATGCCGGCAGTAGGCGCGCCGGACGGGGGGGCCGAAAAAGGTTGCGCCCGAATTAAAAAACGGAGGGCGGGATGAGATTCGGGTTGGGATTTTCTGCTTTGAAATGCTTTCGCATAGAATTTTGCGGAACGGCCGATTTTGGGTCCCCGGGAGGAAAATTCGTGATGCCGGCAGTAGGCGCGCCGGACGGGGGGGCCGAAAAAAGGTTGCGCCCGAATTAAAAAACGGAGGGCGGGATGAGATTCGGGGTGGGATTTTCTGCTTAGAAATGCTTTTGCATAGAATTTTGCGGAACGGCCGATTTTGGCTCCCCGGGAGGAAATTTCGTGATGCCGGCAGTAAGCGCGCCGGCCGGGGGGGCCGAAAAAAGGTTGCGCCCGAATTAAAAAACGGAGGGCGGGATGAGATTCGGGGTGGGAATTTCTGCTTAGAAATGCTTTCGCATAGAATTTTGCGGAACGGCCGATTTCGGCTCCCCGGGAGGAAATTTCGTGATGCCGGCAGTAGGCGCGCCGGCCGGGGGGGCCGAAAAATGTTGCGCCCGAATTAAAAAACGGAGGGCGGGATGAGATTCGGGGTGGGAATTTCTGCTTAGAAATGCTTTCGCATAGAATTTTGCGGAACGGCCGATTTTGGCTCCCCGGGAGGAAAATTCGTGATGCCGGCAGTAGGCGCGCCGGACGGGGGGGCCGAAAAAGGTTGCGCCCGAATTAAAAAACGGAGGGCGGGATGAGATTCGGGTTGGGATTTTCTGCTTTGAAATGCTTTCGCATAGAATTTTGCGGAACGGCCGATTTTGGGTCCCCGGGAGGAAAATTCGTGATGCCGGCAGTAGGCGCGCCGGACGGGGGGGCCGAAAAAAGGTTGCGCCCGAATTAAAAAACGGAGGGCGGGATGAGATTCGGGGTGGGAATTTCTGCTTGGAAATGCTTTCGCATAGAATTTTGCGGAACGGCCGATTTTGGGTCCCCGGGAGGAAAATTCGTGATGCCGGCAGTAGGCGCGCCGGACGGGGGGGCCGAAAAAAGGTTGCGCCCGAATTAAAAAACGGAGGGCGGGATGAGATTCGGGGTGGGAATTTCTGCTTGGAAATGCTTTCGCATAGAATTTTGCGGAACGGCCGATTTTGGCTCCCCGGGAGGAAAACTCGTGATGCCGGCAGTAGGCGCGCCGGCCGGGGGGGCCGAAAAATGTTGCGCCCGAATTAAAAAACGGAGGGCGGGATGAGATTCGGGGTGGGATTTTCTGCTTAGAAATGCTTTTGCATAGAATTTTGCGGAACGGCCGATTTTGGCTCCCCGGGAGGAAATTTCGTGATGCCGGCAGTAAGCGCGCCGGTCGGGGGGGCCGAAAAAAGGTTGCGCCCGAATTAAAAAACGGAGGGCGGGATGAGATTCGGGGTGGGAATTTCTGCTTAGAAATGCTTTCGCATAGAATTTTGCGGAACGGCCGATTTCGGCTCCCCGGGAGGAAATTTCGTGATGCCGGCAGTAGGCGCGCCGGCCGGGGGGGCCGAAAAATGTTGCGCCCGAATTAAAAAACGGAGGGCGGGATGAGATTCGGGGTGGGAATTTCTGCTTAGAAATGCTTTCGCATAGAATTTTGCGGAACGGCCGATTTTGGCTCCCCGGGAGGAAAATTCGTGATGCCGGCAGTAGGCGCGCCGGACGGGGGGGCCGAAAAAGGTTGCGCCCGAATTAAAAAACGGAGGGCGGGATGAGATTCGGGTTGGGATTTTCTGCTTTGAAATGCTTTCGCATAGAATTTTGCGGAACGGCCGATTTTGGGTCCCCGGGAGGAAAATTCGTGATGCCGGCAGTAGGCGCGCCGGACGGGGGGGCCGAAAAAAGGTTGCGCCCGAATTAAAAAACGGAGGGCGGGATGAGATTCGGGGTGGGAATTTCTGTTTGGAAATGCTTTCGCATAGAATTTTGCGGAACGGCCGATTTTGGCTCCCCGGGAGGAAAACTCGTGATGCCGGCAGTAGGCGCGCCGGCCGGGGGGGCCGAAAAATGTTGCGCCCGAATTAAAAAACGGAGGGCGGGATGAGATTCGGGGTGGGAATTTCTGCTTAGAAATGCTTTCGCATAGAATTTTGCGGAACGGCCGATTTTGGCTCCCCGGGAGGAAAATTCGTGATGCCGGCAGTAGGCGCGCCGGACGGGGGGGCCGAAAAAAGGTTGCGCCCGAATTAAAAAACGGAGGGCGGGATGAGATTCGGGGTGGGAATTTCTGTTTGGAAATGCTTTCGCATAGAATTTTGCGGAACGGCCGATTTTGGCTCCCCGGGAGGAAAACTCGTGATGCCGGCAGTAGGCGCGCCGGCCGGGGGGGCCGAAAAATGTTGCGCCCGAATTAAAAAACGGAGGGCGGGATGAGATTCGGGGTGGAAATTTCTGCTTAGAAATGCTTTCGCATAGAATTTTGCGGAACGGCCGATTTTGGCTCCCCGGGAGGAAAATTCGTGATGCCGGCAGTAGGCGCGCCGGACGGGGGGGCCGAAAAAGGTTGCGCCCGAATTAAAAAACGGAGGGCGGGATGAGATTCGGGTTGGGATTTTCTGCTTTGAAATGCTTTCGCATAGAATTTTGCGGAACGGCCGATTTTGGCTCCCCAGGAGGAAAATTCGTGATGCCGGCAGTAGGCGCGCCGGCCGGGGGGGCCGAAAAATGTTGCGCCCGAATTAAAAAACGGAGGGCGGGATGAGATTCGGGGTGGGAATTTCTGCTTAGAAATGCTTTCGCATAGAATTTTGCGGAACGGCCGATTTTGGCTCCCCGGGACGAAAATTCGTGATGCCGGCAGTAGGCGCGCCGGACGGGGGGGCCGAAAATGGTTGCGCCCGAATTAAAAAACGGAGGGCGGGATGAGATTCGCGTTGGGATTTTCTGCTTTGAAATGCTTTCGCATAGAATTTTGCGGAACGGCCGATTTTGGGTCCCCGGGAGGAAAATTCGTGATGCCGGCAGTAGGCGCGCCGGACGGGGGGGCCGAAAAAAGGTTGCGCCCGAATTAAAAAACGGAGGGCGGGATGAGATTCGGGGTGGGAATTTCTGCTTAGAAATGCTTTCGCATAGAATTTTGCGGAACGGCCGATTTTGGCTCCCCGGGAGGAAAATTCGTGATGCCGGCAGTAGGCGCGCCGGACGGGGGGGCCGAAAAAGGTTGCGCCCGAATTAAAAAACGGAGGGCGGGATGAGATTCGGGTTGGGATTTTCTGCTTTGAAATGCTTTCGCATAGAATTTTGCGGAACGGCCGATTTTGGGTCCCCGGGAGGAAAATTCGTGATGCCGGCAGTAGGCGCGCCGGACGGGGGGGCCGAAAAAAGGTTGCGCCCGAATTAAAAAACGGAGGGCGGGATGAGATTCGGGGTGGGATTTTCTGCTTAGAAATGCTTTTGCATAGAATTTTGCGGAACGGCCGATTTTGGCTCCCCGGGAGGAAATTTCGTGATGCCGGCAGTAAGCGCGCCGGCCGGGGGGGCCGAAAAAAGGTTGCGCCCGAATTAAAAAACGGAGGGCGGGATGAGATTCGGGGTGGGAATTTCTGCTTAGAAATGCTTTCGCATAGAATTTTGCGGAACGGCCGATTTTGGCTCCCCGGGAGGAAATTTCGTGATGCCGGCAGTAAGCGCGCCGGCCGGGGGGGCCGAAAAAAGGTTGCGCCCGAATTAAAAAACGGAGGGCGGGATGAGATTCGGGGTGGGAATTTCTGCTTAGAAATGCTTTCGCATAGAATTTTGCGGAACGGCCGATTTTGGCTCCCCGGGAGGAAAATTCGTGATGCCGGCAGTAGGCGCGCCGGACGGGGGGGCCGAAAAAGGTTGCGCCCGAATTAAAAAACGGAGGGCGGGATGAGATTCGGGTTGGGATTTCCTGCTTTGAAATGCTTTCGCATAGAATTTTGCGGAACGGCCGATTTTGGGTCCCCGGGAGGAAAATTCGTGATGCCGGCAGTAGGCGCGCCGGACGGGGGGGCCGAAAAAAGGTTGCGCCCGAATTAAAAAACGGAGGGCGGGATGAGATTCGGGGTGGGAATTTCTGTTTGGAAATGCTTTCGCATAGAATTTTGCGGAACGGCCGATTTTGGCTCCCCGGGAGGAAAACTCGTGATGCCGGCAGTAGGCGCGCCGGCCGGGGGGGCCGAAAAATGTTGCGCCCGAATTAAAAAACGGAGGGCGGGATGAGATTCGGGGTGGAAATTTCTGCTTAGAAATGCTTTCGCATAGAATTTTGCGGAACGGCCGATTTTGGCTCCCCGGGAGGAAAATTCGTGATGCCGGCAGTAGGCGCGCCGGACGGGGGGGCCGAAAAAGGTTGCGCCCGAATTAAAAAACGGAGGGCGGGATGAGATTCGGGTTGGGATTTTCTGCTTTGAAATGCTTTCGCATAGAATTTTGCGGAACGGCCGATTTTGGCTCCCCGGGAGGAAAATTCGTGATGCCGGCAGTAGGCGCGCCGGCCGGGGGGGCCGAAAAATGTTGCGCCCGAATTAAAAAACGGAGGGCGGGATGAGATTCGGGGTGGGAATTTCTGCTTAGAAATGCTTTCGCATAGAATTTTGCGGAACGGCCGATTTTGGCTCCCCGGGAGGAAAATTCGTGATGCCGGCAGTAGGCGCGCCGGACGGGGGGGCCGAAAAAGGTTGCGCCCGAATTAAAAAACGGAGGGCGGGATGAGATTCGCGTTGGGATTTTCTGCTTTGAAATGCTTTCGCATAGAATTTTGCGGAACGGCCGATTTTGGGTCCCCGGGAGGAAAATTCGTGATGCCGGCAGTAGGCGCGCCGGCCGGGGGGGCCGAAAAAAGGTTGCGCCCGAATTAAAAAACGGAGGGCGGGATGAGATTCGGGGTGGGAATTTCTGCTTGGAAATGCTTTCGCATAGAATTTTGCGGAACGGCCGATTTTGGCTCCCCGGGAGGAAAACTCGTGATGCCGGCAGTAGGCGCGCCGGCCGGGGGGGCCGAAAAATGTTGCGCCCGAATTAAAAAACGGAGGGTGGGATGAGATTCGGGGTGTGATTTTCTGCTTAGAAATGCTTTCGCATAGAATTTTGCGGAACGGCCGATTTTGGCTCCCCGGGAGGAAAATTCGTGATGCCGGCAGTAGGCGCGCCGGACGGGGGGGCCGAAAAAAGGTTGCGCCGGAATTAAAAAACGGAGGGCGGGATGAGATTCGGGGTGGGAATTTCTGCTTAGAAATGCTTTCGCATAGAATTTTGCGGAACGGCCGATTTTGGCTCCCCGGGAGGAAAATTCGTGATGCCGGCAGTAGGCGCGCCGGCCGGGGGGGCCGAAAAAAGGTTGCGCCCGAATTAAAAAACGGAGGGCGGGATGAGATTCGGGGTGGGATTTTCTGCTTAGAAATGCTTTCGCATAGAATTTTGCGGAACGGCCGATTTTGGCTCCCCGGGAGGAAAATTCGTGATGCCGGCAGTAGGCGCGCCGGCTGGGGGGGCCGAAAAAAGGTTGCGCCCGAATTAAAAAACGGAGGGCGGGATGAGATTCGGGGTGGGATTTTCTGCTTAGAAATGCTTTTGCATAGAATTTTGCGGAACGGCCGATTTTGGCTCCCCGGGAGGAAATTTCGTCATGCCGGCAGTAAGCGCGCCGGCCGGGGGGGCCGAAAAAAGGTTGCGCCCGAATTAAAAAACGGAGGGCGGGATGAGATTCGGGGTGGGATTTTCTGCTTAGAAATGCTTTTGCATAGAATTTTGCGGAACGGCCGATTTCGGCTCCCCGGGAGGAAAATTCGTGATGCCGGCAGTAGGCGCGCCGGCCGGGGGGGCCGAAAAATGTTGCGCCCGAATTAAAAAACGGAGGGCGGGATGAGATTCGGGGTGGGAATTTCTGCTTAGAAATGCTTTCGCATAGAATTTTGCGGAACGGCCGATTTTGGCTCCCCGGGAGGAAAATTCGTGATGCCGGCAGTAGGCGCGCCGGACGGGGGGGCCGAAAAAGGTTGCGCCCGAATTAAAAAACGGAGGGCGGGATGAGATTCGGGTTGGGATTTTCTGCTTTGAAATGCTTTCGCATAGAATTTTGCGGAACGGCCGATTTTGGGTCCCCGGGAGGAAAATTCGTGATGCCGGCAGTAGGCGCGCCGGACGGGGGGGCCGAAAAAAGGTTGCGCCGGAATTAAAAAACGGAGGGCGGGATGAGATTCGGGGTGGGAATTTCTGCTTAGAAATGCTTTCGCATAGAATTTTGCGGAACGGCCGATTTTGGCTCCCCGGGAGGAAAATTCGTGATGCCGGCAGTAGGCGCGCCGGCCGGGGGGGCCGAAAAAAGGTTGCGCCCGAATTAAAAAACGGAGGGCGGGATGAGATTCGGGGTGGGATTTTCTGCTTAGAAATGCTTTCGCATAGAATTTTGCGGAACGGCCGATTTTGGCTCCCCGGGAGGAAAATTCGTGATGCCGGCAGTAGGCGCGCCGGCTGGGGGGGCCGAAAAAAGGTTGCGCCCGAATTAAAAAACGGAGGGCGGGATGAGATTCGGGGTGGGATTTTCTGCTTAGAAATGCTTTTGCATAGAATTTTGCGGAACGGCCGATTTTGGCTCCCCGGGAGGAAATTTCGTCATGCCGGCAGTAAGCGCGCCGGCCGGGGGGGCCGAAAAAAGGTTGCGCCCGAATTAAAAAACGGAGGGCGGGATGAGATTCGGGGTGGGAATTTCTGCTTAGAAATGCTTTCGCATAGAATTTTGCGGAACGGCCGATTTCGGCTCCCCGGGAGGAAAATTCGTGATGCCGGCAGTAGGCGCGCCGGCCGGGGGGGCCGAAAAATGTTGCGCCCGAATTAAAAAACGGAGGGCGGGATGAGATTCGGGGTGGGAATTTCTGCTTAGAAATGCTTTCGCATAGAATTTTGCGGAACGGCCGATTTTGGCTCCCCGGGAGGAAAATTCGTGATGCCGGCAGTAGGCGCGCCGGCCGGGGGGGCCGAAAAAAGGTTCCGCCCGAATTGAAAAACGGAGGGCGGGATGAGATTCGGGGTGGGATTTTCTGCTCAGAAATGCTTTCGCATAGAATTTTGCGGAACGGCCGATTTTGGCTCCCAGGGAGGAAAATTCGTGATGCCGGCAGTAGGCGCGCCGGCCGGGGGGGCCGAAAAAAGGTTGCGCCCGAATTAAAAAACGAAGGGCGGGATGAGATTCGGGGTGGGATTTTCTGCTTAGAAATGCTTTCGCATAGAATTTAGCGGAACGGCCGATTTTGGCTCCCCGGGAGGAAAATTCGTGATGCCGGCAGTAGGCGCGCCGGCCGGGGGGGCCGAAAAAAGGTTGCGCCCGAATTAAAAAACGGAGGGCGGGATGAGATTCGGGGTAGGATTTTCTGCTTAGAAATGCTTTCGCATAAAATTTTGCGGAACGGCCGATTTTGGCTCCCCGGGAGGAAAATTCGTGATGCCGGCAGTAGGCGCGCCGGCCGGGGGGGCCGAAAAAGGTTGCCCCCGAATTAAAAAACGGAGGGCGGGATGAGATTCGGGGTGGGATTTTCTGCTTAGAAATTGTTTCGCATAGAATTTTGCGGAACGGCCGATTTTGGCTCCCCGGGAGGAAAATTCGTGATGCCGGCAGTAGGCGCGCCGGCCGGGGGGGCCGAAAAAAGGTTGCGCCCGAATTAAAAAACGGAGGGCGGGATGAGATTCGGGGTGGGAATTTCTGCTTAGAAATGCTTTCGCATAGAATTTTGCGGAACGGCCGATTTTGGCTCCCCGGGAGGAAAATTCGTGATGCCGGCAGTAGGCGCGCCGGCCGGGGGGGCCGAAAAAGGTTGCGCCCGAATTAAAAAACGGAGGGCGGGATGAGATTCGGGGTGGGATTTTCTGCTTAGAAATGCTTTCGCATAGAATTTTGCGGAACGGCCGATTTTGGCTCCCCAGGAGGAAAATTCGTGATGCCGGCAGTAGGCGCGCCGGACGGGGGGGCCGAAAAAAGATTGCGCCCGAATTAAAAAACGGAGGGCGGGATGAGATTCGGGGTGGGAATTTCTGCTTAGAAATGCTTTCGCATAGAATTTTGCGGAACGGCCGATTTTGGCTCCCCGGGAGGAAAATTCGTGATGCCGGCAGTAGGCGCGCCGGCCGGGGGGGCCGAAAAAAGGTTGCGCCCGAATTAAAAAACGGAGGGCGGGATGAGATTCGGGGTGGGAATTTCTGCTTAGAAATGCTTTCGCATAGAATTTTGCGGAACGGCCGATTTTGGCTCCCCGGGAGGAAAATTCGTGATGCCGGCAGTAGGCGCGCCGGCCGGGGGGGCCGAAAAAGGTTGCGCCCGAATTAAAAAACGGAGGGCGGGATTAGATTCGGGTTGGGATTTTCTGCTTAGAAATGCTTTCGCATAGAATTTTGCGGAACGGCCGATTTTGGCTCCCCGGGAGGAAAATTCGTGATGCCGGCAGTAAGCGCGCCGGCCGGGGGGGCCGAAAAAAGGTTGCGCCCGAATTAAAAAACGGAGGGCGGGATGAGATTCGGGGTGGGATTTTCTGCTTAGAAATGCTTTCGCATAGAATTTTGCGGAACGGCCGATTTTGGCTCCCCGGGAGGAAAATTCGTGATGCCGGCAGTAGGCGCGCCGGCCGGGGGGGCCGAAAAAAGGTTGCGCCCGAATTAAAAAACGGAGGGCGGGATGAGATTCGGGGTGGGAATTTCTGCTTAGAAATGCTTTCGCATAGAATTTTGCGGAACGGCCGATTTTGGCTCCCCGGGAGGAAAATTCGTGATGCCGGCAGTAGGCGCGCCGGCCGGGGGGGCCGAAAAATGTTGCGCCCTAATTAAAAAACGGAGGGCGGGATGAGATTCGGGGTGGGATTTTCTGCTTAGAAATGCTTTCGCATAGAATTTTGCGGAACGGCCGATTTTGGCTCCCCGGGAGGAAAATTCGTGATGCCGGCAGTAGGCGCGCCGGACGGGGGGGCCGAAAAAAGATTGCGCCCGAATTAAAAAACGGAGGGCGGGATGAGATTCGGGGTGGGAATTTCTGCTTAGAAATGCTTTCGCATAGAATTTTGCGGAACGGCCGATTTTGGCTCCCCGGGAGGAAAATTCGTGATGCCGGCAGTAGGCGCGCCGGCCGGGGGGGCCGAAAAAGGTTGCGCCCGAATTAAAAAACGGAGGGCGGGATTAGATTCGGGTTGGGATTTTCTGCTTAGAAATGCTTTCGCATAGAATTTTGCGGAACGGCCGATTTTGGCTCCCCGGGAGGAAAATTCGTGATGCCGGCAGTAAGCGCGCCGGCCGGGGGGGCCGAAAAAAGGTTGCGCCCGAATTAAAAAACGGAGGGCGGGATGAGATTCGGGGTGGGATTTTCTGCTTAGAAATGCTTTCGCATAGAATTTTGCGGAACGGCCGATTTTGGCTCCCCGGGAGGAAAATTCGTGATGCCGGCAGTAGGCGCGCCGGCCGGGGGGGCCGAAAAAAGGTTGCGCCCGAATTAAAAAATGGAGGGCGGGATGAGATTCGGGGTGTGAATTTCTGCTTAGAAATGCTTTCGCATAGAATTTTGCGGAACGGCCGATTTTGGCTCCCTGGGAGGAAATTTCGTGATGCCGGCATTAGGCGCGCCGGCCGGGGGGGCCGAAAAAGGTTGCCCCCGAATTAAAAAACGGAGGGCGGGATGAGATTCGGGGTGGGATTTTCTGCTTAGAAATGCTTTTGCATAGAATTTTGCGGAACGGCCGATTTTGGGTCCCCGGGAGGAAAATTCGTGATGCCGGCAGTAGGCGCGCCGGCCGGGGGGGCCGAAAAAAGGTTGCGCCCGAATTAAAAAACGGAGGGCGGGATGAGATTCGGGGTGGGATTTTCTGCTTAGAAATGCTTTCGCATAGAATTTTGCGGAACGGCCGATTTTGGCTCCCCGGGAGGAAAATTCGTGATGCCGGCAGTAGGTGCGCCGGACGGGGGGGCCGAAAAAAGGTTGCGCCCGAATTAAAAAACGGAGGGCGGGATGAGATTCGGGGTGGGATTTTCTGCTTAGAAATGCTTTCGCATAGAATTTTGCGGAACGGCCGATTTTGGCTCCCCGGGAGGAAATTTCGTGATGCCGGCAGTAAGCGCGCCGGCCGGGGGGGGCCGAAAAAAGGTTGCGCCCGAATTAAAAAACGGAGGGCGGGATGAGATTCGGGGTGGGAATTTCTGCTTAGAAATGCTTTCGCATAGAATTTTGCGGAACGGCCGATTTTGGCGCCCCGGGAGGAAAATTCGTGATGCCGGCAGTAGGCGCGCCGGCCGGGGGGGCCGAAAAATGTTGCGCCCGAATTAAAAAACGGAGGGCGGGATGAGATTCGGGGTGGGAATTTCTGCTTAGAAATGCTTTCGCATAGAATTTTGCGGAACGGCCGATTTTGGCTCCCCGGGAGGAAAATTCGTGATGCCGGCAGTAGGCGCGCCGGACGGGGGGGCCGAAAAAGGTTGCGCCCGAATTAAAAAACGGAGGGCGGGATGAGATTCGGGTTGGGATTTCCTGCTTTGAAATGCTTTCGCATAGAATTTTGCGGAACGGCCGATTTTGGGTCCCCGGGAGGAAAATTCGTGATGCCGGCAGTAGGCGCGCCGGACGGGGGGGCCGAAAAAAGGTTGCGCCCGAATTAAAAAACGGAGGGCGGGATGAGATTCGGGGTGGGAATTTCTGTTTGGAAATGCTTTCGCATAGAATTTTGCGGAACGGCCGATTTTGGCTCCCCGGGAGGAAAACTCGTGATGCCGGCAGTAGGCGCGCCGGCCGGGGGGGCCGAAAAATGTTGCGCCCGAATTAAAAAACGGAGGGCGGGATGAGATTCGGGGTGGAAATTTCTGCTTAGAAATGCTTTCGCATAGAATTTTGCGGAACGGCCGATTTTGGCTCCCCGGGAGGAAAATTCGTGATGCCGGCAGTAGGCGCGCCGGACGGGGGGGCCGAAAAAGGTTGCGCCCGAATTAAAAAACGGAGGGCGGGATGAGATTCGGGTTGGGATTTTCTGCTTTGAAATGCTTTCGCATAGAATTTTGCGGAACGGCCGATTTTGGCTCCCCGGGAGGAAAATTCGTGATGCCGGCAGTAGGCGCGCCGGCCGGGGGGGCCGAAAAATGTTGCGCCCGAATTAAAAAACGGAGGGCGGGATGAGATTCGGGGTGGGAATTTCTGCTTAGAAATGCTTTCGCATAGAATTTTGCGGAACGGCCGATTTTGGCTCCCCGGGAGGAAAATTCGTGATGCCGGCAGTAGGCGCGCCGGACGGGGGGGCCGAAAAAGGTTGCGCCCGAATTAAAAAACGGAGGGCGGGATGAGATTCGCGTTGGGATTTTCTGCTTTGAAATGCTTTCGCATAGAATTTTGCGGAACGGCCGATTTTGGGTCCCCGGGAGGAAAATTCGTGATGCCGGCAGTAGGCGCGCCGGACGGGGGGGCCGAAAAAAGGTTGCGCCCGAATTAAAAAACGGAGGGCGGGATGAGATTCGGGGTGGGAATTTCTGCTTGGAAATGCTTTCGCATAGAATTTTGCGGAACGGCCGATTTTGGCTCCCCGGGAGGAAAACTCGTGATGCCGGCAGTAGGCGCGCCGGCCGGGGGGGCCGAAAAATGTTGCGCCCGAATTAAAAAACGGAGGGTGGGATGAGATTCGGGGTGGGATTTTCTGCTTAGAAATGCTTTCGCATAGAATTTTGCGGAACGGCCGATTTTGGCTCCCCGGGAGGAAAATTCGTGATGCCGGCAGTAGGCGCGCCGGACGGGGGGGCCGAAAAAAGGTTGCACCGGAATTAAAAAACGGAGGGCGGGATGAGATTCGGGGTGGGAATTTCTGCTTAGAAATACTTTCGCATAGAATTTTGCGGAACGGCCGATTTTGGCTCCCCGGGAGGAAAATTCGTGATGCCGGGAGTAGGCGCGCCGGCCGGGGGGGCCGAAAAAGGTTGCGCCCGAATTAAAAAACGGAGGGCGGGATGAGATTCGGGTTGGGATTTTCTGCTTAGAAATGCTTTCGCATAGAATTTTGCGGAACGGCCGATTTTGGCTCCCCGGGAGGAAAATTCGTGATGCCGGCAGTAGGCGCGCCAGCCGGGGGGGCCGAAAAAAGGTTGCGCCCGAATTAAAAAACGGAGGGCGGGATGAGATTCGGGGTGGGATTTTCTGCTTAGAAATGCTTTCGCATAGAATTTTGCGGAACGGCCGATTTTGGCTCCCCGGGAGGAAAATTCGTGATGCCGGCAGTAGGCGCGCCGGCTGGGGGGGCCGAAAAAAGGTTGCGCCCGAATTAAAAAACGGAGGGCGGGATGAGATTCGGGGTGGGATTTTCTGCTTAGAAATGCTTTTGCATAGAATTTTGCGGAACGGCCGATTTTGGCTCCCCGGGAGGAAATTTCGTGATGCCGGCAGTAAGCGCGACGGCCGGGGGGGCCGAAAAAAGGTTGCGCCCGAATTAAAAAACGGAGGGCGGGATGAGATTCGGGGTGGGAATTTCTGCTTAGAAATGCTTTCGCATAGAATTTTGCGGAACGGCCGATTTCGGCTCCCCGGGAGGAAATTTCGTGATGCCGGCAGTAGGCGCGCCGGCCGGGGGGGCCGAAAAATGTTGCGCCCGAATTAAAAAACGGAGGGCGGGATGAGATTCGGGGTGGGAATTTCTGCTTAGAAATGCTTTCGCATAGAATTTTGCGGAACGGCCGATTTTGGCTCCCCGGGAGGAAAATTCGTGATGCCGGCAGTAGGCGCGCCGGACGGGGGGGCCGAAAAAGGTTGCGCCCGAATTAAAAAACGGAGGGCGGGATGAGATTCGGGTTGGGATTTTCTGCTTTGAAATGCTTTCGCATAGAATTTTGCGGAACGGCCGATTTTGGGTCCCCGGGAGGAAAATTCGTGATGCCGGCAGTAGGCGCGCCGGACGGGGGGGCCGAAAAAAGGTTGCGCCCGAATTAAAAAACGGAGGGCGGGATGAGATTCGGGGTGGGAATTTCTGCTTAGAAATGCTTTCGCATAGAATTTTGCGGAACGGCCGATTTTGGCTCCCCGGGAGGAAAATTCGTGGTGCCGGCAGTAGGCGCGCCGGCCGGGGGGGCCGAAAAAGGTTGCGCCCGAATTAAAAAACGTAGGGCGGGATGAGATTCGGGGTGGGATTTTCTGCTTAGAAATGCTTTCGCATAGAATTTTGCGGAACGGCCGATTTTGGCTCCCCGGGAGGAAAATTCGTGATGCCGGCAGTAGGCGCGCCGGCCGGGGGGGCCGAAAAAAGGTTCCGCCCGAATTGAAAAACGGAGGGCGGGATGAGATTCGGGGTGGGATTTTCTGCTCAGAAATGCTTTCGCATAGAATTTTGCGGAACGGCCGATTTTGGCTCCCAGGGAGGAAAATTCGTGATGCCGGCAGTAGGCGCGCAGGCCGGGGGGGCCGAAAAAAGGTTGCGCCCGAATTAAAAAACGAAGGGCGGGATGAGATTCGGGGTGGGATTTTCTGCTTAGAAATGCTTTCGCATAGAATTTAGCGGAACGGCCGATTTTGGCTCCCCGGGAGGAAAATTCGTGATGCCGGCAGTAGGCGCGCCGGCCGGGGGGGCCGAAAAAAGGTTGCGCCCGAATTAAAAAACGGAGGGCGGGATGAGATTCGGGGTAGGATTTTCTGCTTAGAAATGCTTTCGCATAAAATTTTGCGGAACGGCCGATTTTGGCTCCCCGGGAGGAAAATTCGTGATGCCGGCAGTAGGCGCGCCGGCCGGGGGGGCCGAAAAAGGTTGCCCCCGAATTAAAAAACGGAGGGCGGGATGAGATTCGGGGTGGGATTTTCTGCTTAGAAATTGTTTCGCATAGAATTTTGCGGAACGGCCGATTTTGGCTCCCCGGGAGGAAAATTCGTGATGCCGGCAGTAGGCGCGCCGGCCGGGGGGGCCGAAAAATGTTGCGCCCGAATTAAAAAACGGAGGGCGGGATGAGATTCGGGGTGGGAATTTCTGCTTAGAAATGCTTTCGCATAGAATTTTGCGGAACGGCCGATTTTGGCTCCCCGGGAGGAAAATTCGTGATGCCGGCAGTAGGCGCGCCGGCCGGGGGGGCCGAAAAATGTTGCGCCCTAATTAAAAAACGGAGGGCGGGATGAGATTCGGGGTGGGATTTTCTGCTTAGAAATGCTTTCGCATAGAATTTTGCGGAACGGCCGATTTTGGCTCCCCAGGAGGAAAATTCGTGATGCCGGCAGTAGGCGCGCCGGACGGGGGGGCCGAAAAAAGGTTGCGCCCGAATTAAAAAACGGAGGGCGGGATGAGATTCGGGGTGGGAATTTCTGCTTAGAAATGCTTTCGCATAGAATTTTGCGGAACGGCCGATTTTGGCTCCCCGGGAGGAAAATTCGTGATGCCGGCAGTAGGCGCGCCGGCCGGGGGGGCCGAAAAAGGTTGCGCCCGAATTAAAAAACGGAGGGCGGGATTAGATTCGGGTTGGGATTTTCTGCTTAGAAATGCTTTCGCATAGAATTTTGCGGAACGGCCGATTTTGGCTCCCCGGGAGGAAAATTCGTGATGCCGGCAGTAAGCGCGCCGGCCGGGGGGGCCGAAAAAAGGTTGCCCCCGAATTAAAAAACGGAGGGCGGGATGAGATTCGGGGTGGGATTTTCTGCTTAGAAATGCTTTCGCATAGAATTTTGCGGAACGGCCGATTTTGGCTCCCCGGGAGGAAAATTCGTGATGCCGGCAGTAGGCGCGCCGGCCGGGGGGGCCGAAAAAAGGTTGCGCCCGAATTAAAAAATGGAGGGCGGGATGAGATTCGGGGTGTGAATTTCTGCTTAGAAATGCTTTCGCATAGAATTTTGCGGAACGGCCGATTTTGGCTCCCTGGGAGGAAATTTCGTGATGCCGGCATTAGGCGCGCCGGCCGGGGGGGCCGAAAAAGGTTGCCCCCGAATTAAAAAACGGAGGGCGGGATGAGATTCGGGGTGGGATTTTCTGCTTAGAAATGCTTTTGCATAGAATTTTGCGGAACGGCCGACTTTGGCTCCCCGGGAGGAAAATTCGTGATGCCGGCAGTAGGCGCGCCGGCCGGGGGGGCCGAAAAAAGGTTGCGCCCGAATTAAAAAACGGAGGGCGGGATGAGATTCGGGGTGGGATTTTCTGCTTAGAAATGCTTTCGCATAGAATTTTGCGGAACGGCCGATTTTGGCTCCCCGGGAGGAAAATTCGTGATGCCGGCAGTAGGTGCGCCGGACGGGGGGGCCGAAAAAAGGTTGCGCCCGAATTAAAAAACGGAGGGCGGGATGAGATTCGGGGTGGGATTTTCTGCTTAGAAATGCTTTCGCATAGAATTTTGCGGAACGGCCGATTTTGGCTCCCCGGGAGGAAATTTCGTGATGCCGGCAGTAAGCGCGCCGGCCGGGGGGGCCGAAAAAAGGTTGCGCCCGAATTAAAAAACGGAGGGCGGGATGAGATTCGGGGTGGGAATTTCTGCTTAGAAATGCTTTCGCATAGAATTTTGCGGAACGGCCGATTTTGGCGCCCCGGGAGGAAAATTCGTGATGCCGGCAGTAGGCGCGCCGGCCGGGGGGGCCGAAAAATGTTGCGCCCGAATTAAAAAACGGAGGGCGGGATTAGATTCGGGTTGGGATTTTCTGCTTAGAAATGCTTTCGCATAGAATTTTGCGGAACGGCCGATTTTGGCTCCCCGGGAGGAAAATTCGTGATGCCGGCAGTAGGCGCGCCGGCCGGGGGGGCCGAAAAAAGGTTCCGCCCGAATTAAAAAACGGAGGGCGGGATGAGATTCGGGGTAGGATTTTCTGCTTAGAAATGCTTTTGCATAGAATTTTGCGGAACGGCCGATTTTCGCTCCCCGGGAGGAAAATTCGTGATGCCGGCAGTAGGCGCGCCGGCCGGGGGGGCCGAAAAAAGGTTGCGCCCGAATTAAAAAACGGAGGGCGGGATTAGATTCGGGGTGGGATTTTCTGCTTAGAAATGCTTTCGCATAGAATTTTGCGGAACGGCCGATTTTGGCGCCCCGGGAGGAAAATTCGTGATACCGGCAGTAGGCGCGCCGGCCGGGGGGGCCGAAAAAAGGTTGCGCCCGAATTAAAAAACGGAGGGCGGGATGAGATTCGGGGTGGGATTTTCTGCTTAGAAATGCTTTCGCATAGAATTTTGCGGAACGGCCGATTTTGGCTCCCCGGGAGGAAAATTCGTGATGCCGGCAGTAGGCGCGCCGGCCGGGGGGGCCGAAAAAAGGTTGCGCCCGAATTAAAAAACGGAGGGCGGGATGAGATTCGGGGTGGGATTTTCTGCTTAGAAATGCTTTCGCATAGAATTTTGCGGAACGGCCGATTTTGGCTCCCCGGGAGGAAAATTCGTGATGCCGGCAGTAGGCGCGCCGGCCGGGGGGGCCGAAAAATGTTGCACCCGAATTAAAAAACGGAGGGCGGGATGAGATTCGGGGTGGGATTTTCTGCTTAGAAATGCTTTTGCATAGAAGTTTGCGGAACGGCCGATTTTGGCTCCCCGGGAGGAAAATTCGTGACGCCGGCAGTAGGCGCGCCGGCCGGGGGGGCCGAAAAAAGGTTGCACCCGAATTAAAAAACGGAGGGCGGGATGAGATTCGGGGTGGGATTTTCTGCTTAGAAATGCTTTTGGATAGAATTTTGCGGAACGGCCGATTTTGGCTCCCCAAGAGGAAAATTCGTGATCCCGGCAGAATGCGCCGGCCGGGGGGGCCGAAAAAAGGTTGCGCCCGAATTAAAAAACGGAGGGCGGGATGAGATTCGGGGTGGGATTTTCTGCTTAGAAATGCTTTCGCATAGAATTTTGCGGAACGGCCGATTTTGGCTCCCCGGGAGGAAAATTCGTGATGCCGGCAGTAGGCGCGCCGGCCGGGGGGGCCGAAAAAAGGTTCCGCCCGAATTGAAAAACGGAGGGCGGGATGAGATTCGGGGTGGGATTTTCTGCTCAGAAATGCTTTCGCATAGAATTTTGCGGAACGGCCGATTTTGGCTCCCAGGGAGGAAAATTCGTGATGCCGGCAGTAGGCGCGCCGGCCGGGGGGGCCGAAAAAAGGTTGCGCCCGAATTAAAAAACGAAGGGCGGGATGAGATTCGGGGTGGGATTTTCTGCTTAGAAATGCTTTCGCATAGAATTTAGCGGAACGGCCGATTTTGGCTCCCCGGGAGGAAAATTCGTGATGCCGGCAGTAGGCGCGCCGGCCGGGGGGGCCGAAAAAAGGTTGCGCCCGAATTAAAAAACGGAGGGCGGGATGAGATTCTGGGTAGGATTTTCTGCTTAGAAATGCTTTCGCATAAAATTTTGCGGAACGGCCATTTTGGCTCCCCGGGAGGAAAATTCGTGATGCCGGCAGTAGGCGCGCCGGCCGGGGGGGCCGAAAAAGGTTACCCCCGAATTAAAAAACGGAGGGCGGGATGAGATTCGGGGTGGGATTTTCTGCTTAGAAATTGTTTCGCATAGAATTTTGCGGAACGGCCGATTTTGGCTCCCCGGGAGGAAAATTCGTGATGCCGGCAGTAGGCGCGCCGGCCGGGGGGGCCGAAAAAAGGTTGCGCCCGAATTAAAAAACGGAGGGCGGGATGAGATTCGGGGTGGGAATTTCTGCTTAGAAATGCTTTCGCATAGAATTTTGCGGAACGGCCGATTTTGGCTCCCCGGGAGGAAAATTCGTGATGCCGGCAGTAGGCGCGCCGGCCGGGGGAGCCGAAAAATGTTGCGCCCGAATTAAAAAACGGAGGGCGGGATGAGATTCGGGGTGGGATTTTCTGCTTAGAAATGCTTTCGCATAGAATTTTGCGGAACGGCCGATTTTGGCTCCCCAGGAGGAAAATTCGTGATGCCGGCAGTAGGCGCGCCGGACGGGGGGGCCGAAAAAAGGTTGCGCCCGAATTAAAAAACGGAGGGCGGGATGAGATTCGGGGTGGGAATTTCTGCTTAGAAATGCTTTCGCATAGAATTTTGCGGAACGGCCGATTTTGGCTCCCCGGGAGGAAAATTCGTGATGCCGGCAGTAGGCGCGCCGGCCGGGGGGGCCGAAAAAGGTTGCGCCCGAATTAAAAAACGGAGGGCGGGATTAGATTCGGGTTGGGATTTTCTGCTTAGAAATGCTTTCGCATAGAATTTTGCGGAACGGCCGATTTTGGCTCCCCGGGAGGAAAATTCGTGATGCCGGCAGTAGGCGCGCCAGCCGGGGGGGCCGAAAAAAGGTTGCGCCCGAATTAAAAAACGGAGGGCGGGATGAGATTCGGGGTGGGATTTTCTGCTTAGAAATGCTTTCGCATAGAATTTTGCGGAACGGCCGATTTTGGCTCCCTGGGAGGAAATTTCGTGATGCAGGCATTAGGCGCGCCGGCCGGGGGGGCCGAAAAAGGTTGCCCCCGAATTAAAAAACGGAGGGCGGGATGAGATTCGGGGTGGGATTTTCTGCTTAGAAATGCTTTCGCATAGAATTTTGCGGAACGGCCGATTTTGGCTCCCCGGGAGGAAAATTCGTGATGCCGGCAGTAGGTGTGCCGGACGGGGGGGCCGAAAAAAGGTTGCGCCCGAATTAAAAAACGGAGGGCGGGATGAGATTCGGGGTGGGATTTTCTGCTTAGAAATGCTTTCGCATAGAATTTTGCGGAACGGCCGATTTTGGCTCCCCGGGAGGAAATTTCGTGATGCCGGCAGTAAGCGCGCCGGCCGGGGGGGCCGAAAATAGGTTGCGCCCGAATTAAAAAACGGAGGGCGGGATGAGATTCGGGGTGGGAATTTCTGCTTAGAAATGCTTTCGCATAGAATTTTGCGGAACGGCCGATTTTGGCGCCCCGGGAGGAAAATTCGTGATGCCGGCAGTAGGCGCGCCGGCCGGGGGGGCCGAAAAATGTTGCGCCCGAATTAAAAAACGGAGGGCGGGATTAGATTCGGGGTGGGATTTTCTGCTTAGAAATGCTTTTGCATAGAAGTTTGCGGAACGGCCGATTTTGGCTCCCCGGGAGGAAAATTCGTGACGCCGGCAGTAGGCGCGCCGGCCGGGGGGGCCGAAAAAAGGTTGCACCCGAATTAAAAAACGGAGGGCGGGATGAGATTCGGGGTGGGATTTTCTGCTTAGAAATGCTTTTGGATCGAATTTTGCGGAACGGCCGATTTTGGCTCCCCAAGAGGAAAATTCGTGATCCCGGCAGAATGCGCCGGCCGGGGGGGCCGAAAAAAGGTTGCGCCCGAATTAAAAAACGGAGGGCGGGATGAGATTCGGGGTGGGATTTTCTGCTTAGAAATGCTTTCACATAGAATTTTGCGGAACGGCCGATTTTGGCTCCCCGGGAGGAAAATTCGTGATGCCGGCAGTAGGCGCGCCGGCCGGGGGGGCCGAAAAAGGTTGCGCCCGAATTAAAAAATGGAGGGCGGGATCAGATTCGGGTTGGGATTTTCTGCTTAGAAATGCTTTCGCATAGAATTTTGCGGAACGGCCGATTTTGGCTCCCCGGGAGGAAAATTCGTGATGCCGGCAGTAGGCGCGCCGGCCGGGGGGCCCGAAAAAAGGTTGCGCCCGAATTAAAAAACGGAGGGCGGGATGAGATTCGGGGTGGGAATTTCTGCTTAGAAATGCTTTCGCATAGAATTTTGCGGAACGGCCGATTTTGGCTCCCCGGGAGGAAAATTCGTGATGCCGGCAGTAGGCGCGCCGGACGGGGGGCCGAAAAATGTTGCACCCGAATTAAAAAACGGAGGGCGGGATGAGATTCGGGGTGGGATTTTCTGCTTAGAAATGCTTTTGCATAGAATTTTGCGGAACGGCCGATTTTGGCTCCCCGGGAGGAAAATTCGTGATGCTGGCAGTAGGCGCGCCGGCCGGGGGGGCCGAAAAAAGGTTGCACCCGAATTAAAAAACGGAGGGCGGGATGAGATTCGGGGTGGGATTTTCTGCTTAGAAATGCTTTTGGATAGAATTTTGCGGAACGGCCGATTTTGGCTCCCCAAGAGGAAAATTCGAGATGCCGGCATTAGGCGCGCCGGCCTGGGGGCCGAAAAAAGGTTGCGCCCGAATTAAAAAACGGAGGGCGGGATGAGATTCGGGGTGGGATTTTCTGCTTAGAAATGCTTTCGCATAGAATTTTGCGGAACGGCCGATTTTGGCTCCCCGGGAGGAAAATTCGTGATGCCGGCAGTAGGCGCGCCGGCCGGGGGGGCCGAAAAAGGTTGCGCCCGAATTAAAAAACGGAGGGCGGGATGAGATTCGGGGTGGGATATTCTGCTTAGAAATGCTTTCGCATAGAATTTTGCAGAACGGCCGATTTTGGCTCCCCGGGAGGAAAATTCGTGATGCCGGCAGTAGGCGCGCCGGCCGGGGGGGCCGAAAAAAGGTTGCGCCCGAATTAAAAAATGGAGGGCGGGATGACATTCGGGGTGGGAATTTCTGCTTAGAAATGCTTTTGCATAGAATTTTGCGGAACGGCCGATTTTGGCTCCCCGGGAGGAAAATTCGTGATGCCGGCAGTAGGCGCGCCGGCCGGGGGGGCCGAAAAAGGTTGCGCCCGAATTAAAAAACGGAGGGCGGGATGAGATTCGGGGTGGGATTTTCTGCTTAGAAATGCTTTTGCATAGAATTTTGCGGAACGCCCGATTTTGGCTCCCCGGGAGGAAAATTCGTGATGCCGGCAGTAGGCGCGCCGGCCGGGGGGGGGCCGAAAAAAGGTTGCGCCCGAATTAAAAAACGGAGGGCGGGATGAGATTCGGGGTGGGATTTTCTGCTTAGAAATGCTTTCGCCTAGAATTTTGCGGAACGGCCAATTTTGGCTCCCCGGGAGGAAAATTCTTGATGCCGGCAGTAGGCGCGCCGGACGGGGAGGGCCGAAAAAAGGTTGCACCCGAATTAAAAAACGGAGGGCGGGATGAGATTCGGGGTGGGATATTCTGCTTAGAAATGCTTTCGCCTAGAATTTTGCGGAACGGCCGATTTTGGCTCCCCGGGAGGAAAATTCTTGATGCCGGCATTAGGCGCGCCGGCCTGGGGGCCGAAAAAAGGTTGCGCCCGAATTAAAAAATGGAGGGCGGGATGAGATTCGGGGTGGGATTTTCTGCTTAGAAATGCTTTCGCATAGAATTTTGCGGAACGGCCGATTTTGGCACCCCAGGAGGAAAATTCGTGATGCCAGCAGCAGCCGCGCCGGCCTGGGGGCCGAAAAAAGGTTGCGCCCGAATTAAAAAACGGAGGGTGGAATGAGATTCGGGGTGGGATTTTCTGCTTAGAAATGCTTTTGGATAGAATTTTGCGGAACGGCCGATTTTGGCTCCCCGGGAGGAAAATTCGTGATGCCGGCAGTAGGCGCGCCGGCCGGGGGCCCGAAAAAAGATTGCGCCCGAATTAAAAAACGGAGGGCGGGATGAGATTCGGGGTGGGATTTTCTGCTTAGAAATGCTTTCGGATAGAATTTTGCGTAACGGCCGATTTTGGCTCCCCGGGAGGAAAATTCGTGATGCCGGCAGTAGGCGCGCCGGCCGGGGGGGCCGAAAAAAGGTTGTGCCCGAATTAAAAAACGGAGGGCGGTATGAGATTCGGGGTGGGAATTTCTGCTTAGAAATGCTTTCGCATAGAATTTTGCGGAACGGCCGATTTTGGCTCCCCGGGAGGAAAATTCGTGACGCCGGCAGTAGGCGCGCCGGCCGGGGGGCCGAAAAAAGGTTGCGCCCGAATTAAAAAACGGAGGGCGGGATGAGATTCGGGGTGGGATTTTCTGCTTAGAAATGCTTTTGCATAGAATTTTGCGGAACGGCCGATTTTGGCTCCCCAAGAGGAAAATTCGTGATCCCGGCAGAATGCGCCGGCCGGGGGGGCCGAAAAAAGGTAGCGCCCGAATTAAAATCGGAGGGCGGGATGAGATTCGGGGTGGGATTTTGTGCTTAGAAATGCTTTCGCATAGAATTTTGCAGAACGGCCGATTTTGGCTCCCCGGGAGGAAAATTCGTGATGCCGGCAGTAGGCGCGCCGGCCGGGGGGGCCGAAAAAAGGTTGCGCCCGAATTAAAAAACGGAGGGCGGGATGAGATTCGGGGTGGGATTTTTTGCTTAGAAATGCTTTCGCATAGAATTTTGCAGAACGGCCGATTTTGGCTCCCCGGGTGGAAAATTCGTGATGCCGGCAGTAGGCGCGCCGGCCGGGGGGGCGAAAAAAGGTTGCGCCCGAATTAAAAAACGGAGGGCGGGATGAGATTCGGGGTGGGAATTTCTGCTTAGAAATGCTTTCGCATAGAATTTTGCGGAACGGCCGATTTTAGCTCCCCGGGAGGAAAATTCGTGATGCCGGCAGTAGGCGCGCCGGCCGGGGGGGCCGAAAAAGGTTGCGCCCGAATTAAAAAACGGAGGGCGGGATGAGATTCGGGGTGGGATTTTCTGCTTAGAAATGCTATTGGATAGAATTTTGCGGAACGGCCGATTTTGGCTCCCCAAGAGGAAAATTCGTGATCCCGGCAGAATGCGCCGGCCGGGGGGGCCGAAAAAAGGTTGCGCCCAAATTAAAAAACGGAGGGCGGGATGAGATTCGGGGTGGGATTTTCTGCTTAGAAATGCTTTCGCATAGAATTTTGAGGAACGGCCGATTTTGGCTCCCCGGGAGGGAAATTCGTGATGCCGGCAGTAGGCGCGCCGGCCGGTGGGGCCGAAAAAAGGTTGCGCCCGAATTAAAAAACGGAGGGCGGGATGAGATTTGGGGTGGGATTTTCTGCTTAGAAATGCTTTCGCATAGAATTTTGCTGAACGGCCGATTTTGGCTCCCCGGGAGGAAAATTCGTGATGCCTGCAGTAGGCGCGCCGGCCGGGGGGGCCGAAAAAAGGTTGCGCCCGAATTAAAAAACGGAGGGCGGGATGAGATTCGGGGTGGGAATTTCTGCTTAGAAATGCTTTCGCATAGAATTTTGCGGAACGGCCGATTTTGGCTCCCCGGCAGGAAAATTCGTGATGCCGGCAGTAGGCGCGCCGGCCGGGGGGACCGAAAAAGGTTGCGCCCGAATTAAAAAACGGAGGGCGGGATGAGATTCGGGGTGGGATTTTCTGCTTAGAAATGCTTTTGCATAGAATTTTGCGGAACGGCCGATTTTGGCTCCCCAAGAGGAAAATTCGTGATCCCGGAGGAATGCGCCGGCCGGGGGGGCCGAAAAAAGGTTGCGCCCGAATTAAAAAACGGAGGGCGGGATGAGATTCGGGGTGGGATTTTCTGCTTAGAAATGCTTTCCCATAGAATTTTGGAGAACGGCCGATTTTGGCTCCCCGGGAGGAAAATTCGTGATGCCTGCAGTAGGCGCGCCGGCCGGGGGGGCCGAAAAAAGGTTGCGCCCGAATTAAAAAACGGAGGGCGGGATGAGATTCGGGGTGGGAATTTCTGCTTAGAAATGCTTTCGCATAGAATTTTGCGGAACGGCCGATTTTGGCTCCCCGGCAGGAAAATTCGTGATGCCGGCAGTAGGCGCGCCGGCCGGGGGGACCGAAAAAGGTTGCGCCCGAATTAAAAAACGGAGGGCGGGATGAGATTCGGGTTGGGATTTTCTGCTTAGAAATGCTTTTGCATAGAATTTTGCGGAACGGCCGATTTTGGCTCCCCAAGAGGAAAATTCGTGATCCCGGAGGAATGCGCCGGCCGGGGGGGCCGAAAAAAGGTTGCGCCCGAATTAAAAAACGGAGGGCGGGATGAGATTCGGGGTGGGATTTTCTGCTTAGAAATGCTTTCGCATAGTATTTTGCGGAACGGCCGATTTTGGCTCCCCGGGACGAAAATTCGTGATGCCGGCAGTAGGCGCGCCGGCCGGGGGGGCCGAAAAAAGGTTGCGCCCGAATTAAAAAACGGAGGGCGGGATGAGATTCGGGGTGGGATTTTCTGCTTAGAAATGCTTTCGCATAGAATTTTGCAGAATGGCCGATTTTGGCTCCCCGGGAGGAAAATTCGTGATGCCGGCAGTAGGCGCGCCGGCCGGGGGGGCCGAAAAAAGGTTGCGCCCGAATTAAAAAACGGAGGGCGGGATGAGATTCGGGGTGGGAATTTCTGCTTAGAAATGCTTTCGCATAGAATTTTGCGGAATGGCCGATTTTGGCTCCCCGGGAGGAAAATTCGTGATGCCGGCAAAAGGCGCGCCGGCCGGGGGGGCCGAAAAAGGTTGCGCCCGAATTAAAAAACGGAGGGCGGGATGAGATTCGGGGTGGGATTTTCTGCTTAGAAATGCTTTTGGATAGAATTTTGCGGAACGGCCGATTTTGGCTCCCCAAGAGGAAAATTCGTGATCCCGGCAGAATGCGCGGGCCGGGGGGGCCGAAAAAAGGTTGCGCCCAAATTAAAAAACGGAGGGCGGGATGAGATTCGGGGTGGGATTTTCTGCTTAGAAATGCTTTCGCATAGAATTTTGCAGAACGGCCGATTTTGGCTCCCCGGGAGGGAAATTCGTGATGCCGGCAGTAGGCGCGCCGGCCGGTGGGGCCGAAAAAAGGTTGCGCCCGAATTAAAAAACGGAGGGCGGGATGAGATTCGGGGTGGGATTTTCTGCTTAGAAATGCTTTCGCATAGAATTTTGCTGAACGGCCGATTTTGGCTCCCCGGGAGGAAAATTCGTGATGCCGGCAGTAGGCGCGCCGGCCGGGGGGGCTGAAAAAGGTTGCGCCCGAATTAAAAAACGGAGGGCGGGATGAGATTCGGGGTGGGATTTTCTGCTTAGAAATGCTTTTGCATAGAATTTTGCGGAACGGCCGATTTTGGCTCCCCAAGAGGAAAATTCGTGATCCCGGCAGAATGCGCCGGCCGGGGGGGCCGAAAAAAGGTTGCGCCCGAATTAAAAAACGGAGGGCGGGATGAGATTCGGGGTGGGATTTTGTGCTTAGAAATGTTTCGCATAGAATTTTGCGGAACGGCCGATTTTGGCTCCCCGGGAGGAAAATTCGTGATGCCGGCAGTAGGCGCGCCGGCCAGGGGGGCCGAAAAAAGGTTGCGCCCGAATTAAAAAACGGAGGGCGGGATGAGATTCGTGGTGGGATTTTTTGCTTAGAAATGCTTTCGCATAGAATTTTGCAGAACGGCCGATTTTGGCTCCCCGGGAGGAAAATTCGTGATGCCGGCAGTAGGCGCGCCGGCCGGGGGGGCCGAAAAAAGGTTGCGCCCGAATTAAAAAACGGAGGGCGGGATGAGATTCGGGGTGGGATTTTCTGCTTAGAAATGCTTTTGCATAGAATTTTGCGGAACGGCCGATTTTGGCTCCCCGGGAGGAAAATTCGTGATGCCTGTAGTAGGCGCGCCGGCCGGGGGGGCCGAAAAAAGGTTGCGCCCGAATTAAAAAACGGAGGGCGGGATGAGATTCGGGGTGGGAATTTCTGCTTAGAAATGCTTTTGCATAGAATTTTGCGGAACGGCCGATTTTGGCTCCCCAAGAGGAAAATTCGTGATCCCGGCAGAATGCGCCGGCCGGGGGGGCCGAAAAAAGGTTGCGCCCGAATTAAAAAACGGAGGGCGGGATGAGATTCCGGGTGGGATTTTCTGCTTAGAAATGCTTTCGCATAGAATTTTGCGGAACGGCCGATTTTGGCTCCCCGGGAGGAAAATTCGTGATGCCGGCAGTAGGCGCGCCGGCCGGGGGGGCCGAAAAAAGGTTGCGCCCGAATTAAAAAACGGAGGGCGGGATGAGATTCGGGGTGGGATTTTCTGCTTAGAAATGCTTTCGCATAGAATTTTGCAGAATGGCCGATTTTGGCTCCCCGGGAGGAAAATTCGTGATGCCGGCAGTAGGCGCGCCGGCCGGGGGGGCCGAAAAAAGGTTGCGCCCGAATTAAAAAACGGAGGGCGGGATGAGATTCGGGGTGGGAATTTCTGCTTAGAAATGCTTTCGCATAGAATTTTGCGGAACGGCCGATTTTGGCTCCCCGGGAGGAAAATTCGTGATGCCGGCAGAAGGCGTGCCGGCCGGGGGGGCCGAAAAAGGTTGCGCCCGAATTAAAAAACGGAGGGCGGGATGAGATTCGGGGTGGGATTTTCTGCTTAGAAATGCTTTTGGATAGAATTTTGCGGAACGGCCGATTTTGGCTCCCCAAGAGGAAAATTCGTGATCCCGGCAGAATGCGCCGGCCGGGGGGGCCGAAAAAAGGTTGCGCCCAAATTAAAAAACGGAGGGCGGGATGAGATTCGGGGTGGGATTTTCTGCTTAGAAATGCTTTCGCATAGAATTTTGCGGAACGGCCGATTTTGGCTCCCCGGGAGGGAAATTCGTGATGCCGGCAGTAGGCGCGCCGGCCGGTGGGGTCGAAAAAAGGTTGCGCCCGAATTAAAAAACGGAGGGCGGGATGAGATTCGGGGTGGGATTTTCTGCTTAGAAATGCTTTCGCATAGAATTTTGCTGAACGGCCGATTTTGGCTCCCCGGGAGGAAAATTCGTGATGCCGGCAGTAGGCGCGCCGGCCGGGGGGGCTGAAAAAGGTTGCGCCCGAATTAAAAAACGGAGGGCGGGATGAGATTCGGGGTGGGATTTTCTGCTTAGAAATGCTTTTGCATACAATTTTGCGGAACGGCCGATTTTGGCTCCCCAAGAGGAAAATTCGTGATCCCGGCAGAATGCGCCGGCCGGGGGGGCCGAAAAAAGGTTGCGCCGGAATTAAAAAACGGAGGGCGGGATGAGATTCGGGGTGGGATTTTCTGCTTAGAAATGCTTTCGCATAGAATTTTGCAGAACGGCCGATTTTGGCTCCCCGGGAGGAAAATTCGTGATGCCGGCAGTAGGCGCGCCGGCCGGGGGGGCCGAAAAAAGGTTGCGCCCGAATTAAAAAACGGAGGGCGGGATGAGATTCGTGGTGGGATTTTTTGCTTAGAAATGCTTTCGCATAGAATTTTGCAGAACGGCCGATTTTGGCTCCCCGGGAGGAAAATTCGTGATGCCGGCAGTAGGCGCGCCGGCCGGGGGGGCCGAAAAAAGGTTGCGCCCGAATTAAAAAACGGAGGGCGGGATGAGATTCGGGGTGGGATTTTCTGCTTAGAAATGCTTTCGCATAGAATTTTGCAGAACGGCCGATTTTGGCTCCCCGGGAGGAAAATTCGTGATGCCTGCAGTAGGCGCGCCGGCCGGGGGGGCCGAAAAAAGGTTGCGCCCGAATTAAAAAACGGAGGGCGGGATGAGATTCGGGGTGGGAATTTCTGCTTAGAAATGCTTTCGCATAGAATTTTGCGGAACGGCCGATTTTGGCTCCCCGGGAGGAAAATTCGTGATGCCGGCAGTAGGCGCGCCGGCCGGGGGGGCCGAAAAAGGTTGCGCCCGAATTAAAAAACGGAGGGCGGGATGAGATTCGGGGTGGGATTTTCTGCTTAGAAATGCTTTTGCATAGAATTTTGCGGAACGGCCGATTTTGGCTCCCCAAGAGGAAAATTCGTGATCCCGGCAGAATGCGCCGGCCGGGGGGGCCGAAAAAAGGTTGCGCCCGAATTAAAAAACGGAGGGCGGGATGAGATTCGGGGTGGGATTTTCTGCTTAGAAATGCTTTCGCATAGAATTTTGCGGAACGGCCGATTTTGGCTCCCCGGGAGGAAAATTCGTGATGCCGGCAGTAGGCGCGCCGGCCGGGGGGGCCGAAAAAAGGTTGCGCCCGAATTAAAAAACGGAGGGCGGGATGAGATTCGGGGTGGGATTTTCTGCTTAGAAATGCTTTCGCATAGAATTTTGCAGAATGGCCGATTTTGGCTCCCCGGGAGAAAAATTCGTGATGCCGGCAGTAGGCGCGCCGGCCGGGGGGGCCGAAAAAAGGTTGCGCCCGAATTAAAAAACGGAGGGCGGGATGAGATTCGGGGTGGGAATTTCTGCTTAGAAATGCTTTCGCATAGAATTTTGCGGAACGGCCGATTTTGGCTCCCCGGGAGGAAAATTCGTATTGCCGGCAGAAGGCGCGCCGGCCGGGGGGGCCGAAAAAGGTTGCGCCCGAATTAAAAAACGGAGGGCGGGATGAGATTCGGGGTGGGATTTTCTGCTTAGAAATGCTTTTGGATAGAATTTTGCGGAACGGCCGATTTTGGCTCCCCAAGAGGAAAATTCGTGATCCCGGCAGAATGCGCCGGCCGGGGGGGCCGAAAAAAGGTTGCGCCCAAATTAAAAAACGGAGGGCGGGATGAGATTCGGGGTGGGATTTTCTGCTTAGAAATGCTTTCGCATAGAATTTTGAGGAACGGCCGATTTTGGCTCCCCAAGAGGAAAATTTGTGATCCCGGCAGAATGCGCCGGCCGGGGGGGCCGAAAAAAGGTTGCGCCCGAATTAAAAAACGGAGGGCGGGATGAGATTCGGGGTGGGATTTTCTGCTTAGAAATGCTTTCGCATAGAATTTTGCGGAACGGCCGATTTTGGCTCCCCGGGAGGAAAATTCGTGATGCCGGCAGTAGGCGCGTCGGCCGGGGGGGCGGAAAAAAGGTTGCGCCCGAATTAAAAAACGGAGGGCGGGATGAGATTCTGGGTGGGATTTTCTGCTTAGAAATGCTTTTGCATAGAATTTTGCGGAACGGCCGATTTTGGCTCCCCAAGAGGAAAATTCGTGATCCCGGCAGAATGCGCCGGCCGGGGGGGCCGAAAAAAGGTTGCGCCCGAATTAAAAAACGGAGGGCGGGATGAGATTCGGGGTGGGATTTTCTGCTTAGAAATGCTTTCGCATAGAATTTTGCGGAACGGCCGATTTTGGCTCCCCGGGAGGAAAATTCGTGATGCCGGCAGTAGGCGCGCCGGCCGGGGGGGCCGAAAAAAGGTTGCGCCCGAATTAAAAAACGGAGGGCGGGATGAGATTCGGGGTGGGATTTTCTGCTTAGAAATGCTTTCGCATAGAATTTTGCGGAACGGCCGATTTTGGCTCCCCGGGAGGAAAATTCGTGATGCCGGCAGAAGGCGCGCCGGCCGGGGGGGCCGAAAAAGGTTGCGCCCGAATTAAAAAACGGAGGGCGGGATGAGATTCGGGGTGGGATTTTCTGCTTAGAAATGCTTTTGGATAGAATTTTGCGGAACGGCCGATTTTGGCTCCCCAAGAGGAAAATTTGTGATCCCGGCAGAATGCGCCGGCCGGGGGGGCCGAAAAAAGGTTGCGCCCAAATTAAAAAACGGAGGGCGGGATGAGATTCGGGGTGGGATTTTCTGCTTAGAAATGCTTTCGCATAGAATTTTGAGGAACGGCCGATTTTGGCTCCCCAAGAGGAAAATTTGTGATCCCGGCAGAATGCGCCGGCCGGGGGGGCCGAAAAAAGGTTGCGCCCGAATTAAAAAACGGAGGGCGGGATGAGATTCGGGGTGGGATTTTCTGCTTAGAAATGCTTTCGCATAGAATTTTGCTGAACGGCCGATTTTTGCTCCCCGGGAGGAAAATTCGTGATGCCGGCAGTAGGCGCGCCGGCCGGGGGGGCTGAAAAAGGTTGCGCCCGAATTAAAAAACGGAGGGCGGGATGAGATTCGGGGTGGGATTTTCTGCTTAGAAATGCTTTTGCATAGAATTTTGCGGAACGGCCGATTTTGGCTCCCCAAGAGGAAAATTCGTGATCCCGGCAGAATGCGCCGGCCGTGGGGGCCGAAAAAAGGTTGCGCCCGAATTAAAAAACGGAGGGCGGGATGAGATTCGGGGTGGGATTTTCTGCTTAGAAATGCTTTCGCATAGAATTTTGCAGAACGGCCGATTTTGGCTCCCCGGGAGGAAAATTCGTGATGCCGGCAGTAGGCGCGCCGGCCGGGGGGGCCGAAAAAAGGTTGCGCCCGAATTAAAAAACGGAGGGCGGGATGAGATTCGTGGTGGGATTTTTTGCTTAGAAATGCTTTCGCATAGAATTTTGCAGAACGGCCGATTTTGGCTCCCCGGGAGGAAAATTCGTGATGCCGGCAGTAGGCGCGCCGGCCGGGGGGGCCGAAAAAAGGTTGCGCCCGAATTAAAAAACGGAGGGCGGGATGAGATTCGGGGTGGGATTTTCTGCTTAGAAATGCTTTCGCATAGAATTTTGCAGAACGGCCGATTTTGGCTCCCCGGGAGGAAAATTCGTGATGCCTGCAGTAGGCGCGCCGGCCGGGGGGGCCGAAAAAAGGTTGCGCCCGAATTAAAAAACGGAGGGCGGGATGAGATTCGGGGTGGGAATTTCTGCTTAGAAATGCTTTCGCATAGAATTTTGCGGAACGGCCGATTTTGGCTCCCCGGGAGGAAAATTCGTGATGCCGGCAGTAGGCGCGCCGGCCGGGGGGGCCGAAAAAGGTTGCGCCCGAATTAAAAAACGGAGGGCGGGATGAGATTCGGGGTGGGATTTTCTGCTTAGAAATGCTTTTGCATAGAATTTTGCGGAACGGCCGATTTTGGCTCCCCAAGAGGAAAATTCGTGATCCCGGCAGAATGCGCCGGCCGGGGGGGCCGAAAAAAGGTTGCGCCCGAATTAAAAAACGGAGGGCGGGATGAGATTCGGGGTGGGATTTTCTGCTTAGAAATGCTTTCGCATAGAATTTTGCGGAACGGCCGATTTTGGCTCCCCGGGAGAAAAATTCGTGATGCCGGCAGTAGGCGCGCCGGCCGGGGGGGCCGAAAAAAGGTTGCGCCCGAATTAAAAAACGGAGGGCGGGATGAGATTCGGGGTGGGATTTTCTGCTTAGAAATGCTTTCGCATAGAATTTTGCAGAATGGCCGATTTTGGCTCCCCGGGAGGAAAATTCGTGATGCCGGCAGTAGGCGCGCCGGCCGGGGGGGCCGAAAAAAGGTTGTGCCCGAATTAAAAAACGGAGGGCGGGATGAGATTCGGGGTGGGAATTTCTGCTTAGAAATGCTTTCGCATAGAATTTTGCGGAACGGCCGATTTTGGCTCCCCGGGAGGAAAATTCGTGATGCCGGCAGAAGGCGCGCCGGCCGGGGGGGCCGAAAAAGGTTGCGCCCGAATTAAAAAACGGAGGGCGGGATGAGATTCGGGGTGGGATTTTCTGCTTAGAAATGCTTTTGGATAGAATTTTGCGGAACGGCCGATTTTGGCTCCCCAAGAGGGAAATTCGTGATCCCGGCAGAATGCGCCAGCCGGGGGGGCGAAAAAAAGTTGCGCCCAAATTAAAAAACGGAGGGCGGGATGAGATTCGGGGTGGGATTTTCTGCTTAGAAATGCTTTCGCATAGAATTTTGAGGAACGGCCGATTTTGGCTCCCCGGGAGGGAAATTCGTGATGCCGGCAGTAGGCGCGCCGGCCGGTGGGGCCGAAAAAAGGTTGCGCCCGAATTAAAAAACGGAGGGCGGGATGAGATTCGGGGTGGGATTTTCTGCTTAGAAATGCTTTCGCATAGAATTTTGCTGAACGGCCGATTTTGGCTCCCCGGGAGGAAAATTCGTGATGCCGGCAGTAGGCGCGCCGGCCGGGGGGGCTGAAAAAGGTTGCGCCCGAATTAAAAAACGGAGGGCGGGATGAGATTCGGGGTGGGATTTTCTGCTTAGAAATGCTTTTGCATAGAATTTTGCGGAACGGCCGATTTTGGCTCCCCAAGAGGAAAATTCGTGATCCCGGCAGAATGCGCCGGCCGGGGGGGCCGAAAAAAGGTTGCGCCCGAATTAAAAAACGGAGGGCGGGATGAGATTCGGGGTGGGATTTTCTGCTTAGAAATGCTTTCGCATAGAATTTTGCAGAACGGCCGATTTTGGCTCCCCGGGAGGAAAATTCGTGATGCCGGCAGTAGGCGCGCCGGCCGGGGGGGCCGAAAAAAGGTTGCGCCCGAATTAAAAAACGGAGGGCGGGATGAGATTCGTGGTGGGATTTTTTGCTTAGGAATGCTTTCGCATAGATTTTTGCAGAACGGCCGATTTTGGCTCCCCAGGAGGAAAATTCGTGATGCCGGCAGTAGGCGCGCCGGCCGGGGGGGCCGAAAAAAGGTTGCGCCCGAATTAAAAAACGGAGGGCGGGATGAGATTCGGGGTGGGATTTTCTGCTTAGAAATGCTTTCGCATAGAATTTTGCAGAACGGCCGATTTTGGCTCCCCGGGAGGAAAATTCGTGATGCCTGCAGTAGGCGCGCCGGCCGGGGGGGCCGAAAAAAGGTTGCGCCCGAATTAAAAAACGGAGGGCGGGATGAGATTCGGGGTGGGAATTTCTGCTTAGAAATGCTTTTGCATAGAATTTTGCGGAACGGCCGATTTTGGCTCCCCAAGAGGAAAATTCGTGATCCCGGCAGAATGCGCCGGCTGGGAGGGCCGAAAAAAGGTTGCGCCCGAATTAAAAAACGGAGGGCGGGATGAGATTCGGGGTGGGATTTTCTGCTTAGAAATGCTTTAGCATAGAATTTTGCGGAACGGCCGATTTTGGCTCCCCGGGACGAAAATTCGTGATGCCGGCAGTAGGCGCGCCGGCCGGGGGGGCCGAAAAAAGGTTGCGCCCGAATTAAAAAACGGAGGGCGGGATGAGATTCGGGGTGGGATTTTCTGCTTAGAAATGCTTTCGCATAGAATTTTGCAGAATGGCCAATTTTGGCTCCCCGGGAGGAAAATTCGTGATGCCGGCAGTAGGCGCGCCGGCCGGGGGGGCCGAAAAAAGGTTGCGCCCGAATTAAAAAACGGAGGGCGGGATGAGATTCGGGGTGGGAATTTCTGCTTAGAAATGCTTTCGCATAGAATTTTGCGGAACGGCCGATTTTGGCTCCCCGGCAGGAAAATTCGTGATGCCGGCAGTAGGCGCGCCGGCCGGGGGGACCGAAAAAGGTTGCGCCCGAATTAAAAAACGGAGGGCGTGATGAGATTCGGGGTGGGATTTTCTGCTTAGAAATGCTTTCGCATAGAATTTTGCAGAATGGCCAATTTTGGCTCCCCGGGAGGAAAATTCGTGATGCCGGCAGTAGGCGCGCCGGCCGGGGGGGCCGAAAAAAGGTTGCGCCCGAATTAAAAAACGGAGGGCGGGATGAGATTCGGGGTGGGAATTTCTGCTTAGAAATGCTTTCGCATAGAATTTTGCGGAACGGCCGATTTTGGCTCCCCGGGAGGAAAATTCGTGATGCCGGCAGAAGGCGCGCCGGCCGGGGGGGCCGAAAAAGGTTGCGCCCGAATTAAAAAACGGAGGGCGGGATGAGATTCGGGGTGGGATTTTCTGCTTAGAAATGCTTTTGGATAGAATTTTGCGGAACGGCCGATTTTGGCTCCCCAAGAGGAAAATTCGTGATCCCGGCAGAATGCGCCGGCCGGGGGGGCCGAAAAAAGGTTGCGCCCAAATTAAAAAACGGAGGGCGGCATGAGATTCGGGGTGGGATTTTCTGCTTAGAAATGCTTTCGCATAGAATTTTGAGGAACGGCCAATTTTGGCTCCCCAAGAGGAAAATTTGTGATCCCGGCAGAATGCGCCGGCCGGGGGGGCCGAAAAAAGGTTGCGCCCGAATTAAAAAACGGAGGGCGGGATGAGATTCGGGGTGGGATTTTCTGCTTAGAAATGCTTTTGGATAGAATTTTGCGGAACGGCCGATTTTGGCTCCCCGGGACGAAAATTCGTGATGCCGGCAGTAGGCGCGCCGGCCGGGGGGGCCGAAAAAAGGTTGCGCCCGAATTAAAAAACGGAGGGCGGGATGAGATTCGGGGTGGGATTTTCTGCTTAGAAATGCTTTCGCATAGAATTTTGCAGAATGGCCAATTTTGGCTCCCCGGGAGGAAAATTCGTGATGCCGGCAGTAGGCGCGCCGGCCGGGGGGGCCGAAAAAAGGTTGCGCCCGAATTAAAAAACGGAGGGCGGGATGAGATTCGGGGTGGGAATTTCTGCTTAGAAATGCTTTCGCATAGAATTTTGCGGAACGGCCGATTTTGGCTCCCCGGGAGGAAAATTCGTGATGCCGGCAGAAGGCGCGCCGGCCGGGGGGGCCGAAAAAGGTTGCGCCCGAATTAAAAAACGGAGGGCGGGATGAGATTCGGGGTGGGATTTTCTGCTTAGAAATGCTTTTGGATAGAATTTTGCGGAACGGCCGATTTTGGCTCCCCAAGAGGAAAATTCGTGATCCCGGCAGAATGCGCCGGCCGGGGGGGCCGAAAAAAGGTTGCGCCCAAATTAAAAAACGGAGGGCGGGATGAGATTCGGGGTGGGATTTTCTGCTTAGAAATGCTTTCGCATAGAATTTTGCGGAACGGCCGATTTTGGCTCCCCGGGACGAAAATTCGTGATGACGGCAGTAGGCGCGCCGGCCGGGGGGGCCGAAAAAAGGTTGCGCCCGAATTAAAAAACGGAGGGCGGGATGAGATTCGGGGTGGGATTTTCTGCTTAGAAATGCTTTCGCATAGAATTTTGCAGAATGGCCAATTTTGGCTCCCCGGGAGGAAAATTCGTGATGCCGGCAGTAGGCGCGCCGGCCGGGGGGGCCGAAAAAAGGTTGCGCCCGAATTAAAAAACGGAGGGCGGGATGAGATTCGGGGTGGGAATTTCTGCTTAGAAATGCTTTCGCATAGAATTTTGCGGAACGGCCGATTTTGGCTCCCCGGGAGGAAAATTCGTGATGCCGGCAGAAGGCGCGCCGGCCGGGGGGGCCGAAAAAGGTTGCGCCCGAATTAAAAAACGGAGGGCGGGATGAGATTCGGGGTGGGATTTTCTGCTTAGAAATGCTTTTGGATAGAATTTTGCGGAACGGCCGGTTTTGGCTCCCCAAGAGGAAAATTCGTGATCCCGGCAGAATGCGCCGGCCGGGGGGGCCGAAAAAAGGTTGCGCCCAAATTAAAAAACGGAGGGCGGCATGAGATTCGGGGTGGGATTTTCTGCTTAGAAATGCTTTCGCATAGAATTTTGAGGAACGGCCGATTTTGGCTCCCCAAGAGGAAAATTTGTGATCCCGGCAGAATGCGCCGGCCGGGGGGGCCGAAAAAAGGTTGCGCCCGAATTAAAAAACGGAGGGCGGGATGAGATTCGGGGTGGGATTTTCTGCTTAGAAATGCTTTTGGATAGAATTTTGCGGAACGGCCGATTTTGGCTCCCCGGGACGAAAATTCGTGATGCCGGCAGTAGGCGCGCCGGCCGGGGGGGCCGAAAAAAGGTTGCGCCCGAATTAAAAAACGGAGGGCGGGATGAGATTCGGGGTGGGATTTTCTGCTTAGAAATGCTTTCGCATAGAATTTTGCAGAATGGCCAATTTTGGCTCCCCGGGAGGAAAATTCGTGATGCCGGCAGTAGGCGCGCCGGCCGGGGGGGCCGAAAAAAGGTTGCGCCCGAATTAAAAAACGGAGGGCGGGATGAGATTCGGGGTGGGAATTTCTGCTTAGAAATGCTTTCGCATAGAATTTTGCGGAACGGCCGATTTTGGCTCCCCGGGAGGAAAATTCGTGATGCCGGCAGAAGGCGCGCCGGCCGGGGGGGCCGAAAAAGGTTGCGCCCGAATTAAAAAACGGAGGGCGGGATGAGATTCGGGGTGGGATTTTCTGCTTAGAAATGCTTTTGGATAGAATTTTGCGGAACGGCCGATTTTGGCTCCCCAAGAGGAAAATTCGTGATCCCGGCAGAATGCGCCGGCCGGGGGGGCCGAAAAAAGGTTGCGCCCAAATTAAAAAACGGAGGGCGGGATGAGATTCGGGGTGGGATTTTCTGCTTAGAAATGCTTTCGCATAGAATTTTGAGGAACGGCCGATTTTGGCTCCCCGGGAGGGAAATTCGTGATGCCGGCAGTAGGCGCGCCGGCCGGTGGGGCCGAAAAAAGGTTGCGCCCGAATTAAAAAACGGAGGGCGGGATGAGATTCGGGGTGGGATTTTCTGCTTAGAAATGCTTTCGCATAGAATTTTGCTGAACGGCCGATTTTGGCTCCCAGGGAGAAAAATTCGTGATGCCGGCAGTAGGCGTGCCGGCCGGGGGGGCCGAAAAAGGTTGCGCCCGAATTAAAAAACGGAGGGCGGGATGAGATTCGGGGTGGGATTTTTTGCTTAGAAATGCTTTCGCATAGAATTTTGCAGAAAGGCCGATTTTGGCTCCCCGGGAGGAAAATTCGTGATGCCGGCAGTAGGCGCGCCGGCCGGGGGGGCCGAAAAAAGGTTGCGCCCGAATTAAAAAACGGAGGGCGGGATGAGATTCGGGGTGGGATTTTCTGCTTAGAAATGCTTTCGCATAGAATTTTGCAGAACGGCCGATTTTGGCTCCCCGGGAGGAAAATTCGTGATGCCTGCAGTAGGCACGCCGGCCGGGGGGGCCGAAAAAAGGTTGCGCCCGAAGTAAAAAACGGAGGGCGGGATGAGATTCGGGGTGGGATTTTCTGCTTAGAAATGCTTTCGCATAGAATTTTGCTGAACGGCCGATTTTGGCTCCCCGGGAGGAAAATTCGTGATGCCGGCAGTAGGCGCGCCGGCCGGGGGGGCTGAAAAAGGTTGCGCCCGAATTAAAAAACGGAGGGCGGGATGAGATTCGGGGTGGGATTTTCTGCTTAGAAATGCTTTTGCATAGAATTTTGCGGAACGGCCGATTTTGGCTCCCCAAGAGGAAAATTCGTGATCCCGGCAGAATGCGCCGGCCGGGGGGGCCGAAAAAAGTTTGCGCCCGAATTAAAAAACGGAGGGCGGGATAAGATTCGGGGTGGGATTTTCTGCTTAGAAATGCTTTCGCGTAGAATTTTGCAGAACGGCCGATTTTGGCTCCCCAGGAGGAAAATTCGTGATGCCGGCAGTAGGCGCGCCGGCCAGGGGGGCCGAAAAAATGTTGCGCCCGAATTAAAAAACGGAGGGCGGGATGAGATTCGTGGTGGGATTTTTTGCTTAGAAATGCTTTCGCATACAATTTTGCAGAACGGCCGATTTTGGCTCCCCGGGAGGAAAATTCGTGATGCCGGCAGTAGGCGCGCCGGCCGGGGGGGCCGAAAAAAGGTTGCGCCCGAATTAAAAAACGGAGGGCGGGATGAGATTCGGGGTGGGAATTTCTGCTTAGAAATGCTTTCGCATAGAATTTTGCGGAACGGCCGATTTTGGCTCCCCGGGAGGAAAATTCGTGAAGCCGGCAGTAGGCGCGCCGGCCGGGGGGGCCGAAAAAGGTTGCGCCCGAATTAAAAAACGGAGGGCGGGATGAGATTCGGGGTGGGATTTTCTGCTTAGAAATGCTTTTGGATAGAATTTTGCGGAACGGCCGATTTTGGCTCCCCAAGAGGAAAATTCGTGATCCCGGCAGAATGCGCCGGCCGGGGGGGCCGAAAAAAGGTTGCGCCCAAATTAAAAAACGGAGGGCGGGATGAGATTCGGGGTGGGATTTTCTGCTTAGAAATGCTTTCGCATAGAATTTTGAGGAACGGCCGATTTTGGCTCCCCGGGAGGGAAATTCGTGATGCCGGCAGTAGGCGCGCCGGCCGGTGGGGCCGAAAAAAGGTTGCGCCCGAATTAAAAAACGGAGGGCGGGATGAGATTCGGGGTGGGATTTTCTGCTTAGAAATGCTTTCGCATAGAATTTTGCTGAACGGCCGATTTTGGCTCCCAGGGAGAAAAATTCGTGATGCCGGCAGTAGGCGTGCCGGCCGGGGGGGCCGAAAAAGGTTGCGCCCGAATTAAAAAACGGAGGGCGGGATGAGATTCGGGGTGGGATTTTTTGCTTAGAAATGCTTTCGCATAGAATTTTGCAGAAAGGCCGATTTTGGCTCCCCGGGAGGAAAATTCGTGATGCCGGCAGTAGGCGCGCCGGCCGGGGGGGCCGAAAAAAGGTTGCGCCCGAATTAAAAAACGGAGGGCGGGATGAGATTCGGGGTGGGATTTTCTGCTTAGAAATGCTTTCGCATAGAATTTTGCAGAACGGCCGATTTTGGCTCCCCGGGAGGAAAATTCGTGATGCCTGCAGTAGGCACGCCGGCCGGGGGGGCCGAAAAAAGGTTGCGCCCGAATTAAAAAACGGAGGGCGGGATGAGATTCGGGGTGGGAATTTCTGCTTAGAAATGCTTTCGCATAGAATTTTGCGGAACGGCCGATTTTGGCTCCCCGGGAGGAAAATTCGTGATGCCGGCAGTAGGCGCGCCGGCCGGGGGGGCCGAAAAAGGTTGCGCCCGAATTAAAAAACGGAGGGCGGGATGAGATCCGGGGTGGGATTTTCTGCTTAGAAATGCTTTTGCATAGAATTTTGCGGAACGGCCGATTTTGGCTCCCCAAGAGGAAAATTCGTGATCCCGGCAGAATGCGCCGGCCGGGGGGGCCGAAAAAAGGTTGCGCCCGAATTAAAAAACGGAGGGCGGGATGAGATTCGGGGTGGGATTTTCTGCTTAGAAATGCTTTCGCATAGAATTTTGCAGAACGGCCGATTTTGGCTCCCCGGGAGGAAAATTCGTGATGCTGGCAGTAGGCGCGCCGGCCGGGGGGGCCGAAAAAAGGTTGCGCCCGAATTAAAAAACGGAGGGCGGGATGAGATTCGGGGTGGGATTTTCTGCTTAGAAATGCTTTCGCATAGAATTTTGCAGAATGGCCGATTTTGGCCCCCCGGGAGGAAAATTCGTGATGCCGGCAGTAGGCGCGCCGGCCGGGGGGGCCGAAAAAAGGTTGCGCCCGAATTAAAAAACGGAGGGCGGGATGAGATTCGGGGTGGGAATTTCTGCTTAGAAATGCTTTCGCATAGAATTTTGCGGAACGGCCGATTTTGGCTCCCCGGGAGGAAAATTCGTGATGCCGGCAGAAGGCGCGCCGGCCGGGGGGGCCGAAAAAGGTTGCGCCCGAATTAAAAAACGGAGGGCGGGATGAGATTCGGGGTGGGATTTTCTGCTTAGAAATGCTTTTGGATAGAATTTTGCGGAACGGCCGATTTTGGCTCCCCAAGACGAAAATTCGTGATCCCGGCAGAATGCGCCGGCCGGGGGGGCCGAAAAAAGGTTGCGCCCAAATTAAAAAACGGAGGGCGGGATGAGATTCGGGGTGGGATTTTCTGCTTAGAAATGCTTTCGCATAGAATTTTGAGGAACGGCCGATTTTGGCTCCCCGGGAGGGAAATTCGTGATGCTGGCAGTAGGCGCGCCGGCCAGTGGGGCCGAAAAAAGGTTGCGCCCGAATTAAAAAACGGAGGGCGGGATGAGATTCGGGGTGGGATTTTCTGCTTAGAAATGCTTTCGCATAGAATTTTGCTGAACGGCCGATTTTGGCTCCCCGGGAGGAAAATTAGTGATGCCGGCAGTAGGCGCGCCGGCCGGGAGGGCTGAAAAAGGTTGCGCCCGAATTAAAAAACGGAGGGCGGGATGAGATTCGGGGTGGGATTTTCTGCTTAGAAATGCTTTTGCATAGAATTTTGCGGAACGGCCGATTTTGGCTCCCCAAGAGGAAAATTCGTTATCCCGGCAGAATGCGCCGGCCGGGGGGGCCGAAAAAAGGTTGCGCCCGAATTAAAAAACGGAGGGCGGGATGAGATTCGGGGTGGGATTTTCTGCTTAGAAATGCTTTCGCATAGAATTTTGCAGAACGGCCGATTTTGGCTCCCCGGGAGGAAAATTCGTGATGCCGGCAGTAGGCGCGCCGGCCGGGGGGGCCGAAAAAAGGTTGCGCCCGAATTAAAAAACGGAGGGCGGGATGAGATTCGTGGTGGGATTTTTTGCTTAGAAATGCTTTCGCATAGAATTTTGCAGAACGGCCGATTTTGGCTCCCCGGGAGGAAAATTCGTGAAGCCGGCAGTAGGCGCGCCGGCCGGGGGGGCCGAAAAAAGGTTGCGCCCGAAATAAAAAACGGAGGGCGGGATGAGATTCGGGGTGGGATTTTCTGCTTAGAAATGCTTTTGGATAGAATTTTGCGGAACGGCCGATTTTGGCTCCCCAAGAGGAAAATTCGTGATCCCGGCAGAATGCGCCGGCCGGGGGGGGCCGAAAAAAGGTTGCGCCCAAATTAAAAAACGGAGGGCGGGATGAGATTCGGGGTGGGATTTTCTGCTTAGAAATGCTTTCGCATAGAATTTTGAGGAACGGCCGATTTTGGCTCCCCGGGAGGGAAATTCGTGATGCCGGCAGTAGGCGCGCCGGCCGGTGGGGCCGAAAAAAGGTTGCGCCCGAATTAAAAAACGGAGGGCGGGATGAGATTCGGGGTGGGATTTTCTGCTTAGAAATGCTTTCGCATAGAATTTTGCTGAACGGCCGATTTTGGCTCCCCGGGAGGAAAATTCGTGATGCCGGCAGTAGGCGCGCCGGCCGGGGGGGCTGAAAAAGGTTGCGCCCGAATTAAAAAACGGAGGGCGGGATGAGATTCGGGGTGGGATTTTCTGCTTAGAAATGCTTTTGCATAGAATTTTGCGGAACGGCCGATTTTGGCTCCCCAAGAGGAAAATTCGTGATCCCGGCAGAATGCGCCGGCCGGGGGGGCCGAAAAAAGGTTGCGCCCGAATTAAAAAACGGAGGGCGGGATGAGATTCGGGGTGGGATTTTCTGCTTAGAAATGCTTTCGCATAGAATTTTGCAGAACGGCCGATTTTGGCTCCCCGGGAGGAAAATTCGTGATGCCGGCAGTAGGCGCGCCGGCCGGGGGGGCCGAAAAAAGGTTGCGCCCGAATTAAAAAACGGAGGGCGGGATGAGATTCGGGGTGGGATTTTCTGCTTAGAAATGCTTTCGCATAGAATTTTGAGGAACGGCCGATTTTGGCTCCCCGGGAGGGAAATTCGTGATGCTGGCAGTAGGCGCGCCGGCCAGTGGGGCCGAAAAAAGGTTGCGCCCGAATTAAAAAACGGAGGGCGGGATGAGATTCGGGGTGGGATTTTCTGCTTAGAAATGCTTTCGCATAGAATTTTGCTGAACGGCCGATTTTGGCTCCCCGGGAGGAAAATTAGTGATGCCGGCAGTAGGCGCGCCGGCCGGGAGGGCTGAAAAAGGTTGCGCCCGAATTAAAAAACGGAGGGCGGGATGAGATTCGGGGTGGGATTTTCTGCTTAGAAATGCTTTTGCATAGAATTTTGCGGAACGGCCGATTTTGGCTCCCCAAGAGGAAAATTCGTGATCCCGGCAGAATGCGCCGGCCGGGGGGGCCGAAAAAAGGTTGCGCCCGAATTAAAAAACGGAGGGCGGGATGAGATTCGGGGTGGGATTTTCTGCTTAGAAATGCTTTCGCATAGAATTTTGCAGAACGGCCGATTTTGGCTCCCCGGGAGGAAAATTCGTGATGCCGGCAGTAGGCGCGCCGGCCGGGGGGGCCGAAAAAAGGTTGCGCCCGAATTAAAAAACGGAGGGCGGGATGAGATTCGTGGTGGGATTTTTTGCTTAGAAATGCTTTCGCATAGAATTTTGCAGAACGGCCGATTTTGGCTCCCCGGGAGGAAAATTCGTGATGCCGGCAGTAGGCGCGCCGGCCGGGGGGGCCGAAAAAAGGTTGCGCCCGAAATAAAAAACGGAGGGCGGGATGAGATTCGGGGTGGGATTTTCTGCTTAGAAATGCTTTTGGATAGAATTTTGCGGAACGGCCGATTTTGGCTCCCCAAGAGGAAAATTCGTGATCCCGGCAGAATGCGCCGGCCGGGGGGGGCCGAAAAAAGGTTGCGCCCAAATTAAAAAACGGAGGGCGGGATGAGATTCGGGGTGGGATTTTCTGCTTAGAAATGCTTTCGCATAGAATTTTGAGGAACGGCCGATTTTGGCTCCCCGGGAGGGAAATTCGTGATGCCGGCAGTAGGCGCGCCGGCCGGTGGGGCCGAAAAAAGGTTGCGCCCGAATTAAAAAACGGAGGGCGGGATGAGATTCGGGGTGGGATTTTCTGCTTAGAAATGCTTTCGCATAGAATTTTGCTGAACGGCCGATTTTGGCTCCCCGGGAGGAAAATTCGTGATGCCGGCAGTAGGCGCGCCGGCCGGGGGGGCTGAAAAAGGTTGCGCCCGAATTAAAAAACGGAGGGCGGGATGAGATTCGGGGTGGGATTTTCTGCTTAGAAATGCTTTTGCATAGAATTTTGCGGAACGGCCGATTTTGGCTCCCCAAGAGGAAAATTCGTGATCCCGGCAGAATGCGCCGGCCGGGGGGGCCGAAAAAAGGTTGCGCCCGAATTAAAAAACGGAGGGCGGGATGAGATTCGGGGTGGGATTTTCTGCTTAGAAATGCTTTCGCATAGAATTTTGCAGAACGGCCGATTTTGGCTCCCCGGGAGGAAAATTCGTGATGCCGGCAGTAGGCGCGCCGGCCGGGGGGGCCGAAAAAAGGTTGCGCCCGAATTAAAAAACGGAGGGCGGGATGAGATTCGGGGTGGGATTTTCTGCTTAGAAATGCTTTCGCATAGAATTTTGCAGAATGGCCGATTTTGGCTCCCCGGGAGGAAAATTCGTGATGCCGGCAGTAGGCGCGCCGGCCGGGGGGGCCGAAAAAAGGTTGCGCCCGAATTAAAAAACGGAGGGCGGGATGAGATTCGGGGTGGGAATTTCTGCTTAGAAATGCTTTCGCATAGAATTTTGCGGAACGGCCGATTTTGGCTCCCCGGGAGGAAAATTCGTGATGCCGGCAGAAGGCGCGCCGGCCGGGGGGGCCGAAAAAGGTTGCGCCCGAATTAAAAAACGGAGGGCGGGATGACATTCGGGGTGGGATTTTCTGCTTAGAAATGCTTTTGGATAGAATTTTGCGGAACGGCCGATTTTGGCTCCCCAAGAGGAAAATTCGTGATCCCGGCAGAATGCGCCGGCCGGGGGGGCCGAAAAAAGGTTGCGCCCAAATTAAAAAACGGAGGGCGGGATGAGATTCGGGGTGGGATTTTCTGCTTAGAAATGCTTTCGCATAGAATTTTGAGGAACGGCCGATTTTGGCTCCCCGGGAGGGAAATTCGTGATGCCGGCAGTAGGCGCGCCGGCCGGTGGGGCCGAAAAAAGGTTGCGCCCGAATTAAAAAACGGAGGGCGGGATGAGATTCGGGGTGGGATTTTCTGCTTAGAAATGCTTTCGCATAGAATTTTGCTGAACGGCCGATTTTGGCTCCCCGGGAGGAAAATTAGTGATGCCGGCAGTAGGCGCGCCGGCCGGGGGGGCTGAAAAAGGTTGCGCCCGAATTAAAAAACGGAGGGCGGGATGAGATTCGGGGTGGGATTTTCTGCTTAGAAATGCTTTTGCATAGAATTTTGCGGAACGGCCGATTTTGGCTCCCCAAGAGGAAAATTCGTTATCCCGGCAGAATGCGCCGGCCGGGGGGGCCGAAAAAAGGTTGCGCCCGAATTAAAAAACGGAGGGCGGGATGAGATTCGGGGTGGGATTTTCTGCTTAGAAATGCTTTCGCATAGAATTTTGCAGAACGGCCGATTTTGGCTCCCCGGGAGGAAAATTCGTGATGCCGGCAGTAGGCGCGCCGGCCGGGGGGGCCGAAAAAAGGTTGCGCCCGAATTAAAAAACGGAGGGCGGGATGAGATTCGTGGTGGGATTTTTTGCTTAGAAATGCTTTCGCATAGAATTTTGCAGAACGGCCGATTTTGGCTCCCCGGGAGGAAAATTCGTGATGCCGGCAGTAGGCGCGCCGGCCGGGGGGGCCGAAAAAAGGTTGCGCCCGAAATAAAAAACGGAGGGCGGGATGAGATTCGGGGTGGGATTTTCTGCTTAGAAATGCTTTTGGATAGAATTTTGCGGAACGGCCGATTTTGGCTCCCCAAGAGGAAAATTCGTGATCCCGGCAGAATGCGCCGGCCGGGGGGGGCCGAAAAAAGGTTGCGCCCAAATTAAAAAACGGAGGGCGGGATGAGATTCGGGGTGGGAATTTCTGCTTAGAAATGCTTTCGCATAGAATTTTGCGGAACGGCCGATTTTGGCTCCCCGGGAGGAAAATTCGTGATGCCGGCAGAAGGCGCGCCGGCCGGGGGGGCCGAAAAAGGTTGCGCCCGAATTAAAAAACGGAGGGCGGGATGACATTCGGGGTGGGATTTTCTGCTTAGAAATGCTTTTGGATAGAATTTTGCGGAACGGCCGATTTTGGCTCCCCAAGAGGAAAATTCGTGATCCCGGCAGAATGCGCCGGCCGGGGGGGCCGAAAAAAGGTTGCGCCCAAATTAAAAAACGGAGGGCGGGATGAGATTCGGGGTGGGATTTTCTGCTTAGAAATGCTTTCGCATAGAATTTTGAGGAACGGCCGATTTTGGCTCCCCGGGAGGGAAATTCGTGATGCCGGCAGTAGGCGCGCCGGCCGGTGGGGCCGAAAAAAGGTTGCGCCCGAATTAAAAAACGGAGGGCGGGATGAGATTCGGGGTGGGATTTTCTGCTTAGAAATGCTTTCGCATAGAATTTTGCTGAACGGCCGATTTTGGCTCCCCGGGAGGAAAATTAGTGATGCCGGCAGTAGGCGCGCCGGCCGGGGGGGCTGAAAAAGGTTGCGCCCGAATTAAAAAACGGAGGGCGGGATGAGATTCGGGGTGGGATTTTCTGCTTAGAAATGCTTTTGCATAGAATTTTGCGGAACGGCCGATTTTGGCTCCCCAAGAGGAAAATTCGTTATCCCGGCAGAATGCGCCGGCCGGGGGGGCCGAAAAAAGGTTGCGCCCGAATTAAAAAACGGAGGGCGGGATGAGATTCGGGGTGGGATTTTCTGCTTAGAAATGCTTTCGCATAGAATTTTGCAGAACGGCCGATTTTGGCTCCCCGGGAGGAAAATTCGTGATGCCGGCAGTAGGCGCGCCGGCCGGGGGGGCCGAAAAAAGGTTGCGCCCGAATTAAAAAACGGAGGGCGGGATGAGATTCGTGGTGGGATTTTCTGCTTAGAAATGCTTTCGCATAGAATTTTGCAGAACGGCCGATTTTGGCTCCCCGGGAGGAAAATTCGTGATGCCGGCAGTAGGCGCGCCGGCCGGGGGGGCCGAAAAAAGGTTGCGCCCGAAATAAAAAACGGAGGGCGGGATGAGATTCGGGGTGGGATTTTCTGCTTAGAAATGCTTTTGGATAGAATTTTGCGGAACGGCCGATTTTGGCTCCCCAAGAGGAAAATTCGTGATCCCGGCAGAATGCGCCGGCCGGGGGGGGCCGAAAAAAGGTTGCGCCCAAATTAAAAAACGGAGGGCGGGATGAGATTCGGGGTGGGATTTTCTGCTTAGAAATGCTTTCGCATAGAATTTTGAGGAACGGCCGATTTTGGCTCCCCGGGAGGGAAATTCGTGATGCCGGCAGTAGGCGCGCCGGCCGGTGGGGCCGAAAAAAGGTTGCGCCCGAATTAAAAAACGGAGGGCGGGATGAGATTCGGGGTGGGATTTTCTGCTTAGAAATGCTTTCGCATAGAATTTTGCTGAACGGCCGATTTTGGCTCCCCGGGAGGAAAATTCGTGATGCCGGCAGTAGGCGCGCCGGCCGGGGGGGCTGAAAAAGGTTGCGCCCGAATTAAAAAACGGAGGGCGGGATGAGATTCGGGGTGGGATTTTCTGCTTAGAAATGCTTTTGCATAGAATTTTGCGGAACGGCCGATTTTGGCTCCCCAAGAGGAAAATTCGTGATCCCGGCAGAATGCGCCGGCCGGGGGGGCCGAAAAAAGGTTGCGCCCGAATTAAAAAACGGAGGGCGGGATGAGATTCGGGGTGGGATTTTCTGCTTAGAAATGCTTTCGCATAGAATTTTGCAGAACGGCCGATTTTGGCTCCCCGGGAGGAAAATTCGTGATGCCGGCAGTAGGCGCGCCGGCCGGGGGGGCCGAAAAAAGGTTGCGCCCGAATTAAAAAACGGAGGGCGGGATGAGATTCGTGGTGGGATTTTTTGGTTAGAAATGCTTTCGCATAGAATTTTGCAGAACGGCCGATTTTGGCTCCCCGGGAGGAAAATTCGTGATGCCGGCAGTAGGCGCGCCGGCCGGGGGGGCCGAAAAAAGGTTGCGCCCGAATTAAAAAACGGAGGGCGGGATGAGATTCGGGGTGGGAATTTCTGCTTAGAAATGCTTTCGCATAGAATTTTGCGGAACGGCCGATTTTGGCTCCCCGGGAGGAAAATTCGTGATGCCGGCAGTAGGCGCGCCGGCCGGGGGGGCCGAAAAAGGTTGCGCCCGAATTAAAAAACGGAGGGCGGGATGAGATTCGGGGTGGGATTTTCTGCTTAGAAATGCTTTTGGATAGAATTTTGCGGAACGGCCGATTTTGGCTCCCCAAGAGGAAAATTCGTGATCCCGGCAGAATGCGCCGGCCGGGGGGGCCGAAAAAAGTTGCGCCCAAATTAAAAAACGGAGGGCGGGATGAGATTCGGGGTGGGATTTTCTGCTTAGAAATGCTTTCGCATAGAATTTTGAGGAACGGCCGATTTTGGCTCCCCGGGAGGGAAATTCGTGATGCCGGCAGTAGGCGCGCCGGCCGGTGGGGCCGAAAAAAGGTTGCGCCCGAATTAAAAAACGGAGGGCGGGATGAGATTCGGGGTGGGATTTTCTGCTTAGAAATGCTTTCGCATAGAATTTTGCTGAACGGCCGATTTTGGCTCCCCGGGAGGAAAATTCGTGATGCCGGCAGTAGGCGCGCCGGCCGGGGGGGCCGAAAAAGGTTGCGCCCGAATTAAAAAACGGAGGGCGGGATGAGATTCGGGGTGGGATTTTCTGCTTAGAAATGCTTTTGCATAGAATTTTGCGGAACGGCCGATTTTGGCTCGCCGGGAGGAAAATTCGTGATGCCGGCAGTAGGCGCGCCGGCCGGGGGGGGCCGAAAAAAGGTTGCGCCCGAATTAAAAAACGGAGGGCGGGATGAGATTCGGGGTGGGATATTCTGCTTAGAAATGCTTTCGCCTAGAATTTTGCGGAACGGCCGATTTTGGCTCCCCGGGAGGAAAATTCTTGATGCCGGCATTAGGCCCGCCGGCCTGGGGGCCGAAAAAAGGTTGTGCCCGAATTAAAAAATGGAGGGCGGGATGAGATTCGGGGTGGGATTTTCTGCTTAGAAATGCTTTCGCATAGAATTTTGCGGAACGGCCGATTTTGGCACCCCGGGAGGAAAATTCGTGATGCCAGCAGCAGCCGCGCCGGCCTGGGGGCCGAAAAAAGGTTGCGCCCGAATTAAAAAACGGAGGGCGGGATGAGATTCGGGGTGGTATTTTCTGTTTAGAAATGCTTTCGCATAGAATTTTGCGGAACGGCCGATTTTGGCTCCCCGGGATGAAAATTTATGATGCCGGCAGTAGGTGCGCCGGCCGGGGGGCGAAAAAAGGTTGCGCCCGAATTAAAAAACGGAGGGCGGAATGAGATTCGGGGTGGGATTTTCTGCTTAGAAATGCTTTTGGATAGAATTTTGCGGAACGGCCGATTTTGGCTCCCCGGGAGGAAAATTCGTGATGCCGGCAGTAGGCGCGCCGGCCGGGGGCCCGAAAAAAGATTGCGCCCGAATTAAAAAACGGAGGGCGGGATGAGTTTCGGGGTGGGATTTTCTGCTTAGAAATGGTTTTGGATAGAATTTTGCGGAACGGCCGATTTTGGCTCCCCGGGAGGAAAATTCGTGATGCCGGCAGTAGGCGCGCCGGCCGGGGGGGCCGAAAAAAGGTTGTGCCCGAATTAAAAAACGGAGGGCGGGATGAGATTCGGGCTGGGAATTTCTGCTTAGAAATGCTTTCGCATAGAATTTTGCGGAACGGCCGATTTTGGCTCCCCGGGAGGAAAATTCGTGACGCCGGCAGTAGGCGCGCCGGCCGGGGGGCCGAAAAAAGATTGTGCCCGAATTAAAAAACGGAGGGCGGGATGAGATTCGGGGTGGGATTTTCTGCTTAGAAATGCTTTTGCCTAGAATTTTGCGGAACGGCCGATTTTGGCTCTCCGGGAGGAAAATTCGTGATGCCAGCAGTAGGCGCGCTGGCCTGGGGGCCGAAAAAAGGTTGCGCCCGAATTAAAAAACGGAGGGCGGGATGAGATTCGGGGTGGGATTTTCTGCTTAGAAATGCTTTTGCCTAGAATTTTGCGGAACGGCCGATTTTGGCTCCCCGGGAGGACAATTTGTGATGCCGGCATTAGGCGCGCCGGCCTGGGGGCCGAAAAAAGGTTGCCCCCGAATTAAAAAATGGAGGGCGGGATGAGATTCGGGGTGGGATTTTCTGCTTAGAAATTCTTTCGCATAGAATTTTGCGGAACGGCCGATTTTACTCCCCGGGAGGAAAATTCGTGATGCCGGCAGTAGGCGCGCCGGATGGGGGGGCCGAAAAAAGGTTGCGCCCGAATTAAAAAACGGAGGCGGGATGAGATTCGGGGTGGGATTTTCTGCTTAGAAATGCTTTCGCATAGAATTTTGCGGAACGGCCGATTTTGGCTCTCCGGGAGGAAAATTCGTGATGCCGGCAGTAGGCGCGCCGGCCGGGGGGGCCGAAAAAAGGTTGCGCCCGAATTAAAAAACGGAGGGCGGGATGAGATTCGGGGTGGGATTTTCTGCTTAGAAATGCTTTTGAATAGAATTTTGCGGAACGGCCGATTTTGGCTCCGCGGGAAGAAAATTCGTGATGCCAGCAGTAGGCGCGCCGGCCTGGGGGCCGAAAAAAGGTTGCGCCCGAATTAAAAAACGGAGGGCGGGATGAGATTCGGGGTGGGATTTTCTGCTTAGAAATGCTTTTGCCTAGAATTTTGCGGAACGGCCAATTTTGGCTCCACGGGAGGAAAATTTGTGATGCCGGCATTAGGCGCACCGGCCTGGGGGCCGAAAAAAGGTTGCCCCCGAATTAAAAAATGGAGGGCGGGATGAGATTCGGGGTGGGATTTTCTGCTTAGAAATTCTTTCGCATAGAATTTTGAGGAACGGCCGATTTTGGCTCCCCGGGAGGAAAATTCGTGATGCCAGCAGTAGGCGCGCCGGCCGGGGGGCCGAAAAAAGATTGCGCCCGAATTAAAAAACGGAGGGCGGGATGAGATTCGGGGTGGGATTTTCTGCTTAGAAATGCTTTTGCCTAGAATTTTGCGGAACGGCCGATTTTGGCTCCCCGGGAGGAAAATTCGTGATGCCAGCAGTAGGCGCGCCGGCCTGGGGGCCGAAAAAAGGTTGCGCCCGAATTAAAAAACGGAGGGCGGGATGAGATTCGGGTGGGATTTTCTGCTTAGAAATGATTTTGCCTAGAATTTTGCGGAACGGCCGATTTTGGCTCCCCGGGAGGAAAATTCGTGATGCCGGCAGTAGGCGCGCCGGCCTGGGGGCCGAAAAAATGTTGCCCCCGAATTCAAAAATGGAGGGCGGGATGAGATTCGGGGTGGGATTTTCTGCTTAGAAATTCTTTCGCATAGAATTTTGCGGAACGGCCGATTTTGGCTCCCCGGGAGGAAAATTCGTGATGCCGGCAGTAGGCGCGCCGGCCGGGGAACCGAAAAAAGATTGCGCCCGAATTAAAAAACGGAGGGCGGGATGAGATTCGGGGTGGGATTTTCTACTTAGAAATGCTTTTGGATAGAATTTTGCGGAACGGCCGATTTTGGCTCCCCGGGAGGAAAATTCGTGATGCCGGCAGTAGGCGCGCCGGCCGGGGGGGGCCGAAAAAAGGTTGCGCCCGAATTAAAAAACGGACTGCGGGATGAGATTCGGGGTGGGATTTTCTGCTTAGAAATGCTTTCGCCTAGAATTTTGCGGAACGGCCGATTTTGGCTCCCCGGGAGGAAAATTCGTGATGCCGGCAGTAGGCGCGCCGGCCGGGGGGGGCCGAAAAAAGGTTGCGCCCGAATTAAAAAACGGAGGGCGGGATGAGATTCGGGGTGGGATTTTCTGCTTAGAAATGCTTTCGCCTAGAATTTTGCGGAACGGCCTACTTTGGCTCCCCGGGAGGAAAATTCTTGATGCCGGCATTAGGCGCGCCGGCCTGGGGGCCGAAAAAAGGTTGCGCCCGAATTAAAAAACGGAGGGCGGGATGAGATTCGGGGTGGGATTTTCTGCTTACAAATGCTTTCGCATAGAATTTTGCGGAACGGCCGATTTTGGCACCCCGGGAGGAAAATTCTTGATGCCAGCAGTAGCCGCGCCGGCCTGGGGGCCGAAAAAAGGTTGCGCCCTAATTAAAAAACGGAGGGCGGGATGAGATTCGGGGTGGGATTTTCTGCTTAGAAATGCTTTCGCATAGAATTTTGCGGAACGGCCGATTTTGGCTCCCCGGGAGGAAAATTTATGATGCCGGCAGTAGGCGCGCCGGCCGGGGGGCCGAAAAAAGGTTGCGCCCGAATTAAAAAACGGAGGGCGGGATGAGATTCGGGGTGGGATTTTCTGGTTAGAAATGCTTTTGGATAGAATTTTGCGGAATGGCCGATTTTGGCTCCCCGGGAGGAAAATTCGTGATGCCGGGAGTAGGCGCGCCGGCCGGGGGGGCCGAAAAAAGGTTGCGCCCGAATTAAAAAACGGAGGGCGGGATGAGATTCGGGGTGGGATTTTCTGCTTAGAAATGCTTTCGCCTAGAATTTTGCGGAACGGCTGATTTTGGCTCCCCGGGAGGAAAATTCGTGACGCCGGCAGTAGGCGCGCCGGCCGGGGAGGCCGAAAAAAGGTTGCGCCCGAATTAAAAAACGGAGGGCGGGATGAGATTCGGGGTGGGAATTTCTGCTTAGAAATGCTTTCGCATAGAATTTTGCGGAACGGCCGATTTTGGCTCCCCGGGAGGAAAATTCGTGACGCCGGCAGTAGGCGCGCCGGCCGGGGGGCCGAAAAAATATTGCGCCCGAATTAAAAAACGGAGGGCGGGATGAGATTCGGGGTGGGATTTTCTGCTTAGAAATGCTTTCGCATAGAATTTTGCGGAACGGCCGATTTTGGCTCCCCGGGAGGAAAATTCGTTATGCCGGCAGTAGGCGTGCCGGCCGGGGGGGCCGAAAAAAGGTTGCGCCCGAATTAAAAAACGGAGGGCGGGATGAGATTCGGGGTGGGATTTTCTGCTTAGAAATGCTTTTGCATAGAATTTTGCGGAACGGCCGATTTTGGCTCCCCGGGAGGAAAATTCGTGATGCCGGCAGTAGGCGCGCCGGCCGGGGGCGGCCGAAAAAAGGTTGCGCCCGAATTAAAAAACGGACTGCGGGATGAGATTCGGGGTGGGATTTTCTGCTTAGAAATGCTTTCGCCTAGAATTTTGCGGAACGGCCAATTTTGGTTCCCCGGGAGGAAAATTCGTGATGCCGGCAGTAGGCGCGCCGGACGGGGGGGGCCGAAAAAAGGTTGCGCCCGAATTAAAAAACGGAGGGCGGGATGAGATTCGGGGTGGGATTTTCTGCTTAGAAATGCTTTTGCATAGAATTTTGCGGAACGGCCGATTTTGGCTCCCCGGGAGGAAAATTCGTGATGCCGGCAGTAGGCGCGCCGGCCGGGGGGGGCCGAAAAAAGGTTGCGCCCGAATTAAAAAACGGACTGCGGGATGAGATTCGGGGTGGGATTTTCTGCTTAGAAATGCTTTCGCCTAGAATTTTGCGGAACGGCCGATTTTGGCTCCCCGGGAGGAAAATTCGTGATGCCGGCAGTAGGCGCGCCGGCCGGGGGGGGCCGAAAAAAGGTTGCGCCCGAATTAAAAAACGGACTGCGGGATGAGATTCGGGGTGGGATTTTCTGCTTAGAAATGCTTTCGCCTAGAATTTTGCGGAACGGCCGATTTTGGCTCCCCGTGAGGAAAATTCGTGATGCCGGCAATAGGCGCGCCGGCCGGGGGGGCCGAAAAAAGGTTGCGCCCGAATTAAAAAACGGAGGGCGGGATGAGATTCGGGGTGGGATTTTCTGGTTAGAAATGCTTTTGCATAGAATTTTGCGGAACGGCCGATTTTGGCTCCCCTGGAGGAAAATTTTTGATGCCGGCATTAGGCGCGCCGGCCTGGGGGCCGAAAAAAGGTTGCGCCCGAATTAAAAAACGGAGGGCGGGATGAGATTCGGGGTGGGATTTTCTGCTTAGAAATGCTTTCGCATAGAATTTTGCAGAACGGCCGATTTTGGCACCCCGGGAGGAAAATTCGTGATGCCACCAGTAGCCGCGCCGGCCTGGGGGCCGAAGAAAGGTTGCGCCCGAATTAAAAAACGGAGGGCGGGATGAGATTCGGGGTAGGATTTTCTGCTTAGAAATGCTTTTGCCTAGAATTTTGCGGAACGGCCGATTTTGGCTCCCCGGGAGGAAAATGTTTGATGCCGGCATTAGGCGCGCCGGCCTGGGAGCCGAAAAAAGGTTGCGCCCGAATTAAAAAACGGAGGGCGGGATGAGATTCGGGGTGGGATTTTCTGCTTAGAAATGCTTTCGCCTAGAATTTTGCGGAACGGCCGATTTTGGCTCCCCGGGAGGAATAATTTTTGATGCCGGCATTAGGCGCGCCGGCCTGGGGGCTGAAAAAAGGTTGCGCCCGAATTAAAAAACGGAGGGCGGGATGAGATTCGGGGTGGGATTTTCTGCTTAGAAATGGTTTTGGATAGAATTTTGCGGAACGGCCGATTTTGGCACCCCGGGAGGAAAATTCGTGATGCCACCAGTAGCCGCGCCGGCCTGGGGGCCGAAGAAAGGTTGCGCCCGAATTAAAAAACGGAGGGCGGGATGAGATTCGGGGTGGGATTTTCTGCTTAGAAATGCTTTTGCCTAGAATTTTGCGGAACGGCCGATTTTGGCTCCCCGGGAGGAAAATTTGTGATGCCGGCATTAGGCGCGCCGGCCTGGGGGCCGAAAAAAGGTTGCCCCAAAATTAAAAAATGGAGGGCGGGATGAGATTCGGGGTGGGATTTTCTGCTTAGAAATTCTTTCGCATAGAATTTTGCGGAACGGCCGATTTTGGCTCCCCGGGAGGAAAATTCGTGATGCCGGCAGTAGGCGTGCCGGCCGGGGGGGCCGAAAAAAGGTTGCGCCCGAATTAAAAAACGGAGGGCGGGATGAGATTCGGGGTGGGAATTTCTGCTTAGAAATGCTTTCGCATAGAATTTTGCGGAACGGCCGATTTTGGCTCCCCGGGAGGAAAATTCGTGACGCCGGCAGTAGGCGCGCCGGCCGGGGGGCCGAAAAAATATTGCGCCCGAATTAAAAAACGGAGGGCGGGATGAGATTCGGGGTGGGATTTTCTGCTTAGAAATGCTTTCGCATAGAATTTTGCGGAACGGCCGATTTTGGCTCCCCGGGAGGAAAATTCGTTATGCCGGCAGTAGGCGTGCCGGCCGGGGGGGCCGAAAAAAGGTTGCGCCCGAATTAAAAAACGGAGGGCGGGATGAGATTCGGGGTGGGATTTTCTGCTTAGAAATGCTTTTGCATAGAATTTTGCGGAACGGCCGATTTTGGCTCCCCGGGAGGAAAATTCGTGATGCCGGCAGTAGGCGCGCCGGCCGGGGGCGGCCGAAAAAAGGTTGCGCCCGAATTAAAAAACGGACTGCGGGATGAGATTCGGGGTGGGATTTTCTGCTTAGAAATGCTTTCGCCTAGAATTTTGCGGAACGGCCAATTTTGGTTCCCCGGGAGGAAAATTCGTGATGCCGGCAGTAGGCGCGCCGGACGGGGGGGGGCCGAAAAAAGGTTGCGCCCGAATTAAAAAACGGAGGGCGGGATGAGATTCGGGGTGGGATTTTCTGCTTAGAAATGCTTTTGCATAGAATTTTGCGGAACGGCCGATTTTGGCTCCCCGGGAGGAAAATTCGTGATGCCGGCAGTAGGCGCGCCGGCCGGGGGGGGCCGAAAAAAGGTTGCGCCCGAATTAAAAAACGGACTGCGGGATGAGATTCGGGGTGGGATTTTCTGCTTAGAAATTCTTTCGCATAGAATTTTGCGGAACGGCCGATTTTGGCTCCCCGGGAGGAAAATTCGTGATGCCGGCAGTAGGCGCGCCGGCCGGGGGGGCCGAAAAAAGGTTGCGCCCGAATTAAAAAACGGAGGGCGGGATGAGATTCAGGGTGGGATTTTCTGCTTAGAAATGCTTTTGCATAGAATTTTGCGGAACGGCCGATTTTGGCTCCCCCGGAGGAAAATTCGTGATGCCGGCAGTAGGCGCGCCGGCCGGGGGGGCCGAAAAAAGGTTGCACCCGAATTAAAAAACGGAGGGCGGGATGAGATTCGGGGTGGGATTTTCTACTTAGAAATGGTTTTGGATAGAATTTTGCGGAACGGCCGATTTTGGCTCCCCGTGAGGAAAATTCGTGATGCCGGCAATAGGCGCGCCGGCCGGGGGGCCGAAAAAAGGTTGCGCCCGAATTAAAAAACGGAGGGCGGGATGAGATTCGGGGTGGGATTTTCTGCTTAGAAATGCTTTTGCATAGAATTTTGCGGAACGGCCGATTTTGGCTCCCCGGGAGGAAAATTCTTGATGCCGGCAGTAGGCGGGCCGGCCGGGGGGGGCATAAAAAAGGTTGCGCCCGAATTAAAAAACGGAGGGCGGGATGAGATTCGGGGTGGGATTTTCTGCTTAGAAATGCTTTCGCCTAGAATTTTGCGGAACGGCCGATTTTGGCTCCCCGTGAGGAAAATTCGTGATGCCGGCAATAGGCGCGCCGGCCGGGGGGGCCGAAAAAAGGTTGCGCCCGAATTAAAAAACGGAGGGCGGGATGAGATTCGGGGTGGGATTTTCTGGTTAGAAATGCTTTTGCATAGAATTTTGCGGAACGGCCGATTTTGGCTCCCCTGGAGGAAATTCGTGATGCTGGCAGTAGGCGCGCCGGCCGGGGGGGGCCGTAAAAAGGTTGCGCCCGAATTAAAAAACGGAGGGCGGGATGAGATTCGGGGCGGGATTTTCTGCTTAGAAATGCTTTCGCCTAGAATTTTCCGGAACGGTCGATTTTGGCTCCCCGGGAGGAAAATTCGTGATGCCGGCAGTAGGCGCGCCGGACGGGAGGGCCGAAAAAAGTTTGCGCCCGAATTAAAAAACGGAGGGCGGGATGAGATTCGGGGTGGGATTTTCTGCTTAGAAATGCTTTCGCATAGAATTTTGCTGAACGGCCGATTTTGGCACCCCGGGAGGAAAATTCGTGATGCCACCAGTAGCCGCGCCGGCCTGGGGGCCGAAGAAAGGTTGCGCCCGAATGAAAAAACGGAGGGCGGGATGAGATTCGGGGTGGGATTTTCTGCTTAGAAATGCTTTTGCCTAGAATTTTGCGGAACGGCCGATTTTGGCTCCCCGGGAGGAAAATTTGTGATGCCGGCATTAGGCGCGCCGGCCTGGGGGCCGAAAAAAGGTTGCCCCCGAATTAAAAAATGGAGGGCGGGATGAGATTCGGGGTGGGATTTTCTGCTTAGAATTTCTTTCGCATAGAATTTTGCGGAACGGCCGATTTTGGCTCCCCGGGAGGAAAATTCGTGATGCCGGCAGTACGCGCGCCGGCCGGGGGGGCCGAAAAAAGGTTGCGCCCGAATTAAAAAACGGAGGGCGGGATGAGATTCGGGGTGGTATTTTCTGCTTAGAAATGCTTTCGCCTAGAATTTTGCGGAACGGCCGATTTTGGCTCCCCGGGAGGAAAATTCGTGATGCCGGCAGTAGGCGCGCCGGCCTGGGGGCGAAAAAAGGTTGCGCCCGAATTAAAAAACGGAGGGCGGGATGAGATTCGGGGTGGGATTTTCTGCTTAGAAATGCTTTCGCATAGAATTTTGCGGAACGGCCGATTTTGGCACCCCGGGAGGAAAATTCGTGATGCCACCAGTAGCCGCGCCGGCCTGGGGGCCGAAGAAAGGTTGCGCCCGAATGAAAAAACGGAGGGCGGGATGAGATTCGGGGTGGGATTTTCTGCTTAGAAATGCTTTTGCCTAGAATTTTGCGGAACGGCCGATTTTGGCTCCCCGGGAGGAAAATTTTTGATGCCGGCATTAGGCGCGCCGGCCTGGGGGCCGAAAAAAGGTTGCGCCCGAATTAAAAAACGGAGGGCGGGATGAGATTCGGGGTGGGATTTTCTGCTTAGAAATGCTTTCGCCTAGAATTTTGCGGAACGGCCGATTTTGGCTCCCCGGGAGGAAAATTTTTGATGCCGGCATTAGGCGCGCCGGCCTGGGGGCTGAAAAAAGGTTGCGCCCGAATTAAAAAACGGAGGGCGGGATGAGATTCGGGGTGGGATTTTCTGCTTAGAAATGCTTTCGCATAGAATTTTGCTGAACGGCCGATTTTGGCACCCCGGGAGGAAAATTCGTGATGCCACCAGTAGCCGCGCCGGCCTGGGGGCCGAAGAAAGGTTGCGCCCGTATTAAAAAACGGAGGGCGGGATGAGATTCGGGGTGGGATTTTCTGCTTAGAAATGCTTTTGCCTAGAATTTTGCGGAACGGCCGATTTTGGCTCCCCGGGAGGAAAATTTGTGATGCCGGCATTAGGCGCGCCGGCCTGGGGGCCGAAAAAAGGTTGCCCCCGAATTAAAAAATGGAGGGCGGGATGAGATTCGGGGTGGGATTTTCTGCTTAGAAATTCTTTCGCATAGAATTTTGCGGAACGGCCGATTTTGGCTCCCCGGGAGGAAAATTCGTGATGCCGGCAGTAGGCGCGCTGGCCGGGGGGGCCGAAAAAAGGTTGCGCCCGAATTAAAAAACGGAGGGCGGGATGAGATTCAGGGTGGGATTTTCTGCTTAGAAATGCTTTTGCATAGAATTTTGCGGAACGGCCGATTTTGGCTCCCGGGAGGAAAATTCGTGATGCCGGCAGTAGGCGCGCCGGCGGGGGGGCCGAGAAAAGGTTGCGCCCGAATTAAGAAACGGAGGGCGGGATGAGATTCGGGGTGGGATTTTCTGCTTAGAAATGCTTTTGGATAGAATTTTGCGGAACGGCCGATTTTGGCTCCCCGTGAGGAAAATTCGTGATGCCGGCAGTAGGCGCGCCGGCCTGGGGGCGAAAAAAGGTTGCGCCCGAATTAAAAAACGGAGGGCGGGATGAGATTCGGGGTGGGATTTTCTGCTTAGAAATGCTTTCGCATAGAATTTTGCGGAACGGCCGATTTTGGCACCCCGGGAGGAAAATTCGTGATGCCACCAGTAGCCGCGCCGGCCTGGGGGCCGAAGAAAGGTTGCGCCCGAATTAAAAAACGGAGGGCGGGATGAGATTCGGGGTGGGATTTTCTGCTTAGAAATGCTTTTGCCTAGAATTTTGCGGAACGGCCGATTTTGGCTCCCCGGGAGGAAAATTTTTGATGCCGGCATTAGGCGCGCCGGCCTGGGGGCCGAAAAAAGGTTGCGCCCGAATTAAAAAACGGAGGGCGGGATGAGATTCGGGGTGGGATTTTCTGCTTAGAAATGCTTTCGCCTAGAATTTTGCGGAACGGCCGATTTTGGCTCCCCGGGAGGAAAATTTTTGATGCCGGCATTAGGCGCGCCGGCCTGGGGGCTGAAAAAAGGTTGCGCCCAAATTAAAAAACGGAGGGCGGGATGAGATTCGGGGTGGGATTTTCTGCTTAGAAATGCTTTCGCATAGAATTTTGCTGAACGGCCGATTTTGGCACCCCGGGAGGAAAATTCGTGATGCCACCAGTAGCCGCGCCGGCCTGGGGGCCGAAGAAAGGTTGCGCCCGTATTAAAAAACGGAGGGCGGGATGAGATTCGGGGTGGGATTTTCTGCTTAGAAATGCTTTTGCCTAGAATTTTGCGGAACGGCCGATTTTGGCTCCCCGGGAGGAAAATTTGTGATGCCGGCATTAGGCGCGCCGGCCTGGGGGCCGAAAAAAGGTTGCCCCCGAATTAAAAAATGGAGGGCGGGATGAGATTCGGGGTGGGATTTTCTGCTTAGAAATTCTTTCGCATAGAATTTTGCGGAACGGCCGATTTTGGCTCCCCGGGAGGAAAATTCGTGATGCCGGCAGTAGGCGCGCTGGCCGGGGGGGCCGAAAAAAGGTTGCGCCCGAATTAAAAAACGGAGGGCGGGATGAGATTCAGGGTGGGATTTTCTGCTTAGAAATGCTTTTGCATAGAATTTTGCGGAACGGCCGATTTTGGCTCCCGGGAGGAAAATTTTTGATGCCGGCAGTAGGCGCGCCGGCGGGGGGGGCCGAGAAAAGGTTGCGCCCGAATTAAAAAACGGAGGGCGGGATGAGATTCGGGGTGGGATTTTCTGCTTAGAAATGCTTTTGGATAGAATTTTGCGGAACGGCCGATTTTGGCTCCCCGTGAGGAAAATTCGTGATGCCGGCAATAGGCGCGCCGGCCGGGGGGCCGAAAAAAGGTTGCGCCCGAATTAAAAAACGGAGGGCGGGATGAGATTCGGGGTGGGATTTTCTGCTTAGAAATGCTTTTGCATAGAATTTTGCGGAACGGCCGATTTTGGCTCCCCGGGAGGAAAATTCTTGATGCCGGCAGTAGGCGGGCCGGCCGGGGGGGGCATAAAAAAGGTTGCGCCCGAATTAAAAAACGGAGGGCGGGATGAGATTCGGGGTGGGATTTTCTGCTTAGAAATGCTTTCGCCTAGAATTTTGCGGAACGGCCGATTTTGGCTCCCCGTGAGGAAAATTCGTGATGCCGGCAATAGGCGCGCCGGCCGGGGGGGCCGAAAAAAGGTTGCGCCCGAATTAAAAAACGGAGGGCGGGATGAGATTCGGGGTGGGATTTTCTGGTTAGAAATGCTTTTGCATAGAATTTTGCGGAACGGCCGATTTTGGCTCCCCTGGAGGAAATTCGTGATGCTGGCAGTAGGCGTGCCGGCCGGGGGGGGCCGTAAAAAGGTTGCGCCCGAATTAAAAAACGGAGGGCGGGATGAGATTCGGGGCGGGATTTTCTGCTTAGAAATGCTTTCGCCTAGAATTTTCCGGAACGGTCGATTTTGGCTCCCCGGGAGGAAAATTCGTGATGCCGGAAGTAGGCGCGCCGGACGGGAGGGCCGAAAAAAGGTTGCGCCCGAATTAAAAAACGGAGGGCGGGATGAGATTCGGGGTGGGATTTTCTGCTTAGAAATGCTTTCGCATAGAATTTTGCTGAACGGCCGATTTTGGCACCCCGGGAGGAAAATTCGTGATGCCACCAGTAGCCGCGCCGGCCTGGGGGCCGAAGAAAGGTTGCGCCCGAATTAAAAAACGGAGGGCGGGATGAGATTCGGGGTGGGATTTTCTGCTTAGAAATGCTTTTGCCTAGAATTTTGCGGAACGGCCGATTTTGGCTCCCCGGGAGGAAAATTTGTGATGCCGGCATTAGGCGCGCCGGCCTGGGGGCCGAAAAAAGGTTGCCCCCGAATTAAAAAATGGAGGGCGGGATGAGATTCGGGGTGGGATTTTCTGCTTAGAATTTCTTTCGCATAGAATTTTGCGGAACGCCCGATTTTGGCTCCCCGGGAGGAAAATTCGTGATGCCGGCAGTAGGCGCGCCGGCCGGGGGGGCCGAAAAAAGGTTGCGCCCGAATTAAAAAACGGAGGGCGGGATGAGATTCGGGGTGGTATTTTCTGCTTAGAAATGCTTTCGCCTAGAATTTTGCGGAACGGCCGATTTTGGCTCCCCGGGAGGAAAATTTTTGATGCCGGCATTAGGCGCGCCGGCCTGGGGGCGAAAAAAGGTTGCGCCCGAATTAAAAAACGGAGGGCGGGATGAGATTCGGGGTGGGATTTTCTGCTTAGAAATGCTTTCGCATAGAATTTTGCGGAACGGCCGATTTTGGCACCCCGGGAGGAAAATTCGTGATGCCACCAGTAGCCGCGCCGGCCTGGGGGCCGAAGAAAGGTTGCGCCCGAATTAAAAAACGGAGGGCGGGATGAGATTCGGGGTGGGATTTTCTGCTTAGAAATGCTTTTGCCTAGAATTTTGCGGAACGGCCGATTTTGGCTCCCCGGGAGGAAAATTTTTGATGCCGGCATTAGGCGCGCCGGCCTGGGGGCCGAAAAAAGGTTGCGCCCGAATTAAAAAACGGAGGGCGGGATGAGATTCGGGGTGGGATTTTCTGCTTAGAAATGCTTTCGCCTAGAATTTTGCGGAACGGCCGATTTTGGCTCCCCGGGAGGAAAATTTTTGATGCCGGCATTAGGCGCGCCGGCCTGGGGGCTGAAAAAAGGTTGCGCCCGAATTAAAAAACGGAGGGCGGGATGAGATTCGGGGTGGGATTTTCTGCTTAGAAATGCTTTCGCATAGAATTTTGCTGAACGGCCGATTTTGGCACCCCGGGAGGAAAATTCGTGATGCCATCAGTAGCCGCGCCGGCCTGGGGGCCGAAGAAAGGTTGCGCCCGTATTAAAAAACGGAGGGCGGGATGAGATTCGGGGTGGGATTTTCTGCTTAGAAATGCTTTTGCCTAGAATTTTGCGGAACGGCCAATTTTGGCTCCCCGGGAGGAAAATTTGTGATGCCGGCATTAGGCGCGCCGGCCTAGGGGCCGAAAAAAGGTTGCCCCCGAATTAAAAAATGGAGGGCGGGATGAGATTCGGGGTGGGATTTTCTGCTTAGAAATTCTTTCGCATAGAATTTTGCGGAACGGCCGATTTTGGCTCCCCGGGAGGAAAATTTGTGATGCCGGCAGTAGGCGCGCCGGCCGGGGGGGCCTAAAAAAGGTTGCGCCCGAATTAAAAAACGGAGGGCGGGATGAGATTCAGGGTGGGATTTTCTGCTTAGAAATGCTTTTGCATAGAATTTTGCGGAACGGCCGATTTTGGCTCCCGGGAGGAAAATTCGTGATGCCGGCAGTAGGCGCGCCGGCGGGGGGGCCGAGAAAAGGTTGCGCCCGAATTAAAAAACGGAGGGCGGGATGATATTCGGGGTGGGATTTTCTGCTTAGAAATGCTTTTGGATAGAATTTTGCGGAACGGCCGATTTTGGCTCCCCGGGAGGAAAATTCGTGATGCCGGCAGTAGGCGCGCCGGCCGGGGGGGCCGAAAAAAGGTTGCACCCGAATTAAAAAACGGAGGGCGGGATGAGATTCGGGGTGGGATTTTCTGCTTAGAAATGCTTTTGGATAGAATTTTGCGGAACGGCCGATTTTGGCTCCCCGGGAGGAAAATTCGTGATGCCAGCAGTAGGCGCGCCGGCCTGGGGGCCGAAAAAAGGTTGCGCCCGAATTAAAAAACGGAGGGCGGGATGAGATTCGGGGTGGGATTTTCTGCTTAGAAATGCTTTTGCCAAGAATTTTTCGGAACGGCCAATTTTGGCTTCCCGGGAGGAAAATTCGTTATGCCGGCAGTAGGCGCGCCGGCCGGGGGGGCCGAAAAAATGTTGCGCCCGAATTAAAAAACGGAGGGGGGGGATGAGATTCGGGGTGGGATTTTCTGCTTAGAAATGCTTTTGAATAGAATTTTGCGGAACGGCCGATTTTGGCTCCCCGGGAGGAAAATTCGTGATACCAGCAGTAGGCGCGCCAGCCTGGGGGCCGAAAAAAGGTTGCGCCCGAATTAAAAAACGGAGGGCAGGATGAGATTCGGGGTGGGATTTTCTGCTTAGAAATGCTTTCGCATAGAATTTTGCGGAACGGCCGATTTTGGCTCCCCGGGAGGAAAATTCGTGATACTGGCAGTAGGCGCGCCGGCCGGGGGGGCCGAAAAAAGGTTGCGCCCGAATTAAAAAACGGAGGGCGGGATGAGATTCGGGGTGGGATTTTCTGCTTAGAAATGCTTTTGCCTAGAATTTTGCGGAACGGCCGATTTTGGCTCCCCGGGAGGAAAATTCGTGATGCCGGCATTAGGCGCGCCGGCGGGGGGGCCGAGAAAAGGTTCCGCCCGAATTAAAAAACGGAGGGCGGGATGAGATTCGGGGTGGAATTTTCTGTTTAGAAATGCTTTCGGATAGAATTTTGCGGAACGGCCGATTTTGGCTCCCCGGGAGGAAAATTCGTTATGCCGGCAGTAGGCGCGCCGGCAGGGGGGGCCGAAAAAACGTTGCGCCCGAATTAAAAAACGGAGGGCGGGATGAGATTCGGGGTGGGATTTTCTGCTTAGAAATGCTTTTGAATAGAATTTTGCGGAACGGCCGATTTTGGCTCCCCGGGAGGAAAATTCGTGATGCCAGCAGTAGGCGCGCCGGCCTGGGGGCCGAAAAAAGGTTGCGCCCGAATTAAAAAACGGAGGGCGGGATGAGATTCGGGGTGGGATTTTCTGCTTAGAAATGCCTTTGCCTAGACTTTTGCGGAACGGCCGATTTTGGCTCCCCAGGAGGAAAATTTGTGATGCCGGCATTTGGCGCGCCGGCCTGGGGGCCGAAAAAAGGTTGCCCCCGAATTAAAAAATGGAGGGCGGGATGAGATTCGGGGTGGGATTTTCTGCTTAGAAATTCTTTCGCATAGAATTTTGCGGAACGGCCGATTTTGGCTCCCCGGGAGGAAAATTCGTGATGCCGGCAGTAGGCGCGCCGGCCGGGGGGCCGAAAAAAGATTGCGCCCGAATTAAAAACGGAGGGCGGGATGAGATTCGGGGTGGGATTTTCTGCTTAGAAATGCTTTCGCATAGAATTTTGCGGAACGGCCGATTTTGGCTCCCCGGGAGGAAAATTCGTTATGCCGGCAGTACGCGCGCCGGCCAGGGGGGCCGAAAAAAGGTTGCGCCCGAAATAAGAAACGGAGGGCGGGATGAGATTCGGGGTGGAATTTTCTGCTTAGAAATGCTTTTGGATAGAATTTTGCGGAACGGCCGATTTAGGCTCCCCAAGAGGAAAATTCGTGATCCCGGCAGTATGCGCCGGCCGGGGGGGCCGAAAAAAGGTTGCGCCCGAATTAAAAAACGGAGGGCGGGATGAGATTCGGGGTGGGATTTTCTGCTTAGAAATGCTTTTGCCTAGAATTTTGCGGAACGGCCGATTTTGGCTCCCCGGGAGGAAAATTCGTGATGCCGGCATTAGGCGCGCCGGCGGGGGGGCCGAGAAAAGGTTCCGCCCGAATTAAAAAACGGAGGGCGGGATGAGATTCGGGGTGGAATTTTCTGTTTAGAAATGCTTTCGGATAGAATTTTGCGGAACGGCCGATTTTGGCTCCCCGGGAGGAAAATTCGTTATGCCGGCAGTAGGCGCGCCGGCAGGGGGGGCCGAAAAAACGTTGCGCCCGAATTAAAAAACGGAGGGCGGGATGAGATTCGGGGTGGGATTTTCTGCTTAGAAATGCTTTTGAATAGAATTTTGCGGAACGGCCGATTTTGGCTCCCCGGGAGGAAAATTCGTGATGCCAGCAGTAGGCGCGCCGGCCTGGGGGCCGAAAAAAGGTTGCGCCCGAATTAAAAAACGGAGGGCGGGATGAGATTCGGGGTGGGATTTTCTGCTTAGAAATGCCTTTGCCTAGACTTTTGCGGAACGGCCGATTTTGGCTCCCCAGGAGGAAAATTTGTGATGCCGGCATTTGGCGCGCCGGCCTGGGGGCCGAAAAAAGGTTGCCCCCGAATTAAAAAATGGAGGGCGGGATGAGATTCGGGGTGGGATTTTCTGCTTAGAAATTCTTTCGCATAGAATTTTGCGGAACGGCCGATTTTGGCTCCCCGGGAGGAAAATTCGTGATGCCGGCAGTAGGCGCGCCGGCCGGGGGGCCGAAAAAAGATTGCGCCCGAATTAAAAACGGAGGGCGGGATGAGATTCGGGGTGGGATTTTCTGCTTAGAAATGCTTTCGCATAGAATTTTGCGGAACGGCCGATTTTGGCTCCCCGGGAGGAAAATTCGTTATGCCGGCAGTACGCGCGCCGGCCAGGGGGGCCGAAAAAAGGTTGCGCCCGAAATAAGAAACGGAGGGCGGGATGAGATTCGGGGTGGAATTTTCTGCTTAGAAATGCTTTTGGATAGAATTTTGCGGAACGGCCGATTTAGGCTCCCCAAGAGGAAAATTCGTGATCCCGGCAGTATGCGCCGGCCGGGGGGGCCGAAAAAAGGTTGCGCCCGAATTAAAAAACGGAGGGCGGGATGAGATTCGGGGTGGGATTTTCTGCTTAGAAATGCTTTTGCCTAGAATTTTGCGGAACGGCCGATTTTGGCTCCCCGGGAGGAAAATTCGTGATGCCGGCATTAGGCGCGCCGGCGGGGGGGCCGAGAAAAGGTTCCGCCCGAATTAAAAAACGGAGGGCGGGATGAGATTCGGGGTGGAATTTTCTGTTTAGAAATGCTTTCGGATAGAATTTTGCGGAACGGCCGATTTTGGCTCCCCGGGAGGAAAATTCGTTATGCCGGCAGTAGGCGCGCCGGCAGGGGGGGCCGAAAAAACGTTGCGCCCGAATTAAAAAACGGAGGGCGGGATGAGATTCGGGGTGGGATTTTCTGCTTAGAAATGCTTTTGAATAGAATTTTGCGGAACGGCCGATTTTGGCTCCCCGGGAGGAAAATTCGTGATGCCAGCAGTAGGCGCGCCGGCCTGGGGGCCGAAAAAAGGTTGCGCCCGAATTAAAAAACGGAGGGCGGGATGAGATTCGGGGTGGGATTTTCTGCTTAGAAATGCCTTTGCCTAGACTTTTGCGGAACGGCCGATTTTGGCTCCCCAGGAGGAAAATTTGTGATGCCGGCATTTGGCGCGCCGGCCTGGGGGCCGAAAAAAGGTTGCCCCCGAATTAAAAAATGGAGGGCGGGATGAGATTCGGGGTGGGATTTTCTGCTTAGAAATTCTTTCGCATAGAATTTTGCGGAACGGCCGATTTTGGCTCCCCGGGAGGAAAATTCGTGATGCCGGCAGTAGGCGCGCCGGCCGGGGGGCCGAAAAAAGATTGCGCCCGAATTAAAAACGGAGGGCGGGATGAGATTCGGGGTGGGATTTTCTGCTTAGAAATGCTTTCGCATAGAATTTTGCGGAACGGCCGATTTTGGCTCCCCGGGAGGAAAATTCGTTATGCCGGCAGTACGCGCGCCGGCCAGGGGGGCCGAAAAAAGGTTGCGCCCGAAATAAGAAACGGAGGGCGGGATGAGATTCGGGGTGGAATTTTCTGCTTAGAAATGCTTTTGGATAGAATTTTGCGGAACGGCCGATTTAGGCTCCCCAAGAGGAAAATTCGTGATCCCGGCAGTATGCGCCGGCCGGGGGGGCCGAAAAAAGGTTTCGCCCGAATTAAAAAACGGAGAGCGGGATGAGATTCGGGGTGGGATTTTCTGCTTAGAAATGCTTTTGCATAGAATTTTGAGGAACGGCCGATTTTGGCTCCCCAAGAGGAAAATTCTTGATCCCGGCAGTATGCGCCGGACGGGGGGGCCGAAAAAAGGTTGCGCCCGAATTAAAAAACGGAGGGCGGGATGAGATTCGGGGTGGGATTTTCTGCTTAGAAACGCTTTTGCATAGAATTTTGCGGAACGGCCGATTTTGGCTCCCCGGGAGGAAAATTCGTGATGCCGGCAGTAGGCGCGCCGGCCGGGGGGGCCGAAAAAAGGTTGCGCCCGAATTAAAAAACGGAGGACGGGATGAGATTCGGGGTGGGATTTTCTGCTTAGAAATGCTTTTGCCTAGAATTTTTCGGAACAGCAGGTTTTGGCTCCCCGGGAGGAAAATTCGTGATGCCGGCAGTAGGCGGGCCGGCCGGGTCGGCCGAAAAAAGGTTGCGCCCGAATTAAAAAACGGAGGGCGGGATGAGATTCGGTGTGGGATTTTCTGTTTAGAAATGCTTTCGCATACAATTTTGCGGAACGGCCGATTTTGGCTCCCCGGGAGGAAAATTCGTGATGCCGGCAGTAGGCGCGCCGGCCGGGGGGGGCGAAAAAGGTTACTCCCGAATTAAAAAACGGAGGGCGGGATGAGATTCGGGGTGGGATTTTCTACTTAGAAATGCTTTTGAATAGAATTTTGCGGAACGGCCGGTTTTGGCTCCCCGGGAGGAAAATTCGTGATGCCGGCAGTAGGCGCGCCGGCCGGGGGGGCCGAAAAAAGGTTGCGCCCGAATTAAAAAACGGAGGGCGGGATGAGATTCGGGGTGGGATTTTCTGCTTAGAAATGCTTTTGCATAGAATTTTGCGGAACGGCCGATTTTGGCTCCCCGGGAGGAAAATTCGTGATGCCGGCAGTAGGCGCGCCGGCCGGGGGGGCCGAAAAAGGTTGCGCCCGAATTAAAAAACGGAGGGCGGGATGAGATTCGGGGTGAGATTTTCTGCTTAGAAATGCTTTTGCATAGAATTTTGCGGAACGGCCGATTTTGGCTCCCCGGGAGGAAAATTCGTGATGCCGGCAGTAGGCGCGCCGGCCGGGGGGGCCAAAAAAAGGTTGCACCCGAATTAAAAAACGGAGGGCGGGATGAGATTCGGGGTGGGATTTTCTGCTTAGAAATGCTTTTGGATAGAATTTTGCGGAACGGCCGATTTTGGCTCCCCGGGAGGAAAATTCGTGATACCGGCAGTAGGCGCGCCGGCCTGGGGGCTGAAAAAAGGTTGCCACCGAATTAAAAAACGGAGGGCGGGATGAGATTCGGGGTGGGATTTTCTGCTTAGAAATGCTTTCGCCTAGAATTTTGCGGAACGGCCGATTTTGGCTCCCCGGGAGGAAAATTTGTGATGCCGGCATTAGGCGCGCCGGCCTGGGGGCCGAAAAAAGGTTGCGCCCGAATTAAAAAACGGAGGGCGGGATGAGATTCGGGGTGGTATTTTCTGCTTAGAAATGCTTTCGCCTAGAATTTTGCGGAACGGCCGATTTTGGCTCCCCGGGAGGAAAATTTTTGATGCCGGCATTAGGCGCGCCGGCCTGGGGGCCGAAAAAAGGTTGCGCCCGAATTAAAAAACGGAGGGCGGGATGAGATTCGGGGTGGGATTTTCTGCTTAGAAATGCTTTCGCATAGAATTTTGCGGAACGGCCGATTTTGGCACCCCGGGAGGAAAATTCGTGATGCCACCAGTAGCCGCGCCGGCCTGGGGGCCGAAGAAAGGTTGCGCCCGAATTAAAAAACGCAGGGCGGGATGAGATTCGGGGTGGGATTTTCTGCTTAGAAATGCTTTTGCCTAGAATTTTGCGGAACGGCCGATTTTGGCTCCCCGGGAGGAAAATTCGTGATGCCAGCAGTAGGCGCGCCGGCCTGGGGGCCGAAAAAAGGTTGCGCCCGAATTAAAAAACGGAGGGCGGGATGAGATTCGGGGTGGGATTTTCTGCTTAGAAATGCCTTTGCCTAGACTTTTGCGGAACGGCCGATTTTGGCTCCCCAGGAGGAAAATTTGTGATGCCGGCATTTGGCGCGCCGGCCTGGGGGCCGAAAAAAGGTTGCCCCCGAATTAAAAAACGGAGGGCGGGATGAGATTCGGGGTGGGATTTTCTGCTTAGAAATGCTTTTGCATAGAATTTTGAGGAACGGCCGATTTTGGCTCCCCAAGAGGAAAATTCGTGATCCTGGCAGTATGCGCCGGACGGGGGGGCCGAAAAAAGGTTGCGCCCGAATTAAAAAACGGAGGGCGGGATGAGATTCGGGGTGGGATTTTCTGCTTAGAAATGCTTTTGCATAGAATTTTGCGGAACGGCCGATTTTGGCTCCCCGGGAGGAAAATTCGTGATGCCGGCAGTAGGCGCGCCGGCCGGGGGGGCCGAAAAAATGTTGCGCCCGAATTAAAAAACGGAGGACGGGATGAGATTCGGGGTGGGATTTTCTGCTTAGAAATGCTTTTGCCTAGAATTTTTCGGAACAGCAGGTTTTGGCTCCCCGGGAGGAAAATTCGTGATGCCGGCAGTAGGCGGGCCGGCCGGGTCGGCCGAAAAAAGGTTGCGCCCGAATTAAAAAACGGAGGGCGGGATGATATTCGGTGTGGGATTTTCTGTTTAGAAATGCTTTCGCATAGAATTTTGCGGAACGGCCGATTTTGGCTCCCCGGGAGGAAAATTCGTGATGCCGGCAGTAGGCGCGCCGGCCGGGGGGGGCGAAAAAAGGTTACGCCCGAATTAAAAAACGGAGGGCGGGATGAGATTCGGGGTGGGATTTTCTGCTTAGAAATGCTTTCGCATAGAATTTTGCTGAACGGCCGATTTTGGCACCCCGGGAGGAAAATTCGTGATGCCACCAGTAGCCGCGCCGGCCTGGGGGCCGAAGAAAGGTTGCGCCCGAATTAAAAAACGGAGGGCGGGATGAGATTCGGGGTGGGATTTTCTGCTTAGAAATGCTTTTGCATAGAATTTTGAGGAACGGCCGATTTTGGCTCCCCAAGAGGAAAATTCGTGATCCCGGCAGTATGCGCCGGACGGGGGGGCCGAAAAAAGGTTGCGCCCGAATTAAAAAACGGAGGGCGGGATGAGATTCGGGGTGGGATTTTCTGCTTAGAAATGCTTTTGCATAGAATTTTGCGGAACGGCCGATTTTGGCTCCCCGGGAGGAAAATTCGTGATGCCGGCAGTAGGCGCGCCGGCCGGGGGGGCCGAAAAAATGTTGCGCCCGAATTAAAAAACGGAGGACGGGATGAGATTCGGGGTGGGATTTTCTGCTTAGAAATGCTTTTGCCTAGAATTTTTCGGAACAGCAGGTTTTGGCTCCCCGGGAGGAAAATTCGTGATGCCGGCAGTAGGCGGGCCGGCCGGGTCGGCCGAAAAAAGGTTGCGCCCGAATTAAAAAACGGAGGGCGGGATGAGATTCGGTGTGGGATTTTCTGTTTAGAAATGCTTTCGCATAGAATTTTGCGGAACGGCCGATTTTGGCTCCCCGGGAGGAAAATTCGTGATGCCGGCAGTAGGCGCGCCGGCCGGGGGGGGCGAAAAAAGGTTACGCCCGAATTAAAAAACGGAGGGCGGGATGAGATTCGGGGTGGGATTTTCTACTTAGAAATGCTTTTGAATAGAATTTTGCGGAACGGCCGATTTTGGCTCCCCGGGAGGAAAATTCGTGATGCCGGCAGTAGGCGCGCCGGGCGGGGGGGCCGAAAAAAGGTTGCGCCCGAATTAAAAAACGGAGGGCGGGATGAGATCCGGGGTGGTATTTTCTGCTTAGAAATGCTTTCGCCTAGTATTTTGCGGAACGGCCGATTTTGGCTCCCCGGGAGGAAAATTTTTGATGCCGGCATTAGGCGCGCCGGCCTGGGGGCCGAAAAAAGGTTGCGCCCGAATTGAAAAACGGAGGGCGGGATGAGATTCGGGGTGGGATTTTCTGCTTAGAAATGCTTTCGCATAGAATTTTGCGGAACGGCCGATTTTGGCACCCCGGGAGGAAAATTCGTGATGCCACCAGTAGCCGCGCCGGCCTGGGGGCCGAAGAAAGGTTGCGCCCGAATTAAAAAACGGAGGGCGGGATGAGATTCGGGGTGGGATTTTCTGCTTAGAAATGCTTTTGCCTAGAATTTTGCGGAACGGCCGATTTTGGCTCCCCGGGAGGAAAATTTTTGATGCCGGCATTAGGCGCGCCGGCCTGGGGGCCGAAAAAAGGTTGTGCCCGAATTAAAAAAAGGAGGGCGGGATGAGATTCGGGGTGGGATTTTCTGCTTGGAAATGCTTTCGCCTAGAATTTTGCGGAACGGCCGATTTTGGCTCCCCGGGAGGAAAATTTTTGATGCCGGCATTAGGCGCGCCGGCCTGGGGGCTGAAAAAAGGTTGCGCCCGAATTAAAAAACGGAGGGCGGGATGAGATTCGGGGTGGGATTTTCTGCTTAGAAATGCTTTCGCATAGAATTTTGCTGAACGGCCGATTTTGGCACCCCGGGAGGAAAATTCGTGATGCCACCAGTAGCCGCGCCGGCCTGGGGGCCGAAGAAAGGTTGCGCCCGAATTAAAAAACGGAGGGCGGGATGAGATTCGGGGTGGGATTTTCTGCTTAGAAATGCTTTTGCATAGAATTTTGAGGAACGGCCGATTTTGGCTCCCCAAGAGGAAAATTCGTGATCCCGGCAGTATGCGCCGGACGGGGGGGCCGAAAAAAGGTTGCGCCCGAATTAAAAAACGGAGGGCGGGATGAGATTCGGGGTGGGATTTTCTGCTTAGAAACGCTTTTGCATAGAATTTTGCGGAACGGCCGATTTTGGCTCCCCGGGAGGAAAATTCGTGATGCCGGCAGTAGGCGCGCCGGCCGGGGGGGCCGAAAAAATGTTGCGCCCGAATTAAAAAACGGAGGACGGGATGAGATTCGGGGTGGGATTTTCTGCTTAGAAATGCTTTTGCCTAGAATTTTTAAGAACAGCAGGTTTTGGCTCCCCGGGAGGAAAATTCGTGATGCCGGCAGTAGGCGGGCCGGCCGGGTCGGCCGAAAAAAGGTTGCGCCCGAATTAAAAAACGGAGGGCGGGATGAGATTCGGTGTGGGATTTTCTGTTTAGAAATGCTTTCGCATAGAATTTTGCGGAACGGACGATTTTGGCTCCCCGGGAGGAAAATTCGTGATGCCGGCAGTAGGCGCGCCGGCCGGGGGGGGCGAAAAAAGGTTACGCCCGAATTAAAAAACGGAGGGCGGGATGAGATTCGGGGTGGGATTTTCTACTTAGAAATGCTTTTGAATAGAATTTTGCGGAACGGCCGATTTTGGCTCCCCGGGAGGAAAATTCGTGATGCCGGCAGTAGGCGCGCCGGCCGGGGGGGCCGAAAAAAGGTTGCGCCCGAATTAAAAAACGGAGGGCGGGATGAGATTCGGGGTGGGATTTTCTGCTTAGAAATGCTTTTGCATAGAATTTTGCGGAACGGCCGATTTTGGCTCCCCGGGAGGAAAATTCGTGATGCCGGCAGTAGGCGCGCCGGCCGGGGGGGCCGAAAAAGGTTGCGCCCGAATTAAAAAACGGAGGGCGGGATGAGATTCGGGGTGAGATTTTCTGCTTAGAAATGCTTTTGCATAGAATTTTGCGGAACGGCCGATTTTGGCTCCCCGGGAGGAAAATTCGTGGTGCCGGCAGTAGGCGCGCCGGCCGGGGGGGCCGAAAAAATGTTGCGCCCGAATTAAAAAACGGAGGACGGGATGAGATTCGGGGTGGGATTTTCTGCTTAGAAATGCTTTTGCCTAGAATTTTTCGGAACAGCAGGTTTTGGCTCCCCGGGAGGAAAATTCGTGATGCCGGCAGTAGGCGGGCCGGCCGGGTCGGCCGAAAAAAGGTTGCGCCCGAATTAAAAAATGGAGGGCGGGATGAGATTCGGTGTGGGATTTTCTGTTTAGAAATGCTTTCGCATAGAATTTTGCGGAACGGCCGATTTTGGCTCCCCGGGGGGAAAATTCGTGATGCCGGCAGTAGGCGCGCCGGCCGGGGGGGGCGAAAAAAGGTTACGCCCGAATTAAAAAACGGAGGGCGGGATGAGATTCGGGTTGGGATTTTCTACTTAGAAATGCTTTTGAATAGAATTTTGTGGAACGGCCGATTTTGGCTCCCCGGGAGGAAAATTCGTGATGCCGGCAGTAGGCGCGTCGGCCGGGGGGGCCGAAAAAAGGTTGCGCCCGAATTAAAAAACGGAGGGCGGGATGAGATCCGGGGTGGTATTTTCTGCTTAGAAATGCTTTCGCCTAGAATTTTGCGGAACGGCCGATTTTGGCTCCCCGGGAGGAAAATTTTTGATGCCGGCATTAGGCGCGCCGGCCTGGGGGCCGAAAAAAGGTTGCGCCCGAATTAAAAAACGGAGGGCGGGATGAGATTCGGGGTGGGATTTTCTGCTTAGAAATGCTTTCGCATAGAATTTTGCGGAACGGCCGATTTTGGCACCCCGGGAGGAAAATTCGTGATGCCACCAGTAGCCGCGCCGGCCTGGGGGCCGAAAAAATGTTGCGCCCGAATTAAAAAACGGAGGACGGGATGAGATTCGGGGTGGGATTTTCTGCTTAGAAATGCTTTTGGATAGAATTTTGCGGAACGGCCGATTTTGGCTCCCCGGGAGGAAAATTCGTGATACCGGCAGTAGGCGCGCCGGCCTGGGGGCCGAAAAAAGGTTGCCCCCGAATTAAAAAACGGAGGGCGGGATGAGATTCGGGGTGGGATTTTCTGCTTAGAAATGCTTTTGCATAGAATTTTCCGAAACGGCCGATTTTGGCTCCCCAAGAGGAAAATTCGTGATCCCGGCAGAATGCGCCGGCCGGGGGGGCCGAAAAAAGGTTGCGCCCGAATTAAAAAACGGAGGGCGGGATGAGATTCGGGGTGGGATTTTCTGCTTAGAAATGCTTTCGCCTAGAATTTTGCGGAACGGCCGATTTTGGCTCCCCGGGAGGAAAATTTTTGATGCCGGCATTAGGCGCGCCGGCCTGGGGGCCGAAAAAAGGTTGCGCCCGAATTAAAAAACGGAGGGCGGGATGAGATTCGGGGTGGGATTTTCTGCTTAGAAATGCTTTCGCATAGAATTTTGCGGAACGGCCGATTTTGGCACCCCGGGAGGAAAATTCGTGATGCCACCAGTAGCCGCGCCGGCCTGGGGGCCGAAGAAAGGTTGCGCCCGAATTAAAAAACGGAGGGCGGGATGAGATTCGGGGTGGGATTTTCTGCTTAGAAATGCTTTCGCCTAGAATTTTGCGGAACGGCCGATTTTGGCTCCCCGGGAGGAAAATTCGTGATGCCAGCAGCAGCCGCGCCGGCCTGGGGGCCGAAAAAAGGTTGCGCCCGAATTAAAAAACGGAGGACGGGATGAGATTCGGGGTGGGATTTTCTGCTTAGAAATGCTTTTGAATAGAATTTTGCGGAACGGCCGATTTTGGCTCCCCGGGAAGAAAATTCGTGATGCCAGCAGTAGGCACGCCGGCCTGGGGGCCGAAAAAAGGTTGCGCCCGAATTAAAAAACGGAGGGCGGGATGAGATTCGGGGTGGGATTTTCTGCTTAGAAATGCTTTTGCCTAGAATTTTGCGGAACGGCCGATTTTGGCTCCCCGGGAGTCAAATTTGTGATGCCGGCATTAGGCGCGCCGGCCTGGGGGCCGAAAAAAGGTTGCCCCCGAATTAAAAAATGGAGGGCGGGATGAGATTCGGGGTGGGATTTTCTGCTTAGAAATTCTTTCGCATTGAATTTTGCGGAACGGCCGATTTTGGCTCCCCGGGAGGAAAATTCGTGATGCCGGCAGTAGGCACGCCGGCCTGGGGGCCGAAAAAAGGTTGCGCCCGAATTAAAAAACGGAGGGCGGGATGAGATTCGGGGTGGGATTTTCTGCTTAGAAATGCTTTTGCCTAGAATTTTGCGGAACGGCCGATTTTGGCTCCCCGGGAGTCAAATTTGTGATGCCGGCATTAGGCGCGCCGGCCTGGGGGCCGAAAAAAGGTTGCCCCCGAATTAAAAAATGGAGGGCGGGATGAGATTCGGGGTGGGATTTTCTGCTTAGAAATTCTTTCGCATTGAATTTTGCGGAACGGCCGATTTTGGCTCCCCGGGAGGAAAATTCGTGATGCCGGCAGTAGGCGCGCCGGCCGGGGGGCCGAAAAAAGATTGCGCCCGAATTAAAAAACGGAGGGCGGGATGAGATTCGGGGTGGGATTTTCTGCTTAGAAATGCTTTTGCCTAGAATTTTGCGGAACGGCCGATTTTGGCTCCCCGGGAGGAAAATTCGTGATGCCAGCAGTAGGCGCGCCGGCCTGGGGGCCGAAAAAAGGTTGCGCCCGAATTAAAAAACGGAGGGCGGGATGAGATTCGGGGTGGGATTTTCTGCTTAGAAATGCTTTCGCCTAGAATTTTGCGGAACGGCCGATTTTGGCTCCCCGGGAGGAAAATTCTTGATGCCGGCATTAGGCGCTCCGGCCTGGGGGCCGAAAAAAGGTTGCGCCCGAATTAAAAAACGGAGGGCGGGATGAGATTCGGGGTGGGATTTTCTGCTTAGAAATGCTTTCGCATAGAATTTTGCGGAACGGCCGATTTTGGCAACCCGGGAGGAAAATTCGTGATGCCAGCAGCAGCCGCGCCGGCCTGGGGGCCGAAAAAAGGTTGCGCCCGAATTAAAAAACGGAGGGCGGGATGAGATTCGGGGTGGGATTTTCTGTTTAGAAATGCTTTCGCATAGAATTTTGCGGAACGGCCGATTTTGGCTCCCCGGGACGAAAATTTATGATGCCGGCAGCAGGCGCGCCGGCCGGGGGGCCGAAAAAAGGTTGCGCCTGAATTAAAAAACGGAGGGCGGGATGAGATTCGGGGTGGGATTTTCTGCTTAGAAATGCTTTTGGATAGAATTTTGCGGAACGGCCGATTTTGGCTCCCCGGGAGGAAAATTCGTGATGCCAGCAGTAGGCGCGCCGGCCTGGGGGCCGAAAAAAGGTTGCGCCCGAATTAAAAAACGGAGGGCGGGATGAGATTCGGGGTGGGATTTTCTGCTTAGAAATGCTTTTGCCAAGAATTTTTCGGAACGGCCAATTTTGGCTCCCCGGGAGAAAAATTAGTTATGCCGGCAATAGGCGCGCCGGCCGGGGGGGCCGAAAAAATGTTGCGCCCGAATTAAAAAACGGAGGGGGGGATGAGATTCGGGGTGGGATTTTCTGCTTAGAAATGCTTTTGCCTAGAATTTTGCGGAACGGCCGATTTTGGCTCCCCGGGAGGAAAATTTTTGATGCCGGCATTAGGCGCGCCGGCCTGGGGGCCGAAAAAAGGTTGTGCCCGAATTAAAAAAAGGAGGGCGGGATGAGATTCGGGGTGGGATTTTCTGCTTGGAAATGCTTTCGCCTAGAATTTTGCGGAACGGCCGATTTTGGCTCCCCGGGAGGAAAATTTTTGATGCCGGCATTAGGCGCGCCGGCCTGGGGGCTGAAAAAAGGTTGCGCCCGAATTAAAAAACGGAGGGCGGGATGAGATTCGGGGTAGGATTTTCTGCTTAGAAATGCTTTCGCATAGAATTTTGCTGAACGGCCGATTTTGGCACCCCGGGAGGAAAATTCGTGATGCCACCAGTAGCCGCGCCGGCCTGGGGGCCGAAGAAAGGTTGCGCCCGAATTAAAAAACGGAGGGCGGGATGAGATTCGGGGTGGGATTTTCTGCTTAGAAATGCTTTTGCATAGAATTTTGAGGAACGGCCGATTTTGGCTCCCCAAGAGGAAAATTCGTGATCCCGGCAGTATGCGCCGGACGGGGGGGCCGAAAAAAGGTTGCGCCCGAATTAAAAAACGGAGGGCGGGATGAGATTCGGGGTGGGATTTTCTGCTTAGAAACGCTTTTGCATAGAATTTTGCGGAACGGCCGATTTTGGCTCCCCGGGAGGAAAATTCGTGATGCCGGCAGTAGGCGCGCCGGCCGGGGGGGCCGAAAAAATGTTGCGCCCGAATTAAAAAACGGAGGACGGGATGAGATTCGGGGTGGGATTTTCTGCTTAGAAATGCTTTTGCCTAGAATTTTTAAGAACAGCAGGTTTTGGCTCCCCGGGAGGAAAATTCGTGATGCCGGCAGTAGGCGGGCCGGCCGGGTCGGCCAAAAAAAGGTTGCGCCCGAATTAAAAAACGGAGGGCGGGATGAGATTCGGTGTGGGATTTTCTGTTTAGAAATGCTTTCGCATAGAATTTTGCGGAACGGCCGATTTTGGCTCCCCGGGAGGAAAATTCGTGATGCCGGCAGTAGGCGCGCCGGCCGGGGGGGGGCGAAAAAAGGTTACGCCCGAATTAAAAAACGGAGGGCGGGATGAGATTCGGGGTGGGATTTTCTACTTAGAAATGCTTTTGAATAGAATTTTGCGGAACGGCCGATTTTGGCTCCCCGGGAGGAAAATTCGTGATGCCGGCAGTAGGCGCGCCGGCCTGGGGGCCGAAAAAAGGTTGCGCCCGAATTAAAAAACGGAGGGCGGGATGAGATTCGGGGTGGGATTTTCTGCTTAGAAATGCTTTCGCCTAGAATTTTGCGGAACGGCCGATTTTGGCTCCCCGGGAGGAAAATTCGTGATGCCAGCAGTAGGCGCGCCGGCCTGGGGGCCGAAAAAAGGTTGCGCCCGAATTAAAAAACGGAGGGCGGGATGAGATTCGGGGTGGGATTTTCTGCTTAGAAATGCTTTCGCATAGAATTTTGCGGAACGGCCGATTTTGGCACCCCGGGAGGAAAATTCGTGATGCCAGCAGCAGCCGCGCCGGCCTGGGGGCCGAAAAAAGGTTGCGCCCGAATTAAAAAACGGAGGGCGGGATGAGATTCGGGGTGGGATTTTCTGTTTAGAAATGCTTTCGCATAGAATTTTGCGGAACGGCCGATTTTGGCTCCCCGGGACGAAAATTTATGATGCCGGCAGCAGGCGCGCCGGCCGGGGGGCCGAAAAAAGGTTGCGCCTGAATTAAAAAACGGAGGGCGGGATGAGATTCGGGGTGGGATTTTCTGCTTAGAAATGCTTTTGGATAGAATTTTGCGGAACGGCCGATTTTGGCTCCCCGGGAGGAAAATTCGTGATGCCAGCAGTAGGCGCGCCGGCCTGGGGGCCGAAAAAAGGTTGCGCCCGAATTAAAAAACGGAGGGCGGGATGAGATTCGGGGTGGGATTTTCTGCTTAGAAATGCTTTTGCCAAGAATTTTTCGGAACGGCCAATTTTGGCTCCCCGGGAGGAAAATTAGTTATGCCGGCAATAGGCGCGCCAGCCGGGGGGGCCGAAAAAATGTTGCGCCCGAATTAAAAAACGGAGGGGGGGATGAGATTCGGGGTGGGATTTTCTGCTTAGAAATGCTTTTGCCTAGAATTTTGCGGAACGGCCGATTTTGGCTCCCCGGGAGGAAAATTTTTGATGCCGGCATTAGGCGCGCCGGCCTGTGGGCCGAAAAAAGGTTGTGCCCGAATTAAAAAAAGGAGGGCGGGATGAGATTCGGGGTGGGATTTTCTGCTTGGAAATGCTTTCGCCTAGAATTTTGCGGAACGGCCGATTTTGGCTCCCCGGGAGGAAAATTTTTGATGCCGGCATTAGGCGCGCCGGCCTGGGGGCTGAAAAAAGGTTGCGCCCGAATTAAAAAACGGAGGGCGGGATGAGATTCGGGGTGGGATTTTCTGCTTAGAAATGCTTTCGCATAGAATTTTGCTGAACGGCCGATTTTGGCACCCCGGGAGGAAAATTCGTGATGCCACCAGTAGCCGCGCCGGCCTGGGGGCCGAAGAAAGGTTGCGCCCGAATTAAAAAACGGAGGGCGGGATGAGATTCGGGGTGGGATTTTCTGCTTAGAAATGCTTTTGCATAGAATTTTGAGGAACGGCCGATTTTGGCTCCCCAAGAGGAAAATTCGTGATCCCGGCAGTATGCGCCGGACGGGGGGGCCGAAAAAAGGTTGCGCCCGAATTAAAAAACGGAGGGCGGGATGAGATTCGGGGTGGGATTTTCTGCTTAGAAACGCTTTTGCATAGAATTTTGCGGAACGGCCGATTTTGGCTCCCCGGGAGGAAAATTCGTGATGCCGGCAGTAGGCGCGCCGGCCGGGGGGGCCGAAAAAATGTTGCGCCCGAATTAAAAAACGGAGGACGGGATGAGATTCGGGGTGGGATTTTCTGCTTAGAAATGCTTTTGCCTAGAATTTTTAAGAACAGCAGGTTTTGGCTCCCCGGGAGGAAAATTCGTGATGCCGGCAGTAGGCGGGCCGGCCGGGTCGGCCGAAAAAAGGTTGCGCCCGAATTAAAAAACGGAGGGCGGGATGAGATTCGGTGTGGGATTTTCTGTTTAGAAATGCTTTCGCATAGAATTTTGCGGAACGGCCGATTTTGGCTCCCCGGGAGGAAAATTCGTGATGCCGGCAGTAGGCGCGCCGGCCGGGGGGGGCGAAAAAAGGTTACGCCCGAATTAAAAAACGGAGGGCGGGATGAGATTCGGGGTGGGATTTTCTACTTAGAAATGCTTTTGAATAGAATTTTGCGGAACGGCCGATTTTGGCTCCCCGGGAGGAAAATTCGTGATGCCGGCAGTAGGCGCGCCGGCCGGGGGGGCCGAAAAAAGGTTGCGCCCGAATTAAAAAACGGAGGGCGGGATGAGATTCGGGGTGGGATTTTCTGCTTAGAAATGCTTTTGCATAGAATTTTGCGGAACGGCCGATTTTGGCTCCCCGGGAGGAAAATTCGTGATGCCGGCAGTAGGCGCGCCGGCCGGGGGGGCCGAAAAAGGTTGCGCCCGAATTAAAAAACGGAGGGCGGGATGAGATTCGGGGTGAGATTTTCTGCTTAGAAATGCTTTTGCATAGAATTTTGCGGAACGGCCGATTTTGGCTCCCCGGGAGGAAAATTCGTGGTGCCGGCAGTAGGCGCGCCGGCCGGGGGGGCCGAAAAAATGTTGCGCCCGAATTAAAAAACGGAGGACGGGATGAGATTCGGGGTTGGATTTTCTGCTTAGAAATTCTTTTGCCTAGAATTTTTCGGAACAGCAGGTTTTGGCTCCCCGGGAGGAAAATTCGTGATGCCGGCAGTAGGCGGGCCGGCCGGGTCGGCCGAAAAAAGGTTGCGCCCGAATTAAAAAATGGAGGGCGGGATGAGATTCGGTGTGGGATTTTCTGTTTAGAAATGCTTTCGCATAGAATTTTGCGGAACGGCCGATTTTGGCTCCCCGGGGGGAAAATTCGTGATGCCGGCAGTAGGCGCGCCGGCCGGGGGGGGCGAAAAAAGGTTACGCCCGAATTAAAAAACGGAGGGCGGGATGAGATTCGGGTTGGGATTTTCTACTTAGAAATGCTTTTGAATAGAATTTTGTAGAACGGCCGATTTTGGCTCCCCGGGAGGAAAATTCGTGATGCCGGCAGTAGGCGCGCCGGCCGGGGGGGCCGAAAAAAGGTTGCGCCCGAATTAAAAAACGGAGGGCGGGATGAGATCCGGGGTGGTATTTTCTGCTTAGAAATGCTTTCGCCTAGAATTTTGCGGAACGGCCGATTTTGGCTCCCCGGGAGGAAAATTTTTGATGCCGGCATTAGGCGCGCCGGCCTGGGGGCCGAAAAAAGGTTGCGCCCGAATTAAAAAACGGAGGGCGGGATGAGATTCGGGGTGGGATTTTCTGCTTAGAAATGCTTTCGCATAGAATTTTGCGGAACGGCCGATTTTGGCACCCCGGGAGGAAAATTCGTGATGCCACCAGTAGCCGCGCCGGCCTGGGGGCCGAAAAAATGTTGCGCCCGAATTAAAAAACGGAGGACGGGATGAGATTCGGGGTGGGATTTTCTGCTTAGAAATGCTTTTGGATAGAATTTTGCGGAACGGCCGATTTTGGCTCCCCGGGAGGAAAATTCGTGATACCGGCAGTAGGCGCGCCGGCCTGGGGGCCGAAAAAAGGTTGCCCCCGAATTAAAAAACGGAGGGCGGGATGAGATTCGGGGTGGGATTTTCTGCTTAGAAATGCTTTTGCATAGAATTTTCCGGAACGGCCGATTTTGGCTCCCCAAGAGGAAAATTCGTGATCCCGGCAGAATGCGCCGGCCGGGGGGGCCGAAAAAAGGTTGCGCCCGAATTAAAAAACGGAGGGCGGGATGAGATTCGGGGTGGGATTTTCTGCTTAGAAATACTTTTGCCTAGAATTTTGCGGAACGGCCGATTTTGGCTCCCCGGGAGGAAAATTTGTGATGCCGGCATTAGGCGCGCCGGCCTGGGGGCCGAAAAAAGTTGCCCCCGAATTAAAAAATGGAGGGCGGGATGAGATTCGGGGTGGGATTTTCTGCTTAGAAATTCTTTCGCATAGAATTTTGCGGAACGGCCGATTTTGGCTCCCCGGGAGGAAAATTCGTGATGCCGGCAGTAGGCGCGCCGGCCGGGGGGGCCGAAAAAAGGTTGCGCCCGAATTAAAAAACGGAGGGCGGGATGAGATTCGGGGTGGTATTTTCTGCTTAGAAATGCTTTCGCCTAGAATTTTGCGGAACGGCCGATTTTGGCTCCCCGGGAGGAAAATTTTTGATGCCGGCATTAGGCGCGCCGGCCTGGGGGCCGAAAAAAGGTTGCGCCCGAATTAAAAAACGGAGGGCGGGATGAGATTCGGGGTGGGATTTTCTGCTTAGAAATGCTTTCGCATAGAATTTTGCGGAACGGCCGATTTTGGCACCCCGGGAGGAAAATTCGTGATGCCACCAGTAGCCGCGCCGGCCTGGGGGCCGAAGAAAGGTTGCGCCCGAATTAAAAAACGGAGGGCGGGATGAGATTCGGGGTGGGATTTTCTGCTTAGAAATGCTTTCGCCTAGAATTTTGCGGAACGGCCGATTTTGGCTCCCCGGGAGGAAAATTCGTGATGCCAGCAGCATCCGCGCCGGCCTGGGGGCCGAAAAAAGGTTGCGCCCGAATTAAAAAACGGAGGACGGGATGAGATTCGGGGTGGGATTTTCTGCTTAGAAATGCTTTTGAATAGAATTTTGCGGAACGGCCGATTTTGGCTCCCCGGGAGGAAAATTCGTGATGCCAGCAGTAGGCACGCCGGACTGGGGGCCGAAAAAAGGTTGCGCCCGAATTAAAAAACGGAGGGCGGGATGAGATTCGGGGTGGGATTTTCTGCTTAGAAATGCTTTTGCCTAGAATTTTGCGGAACGGCCGATTTTGGCTCCCCGGGACTCAAATTTGTGATGCCGGCATTAGGCGCGCCGGCCTGGGGGCCGAAAAAAGGTTGCCCCCGAATTAAAAAATAGAGGGCGGGATGAGATTCGGGGTGGGATTTTCTGCTTAGAAATTCTTTCGCATTGAATTTTGCGGAACGGCCGATTTTGGCTCCCCGGGAGGAAAATTCGTGATGCCGGCAGTAGGCGCGCCGGCCGGGGGGCCGAAAAAAGATTGCGCCCGAATTAAAAAACGGAGGGCGGGATGAGATTCGGGGTGGGATTTTCTGCTTAGAAATGCTTTTGCCTAGAATTTTGCGGAACGGCCGATTTTGGCTCCCCGGGAGGAAAATTCGTGATGCCAGCAGTAGGCGCGCCGGCCTGGGGGCCGAAAAAAGGTTGCGCCCGAATTAAAAAACGGAGGGCGGGATGAGATTCGGGGTGGGATTTTCTGCTTAGAAATGCTTTCGCCTAGAATTTTGCGGAACGGCCGATTTTGGCTCCCCGGGAGGAAAATTCTTGATGCCGGCATTAGGCGCTCCGGCCTGGGGGCCGAAAAAAGGTTGCGCCCGAATTAAAAAACGGAGGGCGGGATGAGATTCGGGGTGGGATTTTCTGCTTAGAAATGCTTTCGCATAGAATTTTGCGGAACGGCCGATTTTGGCACCCCGGGAGGAAAATTCGTGATGCCAGCAGCAGCCGCGCCGGCCTGGGGGCCGAAAAAAGGTTGCGCCCGAATTAAAAAACGGAGGGCGGGATGAGATTCGGGGTGGGATTTTCTGTTTAGAAATGCTTTCGCATAGAATTTTGCGGAACGGCCGATTTTGGCTCCCCGGGACGAAAATTTATGATGCCGGCAGCAGGCGCGCCGGCCGGGGGGCCGAAAAAAGGTTGCGCCTGAATTAAAAAACGGAGGGCGGGATGAGATTCGGGGTGGGATTTTCTGCTTAGAAATGCTTTTGGATAGAATTTTGCGGAACGGCCGATTTTGGCTCCCCGGGAGGAAAATTCGTGATGCCAGCAGTAGGCGCGCCGGCCTGGGGGCCGAAAAAAGGTTGCGCCCGAATTAAAAAACGGAGGGCGGGATGAGATTCGGGGTGGGATTTTCTGCTTAGAAATGCCTTTGCCAAGAATTTTTCGGAACGGCCAATTTTGGCTCCCCGGGAGGAAAATTAGTTATGCCGGCAATAGGCGCGCCGGCCGGGGGGGCCGAAAAAATGTTGCGCCCGAATTAAAAAACGGAGGGGGGGATGAGATTCGGGGTGGGATTTTCTGCTTAGAAATGCTTTTGGATAGAATTTTGCGGAACGGCCGATTTTGGCTCCCCGGGAGGAAAATTCGTGATACCAGCAGTAGGCGCGCCGGCCTGGGCGCCGAAAAAAGGTTCCGCCCGAATTAAAAAACGGAGGGCGGGATGAGATTCGGGGTGGGATTTTCTGCTTAGAAATGCTTTTGAATAGACTTTTGCGGAACGGCCGATTTTGGCTCCCTGGGAGGAAAATTTGTGATGCCGGCATTAGGCGCGCCGGCCTGGGGGCCGAAAAAAGGTTGCCCCCGAATTAAAAAATGGAGGGCGGGATGAGATTCAGGGTGGGATTTTCTGCTAAGAAATTCTTTCGCGTAGAATTTTGCGGAACGGCCGATTTTGGCTCCCCGGGAGGAAAATTCGTTATGCCGGCAGTAGGCGCGCCGGCCGGGGGGGCCGAAAAAAGGTTGCGCCCGAATTAAAAAACGGAGGGCGGGATGAGATTCGGGGTGGGATTTTCTGCTTAGAAATGCTTTCGCATAGAATTTTGCGGAACGGCCGATTTTGGCTCCCCGGGAGGAAAATTCGTGATGCCGGCAGTAGGCGCGCCGGCCGGGGGGGCCGAAAAAAGGTTGCGCCCGAATTAAAAAACGGAGGGCGGGATGAGATTCGGGGTGGGATTTTCTGCTTAGAAATGCTTTTGCATAGAATTTTGCGGAACGGCCGATTTTGGCTCCCCGGGAGGAAAATTTGTGATGCCGGCATTAGGCGCGCCGGCGGGGGGGCCGAGAAAAGGTTGCGCCCGAATTAAAAAATGGAGGGCGGGATGAGATTCGGGGTGGGATTTTCTGCTTAGAAATGCTTTTGCCTAGAATTTTGCGGAACGGCCGATTTTGGCTCTCCGGGAGGAAAATTCGTGATGCCAGCAGTAGGCGCGCCGGCCTGGGGGCCGAAAAAAGGTTGCGCCCGAATTAAAAAACGGAGAGCGGGATGATATTCGGGGTGGGATTTTCTGCTTAGAAATGCTTTTGCCTAGAATTTTGCGGAACGGCCGATTTTGGCTCCCCGGGAGGACAATTTGTGATGCCGGCATTAGCCGCGCCGGCCTGGGGGCCGAAAAAAGGTTGCGCCCGAATTAAAAAACGGAGAGCGGGATGATATTCGGGGTGGGATTTTCTGCTTAGAAATGCTTTTGCCTAGAATTTTGCGGAACGGCCGATTTTGGGTCCCCGGGAGGAAAATTCGTGATGCCGGCAGTAGGCGCGCCGGACGGGGGGGCCGAAAAAAGGTTGCGCCTGATTTAAAAAACGGAGGGCGGGATGAGATTCGGGGTGGGATTTTCTGCTTAGAAATGCTTTCGCCTAGAATTTTGCGGAATGGCCGATTTTGGCTCCCCGGGAGGAAAATTCGTGATCCTGGCAGTATGCGCCGGCCGGGGGGGCCGAAAAAAGGTTGCGCCCGAATTAAAAAACGGAGGGCGGGATGAGATTCGGGGTGGGATTTTCTGCTTAGAAATTCTTTCGCATAGAATTTTGCGGAACGGCCGATTTTGGCTCCCCGGGAGGAAAATTCGTGATCCCGGCAGTAGGCGCGCCGGCCGGGGGGCCGAAAAAAGATTGCGCCCGAATTAAAAACCGGAGGGCGGGATGAGATTCGGGGTGGGATTTTCTACTTAGAAATGCTTTTGGATAGAATTTTGCGGAACGGCCGATTTTGGCTCCCCGTGAGGAAAATTCGTGATGCCGGCAATAGGCGCGCCGGCCGGGGGGGCCGAAAAAAGGTTGCGCCCGAATTAAAAAACGGAGGGCGGGATGAGATTCGGGGTGGGATTTTCTGCTTAGAAATGCTTTTGCATACAATTTTGCGGAACGGCCGATTTTGGCTCCCCTGGAGGAAAATTCGTGATGCCGGCAGTAGGCGCGCCGGCCGGGGGGGGTGCCGAAAAAAGGTTGCGCCCGAATTAAAAAACGGAGGGCGGGATGAGATTCGGGGTGGGATTTTCTGCTTAGAAATGCTTTCGCATAGAATTTTGCGGAACGGCCGATTTTGGCACCTCGGGAGGAAAATTCGTGATGCCGGCAGTAGCCGCGCCGGCCTGGGGGCCAAAAAAAGGTTGCGCCCGAATTAAAAAACGGAGGGCGGGTTGAGATTCGGGGTGGGATTTTCTGCTTAGAAATGCTTTCGCATAGAATTTTGCGGAACGGCCGATTTTGGCTCCCCGGGAGGAAAATTCGTGATGCCGGCAGTAGGTGCGCCGGCCTGGGGGCCGAAAAAAGGTTGCACCCGAATTAAAAAACGGAGGGCGGGATGAGATTCGGGGTGGGATTTTCTGCTTAGAAATGCTTTCGCCTAGAATTTTGCGGAACGGCCGATTTTGGCTCCCCGGGAGGAAAATTCGTTATGCCGGCAGTAGGCGCGCCGGCCGGGGGGCCGAAAAATGGTTGCGCCCGAATTAAAAAACGGAGGGCGGGATGAGATTCGGGGTGGGATTTTCTGCTTAGAAATGCTTTCGCATAGAATTTTGCGGAACGGCCGATTTTGGCTCCCCGGGAGGAAAATTCGTGATGCCGGCAGTAGGCGCGCCGGCCAGGGGGCCGAAAAAAGGTTGCGCCCGAATTAAAAAACGGAGGGCGGGATGAGATTCGGGGTGGGATTTTCTGCTTAGAAATGCTTTCGCATAGAATTTTGCGGAACGGCCATTTTGGCTCCCCGGGAGGAAAATTTGTGATTCCGGCAGTAGGCGCGCCGGCCGGGGGGCCGAAAAAAGGTTGTGCCCGAATTAAAAAACGGAGGGCGGGATGAGATTCGGGGTGGGATTTTCTGCTTAGAAATGCTTTTGGATAGAATTTTGCGGAACGGCCGATTTTGGCTCCCCGGGAGGAAAATTCGTGATGCCGGCAGTAGGCGCGCCGGCAGGGGGGGCCGAAAAAAGGTTGCGCCCGAAATAAAAAACGGAGGGCGGGATGAGATTCGCGGTAGGATTTTCTGCTTAGAAATGCTTTCGGATAGAATTTTGCGGAACGGCCGAATTTGGCTCCCCAAGAGGAAAATTCGTGATCCTGGCAGTATGCGCCGGCCGGGGGGGCCGAAAAAAGTTTGCGCCCGAATTAAAAAACGGAGGGCGGGATGAGATTCGGGGTGGGATTTTCTGCTTAGAAATTCTTTCGCATAGAATTTTGCGGAACGGCCGATTTTGGCTCCCCGGGAGGAAAATTCGTGATGCCGGCAGTAGGCGCGCCGGCCGGGGGGCCGAAAAAAGATTGCGCCCGAATTAAAAACCGGAGGGCGGGATGAGATTCGGGGTGGGATTTTCTACTTAGAAATGCTTTTGGATAGAATTTTGCGGAACGGCCGATTTTGGCTCCCCGTGAGGAAAATTCGTGATGCCGGCAATAGGTGCGCCGGCCGGGGGAGCCGAAAAAAGGTTGCGCCCGAATTAAAAAACGGAGGGCGGGATGAGATTCGGGGTGGGATTTTCTGCTTAGAAATGCTTTTGCATACAATTTTGCGGAACGGCCGATTTTGGCTCCCCTGGAGGAAAATTCGTGATGCCGGCAGTAGGCGCGCCGGCCGGGGGGGGTGCCGAAAAAAGGTTGCGCCCGAATTAAAAAACGGAGGGCGGGATGAGATTCGGGGTGGGATTTTCTGCTTAGAAATGCTTTCGCATAGAATTTTGCGGAACGGCCGATTTTGGCACCTCGGGAGGAAAATTCGTGATGCCGGCAGTAGCCGCGCCGGCCTGGGGGCCAAAAAAAGGTTGCGCCCGAATTAAAAAACGGAGGGCGGGTTGAGATTCGGGGTGGGATTTTCTGCTTAGAAATGCTTTCGCATAGAATTTTGCGGAACGGCCGATTTTGGCTCCCCGGGAGGAAAATTCGTGATGCCGGCAGTAGGCGCGCCGGCCTGGGGGCCGAAAAAAGGTTGCGCCCGAATTAAAAAACGGAGGGCGGGATGAGATTCGGGGTGGGATTTTCTGCTTAGAAATGCTTTCGCCTAGAATTTTGCGGAACGGCCGATTTTGGCTCCCCGGGAGGAAAATTCGTTATGCCGGCAGTAGGCGCGCCGGCCAAGGGGCCGAAAAATGGTTGCGCCCGAATTAAAAAACGGAGGGCGGGATGAGATTCGGGGTGGGATTTTCTGCTTAGAAATGCTTTCGCATAGAATTTTGCGGAATGGCCGATTTTGGCTCCCCGGGAGGAAAATTCGTGATGCCGGCAGTAGGCGCGCCGGCCTGGGGGCCGAAAAAAGGTTGCGCCCGAATTAAAAAACGGAGGGCGGGATGAGATTCGGGGTGGGATTTTCTGCTTAGAAATGCTTTCGCATAGAATTTTGCGGAACGGCCATTTTGGCTCCCCGGGAGGAAAATTTGTGATTCCGGCAGTAGGCGCGCCGGCCGGGGGGCCGAAAAAAGGTTGTGCCCAAATTAAAAAACGGAGGGCGGGATGAGATTCGGGGTGGGATTTTCTGCTTAGAAATGCTTTCGCATAGAATTTTGCGGAACGGCCATTTTGGCTCCCCGGGAGGAAAATTTGTGATTCCGGCAGTAGGCGCGCCGGCCGGGGGGCCGAAAAAAGGTTGTGCCCGAATTAAAAAACGGAGGGCGGGATGAGATTCGGGGTGGGATTTTCTGCTTAGAAATGCTTTTGGATAGAATTTTGCGGAACGGCCGATTTTGGCTCCCCGGGAGGAAAATTCGTGATGCCGGCAGTAGGCGCGCCGGCAGGGGGGGCCGAAAAAAGGTTGCGCCCGAAATAAAAAACGGAGGGCGGGATGAGATTCGCGGTAGGATTTTCTGCTTAGAAATGCTTTCGGATAGAATTTTGCGGAACGGCCGAATTTGGCTCCCCAAGAGGAAAATTCGTGATCCTGGCAGTATGCGCCGGCCGGGGGGGCCGAAAAAAGTTTGCGCCCGAATTAAAAAACGGAGGGCGGGATGAGATTCGGGGTGGGATTTTCTGCTTAGAAATTCTTTCGCATAGAATTTTGCGGAACGGCCGATTTTGGCTCCCCGGGAGGAAAATTCGTGATGCCGGCAGTAGGCGCGCCGGCCGGGGGGCCGAAAAAAGATTGCGCCCGAATTAAAAACCGGAGGGCGGGATGAGATTCGGGGTGGGATTTTCTACTTAGAAATGCTTTTGGATAGAATTTTGCGGAACGGCCGATTTTGGCTCCCCGTGAGGAAAATTCGTGATGCCGGCAATAGGCGCGCCGGCCGGGGGGGCCGAAAAAAGGTTGCGCCCGAATTAAAAAACGGAGGGCGGGATGAGATTCGGGGTGGGATTTTCTGCTTAGAAATGCTTTTGCATACAATTTTGCGGAACGGCCGATTTTGGCTCCCCTGGAGGAAAATTCGTGATGCCGGCAGTAGGCGCGCCGGCCGGGGGGGGTGCCGAAAAAAGGTTGCGCCCGAATTAAAAAACGGAGGGCGGGATGAGATTCGGGGTGGGATTTTCTGCTTAGAAATGCTTTCGCATAGAATTTTGCGGAACGGCCGATTTTGGCACCTCGGGAGGAAAATTCGTGATGCCGGCAGTAGCCGCGCCGGCCTGGGGGCCAAAAAAAGGTTGCGCCCGAATTAAAAAACGGAGGGCGGGTTGAGATTCGGGGTGGGATTTTCTGCTTAGAAATGCTTTCGCATAGAATTTTGCGGAACGGCCGATTTTGGCTCCCCGGGAGGAAAATTCGTGATGCCGGCAGTAGGCGCGCTGGCCTGGGGGCCGAAAAAAGGTTGCGCCCGAATTAAAAAACGGAGGGCGGGATGAGATTCGGGGTGGGATTTTCTGCTTAGAAATGCTTTCGCCTAGAATTTTGCGGAACGGCCGATTTTGGCTCCCCGGGAGGAAAATTCGTTATGCCGGCAGTAGGCGCGCCGGCCAGGGGGCCGAAAAATGGTTGCGCCCGAATTAAAAAACGGAGGGCGGGATGAGATTCGGGGTGGGATTTTCTGCTTAGAAATGCTTTCGCATAGAATTTTGCGGAATGGCCGATTTTGGCTCCCCGGGAGGAAAATTCGTGATGCCGGCAGTAGGCGCGCCGGCCTGGGGGCCGAAAAAAGGTTGCGCCCGAATTAAAAAACGGAGGGCGGGATGAGATTCGGGGTGGGATTTTCTGCTTAGAAATGCTTTCGCATAGAATTTTGCGGAATGGCCATTTTGGCTCCCCGGGAGGAAAATTTGTGATTCCGGCAGTAGGCGCGCCGGCCGGGGGGCCGAAAAAAGGTTGTGCCCGAATTAAAAAACGGAGGGCGGGATGAGATTAGGGGTGGGATTTTCTGCTTAGAAATGCTTTTGGATAGAATTTTGCGGAACGGCCGATTTTGGCTCCCCGGGAGGAAAATTCGTGATGCCGGCAGTAGGCGCGCCGGCAGGGGGGGCCGAAAAAAGGTTGCGCCCGAAATAAAAAACGGAGGGCGGGATGAGATTCGCGGTAGGATTTTCTGCTTAGAAATGCTTTCGGATAGAATTTTGCGGAACGGCCGAATTTGGCTCCCCAAGAGGAAAATTCGTGATCCTGGCAGTATGCGCCGGCCGGGGGGGCCGAAAAAAGTTTGCGCCCGAATTAAAAAACGGAGGGCGGGATGAGATTCGGGGTGGGATTTTCTGCTTAGAAATTCTTTCGCATAGAATTTTGCGGAACGGCCGATTTTGGCTCCCCAGGAGGAAAATTCGTGATGCCGGCAGTAGGCGCGCCGGCCGGGGGGCCGAAAAAAGATTGCGCCCGAATTAAAAACCGGAGGGCGGGATGAGATTCGGGGTGGGATTTTCTACTTAGAAATGCTTTCGCCTAGAATTTTGCGGAACGGCCGATTTTGGCACCTCGGGAGGAAAATTCGTGATGCCGGCAGTAGCCGCTCCGGCCTGGGGGCCGAAAAAAGGTTGCGCCCGAATTAAAAAACGGAGGGCGGGATGAGATTCGGGGTGGGATTTTCGGCTTAGAAATGCTTTCGCATAGAATTTTGCGGAACGGCCGATTTTGGCTCCCCGGGAGGAAAATTCGTGATGCTGGCAGTAGGCGCGCCGGCCTGGGGGCCGAAAAAAGGTTGCGCCCGAATTAAAAAACGGAGGGCGGGATGAGATTCGGGGTGGGATTTTCTGCTTAGAAATGCTTTCGCCTAGAATTTTGCGGAACGGCCGATTTTGGCTCCCCGGGAGGAAAATTCGTTATGCCGGCAGTAGGCGCGCCGGCCGGGGGGCCGAAAAATGGTTGCGCCCGAATTAAAAAACGGAGGGCGGGATGAGATTCGGGGTGGGATTTTCTGCTTAGAAATGCTTTTGCATATAATTTTGCGGAACGGCCGATTTTGGCTCCCCGGGAGGAAAATTCGTGATGCCGGAAGTAGGCGCGCCGGCCGGGGGGGCCGAAAAAAGGTTGCGCCCGAATTAAAAAACGGAGGGCGGAATGAGATTCGGGGTGGGATTTTCTGCTTAGAAATGCTTTCGCATAGAATTTTGCGGAACGGCCATTTTGGCTCCCCGGGAGGAAAATTTGTGATTCCGGCAGTAGGCGGCGGCCGGAGGGCCGAAAAAAGGTTGTGCCCGAATTAAAAAACGGAGGGCGGGATGAGATTCGGGGTGGGATTTTCTGCTTAGAAATGCTTTTGGATAGAATTTTGCGGAACGGCCGATTTTGGCTCCCCGGGAGGAAAATTCGTGATGCCGGCAGTAGGCGCGCCGGCAGGAGGGGCCAAAAAAAGGTTGCGCCCGAAATAAAAAACGGAGGGCGGGATGAGATTCGGGGTGGGATTTTCTGCTTAGAAATGCTTTTGGATATGATTTTGCGGAACGGCCGATTTTGGCTCCTCAAGAGGAAAATTCGTGATCCCGGCAGTATGCGCCGGCCGGGGGGGCCGAAAAAAAGTTGCGCCCGAATTAAAAAACGGAGGGCGGGATGAGATTCGGGGTGGGATTTTCTGCTTAGAAATGCTTTTGCATAGAATTTTGCGGAACGGCCGATTTTGGCTCCCCGGGAGGAAAATTCGTGATCCCGGCAGTATGCGCCGGCCGGGGGGGCCGAAAAAATGTTGCGCCCGAATTAAAAAACGGAGGGCGGGATGAGATTCGGGTGGGATTTTCTGCTTAGAAATGCTTTCGCATAGAATTTTGCGGAACGGCCGATTTTGGCTCCCCGGGAGGAAAATTCGTGATGCCGGCAGTAGGCGCGCCGGCCTGGGGGCCGAAAAAAGGTTGCACCCGAATTAAAAAACGGAGGGCGGGATGAGATTCGGGGTGGGATTTTCTGTTTAGAAATGCTTTCGCATAGAATTTTGCGGAACGGCCGATTTTGGCTCCCCGGGATGAAAATTCGTTATGCCGGCAGTAGGCGCGCCTGCCGGGGGGGGCCGAAAAAAGGTTGCGCCCGAATTAAAAAACGGAGGGCGGGATGAGATTCGGGGTGGGATTTTCTGCTTAGAAATGCTTTCGCATAGAATTTTGCGGAACGGCCGATATTGGCTCCCCGGGAGGAAAATTCGTGATGCCGGCAGTAGGCGCGCCGGCCGGGGGGCCGAAAAAAGATTGCGCCCGAATTAAAAAACGGAGGGCGGGAGGAGATTCGGGGTGGGATTTTCTACTTAGAAATGCTTTTGGATAGAATTTTGCGGAACGGCCGATTTTGGCTCCCCGTTAGGAAAATTCGTGATGCCGGCAATAGGCGCGCCGGCCGGGGGGGCCGAAAAAAGGTTGTGCCCGAATTAAAAAACGGAGGGCGGGATGAGATTCGGGGTGGGATTTTCTGCTTAGAAATGCTTTCGCATAGAATTTTGCGGAATGGCCGATTTTGGCTCCCCGGGAGGAAAATTCGTGATGCCGGCAGTAGGCGCGCCTGCCGGGGGGGGCCGAAAAAAGGTTGCGCCCGAATTAAAAAACGGAGGGCGGGATGAGATTCGGGGTGGGATTTTCTGCTTAGAAATGCTTTTGGATAGAATTTTGCGGAACGGCCGATTTTGGCTCCCCGGGAGGAAAATTTGTGATGCCGGCAGTAGGCGCGCCGGCCGTGGGGCCGAAAAAAGGTTGCGCCCGAATTAAAAAACGGAGGGCGGGATGAGATTCGGGGTGGGATTTTCTGCTTAGAAATGCTTTTGGATAGAATTTTGCGGAACGGCCGATTTTGGCTCCCCGGGAGGAAAATTCGTGATGCCGGCAGTAGGCGCGCCGGCAGGGGGGGCCGAAAAAAGGTTGCGCCCGAAATAAAAAACGGAGGGCGGGATGAGATTCGGGGTGGGATTTTCTGCTTAGAAATGCTTTTGGATATGATTTTGCGGAACGGCCAATTTTGGCTCCTCAAGAGGAAAATTCGTGATCCCGGCAGTATGCGCCGGCCGGGGGGGACGAAAAAAAGTTGCGCCCGAATTAAAAAACGGAGGGCGGGATCAGATTCGGGGTGGGATTTTCTGCTTAGAAATGCTTTTGCATAGAATTTTGCGGAACGGCCGATTTTGGCTCCCCAAGAGGAAAATTCGTGATCCCGGCAGTATGCGCCGGCCGGGGGGGCCGAAAAAAGGTTTCGCCCGAATTAAAAAACGGAGGTCGGGATGAGATTCGGGGTGGGATTTTCTGCTTAGAAATGCTTTTGCATAGAATTTTGCGGAACGGCCGATTTTGGCTCCCCGGGAGTTAAATTCGTGATGCCGGCAGTAGGCGCGCCGGCCGGGGGGGCCGAAAAAAGGTTGCACCCGAATTAAAAAACGGAGGGCGAGATGAGATTCGGGGTGGGATTTTCTGCTTAGAAATGCTTTCGCCTAGAATTTTTCGGAATGGCAGGTTTTGGCTCCCCGGGAGGAAAATTCGTGATGCCGGCAGTAGGCGCGCCGACCGGGGGGGCCGAAAAAAGGTTGCGCCCGAATTAAAAAACGGAGGGCGGGATGAGATTCGGGTGGGATTTTCTGCTTAGAAATGCTTTCGCATAGAATTTTGCGGAACGGCCGATTTTGGCTCCCCGGGAGGAAAATTCGTGATGCCAGCAGTAGGCGCGCCGGCCGGGGGGGCCGAAAAAAGGTTACGCCCGAATTAAAAAACGGAGGGCGGGATGAGATTCGGGGTGGGATTTTCTACTTAGAAATGCTTTTGGATAGAATTTTGCGGAACGGCCGATTTTGGCTCCCCGGGAGGAAAATTCGTGATGCCGGCAGTAGGCGCGCCGGCCGGGGGGGCCGAAAAAAGTTTGCGCCCGAATTAAAAAACGGAGGGCGCGATGAGATTCGGGGTGGGATTTTCTGCTTAGAAATGCTTTCGCCTAGAATTTTGCGGAACGGCCGATTTTGGCTCCCCGGGAGGAAAATTCGTGATGCCGGCAGTAGGCGCGCCAGCCGGGGGGGCCGAAAAAAGGTTGCGCTCGAATTAAAAAACGGAGGGCGGGATGAGATTCGGGGTGGGATTTTCTGGTTAGAAATGCTTTCGCCTAGAATTTTGCGGAACGGCCGATTTTGGCTCCCCGGGAGGAAAATTCGTGATGCCGGCAGTAGGCGCGCCGGCAGGGGGGGCCGAAAAAAGGTTGCGCCCGAATTAAAAAACGGAGGGCGGGATGAGATTCGCGGTAGTATTTTCTGCTTAGAAATGCTTTCGGATAGAATTTTGCGGAACGGCCGAATTTGGCTCCCCAAGAGGAAAATTCGTGATCCTGGCAGTATGCGCCGGCCGGGGGGGCCGAAAAAAGGTTGCGCCCGAATTAAAAAACGGAGGGCGGGATGAGATTCGGGGTGGGATTTTCTGCTTAGAAATTCTTTCGCATAGAATTTTGCGGAACGGCCGATTTTGGCTCCCCGGGAGGAAAATTCGTGATGCCGGCAGTAGGTGCGCCGGCCGGGGGGCCGAAAAAAGATTGCGCCCGAATTAAAAAACGGAGGGCGAGAGGAGATTCGGGGTGGGATTTTCTACTTAGAAATGCTTTTGGATAGAATTTTGCGGAACGGCCGATTTTGGCTCCCCGTGAGGAAAATTCGTGATGCCGGCAATAGGCGCGCCGGCCGGGGGGGCCGAAAAAAGGTTGTGCCCGAATTAAAAAACGGAGGGCGGGATGAGATTCGGGGTGGGATTTTCTGCTTAGAAATGCTTTCGCATAGAATTTTGCGGAACGGCCGATTTTGGCTCCCCGGGAGGAAAATTCGTGATGCCGGCAGTAGGCGCGCCGGCCGGGGGGGGAAAAAAAGGTTACGCCCGAATTAAAAAACGGAGGGTGGGATGAGATTCGGGCTGGGATTTTCTACTTAGAAATGCTTTTAGATAGAATTTTGCGGAACGGCCGATTTTGGCTCCCCGGGAGGAAAATTCGTGATGCCGGTAGTAGGAGCGCCGGCCGGGGGGGCCGAAAAAAGGTTGCGCCCGAATTAAAAAACGGAGGGCGGGATGAGATTCGGGGTGGGATTTTCTACTTAGAACTGCTTTTGCATAGAATTTTGCGGAACGGCCGATTTTGGCTCCCCGGGAGGAAAATTCGTGAGTCCGGCAGTAGGCGCGCCGGCCGGGGGGGCCGAAAAAAGGTTGCGCCCGAATTAAAAAACGGAGGGCGGGATGAGATTCGGGGTGGGATTTTCTGCTCAGAAATGCTTTCGCCTAGAATTTTGCGGAACGGCCGATTTTGGCTCCCCGGGAGGAAAATTCGTGATGCCAGCAGTAGGCGCGCCGGCCGGGGGGGCCGAAAAAATGTTGCGCCCGAATTAAAAAACGGAGGGCGGGATGAGATTCGGGGTGGGATTTTCTGCTTAGAAATTCTTTCGCATAGAATTTTGCGGAACGGCCGATTTTGGCTCCCCGGGAGGAAAATTCGTGATGCCGGCAGTAGGCGCGCCGGCCGGGGGGCCGAAAAAAGATTGCGCCCGAATTAAAAAACGGAGGGCGGGAGGAGATTCGGGGTGGGATTTTCTACTTAGAAATGCTTTTGGATAGAATTTTGCGGAACGGCCGATTTTGGCTCCCCGTGAGGAAAATTCGTGATGCCGGCAATAGGCGCGCCGGCCGGGGGGGCCGAAAAAAGGTTGTGCCCGAATTAAAAAACGGAGGGCGGGATGAGATTCGGGGTGGGATTTTCTGCTTAGAAATGCTTTCGCATAGAATTTTGCGGAACGGCCGATTTTGGCTCCCCGGGAGGAAAATTCGTGATGCCGGCAGTAGGCGCGCCTGCCGGGGGGGGCCGAAAAAAGGTTGCGCCCGAATTAAAAAACGGAGGGCGGGATGAGATTCGGGGTGGGATTTTCTGCTTAGAAATTCTTTCGCATAGAATTTTGCGGAACGGCCGATTTTGGCTCCCCGGGAGGAAAATTCGTGATGCCGGCAGTAGGCGCGCCGGCCGGGGGGCCGAAAAAAGATTGCGCCCGAATTAAAAAACGGAGGGCGGGAGGAGATTCGGGGTGGGATTTTCTATTTAGAAATGCTTTTGGATAGAATTTTGCGGAACGGCCGATTTTGGCTCCCCGTGAGGAAAATTCGTGATGCCGGCAATAGGCGCGCCGGCCGGGGGGGCCGAAAAAAGGTTGTGCCCGAATTAAAAAACGGAGGGCGGGATGAGATTCGGGGTGGGATTTTCTGCTTAGAAATGCTTTCGCATAGAATTTTGCGGAACGGCCGATTTTGGCTCCCCGGGAGGAAAATTCGTGATGCCGGCAGTAGGCGCGCCTGCCGGGGGGGGCCGAAAAAAGGTTGCGCCCGAATTAAAAAATGGAGGGCGGGATGAGATTCGGGGTGGGATTTTCTGCTTAGAAATGCTTTTGGATAGAATTTTGCGGAACGGCCGATTTTGGCTCCCCGGGAGGAAAATTTGTGATGCCGGCAGTAGGCGCGCCGGCCGGGGGGCCGAAAAAAGGTTGCGCCCGAATTAAAAAACGGAGGGCGGGATGAGATTCGGGGTGGGATTTTCTGCTTAGAAATGCTTTTGGATAGAATTTTGCGGAACGGCGGATTTTGGCTCCCCGGGAGGAAAATTCGTGATGCCGGCAGTAGGCGCGCCGGCAGGGGGGGCCGAAAAAAGGTTGCGCCCGAAATAAAAAACGGAGGGCGGGATGAGATTCGGGGTGGGATTTTCTGCTTAGAAATGCTTTTGGATATGATTTTGCGGAACGGCCGATTTTGGCTCCTCAAGAGGAAAATTCGTGATCCCGGCAGTATGCGCCGGCCGGGGGGGCCGAAAAAAAGTTGCGCCCGAATTAAAAAACGGAGGGCGGGATGAGATTCGGGGTGGGATTTTCTGCTTAGAAATGCTTTTGCATAGAATTTTGCGGAACGGTCGATTTTGGCTACCCAAGAGGAAAATTCGTGATCCCGGCAGTATGCGCCGGCCGGGGGGGCCGAAAAAAGGTTTCGCCCGAATTAAAAAACGGAGGTCGGGATGAGATTCGGGGTGGGATTTTCTGCTTAGAAATGCTTTTGCATAGAATTTTGCGGAACGGCCGATTTTGGCTCCCCGGGAGTTAAATTCGTGATGCCGGCAGTAGGCGCGCCGGCCGGGGGGGCCGAAAAAAGGTTGCGCCCGAATTAAAAAACGGAGGGCGGGATGAGATTCGGGGTGGGATTTTCTGCTTAGAAATGCTTTCGCCTAGAATTTTTCGGAACGGCAGGTTTTGGCTCCCAGGGAGGAAAATTCGTGATGCCGGCAGTAGGCGCGCCGACCGGGGGGGCCGAAAAAAGGTTGCGCCCGAATTAAAAAACGGAGGGCGGGATGAGATTCGGGTGGGATTTTCTGCTTAGAAATGCTTTCGCATAGAATTTTGCGGAACGGCCGATTTTGGCTCCCCGGGAGGAAAATTCGTGATGCCAGCAGTAGGCGCGCCGGCCGGGGGGGCCGAAAAAAGGTTACGCCCGAATTAAAAAACGGAGGGCGGGATGAGATTCGGGGTGGGATTTTCTGCTTAGAAATGCTTTTGCATAGAATTTTGCGGAACGGCCGATTTTGGCTCCCCGGGAGGAAAATTCGTGATGCCGGCAGTAGGCGCGCCGGCCGGGGGGGCCGAAAAAAGGTTGCGCCCGAATTAAAAAACGGAGGGCGGGATGAGATTCGGGGTGGGATTTTCTGCTTAGAAATGCTTTCGCCTAGAATTTTGCGGAACGGCCGATTTTGGCTCCCCGGGAGGAAAATTCGTGATGCCGGCAGTAGGCGCGCCGGCAGGGGGGGCCGAAAAAAGGTTGCGCCCGAATTAAAAAACGGAGGGCGGGATGAGATTCGCGGTAGTATTTTCTGCTTAGAAATGCTTTCGGATAGAATTTTGCGGAACGGCCGAATTTGGCTCCCCAAGAGGAAAATTCGTGATCCTGGCAGTATGCGCCGGCCGGGGGGGCCGAAAAAAGGTTGCGCCCGAATTAAAAAACGGAGGGCGGGATGAGATTCGGGGTGGGATTTTCTGCTTAGAAATTCTTTCGCATAGAATTTTGCGGAACGGCCGATTTTGGCTCCCCGGGAGGAAAATTCGTGACGCCGGCAGTAGGCGCGCCGGCCGGGGGGCCGAAAAAAGATTGCGCCCGAATTAAAAAACGGAGGGCGAGAGGAGATTCGGGGTGGGATTTTCTACTTAGAAATGCTTTTGGATAGAATTTTGCGGAACGGCCGATTTTGGCTCCCCGTGAGGAAAATTCGTGATGCCGGCAATAGGGGCGCCGGCCGGGGGGGCCGAAAAAAGGTTGTGCCCGAATTAAAAAACGGAGGGCGGGATGAGATTCGGGGTGGGATTTTCTGCTTAGAAATGCTTTCGCATAGAATTTTGCGGAACGGCCGATTTTGGCTCCCCGGGAGGAAAATTCGTGATGCCGGCAGTAGGCGCGCCGGCCGGGGGGGCCGAAAAAAGGTTACGCCCGAATTAAAAAACGGAGGGTGGGATGAGATTCGGGCTGGGATTTTCTACTTAGAAATGCTTTTGGATAGAATTTTGCGGAATGGCCGATTTTGGCTCCCCGGGAGGAAAATTCGTGATGCCGGTAGTAGGAGCGCCGGCCGGGGGGGCCGAAAAAAGGTTGCGCCCGAATTAAAAAACGGAGGGCGGGATGAGATTCGGGGTGGGATTTTCTACTTAGAAATGCTTTTGCATAGAATTTTGCGGAACGGCCGATTTTGGCTCCCCGGGACGAAAATTCGTGATGCCGGCAGTAGGCGCGCCGGCCGGGGGGGCCGAAAAAAGGTTGCGCCCGAATTAAAAAACGGAGGGCGGGATGAGATTCGGGGTGGGATTTTCTGCTTAGAAATGCTTTCGCCTAGAATTTTGCGGAACGGCCGATTTTGGCTCCCCGGGAGGAAAATTCGTGATCCTGGCAGTATGCGCCGGCCGGGGGGGCCGAAAAAAGGTTGCGCCCGAATTAAAAAACGGAGGGCGGGATGAGATTCGGGGTGGGATTTTCTGCTTAGAAATTCTTTCGCATAGAATTTTGCGGAACGGCCGATTTTGGCTCCCCGGGAGGAAAATTCGTGATGCCGGCAGTAGGCGCGCCGGCCGGGGGGCCGAAAAAGATTGCGCCCGAATTAAAAAACGGAGGGCGGGAGGAGATTCGGGGTGGGATTTTCTACTTAAAAATGCTTTTGGATAGAATTTTGCGGAACGGCCGATTTTGGCTCCCCGTGAGGAAAATTCGTGATGCCGGCAATAGGCGCGCCGGCCGGGGTGGCCGAAAAAAGGTTGTGCCCGAATTAAAAAACGGAGGGCGGGATGAGATTCGGGGTGGGATTTTCTGCTTAGAAATGCTTTCGCATAGAATTTTGCGGAACGGCCGATTTTGGCTCCCCGGGAGGAAAATTCGTGATGCCGGCAATAGGCGCGCCGGCCGGGGGGGCCGAAAAAAGGTTACGCCCGAATTAAAAAACGGAGGGTGGGATGAGATTCGGGCTGGGATTTTCTACTTAGAAATGCTTTTGGATAGAATTTTGCGGAACGGCCGATTTTGGCTCCCCGGGAGGAAAATTCGTGATGCCGGTAGTAGGAGCGCCGGCCGGGGGGGCCGAAAAAAGGTTGCGCCTGAGTTAAAAAACGGAGGGTGGGATGAGATTCGGGGTGGGATTTTCTGCTTAGAAATGCTTTTGCATAGAATTTTGCGGAACGGCCGATTTTGGCTCCCCGGGAGGAAAATTCGTGATGCCGGCAGTAGGCGCACCGGCCGGGGGGGCCGAAAAAAGGTTGCGCCCGAATTAAAAAACGGAGGGCGGGATGAGATTCGGGGTGGGATTTTCTGCTTAGAAATGCTTTCGCCTAGAATTTTGCGGAACGGCCGATTTTGGCTCCCCGGGAGGAAAATTCGTGACACCGGCGGTAGGCGCGCCGGCCGGGGGGCCGAAAAAAGGTTGCGCCCGAATTAAAAAACGGAGGGCGGGATGATATTCGGGGTGGGATTTTCTCCTTAGAAATGCTTTTGGATAGAATTTTGCGGAACGGCCGATTTAGGCTCCCCAAGAGGAAAATTCGTGATCCCGGCAGTAGGCGCGCCGGAAGGGGGGGCCGAAAAAACGTTCCGCCCGAATTAAAAAACGGAGGGCGGGATAAGATTCGGGGTGGGATTTTCTGCTTAGAAATGCTTTTGCATAGAATTTTGCGGAATGGCCGATTTTGGCTCCCCGGAGGAAAATTCGTGATGCCGGCAGAATGCGCCGGCCAGGGGGGGCAGAAAAAAGGTTGCGCCCGAATTAAAAAACGGAGGGCGGGACGAGATTCGGGGTGGGATTTTCTGCTTAGAAATGCTTTTGGATAGAATTTTGCGGAACGGCCGATTTTGGCTCCCCGGGAGGAAAATTCGTGATGCCGGCAGTAGGCGCGCCGGCAGGGGGGGCCGAAAAAAGGTTGCGCCCGAATTAAAAAACGGAGGGCGGGATGAGATTCGGGGTGGGATTTTCTGCTTAGAAATGCTTTTGGATAGAATGTTGCGGAACGGCCGATTTTGGCTCCCCAAGAGGAAAATTCGTGATCCCGGCAGAATGCGCCGGACGGGGGGGCCGAAAAAAGGTTGCGCCCGAATTAAAAAACGGAGGGTGGGATGAGATTCGGGGTGGGATTTTCTGCTTAGAAATGCTTTCGCATAGAATTTTGCGGAACGGCCGATTTTGGCTACCCGGGAGGAAAATTCGTGATGCCGGAAGTAGGCGCGCCGGCCGGGGGGGCCGAAAAAGGTTGCGCCCGAATTAAAAAACGGAGGGCGGGTTGAGATTCGGGGTGGGATTTTCTGCTTAGAAATGCTTTTGCATAGAATTTTGCGGAACGGCCGATTTTGGCTCCCCGGGAGGAAAATTCGTGATGCCGGCAGTAGGCGCGCCGGCCGGGGGGGCCGAAAAAGGTTGCGCCCGAATTAAAAACCGGAGGGCGGGATGAGATTCGGGGTGGGATTTTCTGCTTAGAAATGCTTTCGCCTAGAATTTTGCAGAACGGCCGATTTTGGCTCCCCGGGAGGAAAATTCGTGATGCCGGCAGTAGGCGCGCCGGCAGGGGGGGCCGAAAAAAGGTTGCGCCCGAATTAAAAAACGGAGGGCGGGATGAGATTCGCGGTAGTATTTTCTGCTTAGAAATGCTTTCGGATAGAATTTTGCGGAACGGCCGAATTTGGCTCCCCAAGAGGAAAATTCGTGATCCTGGCAGTATGCGCCGGCCGGGGGGGCCGAAAAAAGGTTGCGCCCGAATTAAAAAACGGAGGGCGGGATGAGATTCGGGGTGGGATTTTCTGCTTAGAAATTCTTTCGCATAGAATTTTGCGGAACGGCCGATTTTGGCTCCCCGGGAGGAAAATTCGTGATGCCGGCAGTAGGCGCGCCGGCCGGGGGGCCGAAAAAAGATTGCGCCCGAATTAAAAAACGGAGGGCGAGAGGAGATTCGGGGTGGGATTTTCTACTTAGAAATGCTTTTGGATAGAATTTTGCGGAACGGCCGATTTTGGCTCCCCGTGAGGAAAATTCGTGATGCCGGCAATAGGCGCGCCGGCCGGGGGGGCCGAAAAAAGGTTGTGCCCGAATTAAAAAATGGAGGGCGGGATGAGATTCGGGGTGGGATTTTCTGCTTAGAAATGCTTTCGCATAGAATTTTGCGGAACGGCCGATTTTGGCTCCCCGGGAGGAAAATTCGTGATGCCGGCAGTAGGCGCGCCGGCCGGGGGGGCCGAAAAAAGGTTACGCCCGAATTAAAAAACGGAGGGTGGGATGAGATTCGGGCTGGGATTTTCTACTTAGAAATGCTTTTGGATAGAATTTTGCGGAACGGCCGATTTTGGCTCCCCGGGAGGAAAATTCGTGATGCCGGTAGTAGGAGCGCCGGCCGGGGGGGCCGAAAAAAGGTTGCGCCCGAATTAAAAAACGGAGGGCGGGATGAGATTCGGGGTGGGATTTTCTACTTAGAAATGCTTTTGCATAGAATTTTGCGGAACGGCCGATTTTGGCTCCACGGGAGGAAAATTCGTGATGCCGGCAGTAGGCGCGCCGGCCGGGGGGGCCGAAAAAAGGTTGCGCCCGAATTAAAAAACGGAGGGCGGGATGAGATTCGGGGTGGGATTTTCTACTTAAAAATGCTTTTGGATAGAATTTTGCGGAACGGCCGATTTTGGCTCCCCGTGAGGAAAATTCGTGATGCCGGCAATAGGCGCGCCGGCCGGGGTGGCCGAAAAAAGGTTGTGCCCGAATTAAAAAACGGAGGGCGGGATGAGATTCGGGGTGGGATTTTCTGCTTAGAAATGCTTTCGCATAGAATTTTGCGGAACGGCCGATTTTGGCTCCCCGGGAGGAAAATTCGTGATGCCGGCAATAGGCGCGCCGGCCGGGGGGGCCGAAAAAAGGTTACGCCCGAATTAAAAAACGGAGGGTGGGATGAGATTCGGGCTGGGATTTTCTACTTAGAAATGCTTTTGGATAGAATTTTGCGGAACGGCCGATTTTGGCTCCCCGGGAGGAAAATTCGTGATGCCGGTAGTAGGAGCGCCGGCCGGGGGGGCCGAAAAAAGGTTGCGCCTGAGTTAAAAAACGGAGGGTGGGATGAGATTCGGGGTGGGATTTTCTGCTTAGAAATGCTTTTGCATAGAATTTTGCGGAACGGCCGATTTTGGCTCCCCGGGAGGAAAATTCGTGATGCCGGCAGTAGGCGCACCGGCCGGGGGGGCCGAAAAAAGGTTGCGCCCGAATTAAAAAACGGAGGGCGGGATGAGATTCGGGGTGGGATTTTCTGCTTAGAAATGCTTTCGCCTAGAATTTTGCGGAACGGCCGATTTTGGCTCCCCGGGAGGAAAATTCGTGACACCGGCGGTAGGCGCGCCGGCCGGGGGGCCGAAAAAAGGTTGCGCCCGAATTAAAAAACGGAGGGCGGGATGATATTCGGGGTGGGATTTTCTCCTTAGAAATGCTTTTGGATAGAATTTTGCGGAACGGCCGATTTAGGCTCCCCAAGAGGAAAATTCGTGATCCCGGCAGTAGGCGCGCCGGCAGGGGGGGCCGAAAAAACGTTCCGCCCGAATTAAAAAACGGAGGGCGGGATAAGATTCGGGGTGGGATTTTCTGCTTAGAAATGCTTTTGCATAGAATTTTGCGGAATGGCCGATTTTGGCTCCCCGGAGGAAAATTCGTGATGCCGGCAGAATGCGCCGGCCAGGGGGGGCAGAAAAAAGGTTGCGCCCGAATTAAAAAACGGAGGGCGGGACGAGATTCGGGGTGGGATTTTCTGCTTAGAAATGCTTTTGGATAGAATTTTGCGGAACGGCCGATTTTGGCTCCCCGGGAGGAAAATTCGTGATGCCGGCAGTAGGCGCGCCGGCAGGGGGGGCCGAAAAAAGGTTGCGCCCGAATTAAAAAACGGAGGGCGGGATGAGATTCGGGGTGGGATTTTCTGCTTAGAAATGCTTTTGGATAGAATGTTGCGGAACGGCCGATTTTGGCTCCCCAAGAGGAAAATTCGTGATCCCGGCAGAATGCGCCGGACGGGGGGGCCGAAAAAAGGTTGCGCCCGAATTAAAAAACGGAGGGTGGGATGAGATTCGGGGTGGGATTTTCTGCTTAGAAATGCTTTCGCATAGAATTTTGCGGAACGGCCGATTTTGGCTACCCGGGAGGAAAATTCGTGATGCCGGAAGTAGGCGCGCCGGCCGGGGGGGCCGAAAAAGGTTGCGCCCGAATTAAAAAACGGAGGGCGGGTTGAGATTCGGGGTGGGATTTTCTGCTTAGAAATGCTTTTGCATAGAATTTTGCGGAACGGCCGATTTTGGCTCCCCGGGAGGAAAATTCGTGATGCCGGCAGTAGGCGCGCCGGCCGGGGGGGCCGAAAAAGGTTGCGCCCGAATTAAAAACCGGAGGGCGGGATGAGATTCGGGGTGGGATTTTCTGCTTAGAAATGCTTTCGCCTAGAATTTTGCAGAACGGCCGATTTTGGCTCCCCGGGAGGAAAATTCGTGATGCCGGCAGTAGGCGCGCCGGCAGGGGGGGCCGAAAAAAGGTTGCGCCCGAATTAAAAAACGGAGGGCGGGATGAGATTCGCGGTAGTATTTTCTGCTTAGAAATGCTTTCGGATAGAATTTTGCGGAACGGCCGAATTTGGCTCCCCAAGAGGAAAATTCGTGATCCTGGCAGTATGCGCCGGCCGGGGGGGCCGAAAAAAGGTTGCGCCCGAATTAAAAAACGGAGGGCGGGATGAGATTCGGGGTGGGATTTTCTGCTTAGAAATTCTTTCGCATAGAATTTTGCGGAACGGCCGATTTTGGCTCCCCGGGAGGAAAATTCGTGATGCCGGCAGTAGGCGCGCCGGCCGGGGGGCCGAAAAAAGATTGCGCCCGAATTAAAAAACGGAGGGCGAGAGGAGATTCGGGGTGGGATTTTCTACTTAGAAATGCTTTTGGATAGAATTTTGCGGAACGGCCGATTTTGGCTCCCCGTGAGGAAAATTCGTGATGCCGGCAATAGGCGCGCCGGCCGGGGGGGCCGAAAAAAGGTTGTGCCCGAATTAAAAAATGGAGGGCGGGATGAGATTCGGGGTGGGATTTTCTGCTTAGAAATGCTTTCGCATAGAATTTTGCGGAACGGCCGATTTTGGCTCCCCGGGAGGAAAATTCGTGATGCCGGCAGTAGGCGCGCCGGCCGGGGGGGCCGAAAAAAGGTTACGCCCGAATTAAAAAACGGAGGGTGGGATGAGATTCGGGCTGGGATTTTCTACTTAGAAATGCTTTTGGATAGAATTTTGCGGAACGGCCGATTTTGGCTCCCCGGGAGGAAAATTCGTGATGCCGGCAGTAGGCGCGCCGGCCGGGGGGGCCGAAAAAAGGTTACGCCCGAATTAAAAAACGGAGGGTGGGATGAGATTCGGGCTGGGATTTTCTACTTAGAAATGCTTTTGGATAGAATTTTGCGGAACGGCCGATTTTGGCTCCCCGGGAGGAAAATTCGTGATGCCGGTAGTAGGAGCGCCGGCCGGGGGGGCCGAAAAAAGGTTGCGCCCGAATTAAAAAACGGAGGGCGGGATGAGATTCGGGGTGGGATTTTCTGCTTAGAAATGCTTTCGCCTAGAATTTTGCGGAACGGCCGATTTTGGCTCCACGGGAGGAAAATTCGTGATGCCGGCAGTAGGCGCGCCGGCCGGGGGGGCCGAAAAAAGGTTGCGCCCGAATTAAAAAACGGAGGGCGGGATGAGATTCGGGGTGGGATTTTCTGCTTAGAAATGCTTTCGCCTAGAATTTTGCGGAACGGCCGATTTTGGCTCCCCGGGAGGAAAATTCGTGATGCCAGCAGTAGGCGCGCCGGCCGGGGGGGCCGAAAAAAGGTTGCGCCCGAATTAAAAAACGGAGGGCGGGATGAGATTCGGGGTGGGATTTTCTGCTTAGAAATTCTTTCGCATAGAATTTTGCGGAACGGCCGATTTTGGCTCCCCGGGAGGAAAATTCGTGATGCCGGCAGTAGGCGCGCCGGCCGGGGGGGCCTAAAAAAGGTTGTGCCCGAATTAAAAAACGGAGGGCGGGATGAGATTCGGGGTGGGATTTTCTGCTTAGAAATGCTTTCGCATAGAATTTTGCGGAACGGCCGATTTTGGCTTTCCGGGAGGAAAATTCGTGATGCCGGCAGTAGGCGCGCCAGCCGGGGGGGCCGAAAAAAGGTTACGCCCGAATTAAAAAACGGAGGGTGGCATGAGATTCGGGGTGGGATTTTCTACTTAGAAATGCTTTCGCATAGAATTTTGCGGAACGGCCGATTTTGGCTCCCCGGGAGGAAAATTCATTATGCCGGCAGTAGGCGCGCCGGCCGGGGGGCCGAAAAAAGGTTGCACCCGAATTAAAAAACGGAGGGCGGGATGAGATTCGGGGTGGGATTTTCTGCTTAGAAATGCTTTCGCATAGAATTTTGCGGAACGGCCGATTTTGGCTCCCCGGGAGGAAAATTCGTGAAGCTGGCAGTAGGCACGCCGGCCGGGGGGGCCGAAAAAAGGTTACGCCTGAATTAAAAAACGGAGGGCGGGATGAGGTTCGGGGTGGGATTTTCTACTTAGAAATGCTTTTGGATAGAATTTTGCGGAACGGCCGATTTTGCCTCCCCGGGAGGAAAATTCGTGATGCCGGCAGTAGGAGCGCCGGCCGGGGGGGGCGAAAAAAGGTTGCGCCCGAATTAAAAAACGGAGGGCGGGATGAGATTCGGGGTGGGATTTTCTGCTTAGAAATGCTTTTGCATAGAATTTTGCGGAACGGCCGATTTTGGCTCCCTGGGAGGAAAATTCGTGATGCCGGCAGTAGGCGCCCCGGCCGGGGGGGCCGAAAAAAGGTTGCGCCCGAATTAAAAAACGGAGGTCGGGATGAGATTCGGGGTGGGATTTAATGCTTAGAAATGCTTTTGCCTAGAATTTTGCGGAACGGCCGATTTTGGCTCCCCGGGAGGAAAATTTTTGATGCCGGCAGTAGGCGCGCCGGCCTGGGGGCCGAAAAAAGGTTGCCCCCGAATTAAAAAATTGAGGGCGGGATGAGATTCGGGGTGGGATTTTCTGCTTAGAAATTCTTTCGCATAGAATTTTGCGGAACGGCCGATTTTGGCTCCCCGGGAGGAAAATTCGTGATGCCGGCAGTAGGCGCGCCGGCTGGGGGGGCCGAAAAAAGGTTGCGCCCGTATTAAAAAACGGAGGGTGGGATGAGATTCGGGGTGGGATTTTCTGCTTAGAAATGCTTTCGCATAGAATTTTGCGGAACGGCCGATTTTGGCTCCCCGGGAGGAAAATTCGTGATCCCGGCAGTATGTGCCGGCCGGGGGGGCCGAAAAAAGGTTGCGCCCGAATTAAAAAACGGAGGGCGGGATGAGATTCGGGGTGGGATTTTCTGCTTAGAAATGCTTTTGGATAGAATGTTGCGGAACGGCCGATTTTGGCTCCCCAAGAGGAAAATTCGTGATCCCGGCAGAATGCGCCGGACGGGGGGGCCGAAAAAAGGTTGCGCCCGAATTAAAAAACGGAGGGTGGGATGAGATTCGGGGTGGGATTTTCTGCTTAGAAATGCTTTCGCATAGAATTTTGCGGAACGGCCGATTTTGGCTACCCGGGAGGAAAATTCGTGATGCCGGAAGTAGGCGCGCCGGCCGGGGGGGCCGAAAAAGGTTGCGCCCGAATTAAAAAACGGTGGGCGGGTTGAGATTCGGGGTGGGATTTTCTGCTTAGAAATGCTTTTGCATAGAATTTTGCGGAACGGCCGATTTTGCCTCCCCGGGAGGAAAATTCGTGATGCCGGCAGTAGGCGCGCCGGCCGGGGGGGCCGAAAAAGGTTGCGCCCGAATTAAAAACCGGAGGGCGGGATGAGATTCGGGGTGGGATTTTCTGCTTAGAAATGCTTTCGCATAGAATTTTGCGGAACGGCCGATTTTGGCTCCCCGGGAGGAAAATTCGTGATCCCGGCAGTATGTGCCGGCCGGGGGGCCGAAAAAAGGTTGCGCCCGAATTAAAAAACGGAGGTCGGGATGAGATTCGGGGTGGGATTTAATGCTTAGAAATGCTTTTGCCTAGAATTTTGCGGAACGGCCGATTTTGGCTACCCGGGAGGAAAATTTTTGATGAAGGCATTAGGCGCGCCGGCCGGGGGCCGAAAAAAGGTTGCCCCCGAATTAAAAAATGGAGGGCGGGATGAGATTCGGGGTGGGATTTTCTGCTTAGAAATTCTTTCGCATAGAATTTTGCGGAACGGCCGATTTTGGCTCCCCGGGAGGAAAATTCGTGACACCGGCGGTAGGCGCGCCGGCCGGGGGGCCGAAAAAAGGTTGCGCCCGAATTAAAAAACGGAGGGCGGGATGATATTCGGGGTGGGATTTTCTCCTTAGAAATGCTTTTGGATAGAATTTTGCGGAACGGCCGATTTAGGCTCCCCAAGAGGAAAATTCGTGATCCCGGCAGTAGGCGCGCCGGCAGAGGGGGCCGAAAAAACGTTCCGCCCGAATTAAAAAACGGAGGGCGGGATAAGATTCGGGGTGGGATTTTCTGCTTAGAAATGCTTTTGCATAGAATTTTGCGGAATGGCCGATTTTGGCTCCCCGGAGGAAAATTCGTGATGCCGGCAGAATGCGCCGGCCAGGGGGGGCCGAAAAAAGGTTGCGCCCGAATTAAAAAACGGAGGGCGGGACGAGATTCGGGGTGGGATTTTCTGCTTAGAAATGCTTTTGGATAGAATTTTGCGGAACGGCCGATTTTGGCTCCCCGGGAGGAAAATTCGTGATGCCGGCAGTAGGCGCGCCGGCAGGGGGGGCCGAAAAAAGGTTGCGCCCGAATTAAAAAACGGAGGGCGGGATGAGATTCGGGGTGGGATTTTCTGCTTAGAAATGCTTTTGGATAGAATGTTGCGGAACGGCCGATTTTGGCTCCCCAAGAGGAAAATTCGTGATCCCGGCAGAATGCGCCGGACGGGGGGGCCGAAAAAAGGTTGCGCCCGAATTAAAAAACGGAGGGTGGGATGAGATTCGGGGTGGGATTTTCTGCTTAGAAATGCTTTCGCATAGAATTTTGCGGAACGGCCGATTTTGGCTACCCGGGAGGAAAATTCGTGATGCCGGAAGTAGGCGCGCCGGCCGGGGGGGCCGAAAAAGGTTGCGCCCGAATTAAAAAACGGTGGGCGGGTTGAGATTCGGGGTGGGATTTTCTGCTTAGAAATGCTTTTGCATAGAATTTTGCGGAACGGCCGATTTTGCCTCCCCGGGAGGAAAATTCGTGATGCCGGCAGTAGGCGCGCCGGCCGGGGGGGCCGAAAAAGGTTGCGCCCGAATTAAAAACCGGAGGGCGGGATGAGATTCGGGGTGGGATTTTCTGCTTAGAAATGCTTTCGCCTAGAATTTTGCAAAACGGCCGATTTTGGCTCCCCGGGAGGAAAATTCGTGATGCCGGCAGTAGGCGCGCCGGCAGGGGGGGCCGAAAAAAGGTTGCGCCCGAATTAAAAAACGGAGGGCGGGATGAGATTCGCGGTAGTATTTTCTGCTTAGAAATGCTTTCGGATAGAATTTTGCGGAACGGACGAATTTGGCTCCCCAAGAGGAAAATTCGTGATCCTGGCAGTATGCGCCGGCCGGGGGGGCCGAAAAAAGATTGCGCCCGAATTAAAAAACGGAGGGCGAGAAGAGATTCGGGGTGGGATTTTCTACTTAGAAATGCTTTTGGATAGAATTTTGCGGAACGGCCGATTTTGGCTCCCCGTGAGGAAAATTCGTGATGCCGGCAATAGGCGCGCCGGCCGGGGGGGCCGAAAAAAGGTTGTGCCCGAATTAAAAAATGGAGGGCGGGATGAGATTCGGGGTGGGATTTTCTGCTTAGAAATGCTTTCGCATAGAATTTTGCGGAACGGCCGATTTTGGCTCCCCGGGAGGAAAATTCGTGATGCCGGCAGTAGGCGCGCCGGCCGGGGGGGCCGAAAAAAGGTTACGCCCGAATTAAAAAACGGAGGGTGGGATGAGATTCGGGCTGGGATTTTCTACTTAGAAATGCTTTTGGATAGAATTTTGCGGAACGGCCGATTTTGGCTCCCCGGGAGGAAAATTCGTGATGCCGGTAGTAGGAGCGCCGGCCGGGGGGGGCCGAAAAAAGGTTGCGCCCGAATTAAAAAACGGAGGGCGGGATGAGATTCGGGGTGGGATTTTCTACTTAGAAATGCTTTTGCATAGAATTTTGCGGAACGGCCGATTTTGGCTCCCCGGGAGGAAAATTCGTGATGCCGGCAGTAGGCGCGCCGGCCGGGGGGGCCGAAAAAAGGTTGCGCCCGAATTAAAAAACGGAGGGCGGGATGAGATTCGGGGTGGGAGTTTCTGCTTAGAAATGCTTTCGCCTAGAATTTTGCGGAACGGCCGATTTTGGCTCCCCGGGAGGAAAATTCGTGATGCCGGCAGTAGGCGCGCCGGCCGGGGGGGCCGAAAAAAGGTTGCGCCCGAATTAAAAAACGGAGGGCGGGATGAGATTCGGGGTGGGATTTTCTGCTTAGAAATTCTTTCGCATAGAATTTTGCGGAACGGCCGATTTTGGCTCCCCGGGAGGAAAATTCGTGATGCCGGCAGTAGGCGCGCCGGCCGGGGGGGCCTAAAAAAGGTTGTGCCCGAATTAAAAAACGGAGGGCGGGATGAGATTCGGGGTGGGATTTTCTGCTTAGAAATGCTTTCGCATAGAATTTTGCGGAACGGCCGATTTTGGCTTTCCGGGAGGAAAATTCGTGATGCCGGCAGTAGGCGCGCCAGCCGGGGGGGCCGAAAAAAGGTTACGCCCGAATTAAAAAACGGAGGGTGGGATGAGATTCGGGGTGGGATTTTCTACTTAGAAATGCTTTTGGATAGAATTTTGCGGAACGGCCGATTTTGGCTCCCCGGGAGGAAAATTCGTGATGCCGGTAGTAGGAGCGCCGGCCGGGGGGGCCGAAAAAAGGTTGCGCCTGAATTAAAAAACGGAGGGCGGGATGAGATTCGGGGTGGGATTTTCTGCTTAGAAATGCTTTTGCATAGAATTTTGCGGAACGGCCGATTTTGGCTCCCCGGGAGGAAAATTCGTGATGCCGGCAGTAGGCGCGCCGGCCGGGGGGGCCGAAAAAAGGTTGCGCCTGAATTAAAAAACGGAGGGCGGGATGAGATTCGGGGTGGGATTTTCTGCTTAGAAATGCTTTCGCCTAGAATTTTGCGGAACGGCCGATTTTGGCTCCCCGGGAGGAAAATTCGTGATGCCAGCAGTAGGCGCGCCGGTCGGGTGGGCCGAAAAAAGGTTGCGCCCGAATTAAAAAAAGGAGGGCGGGATGAGATTCGCGGTAGGATTTTCTGCTTAGAAATGCTTTTGGATAGAATTTTGCGGAACGGCCGAATTTGGCTCCCCAAGAGGAAAATTCGTGATCCTGGCAGTATGCGCCGGCCGGGGGGGCCGAAAAAAGGTTGCGCCCGAATTAAAAAACGGAGGGCGGGATGAGATTCGGGGTGGGATTTTCTGCTTAGAAATGCTTTTGCATAGAATTTTGCGGAACGGCCGATTTTGGCTCCCCGGGAGGAAAATTCGTGATGCCGGCAGTAGCTGCGCCGGCCTGGGGGGCGAAAAAAGGTTGCGCCCGAATTAAAAAAAGGAGGGCGGGATGAGATTCGGGGTGGGATTTTCTGCTTAGAAATGCTTTCGCATAGAATTTTGCGGAACGGCCGATTTTGGCTCCCCGGGAGGAAAATTTGTGATGCCGGCAGTAGGCGCGCCGGCTGGGCGGCCGAAAAAAGGTTGCGCCCGAATTAAAAAACGGAGGGCGGGATGAGATTCGGGGTGGGATTTTCTGCTTAGAAATGCTTTTGGATAGAATTTTGCGGAACGGCCGATTTTGGCTCCCCGGGAGGAAAATTCGTGATGCCGGCAGTAGGCGCGCCGGCCGGGGGGGCCGAAAAAAGGTTGCGCCCGAAATAAAAAACGGAGGGCGGGATGAGATTCGGGGTGGGATTTTCTGCTTAGAAATGCTTTCGCCTAGAATTTTGCGGAACGGCCGATTTTGGCTCCCCGGGAGGAACATTCGTGATGCCGGCAGTAGGCGCGCTGGCCGGGGGGGCCGAAAAAAGGTTGCGCCCGAATTAAAAAACGGAGGGCGGGATGAGATTCGGGGTGGGAATTTCTGCTTAGAAATGCTTTCGCATAGAATTTTGCGGAACAGCCGATTTTGGCTCCCCGGGAGGAAAATTCGTGATGCCGGCATTAGGCGCGCCGGCCTGGGGGCCGAAAAATGGTTGCCCCCGAATTAAAAAATGGAGGGCGGGATGAGATTCGGGGTGGGATTTTCTGCTTAGAAATTCTTTCGCATAGAATTTTGCGGAATGGCCGATTTTGGCTCCCCGGGAGGAAAATTCGTGATGCCGGCAGAAGGCGCGCCGGCCGGGGGGCCGAAAAAAGATTGCGCCCGAATTAAAAAACGGAGGGCGGGATGAGATTCGGGGTGGGATTTTCTACTTAGAAATGCTTTTGGATAGAATTTTGCGGAACGGCCGATTTTGGCTCCCCGTGAGGAAAATTCGTGATGCCGGCAATAGGCGCGCCGGCCGGGGGGGCCGAAAAAAGGTTGCGCCCGAATTAAAAAACGGAGGGCAGGATGAGATTCGGGGTGGGATTTTCTGCTTAGAAATGCTTTCGCCTAGAATTTTGCGGAACGGCCGATTTTGGCTCCCCGGGAGGAAAATTCGTTATGCCGGCAGTAGGCGCGCCGGCCGGGGGGGCCGAAAAAAGGTTGCGCCCGAATTAAAAAATGGAGGGCGGGATGAGATTCGGGGTGGGATTGTCTGCTTAGAAATGCTTTTGCCTTGAATTTTGCGGAACGGCCGATTTTGGCTCCCCGGGAGGAAAGTTCGTGATGCCGGCAGTAGGCGCGCCGGCCTGGGGGCCGAAAAAAGGTTGCGCCCGAATTAAAAAACGGAGGGCGGGATGAGATTCGGGGTGGGATTTTCTGCTTAGAAATGCTTTCGCCTAGAATTTTGCGGAACGGCCGATTTTGGCTCCCCGGGAGGAAAATTCGTGATGCCGGCAGTAGGCGCGCCGGCCTGGGGGCCGAAAAAAGGTTGCGCCCGAATTAAAAAACGGAGGGCGGGATGAGATTCGGGGTGGGATTTTCTGCTTAGAAATGCTTTTGCCTAGAATTTTGCGGAACGGCCGATTTTGGCTCCCCGGGAGGACAATTTGTGATGCCGGCATTAGGCGCGCCGGCCTGGGGGCCGAAAAAAGGTTGCCCCCGAATTAAAAAATGGAGGGCGGGATGAGATTCGGGGTGGGATTTTCTGCTTAGAAATTCTTTCGCATAAAATTTTGCGGAACGGCCGATTTTGGCTCCCCGGGAGGAAAGTTCGTGATGCCGGCAGTAGGCGCGCCGGCCGGGGGGCCGAAAAAAGATTGCGCCCTAATTAAAAAACGGAGGGCGGGATGAGATTCGGGGTGGGATTTTCTACTTACAAATGCTTTTGGATAGAATTTTGCGGAATGGCCGATTTTGGCTCCCCGTGAGGAAAATTCGTGATGCCGGCAATAGGCGCGCCGGCCGGGGGGCCGAAAAAACGTTGCGCCCGAATTAAAAAATGGAGGGCGGGATGAGATTCGGGGTGGGATTTTCTGCTTAGAAATGCTTTTGCATAGAAATTTGCGGAACGGCCGATTTTGGCTCCCCGGGAGGAAAATTCGTGATGCCGGCAGTAGGCGCGCCGGCCGGGGGGCCGAAAAAAGATTGCGCCCAAATTAAAAAACGGAGGGCGGGATGAGATTCGGGGTGGGATTTTCTACTTAGAAATGCTTTTGGATAGAAATTTGCGGAACGGCCGATTTTGGCTCCCCGTGAGGAAAATTCGTGATGCCGGCAATAGGCGCGCCGGCCGGGGGGCCGAAAAAACGTTGCGCCCGAATTAAAAAACGGAGGGCGGGATGAGATTCGGGGTGGGATTTTCTGCTTAGAAATGCTTTTGCATAGAATTTTGCGGAACGGCCGATTTTGGCTCCCCGGGAGGAAAATTCGTGATGCCGGCAGTAGGCGCGCCGGCCGGGGGGGGCCGAAAAAAGGTTGCGCCCGAATTAAAAAACGGAGGGCGGGATGAGATTCGGGGTGGGATTTTCTGCTTAGAAATGCTTTCGCATAGAATTTTGCGGAACGGCCGATTTTGGCTCCCCGGGAGGAAAATTCGTTATGCCGGCAGTAGGCGCGCCGGCCGGGGGGGCAGAAAAAAGGTTGCGCCCGAATTAAAAAACGGAGGGCGGGATGAGATTCGGGGTGGGATTTTCAGCTTAAAAATGCTTTTGGATAGAATTTTGCGGAACGGCCGATTTAGGCTCCCCAAGAGGAAAATTCGTGATCCCGGCAGTAGGCGCGCCGGCAGGGGGGGCCGAAAAAACGTTCCGCCCGAATTAAAAAACGGAGGGCGGGATAAGATTCGGGGTGGGATTTTCTGCTTAGAAATGCTTTTGCATAGAATTTTGCGGAATGGCCGATTTTGGCTCCCCGGAGGAAAATTCGTGATGCCGGCAGAATGCGCCGGCCAGGGGGGGCAGAAAAAAGGTTGCGCCCGAATTAAAAAACGGAGGGCGGGACGAGATTCGGGGTGGGATTTTTTGCTTAGAAATGCTTTTGGATAGAATTTTGCGGAACGGCCGATTTTGGCTCCCCGGGAGGAAAATTCGTGATGCCGGCAGTAGGCGCGCCGGCAGGGGGGGCCGAAAAAAGGTTGCGCCCGAATTAAAAAACGGAGGGCGGGATGAGATTCGGGGTGGGATTTTCTGCTTAGAAATGCTTTTGGATAGAATGTTGCGGAACGGCCGATTTTGGCTCCCCAAGAGGAAAATTCGTGATCCCGGCAGAATGCGCCGGACGGGGGGGCCGAAAAAAGGTTGCGCCCGAATTAAAAAACGGAGGGTGGGATGAGATTCGGGGTGGGATTTTCTGCTTAGAAATGCTTTCGCATAGAATTTTGCGGAACGGCCGATTTTGGCTACCCGGGAGGAAAATTCGTGATGCCGGAAGTAGGCGCGCCGGCCGGGGGGGCCGAAAAAGGTTGCGCCCGAATTAAAAAACGGAGGGCGGGTTGAGATTCGGGGTGGGATTTTCTGCTTAGAAATGCTTTTGCATAGAATTTTGCGGAACGGCCGATTTTGGCTCCCCGGGAGGAAAATTCGTGATGCCGGCAGTAGGCGCGCCGGCCGGGGGGGCCGAAAAAGGTTGCGCCCGAATTAAAAACCGGAGGGCGGGATAAGATTCGGGGTGGGATTTTCTGCTTAGAAATGCTTTCGCCTAGAATATTGCAGAACGGCCGATTTTGGCTCCCCGGGAGGAAAATTCGTGATGCCGGCAGTAGGCGCGCCGGCAGGGGGGGCCGAAAAAAGGTTGCGCCCGAATTAAAAAACGGAGGGCGGGATGAGATTCGCGGTAGTATTTTCTGCTTAGAAATGCTTTCGGATAGAATTTTGCGGAACGGCCGAATTTGGCTCCCCAAGAGGAAAATTCGTGATCCTGGCAGTATGCGCCGGCCGGGGGGGCCGAAAAAAGGTTGCGCCCGAATTAAAAAACGGAGGGCGGGATGAGATTCGGGGTGGGATTTTCTGCTTAGAAATTCTTTCGCATAGAATTTTGCGGAACGGCCGATTTTGGCTCCCCGGGAGGAAAATTCGTGATGCCGGCAGTAGGCGCGCCGGCCGGGGGGCCGAAAAAAGATTGCGCCCGAATTAAAAAACGGAGGGCGAGAGGAGATTCGGGGTGGGATTTTCTACTTAGAAATGCTTTTGGATAGAATTTTGCGGAACGGCCGATTTTGGCTCCCCGTGAGGAAAATTCGTGATGCCGGCAATAGGCGCGCCGGCCGGGGGGGCCGAAAAAAGGTTGTGCCCGAATTAAAAAATGGAGGGCGGGATGAGATTCGGGGTGGGATTTTCTGCTTAGAAATGCTTTCGCATAGAATTTTGCGGAACGGCCGATTTTGGCTCCCCGGGAGGAAAATTCGTGATGCCGGCAGTAGGCGCGCCGGCCGGGGGGGCCGAAAAAAGGTTACGCCCGAATTAAAAAACGGAGGGTGGGATGAGATTCGGGCTGGGATTTTCTACTTAGAAATGCTTTTGGATAGAATTTTGCGGAACGGCCGATTTTGGCTCCCCGGGAGGAAAATTCGTGATGCCGGTAGTAGGAGCGCCGGCCGGGGGGGCCGAAAAAAGGTTGCGCCCGAATTAAAAAACGGAGGGCGGGATGAGATTCGGGGTGGGATTTTCTACTTAGAAATGCTTTTGCATAGAATTTTGCGGAACGGCCGATTTTGGCTCCCCGGGAGGAAAATTCGTGATGCCGGCAGTAGGCGCGCCGGCCGGGGGGGCCGAAAAAAGGTTGCGCCCGAATTAAAAAACGGAGGGCGGGATGAGATTCGGGGTGGGATTTTCTGCTTAGAAATACTTTCGCCTAGAATTTTGCGGAACGGCCGATTTTGGCTCCCCGGGAGGAAAATTCGTGATGCCAGCAGTAGGCGCGCCGGCCGGGGGGGCCGAAAAAAGGTTGCGCCCGAATTAAAAAACGGAGGGCGGGATGAGATTCGGGGTGGGATTTTCTGCTTAGAAATTCTTTCGCATAGAATTTTGCGGAACGGCCGATTTTGGCTCCCCGGGAGGAAAATTCGTGATGCCGGCAGTAGGCGCGCCGGCCGGGGGGGCCTAAAAAAGGTTGTGCCCGAATTAAAAAACGGAGGGCGGGATGAGATTCGGGGTGGGATTTTCTGCTTAGAAATGCTTTCGCATAGAATTTTGCGGAACGGCCGATTTTGGCTTTCCGGGAGGAAAATTCGTGATGCCGGCAGTAGGCGCGCCAGCCGGGGGGGCCGAAAAAAGGTTACGCCCGAATTAAAAAACGGAGGGTGGGATGAGATTCGGGGTGGGATTTTCTACTTAGAAATGCTTTTGGATAGAATTTTGCGGAACGGCCGATTTTGGCTCCACGGGAGGAAAATTCGTGATGCCAGCAGTAGGCGCGCCGGCCGGGGGGGCCGAAAAAAGGTTGCGCCCGAATTAAAAAACGGAGGGCGGGATGAGATTCGGGGTGGGATTTTCTGCTTAGAAATTCTTTCGCATAGAATTTTGCGGAACGGCCGATTTTGGCTCCCCGGGAGGAAAATTCGTGATGCCGGCAGTAGGCGCGCCGGCCGGGGGGGCCTAAAAAAGGTTGTGCCCGAATTAAAAAACGGAGGGCGGGATGAGATTCGGGGTGGGATTTTCTGCTTAGAAATGCTTTCGCATAGAATTTTGCGGAACGGCCGATTTTGGCTTTCCGGGAGGAAAATTCGTGATGCCGGCAGTAGGCGCGCCAGCCGGGGGGGCCGAAAAAAGGTTACGCCCGAATTAAAAAACGGAGGGTGGGATGAGATTCGGGGTGGGATTTTCTACGTAGAAATGCTTTTGGATAGAATTTTGCGGAACGGCCGATTTTGGCTCCCCGGGAGGAAAATTCGTGATGCCGGTAGTAGGAGCGCCGGCCGGGGGGGCCGAAAAAAGGTTGCGCCTGAATTAAAAAACGGAGGGCGGGATGAGATTCGGGGTGGGATTTTCTGCTTAGAAATGCTTTTGCATAGAATTTTGCGGAACGGCCGATTTTGGCTCCCCGGGAGGAAAATTCGTGATGCCGGCAGTAGGCGCGCCGGCCGGGGGGGCCGAAAAAAGGTTGCGCCCGAATTAAAAAACGGAGGGCGGGATGAGATTCGGGGTGGGATTTTCTGCTTAGAAATGCTTTCGCCTAGAATTTAGCGGAACGGCCGATTTTGGCTCCCCGGGAGGAAAATTCGTGATGCCAGCAGTAGGCGCGCCGGTCGGGTGGGCCGAAAAAAGGTTGCGCCCGAATTAAAAAAAGGAGGGCGGGATGAGATTCGCGGTAGGATTTTCTGCTTAGAAATGCTTTTGGATAGAATTTTGCGGAACGGCCGAATTTGGCTCCCCAAGAGGAAAATTCGTGATCCTGGCAGTATGCGCCGGCAGGGGGGCCGAAAAAAGGTTGCGCCCGAATTAAAAAACGGAGGGCGGGATGAGATTCGGGGTGGGATTTTCTGCTTAGAAATGCTTTTGCATAGAATTTTGCGGAACGGCCGATTTTGGCTCCCCGGGAGGAAAATTCGTGATGCCGGCAGTAGCTGCGCCGGCCTGGGGGGCGAAAAAAGGTTGCGCCCGAATTAAAAAACGGAGGGCGGGATGAGATTCGGGGTGGGATTTTCTGCTTAGAAATGCTTTCGCATAGAATTTTGCGGAACGGCCGATTTTGGCTCCCCGGGAGGAAAATTTGTGATGCCGGCAGTAGGCGCGCCGGCTGGGCGGCCGAAAAAAGGTTGCGCCCGAATTAAAAAACGGAGGGCGGGATGAGATTCGGGGTGGGATTTTCTGCTTAGAAATGCTTTTGGATAGAATTTTGCGGAACGGCCGATTTTGGCTCCCCGGGAGGAAAATTCGTGATGCCGGCAGTAGGCGCGCCGGCCGGGGGGGCCGAAAAAAGGTTGCGCCCGAAATAAAAAACGGAGGGCGGGATGAGATTCGGGGTGGGATTTTCTGCTTAGAAATGCTTTCGCCTAGAATTTTGCGGAACGGCCGATTTTGGCTCCCCGGGAGGAACATTCGTGATGCCGGCAGTAGGCGCGCTGGCCGGGGGGGCCGAAAAAAGGTTGCGCCCGAATTAAAAAACGGAGGGCGGGATGAGATTCGGGGTGGGAATTTCTGCTTAGAAATGCTTTCGCATAGAATTTTGCGGAACAGCCGATTTTGGCTCCCCGGGAGGAAAATTCGTGATGCCGGCATTAGGCGCGCCGGCCTGGGGGCCGAAAAATGGTTGCCCCCGAATTAAAAAATGGAGGGCGGGATGAGATTCGGGGTGGGATTTTCTGCTTAGAAATTCTTTCGCATAGAATTTTGCGGAATGGCCGATTTTGGCTCCCCGGGAGGAAAATTCGTGATGCCGGCAGAAGGCGCGCCGGCCGGGGGGCCGAAAAAAGATTGCGCCCGAATTAAAAAACGGAGGGCGGGATGAGATTCGGGGTGGGATTTCCTACTTAGAAATGCTTTTGGATAGAATTTTGCGGAACGGCCGATTTTGGCTCCCCGTGAGGAAAATTCGTGATGCCGGCAATAGGCGCGCCGGCCGGGGGGGCCGAAAAAAGGTTGCGCCCGAATTAAAAAACGGAGGGCAGGATGAGATTCGGGGTGGGATTTTCTGCTTAGAAATGCTTTCGCATAGAATTTTGCGGAACGGCCGATTTTGGCTCCCCGGGAGGAAAATTCGTTATGCCGGCAGTAGGCGCGCCGGCCGGGGGGGCCGAAAAAAGGTTGCGCCCGAATTAAAAAATGGAGGGCGGGATGAGATTCGGGGTGGGATTGTCTGCTTAGAAATGCTTTTGCCTAGAATTTTGCGGAACGGCCGATTTTGGCTCCCCGGGAGGAAAGTTCGTGATGCCGGCAGTAGGCGCGCCGGCCTGGGGGCCGAAAAAAGGTTGCGCCCGAATTAAAAAACGGAGGGCGGGATGAGATTCGGGGTGGGATTTTCTGCTTAGAAATGCTTTCGCCTAGAATTTTGCGGAACGGCCGATTTTGGCTCCCCGGGAGGAAAATTCGTGATGCCGGCAGTAGGCGCGCCGGCCTGGGGGCCGAAAAAAGGTTGCGCCCGAATTAAAAAACGGAGGGCGGGATGAGATTCGGGGTGGGATTTTCTGCTTAGAAATGCTTTTGCCTAGAATTTTGCGGAACGGCCGATTTTGGCTCCCCGGGAGGACAATTTGTGATGCCGGCATTAGGCGCGCCGGCCTGGGGGCCGAAAAAAGGTTGCCCCCGAATTAAAAAATGGAGGGCGGGATGAGATTCGGGGTGGGATTTTCTGCTTAGAAATTCTTTCGCATAAAATTTTGCGGAACGGCCGATTTTGGCTCCCCGGGAGGAAAGTTCGTGATGCCGGCAGTAGGCGCGCCGGCCGGGGGGCCGAAAAAAGATTGCGCCCGAATTAAAAAACGGAGGGCGGGATGAGATTCGGGGTGGGATTTTCTACTTAGAAATGCTTTTGGATAGAATTTTGCGGAACGGCCGATTTTGGCTCCCCGTGAGGAAAATTCGTGATGCCGGCAATAGGCGCGCCGGCCGGGGGGGCCGAAAAAAGGTTGCGCCCGAATTAAAAAACGGAGGGCAGGATGAGATTCGGGGTGGGATTTTCTGCTTAGAAATGCTTTCGCCTAGAATTTTGCGGAACGGCCGATTTTGGCTCCCCGGGAGGAAAATTCGTTATGCCGGCAGTAGGCGCGCCGGCCGGGGGGGCCGAAAAAAGGTTGCGCCCGAATTAAAAAATGGAGGGCGGGATGAGATTCGGGGTGGGATTTTCTGCTTAGAAATGCTTTCGCCTAGAATTTTGCGGAACGGCCGATTTTGGCTCCCCGGGAGGAAAATTCGTGATGCCAGCAGTAGGCGCGCCGGTCGGGTGGGCCGAAAAAAGGTTGCGCCCGAATTAAAAAAAGGAGGGCGGGATGAGATTCGCGGTAGGATTTTCTGCTTAGAAATGCTTTTGGATAGAATTTTGCGGAACGGCCGAATTTGGCTCCCCAAGAGGAAAATTCGTGATCCTGGCAGTATGCGCCGGCCGGGGGGGCCGAAAAAAGGTTGCGCCCGAATTAAAAAACGGAGGGCGGGATGAGATTCGGGGTGGGATTTTCTGCTTAGAAATGCTTTTGCATAGAATTTTGCGGAACGGCCGATTTTGGCTCCCCGGGAGGAAAATTCGTGATGCCGGCAGTAGCTGCGCCGGCCTGGGGGGCGAAAAAAGGTTGCGCCCGAATTAAAAAACGGAGGGCGGGATGAGATTCGGGGTGGGATTTTCTGCTTAGAAATGCTTTCGCATAGAATTTTGCGGAACGGCCGATTTTGGCTCCCCGGGAGGAAAATTTGTGATGCCGGCAGTAGGCGCGCCGGCTGGGCGGCCGAAAAAAGGTTGCGCCCGAATTAAAAAACGGAGGGCGGGATGAGATTCGGGGTGGGATTTTCTGCTTAGAAATGCTTTTGGATAGAATTTTGCGGAACGGCCGATTTTGGCTCCCCGGGAGGAAAATTCGTGATGCCGGCAGTAGGCGCGCCGGCCGGGGGGGCCGAAAAAAGGTTGCGCCCGAAATAAAAAACGGAGGGCGGGATGAGATTCGGGGTGGGATTTTCTGCTTAGAAATGCTTTCGCCTAGAATTTTGCGGAACGGCCGATTTTGGCTCCCCGGGAGGAACATTCGTGATGCCGGCAGTAGGCGCGCTGGCCGGGGGGGCCGAAAAAAGGTTGCGCCCGAATTAAAAAACGGAGGGCGGGATGAGATTCGGGGTGGGAATTTCTGCTTAGAAATGCTTTCGCATAGAATTTTGCGGAACAGCCGATTTTGGCTCCCCGGGAGGAAAATTCGTGATGCCGGCATTAGGCGCGCCGGCCTGGGGGCCGAAAAATGGTTGCCCCCGAATTAAAAAATGGAGGGCGGGATGAGATTCGGGGTGGGATTTTCTGCTTAGAAATTCTTTCGCATAGAATTTTGCGGAATGGCCGATTTTGGCTCCCCGGGAGGAAAATTCGTGATGCCGGCAGAAGGCGTGCCGGCCGGGGGGCCGAAAAAAGATTGCGCCCGAATTAAAAAACGGAGGGCGGGATGAGATTCGGGGTGGGATTTCCTACTTAGAAATGCTTTTGGATAGAATTTTGCGGAACGGCCGATTTTGGCTCCCCGTGAGGAAAATTCGTGATGCCGGCAATAGGCGCGCCGGCCGGGGGGGCCGAAAAAAGGTTGCGCCCGAATTAAAAAACGGAGGGCAGGATGAGATTCGGGGTGGGATTTTCTGCTTAGAAATGCTTTCGCCTAGAATTTTGCGGAACGGCCGATTTTGGCTCCCCGGGAGGAAAATTCGTTATGCCGGCAGTAGGCGCGCCGGCCGGGGGGGCCGAAAAAAGGTTGCGCCCGAATTAAAAAATGGAGGGCGGGATGAGATTCGGGGTGGGATTGTCTGCTTAGAAATGCTTTTGCCTAGAATTTTGCGGAACGGCCGATTTTGGCTCCCCGGGAGGAAAGTTCGTGATGCCGGCAGTAGGCGCGCCGGCCTGGGGGCCGAAAAAAGGTTGCGCCCGAATTAAAAAACGGAGGGCGGGATGAGATTCGGGGTGGGATTTTCTGCTTAGAAATGCTTTCGCCTAGAATTTTGCGGAACGGCCGATTTTGGCTCCCCGGGAGGAAAATTCGTGATGCCGGCAGTAGGCGCGCCGGCCTGGGGGCCGAAAAAAGGTTGCGCCCGAATTAAAAAACGGAGGGCGGGATGAGATTCGGGGTGGGATTTTCTGCTTAGAAATGCTTTTGCCTAGAATTTTGCGGAACGGCCGATTTTGGCTCCCCGGGAGGACAATTTGTGATGCCGGCATTAGGCGCGCCGGCCTGGGGGCCGAAAAAAGGTTGCCCCCGAATTAAAAAATGGAGGGCGGGATGAGATTCGGGGTGGGATTTTCTGCTTAGAAATTCTTTCGCATAAAATTTTGCGGAACGGCCGATTTTGGCTCCCCGGGAGGAAAGTTCGTGATGCCGGCAGTAGGCGCGCCGGCCGGGGGGCCGAAAAAAGATTGCGCCCGAATTAAAAAACGGAGGGCGGGATGAGATTCGGGGTGGGATTTTCTACTTAGAAATGCTTTTGGATAGAATTTTGCGGAACGGCCGATTTTGGCTCCCCGTGAGGAAAATTCGTGATGCCGGCAATAGGCGCGCCGGCCGGGGGGGCCGAAAAAAGGTTGCGCCCGAATTAAAAAACGGAGGGCAGGATGAGATTCGGGGTGGGATTTAATGCTTAGAAATGCTTTCGCCTAGAATTTTGCGGAACGGCCGATTTTGGCTCCCCGGGAGGAAAATTCGTTATGCCGGCAGTAGGCGCGCCGGCCGGGGGGGCCGAAAAAAGGTTGCGCCCGAATTAAAAAATGGAGGGCGGGATGAGATTCGGGGTGGGATTGTCTGCTTAGAAATGCTTTTGCCTAGAATTTTGCGGAACGGCCGATTTTGGCTCCCCGGGAGGAAAGTTCGTGATGCCGGCAGTAGGCGCGCCGGCCTGGGGGCCGAAAAAAGGTTGCGCCCGAATTAAAAAACGGAGGGCGGGATGAGATTCGGGGTGGGATTTTCTGCTTAGAAATGCTTTCGCCTAGAATTTTGCGGAACGGCCGATTTTGGCTCCCCGGGAGGAAAATTCGTGATGCCGGCAGTAGGCGCGCCGGCCTGGGGGCCGAAAAAAGGTTGCGCCCGAATTAAAAAACGGAGGGCGGGATGAGATTCGGGGTGGGATTTTCTGCTTAGAAATGCTTTTGCCTAGAATTTTGCGGAACGGCCGATTTTGGCTCCCCGGGAGGACAATTTGTGATGCCGGCATTAGGCGCGCCGGCCTGGGGGCCGAAAAAAGGTTGCCCCCGAATTAAAAAATGGAGGGCGGGATGAGATTCGGGGTGGGATTTTCTGCTTAGAAATTCTTTCGCATAAAATTTTGCGGAACGGCCGATTTTGGCTCCCCGGGAGGAAAGTTCGTGATGCCGGCAGTAGGCGCGCCGGCCGGGGGGGCCGAAAAAAGGTTGCGCCCGAATTAAAAAACGGAGGGCGGGATGAGATTCGGGGTGGGATTTTCTACTTAGAAATGCTTTTGGATAGAATTTTGCGGAACGGCCGATTTTGGCTCCCCGTGAGGAAAATTCGTGATGCCGGCAATAGGCGCGCCGGCCGGGGGGGCCGAAAAAAGGTTGCGCCCGAATTAAAAAACGGAGGGCAGGATGAGATTCGGGGTGGGATTTTCTGCTTAGAAATGCTTTCGCCTAGAATTTTGTGGAACGGCCGATTTTGGCTCCCCGGGAGGAAAATTCGTTATGCCGGCAGTAGGCGCGCCGGCCGGGGGGGCCGAAAAAAGGTTGCGCCCGAATTAAAAAATGGAGGGCGGGATGAGATTCGGGGTGGGATTGTCTGCTTAGAAATGCTTTTGCCTAGAATTTTGCGGAACGGCCGATTTTGGCTCCCCGGGAGGAAAGTTCGTGATGCCGGCAGTAGGCGCGCCGGCCTGGGGGCCGAAAAAAGGTTGCGCCCGAATTAAAAAACGGAGGGCGGGATGAGATTCGGGGTGGGATTTTCTGCTTAGAAATGCTTTCGCCTAGAATTTTGCGGAACGGCCGATTTTGGCTCCCCGGGAGGAAAATTCGTGATGCCGGCAGTAGGCGCGCCGGCCTGGGGGCCGAAAAAAGGTTGCGCCCGAATTAAAAAACGGAGGGCGGGATGAGATTCGGGGTGGGATTTTCTGCTTAGAAATGCTTTTGCCTAGAATTTTGCGGAACGGCCGATTTTGGCTCCCCGGGAGGACAATTTGTGATGCCGGCATTAGGCGCGCCGGCCTGGGGGCCGAAAAAAGGTTGCCCCCGAATTAAAAAATGGAGGGCGGGATGAGATTCGGGGTGGGATTTTCTGCTTAGAAATTCTTTCGCATAAAATTTTGCGGAACGGCCGATTTTGGCTCCCCGGGAGGAAAGTTCGTGATGCCGGCAGTAGGCGCGCCGGCCGGGGGGCCGAAAAAAGATTGCGCCCTAATTAAAAAACGGAGGGCGGGATGAGATTCGGGGTGGGATTTTCTACTTACAAATGCTTTTGGATAGAATTTTGCGGAATGGCCGATTTTGGCTCCCCGTGAGGAAAATTCGTGATGCCGGCAATAGGCGCGCCGGCCGGGGGGCCGAAAAAACGTTGCGCCCGAATTAAAAAATGGAGGGCGGGATGAGATTCGGGGTGGGATTTTCTGCTTAGAAATGGTTTTGCATAGAATTTTGCGGAACGGCCGATTTTGGCTCCCCGGGAGGAAAATTCGTGATGCCGGCAGTAGGCGCGCCGGCCGGGGGGCCGAAAAAAGATTGCGCCCAAATTAAAAAACGGAGGGCGGGATGAGATTCGGGGTAGGATTTTCTACTTAGAAATGCTTTTGGATAGAAATTTGCGGAACGGCCGATTTTGGCTCCCCGTGAGGAAAATTCGTGATGCCGGCAATAGGCGCGCCGGCCGGGGGGGCCGAAAAAAGGTTGCGCCCGAATTAAAAAACGGAGGGCGGGATGAGATTCGGGGTGGGATTTTCTGCTTAGAAATGCTTTTGCATAGAATTTTGCGGAACGGCCGATTTTGGCTCCCCGGGAGGAAAATTCGTGATGCCGGCAGTAGGCGCGCCGGCCGGGGGGGGCCGAAAAAAGGTTGCGCCCGAATTAAAAAACGGAGGGCGGGATGAGATTCGGGGTGGGATTTTCTGCTTAGAAATGCTTTCGCATAGAATTTTGCGGAACGGCCGATTTTGGCTCCCCGGGAGGAAAATTCGTTATGCCGGCAGTAGGCGCGCCGGCCGGGGGGGCAGAAAAAAGGTTGCGCCCGAATTAAAAAACGGAGGGCGGGATGAGATTCGGGGTGGGATTTTCAGCTTAAAAATGCTTTTGGATAGAATTTTGCGGAACGGCCGATTTAGGCTCCCCAAGAGGAAAATTCGTGATCCCGGCAGTAGGCGCGCCGGCAGGGGGGGCCGAAAAAACGTTCCGCCCGAATTAAAAAACGGAGGGCGGGATAAGATTCGGGGTGGGATTTTCTGCTTAGAAATGCTTTTGCATAGAATTTTGCGGAATGGCCGATTTTGGCTCCCCGGAGGAAAATTCGTGATGCCGGCAGAATGCGCCGGCCAGGGGGGGCAGAAAAAAGGTTGCGCCCGAATTAAAAAACGGAGGGCGGGACGAGATTCGGGGTGGGATTTTCTGCTTAGAAATGCTTTTGGATAGAATTTTGCGGAACGGCCGATTTTGGCTCCCCGGGAGGAAAATTCGTGATGCCGGCAGTAGGCGCGCCGGCAGGGGGGGCCGAAAAAAGGTTGCGCCCGAATTAAAAAACGGAGGGCGGGATGAGATTCGGGGTGGGATTTTCTGCTTAGAAATGCTTTTGGATAGAATGTTGCGGAACGGCCGATTTTGGCTCCCCAAGAGGAAAATTCGTGATCCCGGCAGAATGCGCCGGACGGGGGGGCCGAAAAAAGGTTGCGCCCGAATTAAAAAACGGAGGGTGGGATGAGATTCGGGGTGGGATTTTCTGCTTAGAAATGCTTTCGCATAGAATTTTGCGGAACGGCCGATTTTGGCTACCCGGGAGGAAAATTCGTGGTGCCGGCAGTAGGCGCGCCGGCCTGGGGGCCGAAAAAAGGTTGCGCCCGAATTAAAAAACGGAGGGCGGGATGAGATTCGGGGTGGGATTTTCTGCTTAGAAATGCTTTCGCCTAGAATTTTGCGGAACGGCCGATTTTGGCTCCCCGGGAGGAAAATTCGTGATGCCGGCAGTAGGCGCGCCGGCCTGGGGGCCGAAAAAAGGTTGCGCCCGAATTAAAAAACGGAGGGCGGGATGAGATTCGGGGTGGGATTTTCTGCTTAGAAATGCTTTTGCCTAGAATTTTGCGGAACGGCCGATTTTGGCTCCCCGGGAGGACAATTTGTGATGCCGGCATTAGGCGCGCCGGCCTGGGGGCCGAAAAAAGGTTGCCCCCGAATTAAAAAATGGAGGGCGGGATGAGATTCGGGGTGGGATTTTCTGCTTAGAAATTCTTTCGCATAAAATTTTGCGGAACGGCCGATTTTGGCTCCCCGGGAGGAAAGTTCGTGATGCCGGCAGTAGGCGCGCCGGCCGGGGGGCCGAAAAAAGATTGCGCCCTAATTAAAAAACGGAGGGCGGGATGAGATTCGGGGTGGGATTTTCTACTTACAAATGCTTTTGGATAGAATTTTGCGGAATGGCCGATTTTGGCTCCCCGTGAGGAAAATTCGTGATGCCGGCAATAGGCGCGCCGGCCGGGGGGCCGAAAAAACGTTGCGCCCGAATTAAAAAATGGAGGGCGGGATGAGATTCGGGGTGGGATTTTCTGCTTAGAAATGGTTTTGCATAGAATTTTGCGGAACGGCCGATTTTGGCTCCCCGGGAGGAAAATTCGTGATGCCGGCAGTAGGCGCGCCGGCCGGGGGGCCGAAAAAAGATTGCGCCCAAATTAAAAAACGGAGGGCGGGATGAGATTCGGGGTAGGATTTTCTACTTAGAAATGCTTTTGGATAGAAATTTGCGGAACGGCCGATTTTGGCTCCCCGTGAGGAAAATTCGTGATGCCGGCAATAGGCGCGCCGGCCGGGGGGGCCGAAAAAAGGTTGCGCCCGAATTAAAAAACGGAGGGCGGGATGAGATTCGGGGTGGGATTTTCTGCTTAGAAATGCTTTTGCATAGAATTTTGCGGAACGGCCGATTTTGGCTCCCCGGGAGGAAAATTCGTGATGCCGGCAGTAGGCGCGCCGGCCGGGGGGGGCCGAAAAAAGGTTGCGCCCGAATTAAAAAACGGAGGGCGGGATGAGATTCGGGGTGGGATTTTCTGCTTAGAAATGCTTTCGCATAGAATTTTGCGGAACGGCCGATTTTGGCTCCCCGGGAGGAAAATTCGTTATGCCGGCAGTAGGCGCGCCGGCCGGGGGGGCAGAAAAAAGGTTGCGCCCGAATTAAAAAACGGAGGGCGGGATGAGATTCGGGGTGGGATTTTCAGCTTAAAAATGCTTTTGGATAGAATTTTGCGGAACGGCCGATTTAGGCTCCCCAAGAGGAAAATTCGTGATCCCGGCAGTAGGCGCGCCGGCAGGGGGGGCCGAAAAAACGTTCCGCCCGAATTAAAAAACGGAGGGCGGGATAAGATTCGGGGTGGGATTTTCTGCTTAGAAATGCTTTTGCATAGAATTTTGCGGAATGGCCGATTTTGGCTCCCCGGAGGAAAATTCGTGATGCCGGCAGAATGCGCCGGCCAGGGGGGGCAGAAAAAAGGTTGCGCCCGAATTAAAAAACGGAGGGCGGGACGAGATTCGGGGTGGGATTTTCTGCTTAGAAATGCTTTTGGATAGAATTTTGCGGAACGGCCGATTTTGGCTCCCCGGGAGGAAAATTCGTGATGCCGGCAGTAGGCGCGCCGGCAGGGGGGGCCGAAAAAAGGTTGCGCCCGAATTAAAAAACGGAGGGCGGGATGAGATTCGGGGTGGGATTTTCTGCTTAGAAATGCTTTTGGATAGAATGTTGCGGAACGGCCGATTTTGGCTCCCCAAGAGGAAAATTCGTGATCCCGGCAGAATGCGCCGGACGGGGGGGCCGAAAAAAGGTTGCGCCCGAATTAAAAAACGGAGGGTGGGATGAGATTCGGGGTGGGATTTTCTGCTTAGAAATGCTTTCGCATAGAATTTTGCGGAACGGCCGATTTTGGCTACCCGGGAGGAAAATTCGTGGTGCCGGAAGTAGGCGCGCCGGCCGGGGGGGCCGAAAAAGGTTGCGCCCGAATTAAAAAACGGAGGGCGGGTTGAGATTCGGGGTGGGATTTTCTGCTTAGAAATGCTTTTGCATAGAATTTTGCGGAACGGCCGATTTTGGCTCCCCGGGAGGAAAATTCGTGATGCCGGCAGTAGGCGCGCCGGCCGGGGGGGCCGAAAAAGGTTGCGCCCGAATTAAAAACCGGAGGGCGGGATGAGATTCGGGGTGGGATTTTCTGCTTAGAAATGCTTTCGCCTAGAATTTTGCAGAACGGCCGATTTTGGCTCCCCGGGAGGAAAATTCGTGATGCCGGCAGTAGGCGCGCCGGCAGGGGGGGCCGAAAAAAGGTTGCGCCCGAATTAAAAAACGGAGGGCGGGATGAGATTCGCGGTAGTATTTTCTGCTTAGAAATGCTTTCGGATAGAATTTTGCGGAACGGCCGAATTTGGCTCCCCAAGAGGAAAATTCGTGATCCTGGCAGTATGCGCCGGCCGGGGGGGCCGAAAAAAGGTTGCGCCCGAATTAAAAAACGGAGGGCGGGATGAGATTCGGGGTGGGATTTTCTGCTTAGAAATTCTTTCGCATAGAATTTTGCGGAACGGCCGATTTTGGCTCCCCGGGAGGAAAATTCGTGATGCCGGCAGTAGGCGCGCCGGCCGGGGGGCCGAAAAAAGATTGCGCCCGAATTAAAAAACGGAGGGCGAGAGGAGATTCGGGGTGGGATTTTCTACTTAGAAATGCTTTTGGATAGAATTTTGCGGAACGGCCGATTTTGGCTCCCCGTGAGGAAAATTCGTGATGCCGGCAATAGGCGCGCCGGCCGGGGGGGCCGAAAAAAGGTTGTGCCCGAATTAAAAAATGGAGGGCGGGATGAGATTCGGGGTGGGATTTTCTGCTTAGAAATGCTTTCGCATAGAATTTTGCGGAACGGCCGATTTTGGCTCCCCGGGAGGAAAATTCGTGATGCCGGCAGTAGGCGCGCCGGCCGGGGGGGCCGAAAAAAGGTTACGCCCGAATTAAAAAACGGAGGGTGGGATGAGATTCGGGCTGGGATTTTCTACTTAGAAATGCTTTTGGATAGAATTTTGCGGAACGGCCGATTTTGGCTCCCCGGGAGGAAAATTCGTGATGCCGGTAGTAGGAGCGCCGGCCGGGGGGGCCGAAAAAAGGTTGCGCCCGAATTAAAAAACGGAGGGCGGGATGAGATTCGGGGTGGGATTTTCTACTTAGAAATGCTTTTGCATAGAATTTTGCGGAACGGCCGATTTTGGCTCCCCGGGAGGAAAATTCGTGATGCCGGCAGTAGGCGCGCCGGCCGGGGGGGCCGAAAAAAGGTTACGCCCGAATTAAAAAACGGAGGGCGGGATGAGATTCGGGGTGGGATTTTCTGCTTAGAAATGCTTTCGCCTAGAATTTTGCGGAACTGCCGATTTTGGCTCCCCGGGAGGAAAATTCGTGATGCCAGCAGTAGGCGCGCCGGCCGGGGGGGCCGAAAAAAGGTTGCGCCCGAATTAAAAAACGGAGGGCGGGATGAGATTCGGGGTGGGATTTTCTGCTTAGAAATTCTTTCGCATAGAATTTTGCGGAACGGCCGATTTTGGCTCCCCGGGAGGAAAATTCGTGATGCCGGCAGTAGGCGCGCCGGCCGGGGGGGCCTAAAAAAGGTTGTGCCCGAATTAAAAAACGGAGGGCGGGATGAGATTCGGGGTGGGATTTTCTGCTGAGAAATGCTTTCGCATAGAATTTTGCGGAACGGCCGATTTTGGCTTTCCGGGAGGAAAATTCGTGATGCCGGCAGTAGGCGCGCCAGCCGGGGGGGCCGAAAAAAGGTTACGCCCGAATTAAAAAACGGAGGGTGGCATGAGATTCGGGGTGGGATTTTCTACTTAGAAATGCTTTCGCATAGAATTTTGCGGAACGGCCGATTTTGGCTCCCCGGGAGGAAAATTCATTATGCCGGCAGTAGGCGCGCCGGCCGGGGGGCCGAAAAAAGGTTGCACCCGAATTAAAAAACGGAGGGCGGGATGAGATTCGGGGTGGGATTTTCTGCTTAGAAATGCTTTCGCATAGAATTTTGCGGAACGGCCGATTTTGGCTCCCCGGGAGGAAAATTCGTGAAGCTGGCAGTAGGCACGCCGGCCGGGGGGGCCGAAAAAAGGTTACGCCTGAATTAAAAAACGGAGGGCGGGATGAGGTTCGGGGTGGGATTTTCTACTTAGAAATGCTTTTGGATAGAATTTTGCGGAACGGCCGATTTTGCCTCCCCGGGAGGAAAATTCGTGATGCCGGCAGTAGGAGCGCCGGCCGGGGGGGGCGAAAAAAGGTTGCGCCCGAATTAAAAAACGGAGGGCGGGATGAGATTCGGGTTGGGATTTTCTGCTTAGAAATGCTTTTGCATAGAATTTTGCGGAACGGCCGATTTTGGCTCCCTGGGAGGAAAATTCGTGATGCCGGCAGTAGGCGCCCCGGCCGGGGGGGCCGAAAAAAGGTTGCGCCCGAATTAAAAAACGGAGGTCGGGATGAGATTCGGGGTGGGATTTAATGCTTAGAAATGCTTTTGCCTAGAATTTTGCGGAACGGCCGATTTTGGCTCCCCGGGAGGAAAATTTTTGATGCCGGCAGTAGGCGCGCCGGCCTGGGGGCCGAAAAAAGGTTGCCCCCGAATTAAAAAATTGAGGGCGGGATGAGATTCGGGGTGGGATTTTCTGCTTAGAAATTCTTTCGCATAGAATTTTGCGGAACGGCCGATTTTGGCTCCCCGGGAGGAAAATTCGTGATGCCGGCAGTAGGCGCGCCGGCTGGGGGGGCCGAAAAAAGGTTGCGCCCGTATTAAAAAACGGAGGGTGGGATGAGATTCGGGGTGGGATTTTCTGCTTAGAAATGCTTTCGCATAGAATTTTGCGGAACGGCCGATTTTGGCTCCCCGGGAGGAAAATTCGTGATCCCGGCAGTATGTGCCGGCCGGGGGGGCCGAAAAAAGGTTGCGCCCGAATTAAAAAACGGAGGGCGGGATGAGATTCGGGGTGGGATTTTCTGCTTAGAAATGCTTTTGGATAGAATGTTGCGGAACGGCCGATTTTGGCTCCCCAAGAGGAAAATTCGTGATCCCGGCAGAATGCGCCGGACGGGGGGGCCGAAAAAAGGTTGCGCCCGAATTAAAAAACGGAGGGTGGGATGAGATTCGGGGTGGGATTTTCTGCTTAGAAATGCTTTCGCATAGAATTTTGCGGAACGGCCGATTTTGGCTACCCGGGAGGAAAATTCGTGATGCCGGAAGTAGGCGCGCCGGCCGGGGGGGCCGAAAAAGGTTGCGCCCGAATTAAAAAACGGTGGGCGGGTTGAGATTCGGGGTGGGATTTTCTGCTTAGAAATGCTTTTGCATAGAATTTTGCGGAACGGCCGATTTTGCCTCCCCGGGAGGAAAATTCGTGATGCCGGCAGTAGGCGCGCCGGCCGGGGGGGCCGAAAAAGGTTGCGCCCGAATTAAAAACCGGAGGGCGGGATGAGATTCGGGGTGGGATTTTCTGCTTAGAAATGCTTTCGCATAGAATTTTGCGGAACGGCCGATTTTGGCTCCCCGGGAGGAAAATTCGTGATCCCGGCAGTATGTGCCGGCCGGGGGGGCCGAAAAAAGGTTGCGCCCGAATTAAAAAACGGAGGTCGGGATGAGATTCGGGGTGGGATTTAATGCTTAGAAATGCTTTTGCCTAGAATTTTGCGGAACGGCCGATTTTGGCTACCCGGGAGGAAAATTTTTGATGAAGGCATTAGGCGCGCCGGCCGGGGGCCGAAAAAAGGTTGCCCCCGAATTAAAAAATGGAGGGCGGGATGAGATTCGGGGTGGGATTTTCTGCTTAGAAATTCTTTCGCATAGAATTTTGCGGAACGGCCGATTTTGGCTCCCCGGGAGGAAAATTCGTGACACCGGCGGTAGGCGCGCCGGCCGGGGGGCCGAAAAAAGGTTGCGCCCGAATTAAAAAACGGAGGGCGGGATGATATTCGGGGTGGGATTTTCTCCTTAGAAATGCTTTTGGATAGAATTTTGCGGAACGGCCGATTTAGGCTCCCCAAGAGGAAAATTCGTGATCCCGGCAGTAGGCGCGCCGGCAGAGGGGGCCGAAAAAACGTTCCGCCCGAATTAAAAAACGGAGGGCGGGATAAGATTCGGGGTGGGATTTTCTGCTTAGAAATGCTTTTGCATAGAATTTTGCGGAATGGCCGATTTTGGCTCCCCGGAGGAAAATTCGTGATGCCGGCAGAATGCGCCGGCCAGGGGGGGCCGAAAAAAGGTTGCGCCCGAATTAAAAAACGGAGGGCGGGACGAGATTCGGGGTGGGATTTTCTGCTTAGAAATGCTTTTGGATAGAATTTTGCGGAACGGCCGATTTTGGCTCCCCGGGAGGAAAATTCGTGATGCCGGCAGTAGGCGCGCCGGCAGGGGGGGCCGAAAAAAGGTTGCGCCCGAATTAAAAAACGGAGGGCGGGATGAGATTCGGGGTGGGATTTTCTGCTTAGAAATGCTTTTGGATAGAATGTTGCGGAACGGCCGATTTTGGCTCCCCAAGAGGAAAATTCGTGATCCCGGCAGAATGCGCCGGACGGGGGGGCCGAAAAAAGGTTGCGCCCGAATTAAAAAACGGAGGGTGGGATGAGATTCGGGGTGGGATTTTCTGCTTAGAAATGCTTTCGCATAGAATTTTGCGGAACGGCCGATTTTGGCTACCCGGGAGGAAAATTCGTGATGCCGGAAGTAGGCGCGCCGGCCGGGGGGGCCGAAAAAGGTTGCGCCCGAATTAAAAAACGGTGGGCGGGTTGAGATTCGGGGTGGGATTTTCTGCTTAGAAATGCTTTTGCATAGAATTTTGCGGAACGGCCGATTTTGCCTCCCCGGGAGGAAAATTCGTGATGCCGGCAGTAGGCGCGCCGGCCGGGGGGGCCGAAAAAGGTTGCGCCCGAATTAAAAACCGGAGGGCGGGATGAGATTCGGGGTGGGATTTTCTGCTTAGAAATGCTTTCGCCTAGAATTTTGCAGAACGGCCGATTTTGGCTCCCCGGGAGGAAAATTCGTGATGCCGGCAGTAGGCGCGCCGGCAGGGGGGGCCGAAAAAAGGTTGTGCCCGAATTAAAAAATGGAGGGCGGGATGAGATTCGCGGTAGTATTTTCTGCTTAGAAATGCTTTCGGATAGAATTTTGCGGAACGGCCGAATTTGGCTCCCCAAGAGGAAAATTCGTGATCCTGGCAGTATGCGCCGGCCGGGGGGGCCGAAAAAAGGTTGCGCCCGAATTAAAAAACGGAGGGCGGGATGAGATTCGGGGTGGGATTTTCTGCTTAGAAATTCTTTCGCATAGAATTTTGCGGAACGGCCGATTTTGGCTCCCCGGGAGGAAAATTCGTGATGCCGGCAGTAGGCGCGCCGGCCGGGGGGCCGAAAAAAGATTGCGCCCGAATTAAAAAACGGAGGGCGAGAGGAGATTCGGGGTGGGATTTTCTACTTAGAAATGCTTTTGGATAGAATTTTGCGGAACGGCCGATTTTGGCTCCCCGTGAGGAAAATTCGTGATGCCGGCAATAGGCGCGCCGGCCGGGGGGGCCGAAAAAAGGTTGTGCCCGAATTAAAAAATGGAGGGCGGGATGAGATTCGGGGTGGGATTTTCTGCTTAGAAATGCTTTCGCATAGAATTTTGCGGAACGGCCGATTTTGGCTCCCCGGGAGGAAAATTCGTGATGCCGGCAGTAGGCGCGCCGGCCGGGGGGGCCGAAAAAAGGTTACGCCCGAATTAAAAAACGGAGGGTGGGATGAGATTCGGGCTGGGATTTTCTACTTAGAAATGCTTTTGGATAGAATTTTGCGGAACGGCCGATTTTGGCTCCCCGGGAGGAAAATTCGTGATGCCGGTAGTAGGAGCGCCGGCCGGGGGGGCCGAAAAAAGGTTGCGCCCGAATTAAAAAACGGAGGGCGGGATGAGATTCGGGGTGGGATTTTCTACTTAGAAATGCTTTTGCATAGAATTTTGCGGAACGGCCGATTTTGGCTCCCCGGGAGGAAAATTCGTGATGCCGGCAGTAGGCGCGCCGGCCGGGGGGGCCGAAAAAAGGTTACGCCCGAATTAAAAAACGGAGGGTGGGATGAGATTCGGGCTGGGATTTTCTACTTAGAAATGCTTTTGGATAGAATTTTGCGGAACGGCCGATTTTGGCTCCCCGGGAGGAAAATTCGTGATGCCGGTAGTAGGAGCGCCGGCCGGGGGGGCCGAAAAAAGGTTGCGCCCGAATTAAAAAACGGAGGGCGGGATGAGATTCGGGGTGGGATTTTCTACTTAGAAATGCTTTTGGATAGAATTTTGCGGAACGGCCGATTTTGGCTCCCCGGGAGGAAAATTCGTGATGCCGGCAGTAGGCGCGCCGGCCGGGGGGGCCGAAAAAAGGTTGCGCCCGAATTAAAAAACGGAGGGCGGGATGAGATTCGGGGTGGGAGTTTCTGCTTAGAAATGCTTTCGCCTAGAATTTTGCGGAACGGCCGATTTTGGCTCCCCGGGAGGAAAATTCGTGATGCCGGCAGTAGGCGCGCCGGCCGGGGGGGCCGAAAAAAGGTTGCGCCCGAATTAAAAAACGGAGGGCGGGATGAGATTCGGGGTGGGATTTTCTGCTTAGAAATTCTTTCGCATAGAATTTTGCGGAACGGCCGATTTTGGCTCCCCGGGAGGAAAATTCGTGATGCCGGCAGTAGGCGCGCCGGCCGGGGGGGCCTAAAAAAGGTTGTGCCCGAATTAAAAAACGGAGGGCGGGATGAGATTCGGGGTGGGATTTTCTGCTTAGAAATGCTTTCGCATAGAATTTTGCGGAACGGCCGATTTTGGCTTTCCGGGAGGAAAATTCGTGATGCCGGCAGTAGGCGCGCCAGCCGGGGGGGCCGAAAAAAGGTTACGCCCGAATTAAAAAACGGAGGGTGGGATGAGATTCGGGGTGGGATTTTCTACTTAGAAATGCTTTTGGATAGAATTTTGCGGAACGGCCGATTTTGGCTCCCCGGGAGGAAAATTCGTGATCCCGGCAGTATGTGCCGGCCGGGGGGGCCGAAAAAAGGTTGCGCCCGAATTAAAAAACGGAGGGCGGGATGAGATTCGGGGTGGGATTTTCTGCTTAGAAATGCTTTTGGATAGAATGTTGCGGAACGGCCGATTTTGGCTCCCCAAGAGGAAAATTCGTGATCCCGGCAGAATGCGCCGGACGGGGGGGCCGAAAAAAGGTTGCGCCCGAATTAAAAAACGGAGGGTGGGATGAGATTCGGGGTGGGATTTTCTGCTTAGAAATGCTTTCGCATAGAATTTTGCGGAACGGCCGATTTTGGCTACCCGGGAGGAAAATTCGTGATGCCGGAAGTAGGCGCGCCGGCCGGGGGGGCCGAAAAAGGTTGCGCCCGAATTAAAAAACGGTGGGCGGGTTGAGATTCGGGGTGGGATTTTCTGCTTAGAAATGCTTTTGCATAGAATTTTGCGGAACGGCCGATTTTGCCTCCCCGGGAGGAAAATTCGTGATGCCGGCAGTAGGCGCGCCGGCCGGGGGGGCCGAAAAAGGTTGCGCCCGAATTAAAAACCGGAGGGCGGGATGAGATTCGGGGTGGGATTTTCTGCTTAGAAATGCTTTCGCATAGAATTTTGCGGAACGGCCGATTTTGGCTCCCCGGGAGGAAAATTCGTGATCCCGGCAGTATGTGCCGGCCGGGGGGGCCGAAAAAAGGTTGCGCCCGAATTAAAAAACGGAGGTCGGGATGAGATTCGGGGTGGGATTTAATGCTTAGAAATGCTTTTGCCTAGAATTTTGCGGAACGGCCGATTTTGGCTACCCGGGAGGAAAATTTTTGATGAAGGCATTAGGCGCGCCGGCCGGGGGCCGAAAAAAGGTTGCCCCCGAATTAAAAAATGGAGGGCGGGATGAGATTCGGGGTGGGATTTTCTGCTTAGAAATTCTTTCGCATAGAATTTTGCGGAACGGCCGATTTTGGCTCCCCGGGAGGAAAATTCGTGACACCGGCGGTAGGCGCGCCGGCCGGGGGGCCGAAAAAAGGTTGCGCCCGAATTAAAAAACGGAGGGCGGGATGATATTCGGGGTGGGATTTTCTCCTTAGAAATGCTTTTGGATAGAATTTTGCGGAACGGCCGATTTAGGCTCCCCAAGAGGAAAATTCGTGATCCCGGCAGTAGGCGCGCCGGCAGAGGGGGCCGAAAAAACGTTCCGCCCGAATTAAAAAACGGAGGGCGGGATAAGATTCGGGGTGGGATTTTCTGCTTAGAAATGCTTTTGCATAGAATTTTGCGGAATGGCCGATTTTGGCTCCCCGGAGGAAAATTCGTGATGCCGTCAGAATGCGCCGGCCAGGGGGGGCCGAAAAAAGGTTGCGCCCGAATTAAAAAACGGAGGGCGGGACGAGATTCGGGGTGGGATTTTCTGCTTAGAAATGCTTTTGGATAGAATTTTGCGGAACGGCCGATTTTGGCTCCCCGGGAGGAAAATTCGTGATGCCGGCAGTAGGCGCGCCGGCAGGGGGGGCCGAAAAAAGGTTGCGCCCGAATTAAAAAACGGAGGGCGGGATGAGATTCGGGGTGGGATTTTCTGCTTAGAAATGCTTTTGGATAGAATGTTGCGGAACGGCCGATTTTGGCTCCCCAAGAGGAAAATTCGTGATCCCGGCAGAATGCGCCGGACGGGGGGGCCGAAAAAAGGTTGCGCCCGAATTAAAAAACGGAGGGTGGGATGAGATTCGGGGTGGGATTTTCTGCTTAGAAATGCTTTCGCATAGAATTTTGCGGAACGGCCGATTTTGGCTACCCGGGAGGAAAATTCGTGATGCCGGAAGTAGGCGCGCCGGCCGGGGGGGCCGAAAAAGGTTGCGCCCGAATTAAAAAACGGTGGGCGGGTTGAGATTCGGGGTGGGATTTTCTGCTTAGAAATGCTTTTGCATAGAATTTTGCGGAACGGCCGATTTTGCCTCCCCGGGAGGAAAATTCGTGATGCCGGCAGTAGGCGCGCCGGCCGGGGGGGCCGAAAAAGGTTGCGCCCGAATTAAAAACCGGAGGGCGGGATGAGATTCGGGGTGGGATTTTCTGCTTAGAAATGCTTTCGCCTAGAATTTTGCAGAACGGCCGATTTTGGCTCCCCGGGAGGAAAATTCGTGATGCCGGCAGTAGGCGCGCCGGCAGGGGGGGCCGAAAAAAGGTTGCGCCCGAATTAAAAAATGGAGGGCGGGATGAGATTCGCGGTAGTATTTTCTGCTTAGAAATGCTTTCGGATAGAATTTTGCGGAACGGCCGAATTTGGCTCCCCAAGAGGAAAATTCGTGATCCTGGCAGTATGCGCCGGCCGGGGGGGCCGAAAAAAGGTTGCGCCCGAATTAAAAAACGGAGGGCGGGATGAGATTCGGGGTGGGATTTTCTGCTTAGAAATTCTTTCGCATAGAATTTTGCGGAACGGCCGATTTTGGCTCCCCGGGAGGAAAATTCGTGATGCCGGCAGTAGGCGCGCCGGCCGGGGGGCCGAAAAAAGATTGCGCCCGAATTAAAAAACGGAGGGCGAGAGGAGATTCGGGGTGGGATTTTCTACTTAGAAATGCTTTTGGATAGAATTTTGCGGAACGGCCGATTTTGGCTCCCCGTGAGGAAAATTCGTGATGCCGGCAATAGGCGCGCCGGCCGGGGGGGCCGAAAAAAGGTTGTGCCCGAATTAAAAAATGGAGGGCGGGATGAGATTCGGGGTGGGATTTTCTGCTTAGAAATGCTTTCGCATAGAATTTTGCGGAACGGCCGATTTTGGCTCCCCGGGAGGAAAATTCGTGATGCCGGCAGTAGGCGCGCCGGCCGGGGGGGCCGAAAAAAGGTTACGCCCGAATTAAAAAACGGAGGGTGGGATGAGATTCGGGCTGGGATTTTCTACTTAGAAATGCTTTTGGATAGAATTTTGCGGAACGGCCGATTTTGGCTCCCCGGGAGGAAAATTCGTGATGCCGGTAGTAGGAGCGCCGGCCGGGGGGGCCGAAAAAAGGTTGCGCCCGAATTAAAAAACGGAGGGCGGGATGAGATTCGGGGTGGGATTTTCTACTTAGAAATGCTTTTGCATAGAATTTTGCGGAACGGCCGATTTTGGCTCCCCGGGAGGAAAATTCGTGATGCCGGCAGTAGGCGCGCCGGCCGGGGGGGCCGAAAAAAGGTTACGCCCGAATTAAAAAACGGAGGGTGGGATGAGATTCGGGCTGGGATTTTCTACTTAGAAATGCTTTTGGATAGAATTTTGCGGAACGGCCGATTTTGGCTCCCCGGGAGGAAAATTCGTGATGCCGGTAGTAGGAGCGCCGGCCGGGGGGGCCGAAAAAAGGTTGCGCCCGAATTAAAAAACGGAGGGCGGGATGAGATTCGGGGTGGGATTTTCTACTTAGAAATGCTTTTGCATAGAATTTTGCGGAACGGCCGATTTTGGCTCCCCGGGAGGAAAATTCGTGATGCCGGCAGTAGGCGGGCCGGCCGGGGGGGCCGAAAAAAGGTTGCGCCCGAATTAAAAAACGGAGGGCGGGATGAGATTCGGGGTGGGAGTTTCTGCTTAGAAATGCTTTCGCCTAGAATTTTGCGGAACGGCCGATTTTGGCTCCCCGGGAGGAAAATTCGTGATGCCGGCAGTAGGCGCGCCGGCCGGGGGGGCCGAAAAAAGGTTGCGCCCGAATTAAAAAACGGAGGGCGGGATGAGATTCGGGGTGGGATTTTCTGCTTAGAAATTCTTTCGCATAGAATTTTGCGGAACGGCCGATTTTGGCTCCCCGGGAGGAAAATTCGTGATGCCGGCAGTAGGCGCGCCGGCCGGGGGGGCCTAAAAAAGGTTGTGCCCGAATTAAAAAACGGAGGGCGGGATGAGATTCGGGGTGGGATTTTCTGCTTAGAAATGCTTTCGCATAGAATTTTGCGGAACGGCCGATTTTGGCTTTCCGGGAGGAAAATTCGTGATGCCGGCAGTAGGCGCGCCAGCCGGGGGGGCCGAAAAAAGGTTACGCCCGAATTAAAAAACGGAGGGTGGGATGAGATTCGGGGTGGGATTTTCTACTTAGAAATGCTTTTGGATAGAATTTTGCGGAACGGCCGATTTTGGCTCCCCGGGAGGAAAATTCGTGATGCCGGTAGTAGGAGCGCCGGCCGGGGGGGCCGAAAAAAGGTTGCGCCTGAATTAAAAAACGGAGGGCGGGATGAGATTCGGGGTGGGATTTTCTGCTTAGAAATGCTTTTGCATAGAATTTTGCGGAACGGCCGATTTTGGCTCCCCGGGAGGAAAATTCGTGATGCCGGCAGTAGGCGCGCCGGCCGGGGGGGCCGAAAAAAGGTTGCGCCCGAATTAAAAAACGGAGGGCGGGATGAGATTCGGGGTGGGATTTTCTGCTTAGAAATGCTTTCGCCTAGAATTTTGCGGAACGGCCGATTTTGGCTCCCCGGGAGGAAAATTCGTGATGCCAGCAGTAGGCGCGCCGGTCGGGTGGGCCGAAAAAAGGTTGCGCCCGAATTAAAAAAAGGAGGGCGGGATGAGATTCGCGGTAGGATTTTCTGCTTAGAAATGCTTTTGGATAGAATTTTGCGGAACGGCCGAATTTGGCTCCCCAAGAGGAAAATTCGTGATCCTGGCAGTATGCGCCGGCCGGGGGGGCCGAAAAAAGGTTGCGCCCGAATTAAAAAACGGAGGGCGGGATGAGATTCGGGGTGGGATTTTCTGCTTAGAAATGCTTTTGCATAGAATTTTGCGGAACGGCCGATTTTGGCTCCCCGGGAGGAAAATTCGTGATGCCGGCAGTAGCTGCGCCGGCCTGGGGGGCGAAAAAAGGTTGCGCCCGAATTAAAAAAAGGAGGGCGGGATGAGATTCGGGGTGGGATTTTCTGCTTAGAAATGCTTTCGCATAGAATTTTGCGGAACGGCCGATTTTGGCTCCCCGGGAGGAAAATTTGTGATGCCGGCAGTAGGCGCGCCGGCTGGGCGGCCGAAAAAAGGTTGCGCCCGAATTAAAAAACGGAGGGCGGGATGAGATTCGGGGTGGGATTTTCTGCTTAGAAATGCTTTTGGATAGAATTTTGCGGAACGGCCGATTTTGGCTCCCCGGGAGGAAAATTCGTGATGCCGGCAGTAGGCGCGCCGGCCGGGGGGGCCGAAAAAAGGTTGCGCCCGAAATAAAAAACGGAGGGCGGGATGAGATTCGGGGTGGGATTTTCTGCTTAGAAATGCTTTCGCCTAGAATTTTGCGGAACGGCCGATTTTGGCTCCCCGGGAGGAACATTCGTGATGCCGGCAGTAGGCGCGCTGGCCGGGGGGGCCGAAAAAAGGTTGCGCCCGAATTAAAAAACGGAGGGCGGGATGAGATTCGGGGTGGGAATTTCTGCTTAGAAATGCTTTCGCATAGAATTTTGCGGAACAGCCGATTTTGGCTCCCCGGGAGGAAAATTCGTGATGCCGGCATTAGGCGCGCCGGCCTGGGGGCCGAAAAATGGTTGCCCCCGAATTAAAAAATGGAGGGCGGGATGAGATTCGGGGTGGGATTTTCTGCTTAGAAATTCTTTCACATAGAATTTTGCGGAATGGCCGATTTTGGCTCCCCGGGAGGAAAATTCGTGATGCCGGCAGAAGGCGCGCCGGCCGGGGGGCCGAAAAAAGATTGCGCCCGAATTAAAAAACGGAGGGCGGGATGAGATTCGGGGTGGGATTTTCTACTTAGAAATGCTTTTGGATAGAATTTTGCGGAACGGCCGATTTTGGCTCCCCGTGAGGAAAATTCGTGATGCCGGCAATAGGCGCGCCGGCCGGGGGGGCCGAAAAAAGGTTGCGCCCGAATTAAAAAACGGAGGGCAGGATGAGATTCGGGGTGGGATTTTCTGCTTAGAAATGCTTTCGCCTAGAATTTTGCGGAACGGCCGATTTTGGCTCCCCGGGAGGAAAATTCGTTATGCCGGCAGTAGGCGCGCCGGCCGGGGGGGCCGAAAAAAGGTTGCGCCCGAATTAAAAAATGGAGGGCGGGATGAGATTCGGGGTGGGATTGTCTGCTTAGAAATGCTTTTGCCTAGAATTTTGCGGAACGGCCGATTTTGGCTCCCCGGGAGGAAAGTTCGTGATGCCGGCAGTAGGCGCGCCGGCCTGGGGGCCGAAAAAAGGTTGCGCCCGAATTAAAAAACGGAGGGCGGGATGAGATTCGGGGTGGGATTTTCTGCTTAGAAATGCTTTCGCCTAGAATTTTGCGGAACGGCCGATTTTGGCTCCCCGGGAGGAAAATTCGTGATGCCGGCAGTAGGCGCGCCGGCCTGGGGGCCGAAAAAAGGTTGCGCCCGAATTAAAAAACGGAGGGCGGGATGAGATTCGGGGTGGGATTTTCTGCTTAGAAATGCTTTTGCCTAGAATTTTGCGGAACGGCCGATTTTGGCTCCCCGGGAGGACAATTTGTGATGCCGGCATTAGGCGCGCCGGCCTGGGGGCCGAAAAAAGGTTGCCCCCGAATTAAAAAATGGAGGGCGGGATGAGATTCGGGGTGGGATTTTCTGCTTAGAAATTCTTTCGCATAAAATTTTGCGGAACGGCCGATTTTGGCTCCCCGGGAGGAAAGTTCGTGGTGCCGGCAGTAGGCGCGCCGGCCGGGGGGCCGAAAAAAGATTGCGCCCGAATTAAAAAACGGAGGGCGGGATGAGATTCGGGGTGGGATTTTCTACTTAGAAATGCTTTTGGATAGAATTTTGCGGAACGGCCGATTTTGGCTCCCCGTGAGGAAAATTCGTGATGCCGGCAATAGGCGCGCCGGCCGGGGGGGCCGAAAAAAGGTTGCGCCCGAATTAAAAAACGGAGGGCAGGATGAGATTCGGGGTGGGATTTTCTGCTTAGAAATGCTTTCGCCTAGAATTTTGCGGAACGGCCGATTTTGGCTCCCCGGGAGGAAAATTCGTTATGCCGGCAGTAGGCGCGCAGGCCGGGGGGGCCGAAAAAAGGTTGCGCCCGAATTAAAAAATGGAGGGCGGGATGAGATTCGGGGTGGGATTGTCTGCTTAGAAATGCTTTTGCCTAGAATTTTGCGGAACGGCCGATTTTGGCTCCCCGGGAGGAAAGTTCGTGATGCCGGCAGTAGGCGCGCCGGCCTGGGGGCCGAAAAAAGGTTGCGCCCGAATTAAAAAACGGAGGGCGGGATGAGATTCGGGGTGGGATTTTCTGCTTAGAAATGCTTTCGCCTAGAATTTTGCGGAACGGCCGATTTTGGCTCCCCGGGAGGAAAATTCGTGATGCCGGCAGTAGGCGCGCCGGCCTGGGGGCCGAAAAAAGGTTGCGCCCGAATTAAAAAACGGAGGGCGGGATGAGATTCGGGGTGGGATTTTCTGCTTAGAAATGCTTTTGCCTAGAATTTTGCGGAACGGCCGATTTTGGCTCCCCGGGAGGACAATTTGTGATGCCGGCATTAGGCGCGCCGGCCTGGGGGCCGAAAAAAGGTTGCCCCCGAATTAAAAAATGGAGGGCGGGATGAGATTCGGGGTGGGATTTTCTGCTTAGAAATTCTTTCGCATAAAATTTTGCGGAACGGCCGATTTTGGCTCCCCGGGAGGAAAGTTCGTGATGCCGGCAGTAGGCGCGCCGGCCGGGGGGCCGAAAAAAGATTGCGCCCTAATTAAAAAACGGAGGGCGGGATGAGATTCGGGGTGGGATTTTCTACTTACAAATGCTTTTGGATAGAATTTTGCGGAATGGCCGATTTTGGCTCCCCGTGAGGAAAATTCGTGATGCCGGCAATAGGCGCGCCGGCCGGGGGGCCGAAAAAACGTTGCGCCCGAATTAAAAAATGGAGGGCGGGATGAGATTCGGGGTGGGATTTTCTGCTTAGAAATGCTTTTGCATAGAATTTTGCGGAACGGCCGATTTTGGCTCCCCGGGAGGAAAATTCGTGATGCCGGCAGTAGGCGCGCCGGCCGGGGGGCCGAAAAAAGATTGCGCCCAAATTAAAAAACGGAGGGCGGGATGAGATTCGGGGTAGGATTTTCTACTTAGAAATGCTTTTGGATAGAAATTTGCGGAACGGCCGATTTTGGCTCCCCGTGAGGAAAATTCGTGATGCCGGCAATAGGCGCGCCGGCCGGGGGGGCCGAAAAAAGGTTGCGCCCGAATTAAAAAACGGAGGGCGGGATGAGATTCGGGGTGGGATTTTCTGCTTAGAAATGCTTTTGCATAGAATTTTGCGGAACGGCCGATTTTGGCTCCCCGGGAGGAAAATTCGTGATGCCGGCAGTAGGCGCGCCGGCCGGGGGGGGCCGAAAAAAGGTTGCGCCCGAATTAAAAAACGGAGGGCGGGATGAGATTCGGGGTGGGATTTTCTGCTTAGAAATGCTTTCGCCTAGAATTTTGCGGAACGGCCGATTTTGGCTCCCCGGGAGGAAAATTCGTGATGCCGGAAGTAGGCGCGCTTGCCGGGGGGGCCGAAAAAAGGTTGCGCCCGAATTAAAAAACGGAGGGCGGTATGAGATTCGGGGTGGGAATTTCTGCTTAGAAATGCTTTCGCATAGAATTTTGCGGAACAGCCGATTTTGGCTCCCCGGGAGGAAAATTCGTGATGCCGGCATTAGGCGCGCCGGCCTGGGGGCGGAAAAAAGGTTGCCCCCGAATTAAAAAATGGAGGGCGGGATGAGATTCGGGGTGGGATTTTCTGCTTAGAAATTCTTTCGCATAGAATTTTGCGGAACGGCCGATTTTGGCTCCCCGGGAGGAAAATTCGTGATGCCGGCAGTAGGCGCGCCGGCCGGGGGGCCGAAAAAAGGTTGCGCCCGAATTAAAAAACGGAGGGCGGGATGAGATTCGGGGTGGGATTTTCTGCTTAGAAATGCTTTCGCATAGAATTTTGCGGAACGGCCGATTTTGGCTCCCCGGGAGGAAAATTTGTGATGCCGGCAGTAGGCGCGCCATCTGGGCGGCCGAAAAAAGGTTGCGCCCGAATTAAAAAACGGAGGGCGGGATGAGATTCGGGCTGGGATTTTCTGCTTAGAAATGCTTTTGGATAGAATTTTGCGGAACGGCCGATTTTGGCTCCCCGGGAGGAAAATTCGTGATGCCGGCAGTAGGCGCGCCGGCCGGGGGGGCCGAAAAAACGTTGCGCCCGAAATAAAAAACGGAGGGCGGGATGAGATTCGGGGTGGGATTTTCTGCTTAGAAATGCTTTCGCCTAGAATTTTGCGGAACGGCCGATTTTGGCTCCCCGGGAGGAAAATTCGTGATGCCGGCAGTAGGCGCGCTGGCCGGGGGGGCCGAAAAAAGGTTGCGCCCGAATTAAAAACCGGAGGGCGGTATGAGATTCGGGGTGGGAATTTCTGCTTAGAAATGCTTTCGCATAGAATTTTGCGGAACAGCCGATTTTGGCTCCCCGGGAGGAAAATTCGTGATGCCGGCATTAGGCGCGCCGGCCTGGGGGCCGAAAAAAGGTTGCGCCCGAATTAAAAAATGGAGGGCGGGATGAGATTCGGGGTGGGATTTTCTGCTTAGAAATTCTTTTGCATAGAATTTTGCGGAACGGCCGATTTTGGCTCCCCGGGAGGAAAATTCGTGATGCCGGCATTAGGCGCGCCGGCCGGGGGGCCGAAAAAAGGTTGCGCCCGAATTAAAAAACGGAGGGCGGGATGAGATTCGGGGTGGGATTTTCTGCTTAGATATGCTTTCGCAAAAAATTTTGCGGAACGGCCGATTTTGGCTCCCCGGGAGGAAAGTTCGTGATGCCGGCAGTAGGCGCGCCGGCCGGGGGGCCGAAAAAAGATTGCGCCCGAATTAAAAAACGGAGGGCGGGATGAGATTCGGGGTGGGATTTTCTACTTAGAAATGCTTTTGGATAGAATTTTGCGGAACGGCCGATTTTGGCTCCCCGTGAGGAATAATTCGTGATGCCGGCAATAGGCGCGCCGGCCGGGGGGCCGAAAAAAGGTTGCGCCCGAATTAAAAAACGGAGGGCGGGATGAGATTCGGGGTGGGATTTTCTGCTTAGAAATGCTTTCGCATAGAATTTTGCGGAACGGCCGATTTTGGCTCCCCGGGAGGAAAATTTGTGATGCCGGCAGTAGGCGCGCCGGCTGGGCGGCCGAAAAAAGGTTGCGCCCGAATTAAAAAACGGAGGGCGGGATGAGATTCGGGGTGGGATTTTCTGCTTAGAAATGCTTTTGGATAGAATTTTGCGGAACGGCCGATTTTGGCTCCCCGGGAGGAAAATTCGTGATGCCGGCAGTAGGCGCGCCGGCCGGAGGGGCCGAAAAAAACGTTGCGCCCGAAATAAAAAACGGAGGGCGGGATGAGATTCGGGGTGGGATTTTCTGCTTAGAAATGCTTTCGCCTAGAATTTTGCGGAACGGCCGATTTTGGCTCCCCGGGAGGAAAATTCGTGATGTCGGCAGTAGGCGCGCTGGCCGGGGGGGCCGAAAAAAGGTTGCGCCCGAATTAAAAAACGGAGGGCGGGATGAGATTCGGGGTGGGAATTTCTGCTTAGAAATGCTTTCGCCTAGAATTTTGCGGAACGGCCGATTTTGACTCCCCGGGAGGAAAATTCGTGATGCCGGCATTAGACGCGCCGGCCTGGGGGCCGAAAAAAGGTTGCCCCCGAATTAAAAAATGGAGGGCGGGATGAGATTCGGGGTGGGATTTTCTGCTTAGAAATTCTTTCGCATAGAATTTTGCGGAACGGCCGATTTTGGCTCCCTGGGAGGAAAATTCGTGATGCCGGCAGTAGGCGCGCCGGCCGGGGGGCCGAAAAAAGTTTGCGCCCGAATTAAAAAACGGACGGCGGGATGAGATTCGGGGTGGGATTTTCTACTTAGAAATGCTTTTGGATAGAATTTTGCGGAACGGCCGATTTTGGCTCCCCGTGAGGAAAATTCGTGATGCCGGCAATAGGCGCGCCGGCCGGGGGGGCCGAAAAAAGGCTGCGCCCGAATTAAAAAACGGAGGGCGGGATGAGATTCGGGGTGGGATTTTCTGCTTAGAAATGCTTTCGCCTAGAATTTTGCGGAACGGCCGATTTTGGCTCCCCGTGAGGAAAATTCGTGATGCCGGCAATAGGCGCGCCGGCTAGGGGGGCCAAAAAAAGGTTGCGCCCGAATTAAAAAACGGAGGGCGGGATTAGATTCGGGGTGGGATTTTCTGCTTAGAAATGCTTTCGCATAGAATTTTGCGGAATGGCCGATTTTGGCTCCCCGGGAGGAAAATTCGTTATGCCGGCAGTAGGCGCGCCGGCTGGGGGGGCCGAAAAAAGGTTACGCCCGAATTAAAAAATGGAGGGCGGGATGAGATTCGGGGTGGGATTTTCTGCTTAGAAATGCTTTTGCCTAGAATTTTGCGGACCGGCCGATTTTGGCTCCCCGGGAGGAAAGTTCGTGATGCCGGCAGTAGGCGGGCCGGCCTGGGGGCCGAAAAAAGGTTGCGCCCGAATTAAAAAACGGAGGGCGGGATGAGATTCGGGGTGGGATTTTCTGCTTAGAAATGCTTTCGCCTAGAATTTTGCGGAACGGCCGATTTTGGCTCCCCGGGAGGAAAATTCGTGATGCCGGCAGTAGGCGCGCCGGCCTGGGGGCCGAAAAAAGGTTGCCCCCGAATTAAAAAATGGAGGGCGGGATGAGATTCGGGGTGGGATTTTCTGCTTAGAAATTCTTTCGCATAGAATTTTGCGGAACGGCCGATTTTGGCTCCCCGGGAGGAAAGTTCGTGATGCCGGCAGTAGGCGCGCCGGCCGGGGGGCCGAAAAAAGATTGCGCCCGAATTAAAAAACGGAGGGCGGGATGAGATTCGGGGTGGGATTTTCTACTTACAAATGCTTTTGAATAGAATTTTGCGGAACGGCCGATTTTGGCTCCCCGTCAGGAAAATTCGTGATGCCGGCAATAGGCACGCTGGCCGGGGGGCCGAAAAAAGGTTGCGCCCGAATTAAAAAATGGAGGGCGGGATGAGATTCGGGGTGGGATTTTCTGCTTAGAAATGCTTTTGGATAGAATTTTGTGGAACGGCCGATTTTGGCTCCCCGGGAGGAAAATTCGTGATGCCGGCAGTAGGCGCGCCGGCCGGGGGGCCGAAAAAAGATTGCGCCCGAATTAAAAAACGGAGGGCGGGATGAGATTCGGGGTAGGATGTTCTACTTAGAAATGCTTTTGGATAGAATTTTGCGGAACGGCCGATTTTGGCTCCCCGTGAGGAAAATTCGTGATGCCGGCAATAGGCGCGCCGGCCGGGGGGGCCGAAAAAATGTTGCGCCCGAATTAAAAAACGGAGGGCGGGATGAGATTCGGGGTGGGATTTTCTGCTTAGAAATGCTTTTGCATAGAATTTTGCGGAACGGCCGATTTTGGCTCCCCGGGAGGAAAATTCGTTATGCCGGCAGTAGGCGCGCCGGCCGGGGGGGCCGAAAAAAGGTTGCGCCCGAATTAAAAAACGGAGGGCGGGATGAGATTCGGGGTGGGATTTTCTGCTTAGAAATGCTTTCGCATAGAATTTTGCGGAACAGCCGATTTTGGCTCCCCGGGAGGAAAATTCGTTATGCCGGCAGTAGGCGCGCCGGCCGGGGGGGCCGAAAAAAGGTTGCGCCCGAATTAAAAAACGGAGGGCGGGATGAGATTCGGGGTGGGATTTTCTGCTTAAAAATGCTTTTGCATAGAATTTTGCGGAACGGCCGATTTTGGCTCCCCGGGAGGAAAATTCGTGATGCCAGCAGTAGGAGCGCCGGCCGGGGGGGGCCGAAAAAGGTTGCGCCCGAATTAAAAAACGGAGGGCGGGATGAGATTCGGGGTGGGATTTTCTCCTTAGAAATGCTTTCGCCTAGAATTTTGCGGAACGGCCGATTTTGGCTCCACGGGAGGAAAATACGTGATGCCGGCAGTAGGCGCGCCGGCCAGGGGGGCCGAAAAAGGTTGCGCCCGAATTAAAAAACGGAGGGCGGGATGAGATTCGGGGTGGGATTTTCTGCTTAGAAATGCTTTCGCGTAAAATTTTTCGGAATGGCCGATTTTGGTCCCCGGTCGGAAAATTCGTGATGCCGGCAGTAGGCGAGCCGGCCGGGGGGGCCGAAAAAAGGTTGCGCCCGAATTAAAAAACGGAGGGTGGGATGAGATTCGGGGTGGGATTTTCTGCTTAGAAATGCTTTTGCCTAGAATTTTTCGGAACGCCCGAATTTGGCTCCCCGGGAGGAAAATTCGTGATGCCGGCAGTAGGCGCGCCGGCCGGGGGGCCGAAAAAAGGTTGCGCCCGAATTAAAAAACGGAGGGCGGGATGAGATTCGGGGTGGGATTTTCTGCTTAGAAATGCTTTCGCATAGAATTTTTCGGAACGGCCGATTTTGGCTCCCCGGGAGGAAAATTCGTGATGCCGGCAGTAGGCGAGCCGGCCGGGGGGGCCGAAAAAAGGTTGCGCCCGAATTAAAAAACGGAGGGTGGGATGAGATTCGGGGTGGGATTTTCTGCTTAGAAATGCTTTTGCCTAGAATTTTTCGGAACGCCCGATTTTGGCTCCCCGGGAGGAAAATTCGTGATGCCGGCAGTAGGCGCGCCGGCCGGGGGGCCGAAAAGAGGTTGCGCCCGAATTAAAAAACGGAGGGCGGGATGAGATTCGGGGTGGGATTTTCTGCTTAGAAATGCTTTTGCCTAGAATTTTGCGGAACAGCCGATTTTGGCTCCCCGGGAGGAAAATTCGTGATGCCGGCATTAGGCGTGCCGGCCGGGGGGGGCCGAAAACAGGTTGCGCCCGAATTAAAAAACGGAGGGCGGGATGAGATTCGGGGTTTGATTTTCTGCTTAGAAATGCTTTTGCCTAGAATTTTTCGGAACGGCCGATTTTGGCTCCCCGGGAGGAAAATTCGTGATGCCGGCAGTAGGCGCGCCGGAGGGGGGGGGGCCGAAAAAAGGTTGCGCCCGAATTAAAAAACGGAGGGCGGGATGAGATTCGGGGTGGGATTTTCTGCTAGGAAATGCTTTCGCATAGAATTTTGCGGAACGGCCGATTTTGGCTCCCCGGGAGGAGAATTCGTGATGCCGGCAGTAGGCGCGCCGGCCGGGGGAGCCGAAAAAAGGTTGCGCCCGAATTAAAAAACAAAGAGCGGCATGAGATTCGGGGTGGGATTTTCTGCTTAGAAATGCTTTTGCATAGAATTTTTCGGAACGGCCGATTTTGGCTCCCCGGGGGGAAAATTCGTGATGCCGGCAGTAGGCGCGCCGGCCGGGGGGGCCGAAAAAAGGTTGCGCCCGAATTAAAAAACGGAGGGCGGGATGAGATTCGGGGTGGGATTTTCTGCTAACAAATGCTTTTGCAGAGATTTTTGCGGAACGGCCGATTTTGGCTACCCGGGAGGAAAATTCGTGATGCCGGAAGCAGGCGCGCCGGCATGGTGGCCGAAAAAAGGTTGCGCCCGAATTAAAAAACGGAGGGCGGGATGAGATTCGGGGTGGGATTTTCTGCTTAGAAATGCTTTTGCCAAGAATTTTTCGGAACGGCCGATTTTGGCTCCCCGGGAGGAAAATTCGTGATGCCGGCAGTAGGCGCGCCGGCCGGAGGGGCCGAAAAAACGTTGCGCCCGAAATAAAAAACGGAGGGCGGGATGAGATTCGGGGTGGGATTTTCTGCTTAGAAATGCTTTCGCCTAGAATTTTGCGGAACGGCCGATTTTGGCTCCCCGGGAGGAAAATTCGTGATGTCGGCAGTAGGCGCGCCGGCCGGGGGGGCCGAAAAAAGGTTGCGCCCGAATTAAAAAACGGAGGGCGGGATGAGATTCGGGGTGGGAATTTCTGCTTAGAAATGCTTTCGCCTAGAATTTTGCGGAACGGCCGATTTTGACTCCCCGGGAGGAAAATTCGTGATGCCGGCATTAGACGCGCCGGCCTGGGGGCCGAAAAAAGGTTGCCCCCGAATTAAAAAACGGAGGGCGGGATGAGATTCGGGGTGGGATTTTCTGCTTAGAAATGCTTTCGCCTAGAATTTTGCGGAACGGCCGATTTTGGCTCCCCGGGAGGAAAATTCGTGATGCCGGCAGTAGGCGCGCCGGCCGGGGGGCCGAAAAAAGTTTGCGCCCGAATTAAAAAACGGAGGGCGGGATGAGATTCGGGGTGGGATTTTCTACTTAGAAATGCTTTTGGATAGAATTTTGCGGAACGGCCGATTTTGGCTCCCCGTGAGGAAAATTCGTGATGCCGGCAATAGGCGCGCCGGCCGGGGGGGCCGAAAAAAGGCTGCGCCCGAATTAAAAAACGGAGGGCGGGATGAGATTCGGGGTGGGATTTTCTGCTTAGAAATGCTTTCGCCTAGAATTTTGCGGAACGGCCGATTTTGGCTCCCCGTGAGGAAAATTCGTGATGCCGGCAATAGGCGCGCCGGCTAGGGGGGCCAAAAAAAGGTTGCGCCCGAATTAAAAAACGGAGGGCGGGATTAGATTCGGGGTGGGATTTTCTGCTTAGAAATGCTTTCGCATAGAATTTTGCGGAATGGCCGATTTTGGCTCCCCGGGAGGAAAATTCGTTATGCCGGCAGTAGGCGCGCCGGCTGGGGGGGCCGAAAAAAGGTTACGCCCGAATTAAAAAATGGAGGGCGGGATGAGATTCGGGGTGGGATTTTCTGCTTAGAAATGCTTTTGCCTAGAATTTTGCGGAACGGCCGATTTTGGCTCCCCGGGAGGAAAGTTCGTGATGCCGGCAGTAGGCGCGCCGGCCTGGGGGCCGAAAAAAGGTTGCGCCCGAATTAAAAAACGGAGGGCGGGATGAGATTCGGGGTGGGATTTTCTGCTTAGAAATGCTTTCGCCTAGAATTTTGCGGAACGGCCGATTTTGGCTCCCCGGGAGGAAAATTCGTGATGCCGGCAGTAGGCGCGCCGGCCTGGGGGCCGAAAAAAGGTTGCCCCCGAATTAAAAAATGGAGGGCGGGATGAGATTCGGGGTGGGATTTTCTGCTTAGAAATTCTTTCGCATAGAATTTTGCGGAACGGCCGATTTTGGCTCCCCGGGAGGAAAGTTCGTGATGCCGGCAGTAGGCGCGCCGGCCGGGGGGCCGAAAAAAGATTGCGCCCGAATTAAAAAACGGAGGGCGGGATGAGATTCGGGGTGGGATTTTCTACTTACAAATGCTTTTGAATAGAATTTTGCGGAACGGCCGATTTTGGCTCCCCGTCAGGAAAATTCGTGATGCCGGCAATAGGCACGCCGGCCGGGGGGCCGAAAAAAGGTTGCGCCCGAATTAAAAAATGGAGGGCGGGATGAGATTCGGGGTGGGATTTTCTGCTTAGAAATGCTTTTGGATAGAATTTTGTGGAACGGCCGATTTTGGCTCCCCGGGAGGAAAATTCGTGATGCCGGCAGTAGGCGCGCCGGCCGGGGGGCCGAAAAAAGATTGCGCCCGAATTAAAAAACGGAGGGCGGGATGAGATTCGGGGTAGGATGTTCTACTTAGAAATGCTTTTGGATAGAATTTTGCGGAACGGCCGATTTTGGCTCCCCGTGAGGAAAATTCGTGATGCCGGCAATAGGCGCGCCGGCCGGGGGGGCCGAAAAAATGTTGCGCCCGAATTAAAAAACGGAGGGCGGGATGAGATTCGGGGTGGGATTTTCTGCTTAGAAATGCTTTTGCATAGAATTTTGCGGAACGGCCGATTTTGGCTCCCCGGGAGGAAAATTCGTTATGCCGGCAGTAGGCGCGCCGGCCGGGGGGGCCGAAAAAAGGTTGCGCCCGAATTAAAAAACGGAGGGCGGGATGAGATTCGGGGTGGGATTTTCTGCTTAGAAATGCTTTCGCATAGAATTTTGCGGAACAGCCGATTTTGGCTCCCCGGGAGGAAAATTCGTTATGCCGGCAGTAGGCGCGCCGGCCGGGGGGGCCGAAAAAAGGTTGCGCCCGAATTAAAAAACGGAGGGCGGGATGAGATTCGGGGTGGGATTTTCTGCTTAAAAATGCTTTTGCATAGAATTTTGCGGAACGGCCGATTTTGGCTCCCCGGGAGGAAAATTCGTGATGCCAGCAGTAGGAGCGCCGGCCGGGGGGGGCCGAAAAAGGTTGCGCCCGAATTAAAAAACGGAGGGCGGGATGAGATTCGGGGTGGGATTTTCTCCTTAGAAATGCTTTCGCCTAGAATTTTGCGGAACGGCCGATTTTGGCTCCACGGGAGGAAAATACGTGATGCCGGCAGTAGGCGCGCCGGCCAGGGGGGCCGAAAAAGGTTGCGCCCGAATTAAAAAACGGAGGGCGGGATGAGATTCGGGGTGGGATTTTCTGCTTAGAAATGCTTTCGCGTAAAATTTTTCGGAATGGCCGATTTTGGTCCCCGGTCGGAAAATTCGTGATGCCGGCAGTAGGCGCGCCGGCCGGGGGGGGCCGAAAAAAGGTTGCGCCCGATTTAAAAAACGGAGGGCGGGAAGAGATTCGGGGTGGGATTTTCTGCTTAGAAATGCTTTTGCATAGAATTTTTCGGAACGGCCGATTTTGGCTCCCCGGGAGGAAAATTCGTGATGCCGGCAGTAGGCGCGCCGGCCAGGGGGCTGAAAAAGGTTGAGCCCGAATTAAAAAACGGAGGGCGGGATGAGATTCGGGGTTTGATTTTCTGCTTAGAAATGCTTTCGCATAGAATTTTGCGGAACGGCCGATTTTGGCTCCCCGGGAGGAAAATTCGTGATGCCGGCAGTAGGCGAGCCGGCCGGGGGGGCCGAAAAAAGGTTGCGCCGAATTAAAAAACGGAGGGTGGGATGAGATTCGGGGTGGGATTTTCTGCTTAGAAATGCTTTTGCCTAGAATTTTTCGGAACGCCCGATTTTGGCTCCCCGGGAGGAAAATTCGTGATGCCGGCAGTAGGCGCGCCGGCCGGGGGGCCGAAAAAAGGTTGCGCCCGAATTAAAAAACGGAGGGCGGGATGAGATTCGGGGTGGGATTTTCTGCTTAGAAATGCTTTTGCCTAGAATTTTGCGGAACAGCCGATTTTGGCTCCCCGGGAGGAAAATTCGTGATGCCGGCATTAGGCGTGCCGGCCGGGGGGGGCCTAAAAAAGGTTGCGCCCGAATTAAAAAACGGAGGGCGGGATGAGATTCGGGGTTTGATTTTCTGCTTAGAAATGCTTTTGCCTAGAATTTTTCGGAACGGCCGATTTTGGCTCCCCGGGAGGAAAATTCGTGATGCCGGCAGTAGGTGCGCCGGAGGGGGGGGGCCGAAAAAAGGTTGCGCCCGAATTAAAACACGGAGGGCGGGATGAGATTCGGGGTGGGATTTTCTGCTAGGAAATGCTTTCGCATAGAATTTTGCGGAACGGCCGATTTTGGCTCCCCGGGAGGAGAATTCGTGATGCCGGCAGTAGGCGCGCCGGCCGGGGGAGCCGAAAAAAGGTTGCGCCCGAATTAAAAAACAAAGAGCGGCATAAGATTCGGGGTGGGATTTTCTGCTTAGAAATGCTTTTGCATAGAATTTTTCGGAACGGCCGATTTTGGCTCCCCGGGAGGAAAATTCGTGATGCCGGCAGTAGGCGCGCCGGCCGGGGGGGCCGAAAAACGGTTGCGCCCAAATTAAAAAACGGAGGGCGGGATGAGATTCGGGGTGGGATTTTCTGCTAACAAATGCTTTTGCATAGATTTTTGCGGAACGGCCGATTTTGGCTACCCGGGAGGAAAATTCGTGATGCCGGAAGCAGGCGCGCCGGCATGGTGGCCGAAAAAAGGTTGCGCCCGAATTAAAAAACGGAGGGCGGGATGAGATTCGGGGTGGGATTTTCTGCTTAGAAATGCTTTTGCCAAGAATTTTTCGGAACGGCCGATTTTGGCTCCCCGGGAGGAAAATTCGTGATGCCGGCAGTAGGCGTGCCGGCCAGGGGGCCGAAAAAGGTTGCCCCCGAATTAAAAAACGGAGGGCGGGATGAGATTCGGGGTGGGATTTTCTGCTTAGAAATGCTTTCGCATAGAATTTTGCGGAACGGCCGATTTTGGCTCCCCGGGAGGAAAATTCGTGATGCCGGCAGTAGGCGAGCCGGCCGGGGGGGCCGAAAAAAGGTTGCGCCCGAATTAAAAAACGGAGGGTGGGATGAGATTCGGGGTGGGATTTTCTGCTTAGAAATGCTTTTGCCTAGAATTTTTCGGAACGCCCGAATTTGGCTCCCCGGGAGGAAAATTCGTGATGCCGGCAGTAGGCGCGCCGGCCGGGGGGCCGAAAAAAGGTTGCGCCCGAATTAAAAAACGGAGGGCGGGATGAGATTCGGGGTGGGATTTTCTGCTTAGAAATGCTTTCGCATAGAATTTTTCGGAACGGCCGATTTTGGCTCCCCGGGAGGAAAATTCGTGATGCCGGCAGTAGGCGAGCCGGCCGGGGGGGCCGAAAAAAGGTTGCGCCCGAATTAAAAAACGGAGGGTGGGATGAGATTCGGGGTGGGATTTTCTGCTTAGAAATGCTTTTGCCTAGAATTTTTCGGAACGCCCGATTTTGGCTCCCCGGGAGGAAAATTCGTGATGCCGGCAGTAGGCGCGCCGGCCGGGGGGCCGAAAAGAGGTTGCGCCCGAATTAAAAAACGGAGGGCGGGATGAGATTCGGGGTGGGATTTTCTGCTTAGAAATGCTTTTGCCTAGAATTTTGCGGAACAGCCGATTTTGGCTCCCCGGGAGGAAAATTCGTGATGCCGGCATTAGGCGTGCCGGCCGGGGGGGGCCGAAAACAGGTTGCGCCCGAATTAAAAAACGGAGGGCGGGATGAGATTCGGGGTTTGATTTTCTGCTTAGAAATGCTTTTGCCTAGAATTTTTCGGAACGGCCGATTTTGGCTCCCCGGGAGGAAAATTCGTGATGCCGGCAGTAGGCGCGCCGGAGGGGGGGGGGCCGAAAAAAGGTTGGCCCGAATTAAAAAACGGAGGGCGGGATGAGATTCGGGGTGGGATTTTCTGCTAGGAAATGCTTTCGCATAGAATTTTGCGGAACGGCCGATTTTGGCTCCCCGGGAGGAGAATTCGTGATGCCGGCAGTAGGCGCGCCGGCCGGGGGAGCCGAAAAAAGGTTGCGCCCGAATTAAAAAACAAAGAGCGGCATGAGATTCGGGGTGGGATTTTCTGCTTAGAAATGCTTTTGCATAGAATTTTTCGGAACGGCCGATTTTGGCTCCCCGGGAGGAAAATTCGTGATGCCGGCAGTAGGCGCGCCGGCCGGGGGGGCCGAAAAAAGGTTGCGCCCGAATTAAAAAACGGAGGGCGGGATGAGATTCGGGGTGGGATTTTCTGCTAACAAATGCTTTTGCAGAGATTTTTGCGGAACGGCCGATTTTGGCTACCCGGGAGGAAAATTCGTGATGCCGGAAGCAGGCGCGCCGGCATGGTGGCCGAAAAAAGGTTGCGCCCGAATTAAAAAACGGAGGGCGGGATGAGATTCGGGGTGGGATTTTCTGCTTAGAAATGCTTTTGCCAAGAATTTTTCGGAACGGCCGATTTTGGCTCCCCGGGAGGAAAATTCGTGATGCCGGCAGTAGGCGTGCCGGCCAGGGGGCCGAAAAAGGTTGCCCCCGAATTAAAAAACGGAGGGCGGGATGAGATTCGGGGTGGGATTTTCTGCTTAGAAATGCTTTTGCATAGAATTTTGCGGAACGGCCGATTTTGGCTCCCCGGGAGGAAAATTCGTGATGCCGGCAGTAGGCGCGCCGGCCGGGGGGGGCCGAAAAAAGGTTGCGCCCGAATTAAAAAACGGAAGGCGGGATGAGGTTCGGGTTGGAATTTTCTGCTTAGAAATGCTTTAGCATAGAATTTTGCGGAACGGCCGATTTTGGCTCCCCGGGAGGAAAATTTGTGATGCCGGCAGTAGGCGCGCCGGCAGGGGGGGACGAAAAAAGTTTGCGCCCGATTTAAAAAACGGAGGGCGGGATGAGATTCGGGGTGGGATTTTCTGCTTAGAAATGCTCTGTATAGAATTTTGCGGAACGGCCGATTTTGGCTCCCCGGGAGGAAAATTCGTGATGCCGGCAGTAGGCGCGCCGGCCGGGGGGCCGAAAAAATGTTGCGCCCGATTTAAAAAACGGAGGGCGGGATGAGATTCGGGGTGGGATTTTCTGCTTAGAAAGGTTTTTGCATAGAATTTTGCGGAACGGCCGATTTTGGCTCCCCGGGAGGAAAATTCGTGATGCCGGCAGTAGGCTAGCCGGCCGGTGGGCCGAAAAAAGGTTGCGCCCGAATTAAAAAACGGAAGGCGGGATGAGGTTCGGGTTGGAATTTTCTGCTTAGAAATACTTTAGCATAAAATTTTGCAAAACGGCCGATTTTGGCTCCCCGGGAGGAAAATTCGTGATGCCGGCAGTAGGCGCGCCGGCCGGGGGGGCCGAAAATAGGTTGCGCCCGAATTAAAAAACGGAGGGCGGGATGAGATTCGGGGTGGGATTTTCTGCTTAGAAATGCTTTCGCGTAAAATTTTTCGGAACGGCCGATTTTGGTCCCCGGGAGGAAAATTCGTGATGCCGGCAGTAGGCGCGCCGGCCGGGGGGGGCCGAAAAAAGGTTGCACCCGCTTTGAAAAACGGAGGGCGGGAAGAGATTCGGTGTGGGATTTTCTGCTTAGAAATGCTTTTGCATAGAATTTTGCGGAATGGCCGATTTTGGCTCCCCGGGAGGAAAATTCGTGATGCCGGCAGTAGGCGCGCCGGCCGGGGGGGCCGAAAAAAGGTTGCGCCCAAATTAAAAAACGGAAGGCGGGATGAGGTTCGGGTTGGAATTTTCTGCTTAGAAATGCTTTAGCATAGAATTTTGCGGAACGGCCGATTTTGGCTCCCCGGGAGGAAAATTCGTGATGCCGGCAGTAGGCGCGCCGGCCGGGGGGGACGAAAAAAGGTTGCGCCCGATTTAAAAAACGGAGGGCGGGATGAGATTCGGGGTGGGATTTTCTGCTTAGAAATGCTTTAGCATAGAATTTTGCGGAACGGCCGATTTTGGCTCCCCGGGAGGAAAATTCGTGATGCCGGCAGTAGGCGGGCCGGCCGGGGGGGTCGAAAAAAAGTTGCACCCGATTGAGAAAACAGAGGGCGGGATGAGATTCGGGGTGGGATTTTCTGCTTAGAAATGCTTTTGCATAGAATTTTGCGGAACGGCCGATTTTGGCTCCCCGGGAGGAAAATTCGTGATGCCGGCAGTAGGCGCGCCGGCCAGGGGGCCGAAAAAAGGTTGCGCCCGAATTAAAAAACGGAGGGCGGGATGAGATTCGGGGTGGGATTTTCTGCTTAGAAATGCTTTTGGATAGAATTTTGCGGAACGGCCGATTTTGGCTCCCCGGGAGGAAAATTCGTAATGCCGGCAGTAGGAGCACCGGCCGGGGGGCCGAAAAAAGGTTGCGCCCGAATTAAAAAACGGAGGGCGGGATGAGATTCGGGGTGGGATTTTCTGCTTAGAAATGCTTTCGCGTAAAATTTTTCGGAACGGCCAATTTTGGTCCCCGGGAGGAAAATTCGTGATGCCGGCAGTAGGCGCGCCGGCCGGGGGGGCCGAAAAAAGTTTGCACCCGATTTAAAAAACGGAGGGCGGGAAGAGATTCGGGGTGGGATTTTCTGCTTAGAAATGCTTTTGCATAGAATTTTGCGGAACGGCCGATTTTGGCTCCCCGGGACGAAAATTCGTGATGCCGGCAGTAGGCGCACCGGCCGGGGGGGCCGAAAAAAGGTTGCGCCCGAATTAAAAAAAGGAAGGCGGGATGAGGTTCGGGTTGGAATTTTCTGCTGAGAAATGCTTTAGCATAGAATTTTGCGGAACGGCCGATTTTGGCTCCCCGGGAGGAAAATTCGTGATGCCGGCAGTTGGCGCGCCGGCCGGGGGGGCCGAAAAAAGGTTGCGCCCGAATTAAAAAACGGAGGGCGGGATGAGATTCGGGGTGGGATTTTCTGCTTAGAAATGCTTTCGCATAGAATTTTTCGGAACGGCCGATTTTGGCTCCCCGGGAGGAAAATACGTGATGCCGGCAGTAGGCGCGCCGGCCGGGGGGGCCGAAAAAAGGTTGCGCCCGAATTAAAAAACGGAGGGCGGGATGAGATTCGGGGTGGGATTTTCTGCTTAGAAATGGTTTCGCGTAAAATTTTTTGGAACGGCCGATTTTGGTGCCCGGGAGGAAAATTCGTGATGCCGGCAGTAGGCGCGCCGGCCGGGGGGGCCAAAAAAAGGTTGCGCCCGATTTAAAAAACGGAGGGCGGGAAGAGATTCGGGGTGGGATTTTCTGCTTAGAAATGCTTTTGCATAGAATTTTGCGGAACAGCCGATTTTGGCTCCCCGGGAGGAAAATTCGTGATGCCGGCAGTAGGCGCGCCGGCCGGGGGGGCCGAAAAAAGGTTGCGCCCGAATTAAAAAACAGAAGGCGGGATGAGGTTCGGGTTGGAATTTTCTGCTTAGAAATGCTTTAGCATAGAATTTTGCGGAACGGCCGATTTTGGCTCCCCGGGAGGAAAATTCGTGATGCCGGCAGTAGGCGCGCCGGACGGGGGGGACGAAAAAAGTTTGCGCCCGATTTAAAAAACGGAGGGCGGGATGAGATTCGGGGTGGGATTTTCTGCTTAGAAATGCTCTGTATAGAATTTTGCGGAACGGCCGATTTTGGCTCCCCGGGAGGAAAATTCGTGATGCCGGCAGCAGGCGCGCCGGCCGGGGGGGTCGAAAAAAAGTTGCACCCGACTGAGAAAACAGAGGGCGGGATGAGATTCGGGGTGGGATTTTCTGCTTAGAAATGCTTTTGCATAGAATTTTGCGGAACGGCCGATGTTGGCTCCCCGGGAGGAAAATTCGTGATGCCGGCAGTAGGCGCGCCGGCCAGGGGGCCGAAAAAAGGTTGCGCCCGAATTAAAAAACGGAGTGCGGGATGAGATTCGGGGTGGGATTTTCTGCTTAGAAATGCTTTCGCGTAAAATTTTTCGGAACGGCCAATTTTGGTCCCCGGGAGGAAAATTCGTGATGCCGGCAGTAGGCGCGCCGGCCGGGGGGGCCGAAAAAAGTTTGCACCCGATTTAAAAAACGGAGGGCGGGAAGAGATTCGGGGTGTGATTTTCTGCTTAGAAATGCTTTTGCATAGAATTTTGCGGAACGGCCGATTTTGGCTCCCCGGGACGAAAATTCGTGATGCCGGCAGTAGGCGCACCGGCCGGGGGGGCCGAAAAAAGGTTGCGCCCGAATTAAAAAAAGGAAGGCGGGATGAGGTTCGGGTTGGAATTTTCTGCTGAGAAATGCTTTAGCATAGAATTTTGCGGAACGGCCGATTTTGGCTCCCCGGGAGGAAAATTCGTGATGCCGGCAGTTGGCGCGCCGGCCGGGGGGGCCGAAAAAAGGTTGCGCCCGAATTCAAAAACGGAGGGCGGGATGAGATTCGGGGTGGGATTTTCTGCTTAGAAATGCTTTCGCATAGAATTTTTCGGAACGGCCGATTTTGGCTCCCCGGGAGGAAAATACGTGATGCCGGCAGTAGGCGCGCCGGCCGGGGGGGCCGAAAAAAGGTTGCGCCCGAATTAAAAAACGGAGGGCGGGATGAGATTCGGGGTGGGATTTTCTGCTTAGAAATGGTTTCGCGTAAAATTTTTCGGAACGGCCGATTTTGGTGCCCGGGAGGAAAATTCGTGATGCCGGCAGTAGGCGCGCCGGCCGGGGGGGCCAAAAAAAGGTTGCGCCCGATTTAAAAAACGGAGGGCGGGAAGAGATTCGGGGTGGGATTTTCTGCTTAGAAATGCTTTTGCATAGAATTTTGCGGAACAGCCGATTTTGGCTCCCCGGGAGGAAAATTCGTGATGCCGGCAGTAGGCGCGCCGGCCGGGGGGGCCGAAAAAAGGTTGCGCCCGAATTAAAAAACAGAAGGCGGGATGAGGTTCGGGTTGGAATTTTCTGCTTAGAAATGCTTTAGCATAGAATTTTGCGGAACGGCCGATTTTGGCTCCCCGGGAGGAAAATTCGTGATGCCGGCAGTAGGCGCGCCGGACGGGGGGGACGAAAAAAGGTTGCGCCTGATTTAAAAAATGGAGGGCGGGATGAGATTCGGGGTGGGATTTTCTGCTTAGAAATGCTTTAGCATAGAATTTTGCGGAACGGCCGATTTTGGCTCCCCGGGAGGAAAATTCGTGATGCCGGCAGTAGGCGCGCCGGCCGGGGGGGACGAAAAAAGTTTGCGCCCAATTTAAAAAACGGAGGGCGGGATGAGATTCGGGGTGGGATTTTCTGCTTAGAAATGCTCTGTATAGAATTTTGCGGAACGGCCGATTTTGGCTCCCCGGGAGGAAAATTCGTGATGCCGGCAGCAGGCGCGCCGGCCGGGGGGGTCGAAAAAAAGTTGCACCCGACTGAGAAAACAGAGGGCGGGATGAGATTCGGGGTGGGATTTTCTGCTTAGAAATGCTTTCGCATAGAATTTTTCGGAACGGCCGATTTTGGCTCCCCGGGAGGAAAATACGTGATGCCGGCAGTAGGCGCGCCGGCCGGGGGGGCCGAAAAAAGGTTGCGCCCGAATTAAAAAATGGAGGGCGGGATGAGATTCGGGGTGGGATTTTTTGCTTAGAAATGCTTTCGCGTAAAATTTTTCGGAACTGCCAATTTTGGTCCCCGGGAGGAAAATTCGTGATGCCGGCAGTAGGCGCGCCGGCCGGGGGGGCCGAAAAAACTTTGCACCCGATTTAAAAAACGGAGGGCGGGAAGAGATTCGGGGTGGGATTTTCTGCTTAGAAATGCTTTTGCATAGAATTTTGCGGAACGGCCGATTTTGGCTCCCCGGGACGAAAATTCGTGATGCCGGCAGTAGGTGCACCGGCCGGGGGGGGCCGAAAAAAGGTTGCGCCCGAATTAAAAAAAGGAAGGCGGGATGAGGTTCGGGTTGGAATTTTCTGCTGAGAAATGCTTTAGCATAGAATTTTGCGGAACGGCCGATTTTGGCTCCCCGGGAGGAAAATTCGTGATGCCGGCAGTAGGCGCCTCGGCCGGGGGGGCCGAAAAAAGGTTGCGCCCGAATTAAAAAACGGAGGGCGGGATGAGATTCGGGGTGGGATTTTCTGCTTAGAAATGCTTTCGCATAGAATTTTTCAGAACGGCCGATTTTGGCTCCCCGGGAGGAAAATACGTGATGCCGGCAGTAGGCGCGCCGGCCGGGGGGTCCGAAAAAAGGTTGCACCCGAATTAAAAAACGGAGGGCGGGATGAGATTCGGGGTGGGATTTTCGCTTAGAAATGCTTTCGCGTAAAATTTTTCGGAACGGCCAATTTTGGTCCCCGGGAGGACAATTCGTGATGCCGGCAGTAGGCGCGCCGGCCGGGGGGGCCGAAAAAAGGTTGCACCCTATTTAAAAAACGGAGGGCGGGATGAGATTCGGGGTGGGATTTTCTGCTTAGAAATGCTTTCGCATAGAATTTTTCGGAACGGCCGATTTTGGCTCCCCGGGAGGAAAATACGTGATGCCGGCAGTAGGCGCGCCGGCCGGGGGGGCCGAAAAAAGGTTGCGCCCGAATTAAAAAATGGAGGGCGGGATGAGATTCGGGGTGGGATTTTCTGCTTAGAAATGCTTTCGCGTAAAATTTTTCGGAACTGCCAATTTTGGTCCCCGGGAGGAAAATTCGTGATGCCGGCAGTAGGCGCGCCGGCCGGGGGGGCCGAAAAAACTTTGCACCCGATTTAAAAAACGGAGGGCGGGAAGAGATTCGGGGTGGGATTTTCTGCTTAGAAATGCTTTTGCATAGAATTTTGCGGAACGGCCGATTTTGGCTCCCCGGGACGAAAATTCGTGATGCCGGCAGTAGGCGCACCGGCCGGGGGGGCCGAAAAAAGGTTGCGCCCGAATTAAAAAAAGGAAGGCGGGATGAGGTTCGGGTTGGAATTTTCTGCTGAGAAATGCTTTAGCATAGAATTTTGCGGAACGGCCGATTTTGGCTCCCCGGGAGGAAAATTCGTGATGCCGGCAGTAGGCGCGTCGGCCGGGGGGGCCGAAAAAAGGTTGCGCCCGAATTAAAAAACGGAGGGCGGGATGAGATTCGGGGTGGGATTTTCTGCTTAGAAATGCTTTCGCATAGAATTTTTCAGAACGGCCGATTTTGGCTCCCCGGGAGGAAAATACGTGATGCCGGCAGTAGGCGCGCCGGCCGGGGGGGCCGAAAAAATGTTGCACCCGAATTAAAAAACGGAGGGCGGGATGAGATTCGGGGTGGGATTTTCTGCTTAGAAATGCTTTCGCGTAAAATTTTTCGGAACGGCCAATTTTGGTCCCCGGGAGGACAATTCGTGATGCCGGCAGTAGGCGCTCCGGCCGGGGGGGCCGAAAAAAGGTTGCACCCTATTTAAAAAACGGAGGGCGGGAAGAGATTCGGGGTGGGATTTTCTGCTTAGAAATGCTTTTGCATAGAATTTTGCGGAACGACCGATTTTGGCTCCCCGGGACGAAAATTCGTGATGCCGGCAGTAGGCGCGCCGGCCGGGGGGGCCGAAAAAAGGTTGCTACCGAATTAAAAAAAGGAAGGCGGGATGAGGTTCGGGTTGGAATTTTCTGCTTAGAAATGCTTTAGCATAGAATTTTGCGGAACGGCCGATTTTGGCTCCCCGGGAGGAAAATTCGTGATGCCGGCAGTAGGCGCGCCGGCCGGGGGGGCCGAAAAAAGGTTGCGCCCGAATTTAAAAACGGAGGGCGGGATGAGATTCGGGGTGGGATTTTATCCTTAGAAATGCTTTTGCATAGAATTTTGCGGAACGGCCGATTTTGGCTCCCCGGGAGGACAATTCGTGATGCCGGCAGTAGGCGCGCCGGCCAGGGGGCCGAAAAAAGGTTGCGCCCGAATTAAAAAACGGAGGGCGGGATGAGATTCGGGGTGGGATTTTCTGCTTAGAAATGCTTTTGGATAGAATTTTGCGGAACGGCCGATTTTGGCTACCCGGGAGGAAAATTCATGATGCCGGCAGTAGGCGCGCCAGCCGGGGGGGCCGAAAAAAGGTTGCGCCCGAATTAAAAAACGGAGGGCGGGATGAGATTCGGGGTGGGATTTTCTGCTTAGAAATGCTTTCGCATAGAATTTTTCGGAACGGCCGATTTTGGCTCCCCGGGAGGAAAATACGTGATGCCGGCAGTAGGCGCGCCGGCCGGGGGGGCCTAAAAAAGGTTGCGCCCGAATTAAAAAATGGAGGGCGGGATGAGATTCGGGGTGGGATTTTTTGCTTAGAAATGCTTTCGCGTAAAATTTTTCGGAACTGCCAATTTTGGTCCCCGGGAGGAAAATTCGTGATGCCGGCAGTAGGCGCGCCGGCCGGGGGGGCCGAAAAAAGGTTGCGCCCGAATTAAAAAAAGGAAGGCGGGATGAGGTTCGGGTTGGAATTTTCTGCTGAGAAATGCTTTAGCATAGAATTTTGCGGAACGGCCGATTTTGGCTCCCCGGGAGGAAAATTCGTGATGCCGGCAGTAGGCGCCTCGGCCGGGGGGGCCGAAAAAAGGTTGCGCCCGAATTAAAAAACGGAGGGCGGGATGAGATTCGGGGTGGGATTTTCTGCTTAGAAATGCTTTCGCATAGGATTTTTCAGAACGGCCGATTTTGGCTCCCCGGGAGGAAAATACGTGATGCCGGCAGTAGGCGCGCCGGCCGGGGGGTCCGAAAAAAGGTTGCACCCGAATTAAAAAACGGAGGGCGGGATGAGATTCGGGGTGGGATTTTCGCTTAGAAATGCTTTCGCGTAAAATTTTTCGGAACGGCCAATTTTGGTCCCCGGGAGGACAATTCGTGATGCCGGCAGTAGGCGCGCCGGCCGGGGGGGCCGAAAAAAGGTTGCACCCTATTTAAAAAACGGAGGGCGGGATGAGATTCGGGGTGGGATTTTCTGCTTAGAAATGCTTTCGCATAGAATTTTTCGGAACGGCCGATTTTGGCTTCCCGGGAGGAAAATACGTGATGCCGGCAGTAGGCGCGCCGGCCGGGGGGGCCGAAAAAAGGTTGCGCCCGAATTAAAAAATGGAGGGCGGGATGAGATTCGGGGTGGGATTTTCTGCTTAGAAATGCTTTCGCGTAAAATTTTTCGGAACTGCCAATTTTGGTCCCCGGGAGGAAAATTCGTGATGCCGGCAGTAGGCGCGCCGGCCGGGGGGGCCGAAAAAACTTTGCACCCGATTTAAAAAACGGAGGGCGGGAAGAGATTCGGGGTGGGATTTTCTGCTTAGAAATGCTTTTGCATAGAATTTTGCGGAACGGCCGATTTTGGCTCCCCGGGACGAAAATTCGTGATGCCGGCAGTAGGCGCACCGGCCGGGGGGGCCGAAAAAAGGTTGCGCCCGAATTAAAAAAAGGAAGGCGGGATGAGGTTCGGGTTGGAATTTTCTGCTGAGAAATGCTTTAGCATAGAATTTTGCGGAACGGCCGATTTTGGCTCCCCGGGAGGAAAATTCGTGATGCCGGCAGTAGGCGCGTCGGCCGGGGGGGCCGAAAAAAGGTTGCGCCCGAATTAAAAAACGGAGGGCGGGATGAGATTCGGGGTGGGATTTTCTGCTTAGAAATGCTTTCGCATAGAATTTTTCAGAACGGCCGATTTTGGCTCCCCGGGAGGAAAATACGTGATGCCGGCAGTAGGCGCGCCGGCCGGGGGGGCCGAAAAAATGTTGCACCCGAATTAAAAAACGGAGGGCGGGATGAGATTCGGGGTGGGATTTTCTGCTTAGAAATGCTTTCGCGTAAAATTTTTCGGAACGGCCAATTTTGGTCCCCGGGAGGACAATTCGTGATGCCGGCAGTAGGCGCTCCGGCCGGGGGGGCCGAAAAAAGGTTGCACCCTATTTAAAAAACGGAGGGCGGGAAGAGATTCGGGGTGGGATTTTCTGCTTAGAAATGCTTTTGCATAGAATTTTGCGGAACGACCGATTTTGGCTCCCCGGGACGAAAATTCGTGATGCCGGCAGTAGGCGCGCCGGCCGGGGGGGCCGAAAAAAGGTTGCTACCGAATTAAAAAAAGGAAGGCGGGATGAGGTTCGGGTTGGAATTTTCTGCTTAGAAATGCTTTAGCATAGAATTTTGCGGAACGGCCGATTTTGGCTCCCCGGGAGGAAAATTCGTGATGCCGGCAGTAGGCGCGCCGGCCGGGGGGGCCGAAAAAAGGTTGCGCCCGAATTTAAAAACGGAGGGCGGGATGAGATTCGGGGTGGGATTTTATCCTTAGAAATGCTTTTGCATAGAATTTTGCGGAACGGCCGATTTTGGCTCCCCGGGAGGACAATTCGTGATGCCGGCAGTAGGCGCGCCGGCCAGGGGGCCGAAAAAAGGTTGCGCCCGAATTAAAAAACGGAGGGCGGGATGAGATTCGGGGTGGGATTTTCTGCTTAGAAATGCTTTCGCGTAAAATTTTTCGGAACGGCCAATTTTGGTCCCCGGGAGGAAAATTCGTGATGCCGGCAGTAGGCGCGCCGGCCGGGGGGGCCGAAAAAAGTTTGCACCCGATTTAAAAAACGGAGGGCGGGAAGAGATTCGGGGTGTGATTTTCTGCTTAGAAATGCTTTTGCATAGAATTTTGCGGAACGGCCGATTTTGGCTCCCCGGGACGAAAATTCGTGATGCCGGCAGTAGGCGCACCGGCCGGGGGGGCCGAAAAAAGGTTGCGCCCGAATTAAAAAAAGGAAGGCGGGATGAGGTTCGGGTTGGAATTTTCTGCTGAGAAATGCTTTAGCATAGAATTTTGCGGAACGGCCGATTTTGGCTCCCCGGGAGGAAAATTCGTGATGCCGGCAGTTGGCGCGCCGGCCGGGGGGGCCGAAAAAAGGTTGCGCCCGAATTCAAAAACGGAGGGCGGGATGAGATTCGGGGTGGGATTTTCTGCTTAGAAATGCTTTCGCATAGAATTTTTCGGAACGGCCGATTTTGGCTCCCCGGGAGGAAAATACGTGATGCCGGCAGTAGGCGCGCCGGCCGGGGGGGCCGAAAAAAGGTTGCGCCCGAATTAAAAAACGGAGGGCGGGATGAGATTCGGGGTGGGATTTTCTGCTTAGAAATGGTTTCGCGTAAAATTTTTCGGAACGGCCGATTTTGGTGCCCGGGAGGAAAATTCGTGATGCCGGCAGTAGGCGCGCCGGCCGGGGGGGCCAAAAAAAGGTTGCGCCCGATTTAAAAAACGGAGGGCGGGAAGAGATTCGGGGTGGGATTTTCTGCTTAGAAATGCTTTTGCATAGAATTTTGCGGAACAGCCGATTTTGGCTCCCCGGGAGGAAAATTCGTGATGCCGGCAGTAGGCGCGCCGGCCGGGGGGGCCGAAAAAAGGTTGCGCCCGAATTAAAAAACAGAAGGCGGGATGAGGTTCGGGTTGGAATTTTCTGCTTAGAAATGCTTTAGCATAGAATTTTGCGGAACGGCCGATTTTGGCTCCCCGGGAGGAAAATTCGTGATGCCGGCAGTAGGCGCGCCGGACGGGGGGGACGAAAAAAGGTTGCGCCTGATTTAAAAAATGGAGGGCGGGATGAGATTCGGGGTGGGATTTTCTGCTTAGAAATGCTTTAGCATAGAATTTTGCGGAACGGCCGATTTTGGCTCCCCGGGAGGAAAATTCGTGATGCCGGCAGTAGGCGCGCCGGCCGGGGGGGACGAAAAAAGTTTGCGCCCGATTTAAAAAACGGAGGGCGGGATGAGATTCGGGGTGGGATTTTCTGCTTAGAAATGCTCTGTATAGAATTTTGCGGAACGGCCGATTTTGGCTCCCCGGGAGGAAAATTCGTGATGCCGGCAGCAGGCGCGCCGGCCGGGGGGGTCGAAAAAAAGTTGCACCCGACTGAGAAAACAGAGGGCGGGATGAGATTCGGGGTGGGATTTTCTGCTTAGAAATGCTTTCGCATAGAATTTTTCGGAACGGCCGATTTTGGCTCCCCGGGAGGAAAATACGTGATGCCGGCAGTAGGCGCGCCGGCCGGGGGGGCCGAAAAAAGGTTGCGCCCGAATTAAAAAATGGAGGGCGGGATGAGATTCGGGGTGGGATTTTTTGCTTAGAAATGCTTTCGCGTAAAATTTTTCGGAACTGCCAATTTTGGTCCCCGGGAGGAAAATTCGTGATGCCGGCAGTAGGCGCGCCGGCCGGGGGGGCCGAAAAAACTTTGCACCCGATTTAAAAAACGGAGGGCGGGAAGAGATTCGGGGTGGGATTTTCTGCTTAGAAATGCTTTTGCATAGAATTTTGCGGAACGGCCGATTTTGGCTCCCCGGGACGAAAATTCGTGATGCCGGCAGTAGGTGCACCGGCCGGGGGGGCCGAAAAAAGGTTGCGCCCGAATTAAAAAAAGGAAGGCGGGATGAGGTTCGGGTTGGAATTTTCTGCTGAGAAATGCTTTAGCATAGAATTTTGCGGAACGGCCGATTTTGGCTCCCCGGGAGGAAAATTCGTGATGCCGGCAGTAGGCGCCTCGGCCGGGGGGGCCGAAAAAAGGTTGCGCCCGAATTAAAAAACGGAGGGCGGGATGAGATTCGGGGTGGGATTTTCTGCTTAGAAATGCTTTCGCATAGAATTTTTCAGAACGGCCGATTTTGGCTCCCCGGGAGGAAAATACGTGATGCCGGCAGTAGGCGCGCCGGCCGGGGGGTCCGAAAAAAGGTTGCACCCGAATTAAAAAACGGAGGGCGGGATGAGATTCGGGGTGGGATTTTCGCTTAGAAATGCTTTCGCGTAAAATTTTTCGGAACGGCCAATTTTGGTCCCCGGGAGGACAATTCGTGATGCCGGCAGTAGGCGCGCCGGCCGGGGGGGCCGAAAAAAGGTTGCACCCTATTTAAAAAACGGAGGGCGGGATGAGATTCGGGGTGGGATTTTCTGCTTAGAAATGCTTTCGCATAGAATTTTTCGGAACGGCCGATTTTGGCTCCCCGGGAGGAAAATACGTGATGCCGGCAGTAGGCGCGCCGGCCGGGGGGGCCGAAAAAAGGTTGCGCCCGAATTAAAAAATGGAGGGCGGGATGAGATTCGGGGTGGGATTTTCTGCTTAGAAATGCTTTCGCGTAAAATTTTTCGGAACTGCCAATTTTGGTCCCCGGGAGGAAAATTCGTGATGCCGGCAGTAGGCGCGCCGGCCGGGGGGGCCGAAAAAACTTTGCACCCGATTTAAAAAACGGAGGGCGGGAAGAGATTCGGGGTGGGATTTTCTGCTTAGAAATGCTTTTGCATAGAATTTTGCGGAACGGCCGATTTTGGCTCCCCGGGACGAAAATTCGTGATGCCGGCAGTAGGCGCACCGGCCGGGGGGGCCGAAAAAAGGTTGCGCCCGAATTAAAAAAAGGAAGGCGGGATGAGGTTCGGGTTGGAATTTTCTGCTGAGAAATGCTTTAGCATAGAATTTTGCGGAACGGCCGATTTTGGCTCCCCGGGAGGAAAATTCGTGATGCCGGCAGTAGGCGCGTCGGCCGGGGGGGCCGAAAAAAGGTTGCGCCCGAATTAAAAAACGGAGGGCGGGATGAGATTCGGGGTGGGATTTTCTGCTTAGAAATGCTTTCGCATAGAATTTTTCAGAACGGCCGATTTTGGCTCCCCGGGAGGAAAATACGTGATGCCGGCAGTAGGCGCGCCGGCCGGGGGGGCCGAAAAAATGTTGCACCCGAATTAAAAAACGGAGGGCGGGATGAGATTCGGGGTGGGATTTTCTGCTTAGAAATGCTTTCGCGTAAAATTTTTCGGAACGGCCAATTTTGGTCCCCGGGAGGACAATTCGTGATGCCGGCAGTAGGCGCTCCGGCCGGGGGGGCCGAAAAAAGGTTGCACCCTATTTAAAAAACGGAGGGCGGGAAGAGATTCGGGGTGGGATTTTCTGCTTAGAAATGCTTTTGCATAGAATTTTGCGGAACGACCGATTTTGGCTCCCCGGGACGAAAATTCGTGATGCCGGCAGTAGGCGCGCCGGCCGGGGGGGCCGAAAAAAGGTTGCTACCGAATTAAAAAAAGGAAGGCGGGATGAGGTTCGGGTTGGAATTTTCTGCTTAGAAATGCTTTAGCATAGAATTTTGCGGAACGGCCGATTTTGGCTCCCCGGGAGGAAAATTCGTGATGCCGGCAGTAGGCGCGCCGGCCGGGGGGGCCGAAAAAAGGTTGCGCCCGAATTTAAAAACGGAGGGCGGGATGAGATTCGGGGTGGGATTTTATCCTTAGAAATGCTTTTGCATAGAATTTTGCGGAACGGCCGATTTTGGCTCCCCGGGAGGACAATTCGTGATGCCGGCAGTAGGCGCGCCGGCCAGGGGGCCGAAAAAAGGTTGCGCCCGAATTAAAAAACGGAGGGCGGGATGAGATTCGGGGTGGGATTTTCTGCTTAGAAATGCTTTTGGATAGAATTTTGCGGAACGGCCGATTTTGGCTACCCGGGAGGAAAATTCATGATGCCGGCAGTAGGCGCGCCAGCCGGGGGGGCCGAAAAAAGGTTGCGCCCGAATTAAAAAACGGAGGGCGGGATGAGATTCGGGGTGGGATTTTCTGCTTAGAAATGCTTTCGCATAGAATTTTTCGGAACGGCCGATTTTGGCTCCCCGGGAGGAAAATACGTGATGCCGGCAGTAGGCGCGCCGGCCGGGGGGGCCGAAAAAAGGTTGCGCCCGAATTAAAAAATGGAGGGCGGGATGAGATTCGGGGTGGGATTTTTTGCTTAGAAATGCTTTCGCGTAAAATTTTTCGGAACTGCCAATTTTGGTCCCCGGGAGGAAAATTCGTGATGCCGGCAGTAGGCGCGCCGGCCGGGGGGGCCGAAAAAAGGTTGCGCCCGAATTAAAAAAAGGAAGGCGGGATGAGGTTCGGGTTGGAATTTTCTGCTGAGAAATGCTTTAGCATAGAATTTTGCGGAACGGCCGATTTTGGCTCCCCGGGAGGAAAATTCGTGATGCCGGCAGTAGGCGCCTCGGCCGGGGGGGCCGAAAAAAGGTTGCGCCCGAATTAAAAAACGGAGGGCGGGATGAGATTCGGGGTGGGATTTTCTGCTTAGAAATGCTTTCGCATAGGATTTTTCAGAACGGCCGATTTTGGCTCCCCGGGAGGAAAATACGTGATGCCGGCAGTAGGCGCGCCGGCCGGGGGGTCCGAAAAAAGGTTGCACCCGAATTAAAAAACGGAGGGCGGGATGAGATTCGGGGTGGGATTTTCGCTTAGAAATGCTTTCGCGTAAAATTTTTCGGAACGGCCAATTTTGGTCCCCGGGAGGACAATTCGTGATGCCGGCAGTAGGCGCGCCGGCCGGGGGGGCCGAAAAAAGGTTGCACCCTATTTAAAAAACGGAGGGCGGGATGAGATTCGGGGTGGGATTTTCTGCTTAGAAATGCTTTCGCATAGAATTTTTCGGAACGGCCGATTTTGGCTCCCCGGGAGGAAAATACGTGATGCCGGCAGTAGGCACGCCGGCCGGGGGGGCCGAAAAAAGGTTGCGCCCGAATTAAAAAATGGAGGGCGGGATGAGATTCGGGGTGGGATTTTCTGCTTAGAAATGCTTTCGCGTAAAATTTTTCGGAACTGCCAATTTTGGTCCCCGGGAGGAAAATTCGTGATGCCGGCAGTAGGCGCGCCGGCCGGGGGGGCCGAAAAAACTTTGCACCCGATTTAAAAAACGGAGGGCGGGAAGAGATTCGGGGTGGGATTTTCTGCTTAGAAATGCTTTTGCATAGAATTTTGCGGAACGGCCGATTTTGGCTCCCCGGGACGAAAATTCGTGATGCCGGCAGTAGGCGCACCGGCCGGGGGGGCCGAAAAAAGGTTGCGCCCGAATTAAAAAAAGGAAGGCGGGATGAGGTTCGGGTTGGAATTTTCTGCTGAGAAATGCTTTAGCATAGAATTTTGCGGAACGGCCGATTTTGGCTCCCCGGGAGGAAAATTCGTGATGCCGGCAGTAGGCGCGTCGGCCGGGGGGGCCGAAAAAAGGTTGCGCCCGAATTAAAAAACGGAGGGCGGGATGAGATTCGGGGTGGGATTTTCTGCTTAGAAATGCTTTCGCATAGAATTTTTCAGAACGGCCGATTTTGGCTCCCCGGGAGGAAAATACGTGATGCCGGCAGTAGGCGCGCCGGCCGGGGGGGCCGAAAAAATGTTGCACCCGAATTAAAAAACGGAGGGCGGGATGAGATTCGGGGTGGGATTTTCTGCTTAGAAATGCTTTCGCGTAAAATTTTTGGGAACGGCCAATTTTGGTCCCCGGGAGGACAATTCGTGATGCCGGCAGTAGGCGCTCCGGCCGGGGGGGCCGAAAAAAGGTTGCACCCTATTTAAAAAACGGAGGGCGGGAAGAGATTCGGGGTGGGATTTTCTGCTTAGAAATGCTTTCGCATAGAATTTTTCAGAACGGCCGATTTTGGCTCCCCGGGAGGAAAATTCGTGATGCCGGCAGTAGGCGCCTCGGCCGGGGGGGCCGAAAAAAGGTTGCGCCCGAATTAAAAAACGGAGGGCGGGATGAGATTCGGGGTGGGATTTTCTGCTTAGAAATGCTTTCGCATAGAATTTTTCAGAACGGCCGATTTTGGCTCTCCGGGAGGAAAATACGTGATGCCGGCAGTAGGCGCGCCGGCCGGGGGGGCCGAAAAAATGTTGCACCCGAATTAAAAAACGGAGGGCGGGATGAGATTCGGGGTGGGATTTTCTGCTTAGAAATGCTTTCGCGTAAAATTTTTCGGAACGGCCAATTTTGGTCCCCGGGAGGACAATTCGTGATGCCGGCAGTAGGCGCGCCGGCCGGGGGGGCCGAAAAAAGGTTGCACCCTATTTAAAAAACGGAGGGCGGGAAGAGATTCGGGGTGGGATTTTCTGCTTAGAAATGCTTTTGCATAGAATTTTGCGGAACGACCGATTTTGGCTCCCCGGGACGAAAATTCGTGATGCCGGCAGTAGGCGCGCCGGCCGGGGGGGCCGAAAAAAGGTTGCTACCGAATTAAAAAAAGGAAGGCGGGATGAGGTTCGGGTTGGAATTTTCTGCTTAGAAATGCTTTAGCATAGAATTTTGCGGAACGGCCGATTTTGGCTCCCCGGGAGGAAAATTCGTGATACCGGCAGTAGGCGCGCCGGCCGGGGGGGCCGAAAAAAGGTTGCGCCCGAATTTAAAAACGGAGGGCGGGATGAGATTCGGGGTGGGATTTTATCCTTAGAAATGCTTTTGCATAGAATTTTGCGGAACGGCCGATTTTGGCTCCCCGGGAGGAAAATTCGTGATGCCGGCAGTAGGCGCGCCGGCCGGGGGGGCCGAAAAAAGGTTGCGCCCGAATTTAAAAACGGAGGGCGGGATGAGATTCGGGGTGGGATTTTATCCTTAGAAATGCTTTTGCATAGAATTTTGCGGAACGGCCGATTTTGGCTCCCCGGGAGGACAATTCGTGATGCCGGCAGTAGGCGCGCCGGCCAGGGGGCCGAAAAAAGGTTGCGCCCGAATTAAAAAACGGAGGGCGGGATGAGATTCGGGGTGGGATTTTCTGCTTAGAAATGCTTTTGGATAGAATTTTGCGGAACGGCCGATTTTGGCTACCCGGGAGGAAAATTCATGATGCCGGCAGTAGGCGCGCCAGCCGGGGGGGCCGAAAAAAGGTTGCGCCCGAATTAAAAAACGGAGGGCGGGATGAGATTCGGGGTGGGATTTTCTGCTTAGAAATGCTTTCGCATAGAATTTTTCGGAACGGCCGATTTTGGCTCCCCGGGAGGAAAATACGTGATGCCGGCAGTAGGCGCGCCGGCCGGGGGGGCCGAAAAAAGGTTGCGCCCGAATTAAAAAATGGAGGGCGGGATGAGATTCGGGGTGGGATTTTTTGCTTAGAAATGCTTTCGCGTAAAATTTTTCGGAACTGCCAATTTTGGTCCCCGGGAGGAAAATTCGTGATGCCGGCAGTAGGCGCGCCGGCCGGGGGGGCCGAAAAAACTTTGCACCCGATTTAAAAAACGGAGGGCGGGAAGAGATTCGGGGTGGGATTTTCTGCTTAGAAATGCTTTTGCATAGAATTTTGCGGAACGGCCGATTTTGGCTCCCCGGGACGAAAATTCGTGATGCCGGCAGTAGGTGCACCGGCTGGGGGGGCCGAAAAAAGGTTGCGCCCGAATTAAAAAAAGGAAGGCGGTATGAGGTTCGGGTTGGAATTTTCTGCTGAGAAATGCTTTCGCATAGAATTTTTCAGAACGGCCGATTTTGGCTCCCCGGGAGGAAAATACGTGATGCCGGCAGTAGGCGCGCCGGCCGGGGGGTCCGAAAAAAGGTTGCACCCGAATTAAAAAACGGAGGGCGGGATGAGATTCGGGGTGGGATTTTCGCTTAGAAATGCTTTCGCGTAAAATTTTTCGGAACGGCCAATTTTGGTCCCCGGGAGGACAATTCGTGATGCCGGCAGTAGGCGCGCCGGCCGGGGGGGCCGAAAAAAGGTTGCACCCTATTTAAAAAACGGAGTGCGGGATGAGATTCGGGGTGGGATTTTCTGCTTAGAAATGCTTTCGCATAGAATTTTTCGGAACGGCCGATTTTGGCTCCCCGGGAGGAAAATACGTGATGCCGGCAGTAGGCGCGCCGGCCGGGGGGGCCGAAAAAAGGTTGCGCCCGAATTAAAAAATGGAGGGCGGGATGAGATTCGGGGTGGGATTTTCTGCTTAGAAATGCTTTCGCGTAAAATTTTTCGGAACTGCCAATTTTGGTCCCCGGGAGGAAAATTCGTGATGCCGGCAGTAGGCGCGCCGGCCGGGGGGGCCGAAAAAACTTTGCACCCGATTTAAAAAACGGAGGGCGGGAAGAGATTCGGGGTGGGATTTTCTGCTTAGAAATGCTTTTGCATAGAATTTTGCGGAACGGCCGATTTTGGCTCCCCGGGACGAAAATTCGTGATGCCGGCAGTAGGCGCACCGGCCGGGGGGGCCGAAAAAAGGTTGCGCCCGAATTAAAAAAAGGAAGGCGGGATGAGGTTCGGGTTGGAATTTTCTGCTGAGAAATGCTTTAGCATAGAATTTTGCGGAACGGCCGATTTTGGCTCCCCGGGAGGAAAATTCGTGATGCCGGCAGTAGGCGCGTCGGCCGGGGGGGCCGAAAAAAGGTTGCGCCCGAATTAAAAAACGGAGGGCGGGATGAGATTCGGGGTGGGATTTTCTGCTTAGAAATGCTTTCGCGTAAAATTTTTCGGAACGGCCAATTTTGGTCCCCGGGAGGACAATTCGTGATGCCGGCAGTAGGCGCGCCGGCCGGGGGGGCCGAAAAAAGGTTGCACCCTATTTAAAAAACGGAGGGCGGGAAGAGATTCGGGGTGGGATTTTCTGCTTAGAAATGCTTTTGCATAGAATTTTGCGGAACGACCGATTTTGGCTCCCCGGGACGAAAATTCGTGATGCCGGCAGTAGGCGCGCCGGCCGGGGGGGCCGAAAAAAGGTTGCTACCGAATTAAAAAAAGGAAGGCGGGATGAGGTTCGGGTTGGAATTTTCTGCTTAGAAATGCTTTAGCATAGAATTTTGCGGAACGGCCGATTTTGGCTCCCCGGGAGGAAAATTCGTGATGCCGGCAGTAGGCGCGCCGGCCGGGGGGGCCGAAAAAAGGTTGCGCCCGAATTTAAAAACGGAGGGCGGGATGAGATTCGGGGTGGGATTTTATCCTTAGAAATGCTTTTGCATAGAATTTTGCGGAACGGCCGATTTTGGCTCCCCGGGAGGAAAATTCGTGATGCCGGCAGTAGGCGCGCTGGCCGGGGGGGGCCGAAAAAAGGTTGCGCCCGAATTAAAAAACGGAGGGCGGGATGAGATTCGGGGTGGGATTTTCTGCTTAGAAATGCTTTTGCATAGAATTTTGCGGAACGGCCGATTTTGGCTCCCCGGGAGGAAAATTCGTGATGCCGGTAGTAGGCGCGCCAGCCGGGGGGGCCCAAAATAGGTTGCGCCCGAATTAAAAAAAGGAGGGCGGGATGAGATTCGGGGTGGTATTTTCTGCTTAGAAATGCTTTTGGATTGAATTTTGCGGAACGGCCGATTTTGGCTCCCCGGGAGGAAAATTCGTGATGCCGGCAGTAGGCGCGCCGGCCGGGGGGCCGAAGAAAGGTTGCGACTGAATTAAAAAACGGAGGGCGGGATGAGATTCGGGGTGGGATTTTCTGCTTAGAAATGCTTTTGCATAGAATTTTGCGGAACGGCCGATTTTGGCTCCCCGGGAGGAAAATTCGTGATGCCGGCAGTAGGCGCGCCGGCCGGGGGGGGGCCGAAAAAAGGTTGCGCCCTAATTAAAAAACGGAGGGCGGGATGAGATTCGGGGTGGCATTTTCTGCTTGGAAATGCTTTTGCCTAGAATTTTGCGGAACGGCCGATTTTGGCTCCCCGGGACGAAAATTCGTGATGCCGGCAGTAGGCGTGCCGGCCGGGGGTGGCCGAAAAAAGGTTGCGCCCGAATTAAAAAACGGAGGGCGGGATGAGATTCGGGGTGGGATTTTCTGCTTGGAAAAGCTTTTGCCTAGAATTTTGCGGAACGGCCGATTTTGGCTCCCCAGGAGGAAAATTCGTGATGCCGGCATTAGGCGCGCCGGCCGGGGGGCCGAAAAAAGGTTGCGCCCGAATTAAAAAACGGAGGGCGGGATGAGATTCGGGGTGGGATTTTCTGCTTAGAAATGCTTTAGTATAGAATTTTGCGGAACGGCCGATTTTGGCTCCCCGGGATGAAAATTCGTGATGCCGGCAGTAGGCGCGCCGGCCTGGGGGCCGAAAAAAGGTTGCGCCCGAATTAAAAAACGGAGGGCGGGATGAGATTCGGGGTGGTATTTTCTGCTTAGAAATGCTTTTGCATAGAATTTTGCGGAACGGCCGGTTTTGGCTCTCCGGGAGGAAAATTCGTGATGCCGGCAGTAGGCGCGCTGGCCGGGGGGGGCCGAAAAAAGGTTGCGCCCGAATTAAAAAACGGAGGGCGGGATGAGATTCGGGGTGGGATTTTCTGCTTAGAAATGCTTTTGCATAGAATTTTGCGTAACGGCCGATTTTGGCTCCCCGGGAGGAAAATTCGTGATGCCGGTAGTAGGCGCGCCAGCCGGGGGGGCCCAAAATAGGTTGCGCCCGAATTAAAAAACGGAGGGCGGGATGAGATTCGGGGTGGTATTTTCTGCTTAGAAATGCTTTTGGATTGAATTTTGCGGAACGGCCGATTTTGGCTCCCCGGGAGGAAAATTCGTGATGCCGGCAGTAGGCGCGCCGGCCGGGGGGCCGAAGAAAGGTTGCGCCTGAATTAAAAAACGGAGGGCGGGATGAGATTCGGGGTGGGATTTTCTGCTTAGAAATGCTTTTGCATAGAATTTTGCGGAACGGCCGATTTTGGCTCCCCGGGAGGAAAATTCGTGATGCCGGCAGTAGGCGCGCCGGCCGGGGGGGGGCCGAAAAAAGGTTGCGCCCGAATTAAAAAACGGAGGGCGGGATGAGATTCGGGGTGGCATTTTCTGCTTGGAAATGCTTTTGCCTAGAATTTTGCGGAACGGCCGATTTTGGCTCCCCAGGAGGAAAATTCGTGATGCCGGCAGTAGGTGCGCCGGCTGGGGGGGGCCGAAAAAAGGTTGCGCCCGAATTAAAAAACGGAGGGCGGGATGAGATTCGGGGTGGGATTTTCTGCTTGGAAAAGCTTTTGCCTAGAATTTTGCGGAACGGCCGATTTTGGCTCCCCAGGAGGAAAATTCGTGATGCCGGCATTAGGCGCGCCGGCCGGGGGGCCGAAAAAAGGTTGCGCCCGAATTAAAAAACGGAGGGCGGGATGAGATTCGGGGTGGGATTTTCTGCTTAGAAATGCTTTAGTATAGAATTTTGCGGAACGGCCGATTTTGGCTCCCCGGGATGAAAATTCGTGATGCCGGCAGTAGGCGCGCCGGCCTGGGTGCCGAAAAAAGGTTGCGCCCGAATTAAAAAACGGAGGGCGGGATGAGATTCGGGGTGGTATTTTCTGCTTAGAAATGCTTTCGCATAGAATTTTGCGGAACGGCCGATTTTGGCTCTCCGGGAGGAAAATTCGTGATGCCGGCAGTAGGCGAGCCGGCCGGGGGGGCCGAAAAAAGGTTGCGCCCGAATTAAAAAACGGAGGGCGGGATGAGATTCGGGGTGGGATTTTCTGCTCAGAAATGCTTTTGCATAGAATTTTGCGTAACGGCCGATTTTGGCTCCCCGGGAGGAAAATTCGTGATGCCGGCAGTAGGCGCGCCGGCCGGGGGGGCCGAAAAAAGTTTGCGCCCGAATTAAAAAACGGAGGGCGGGATGAGATTCGGGGTGGGGTTTTCTGCTTAGAAATGCTTTTGCATAGAATTTTGCGGAACGGCCGATTTTGGCTCCCCGGGAGGAAAATTCGTGATGCCGGCAGTAGGCGCGCTGGCCGGGGGGGCCGAAAAAAGGTTGCGCCCGAATTAAAAAACGGAGGGCGGGATGAGATTCGGGGTGGGATTTTCTGCTTAGAAATGCTTCTGCCTAGAATTTTTCGGAACGGCCGATTTTGGCTCCCCGGGAGGAAAATTCGTGATGCCGGCAGTAGGCGCGCCGGCCGGGGTGCCGAAAAAAGGTTGCGCCCGAATTAAAAAACGGAGGGCGGGATGAGATTCGGGGTGGGATTTTCTGCTTAGAAATGCTTTTGCCTAGTATTTTGCGGAACGGCCGATTTTGGCTCCCCGGGAGGAAAATTCGTGATTCCGGCATTAGGCGTGCCGGCCGGGGGTGGCCGAAAAAAGGTTGCGCCCGAATTAAAAAACGGAGGGCGGGATGAGATTCGGGGTGGGATTTTCTGCTTAGAAATGCTTTTGCCTAGAATTTTTCGGAACGGCCGATTTTGGCTCCCCGGGAGGAAAATTCGTGATGCCGGCAGTAGGTGCGCCGGCTGGGGGGGGCCGAAAAAAGGTTGCGCCCGAATTAAAAAACGGAGGGCGGGATGAGATTCGGGATGGGATTTTCTGCTTAGAAATGCTTTTGCCTAGAATTTTGCGGAACGGCCTATTTTGGCTCCCGGGGGGAAAATTCGTGATGCCGGCAGTAGGCGCGCCGGCCTGGGTGCCGAAAAAAGGTTGCGCCCGAATTAAAAAACGGAGGGCGGGATGAGATTCGGGGTGGTATTTTCTGCTTAGAAATGCTTTCGCATAGAATTTTGCGGAACGGCCGATTTTGGCTCTCCGGGAGGAAAATTCGTGATGCCGGCAGTAGGCGAGCCGGCCGGGGGGGCCGAAAAAAGGTTGCGCCCGAATTAAAAAACGGAGGGCGGGATGAGATTCGGGGTGGGATTTTCTGCTCAGAAATGCTTTTGCATAGAATTTTGCGTAACGGCCGATTTTGGCTCCCCGGGAGGAAAATTCGTGATGCCGGCAGTAGGCGCGCCGGCCGGGGGGGCCGAAAAAAGTTTGCGCCCGAATTAAAAAACGGAGGGCGGGATGAGATTCGGGGTGGGGTTTTCTGCTTAGAAATGCTTTTGCATAGAATTTTGCGGAACGGCCGATTTTGGCTCCCCGGGAGGAAAATTCGTGATGCCGGCAGTAGGCGCGCTGGCCGGGGGGGCCGAAAAAAGGTTGCGCCCGAATTAAAAAACGGAGGGCGGGATGAGATTCGGGGTGGGATTTTCTGCTTAGAAATGCTTCTGCCTAGAATTTTTCGGAACGGCCGATTTTGGCTCCCCGGGAGGAAAATTCGTGATGCCGGCAGTAGGCGCGCCGGCCGGGGTGCCGAAAAAAGGTTGCGCCCGAATTAAAAAACGGAGGGCGGGATGAGATTCGGGGTGGGATTTTCTGCTTAGAAATGCTTTTGCCTAGTATTTTGCGGAACGGCCGATTTTGGCTCCCCGGGAGGAAAATTCGTGATTCCGGCATTAGGCGTGCCGGCCGGGGGTGGCCGAAAAAAGGTTGCGCCCGAATTAAAAAACGGAGGGCGGGATGAGATTCGGGGTGGGATTTTCTGCTTAGAAATGCTTTTGCCTAGAATTTTTCGGAACGGCCGATTTTGGCTCCCCGGGAGGAAAATTCGTGATGCCGGCAGTAGGTGCGCCGGCTGGGGGGGGCCGAAAAAAGGTTGCGCCCGAATTAAAAAACGGAGGGCGGGATGAGATTCGGGATGGGATTTTCTGCTTAGAAATGCTTTTGCCTAGAATTTTGCGGAACGGCCTATTTTGGCTCCCGGGGGGAAAATTCGTGATGCCGGCATTAGGAGCGCCGGCCTGGGGGCCGAAAAAAGGTTGCGCCCGAATTAAAAAACGGAGGGCGGGATGAGATTCGGGGTGGGATTTTCTGCTAGGAAATGCTTTTGGATAGAATTTTGCGGAATGGCCGATTTTGGCTCCCCGGGAGGAAAATTCGTGATGCCGGCAGTAGGCGCGCCGGCCGGGGGGGCCGAAAAAAGGTTGCGCCCGAATTAAAAAACAAAGAGCGGCATGAGATTCGGGGTGGGATTTTCTGCTTAGAAATGCTTTTGCATAGAATTTTTCGGAACGGCCGATTTTGGCTCCCAGGGAGGAAAATTCGTGATGCCGGCAGTAGGCGCGCCGGCGGGGGGGCCGAAAAAAGGTTGCGCCCGAATTAAAAAACGGAGGGCGGGATGAGATTCGGGGTGGGATTTTCTGCTAAGAAATGCTTTTGCATATAATTTTGCGGAACGGCCGATTTTGGCTACCCGGGAGGAAAATTCGTGATGCCGGCAGCAGGCGCGCCGGCATGGTGGCCGAAAAAAGGTTGCGCCCGAATTAAAAAACAGAGGGCGGGATGAGATTCGGGGTGGGATTTTCTGCTTAGAAATGCTTTTGCATAGAATTTTGCGGAACGGCCGATTTTGGCTCCCCGGGAGGAAAATTCGTGATGCCGGAAGTAGGCGCGCCGGCCAGGGGGCCGAAAAAATGTTGCGCCCGATTTATAAAACGGAGGGCGGGATGAGATTCGGGGCGGGATTTTCTGCTTAGAAAGGCTTTTGCATAGAATTTTGCGGAACGGCCAATTTTGGCTCCCCGGGAGGAAAATTCGTGATGCCGGCAGTAGGCGCGCCGGCCGGTGGGCCGAAAAAAGGTTGCGCCCGAATTAAAAAACGGAAGGCGGGATGAGGTTCGGGTTGGAATTTTCTGCTTAGAAATGCTTTCGCGTAAAATTTTTCGGAACGGCCGATTTTGGTCCCCGGGAGGAAAATTCGTGATGCCGGCAGTAGGCGCGCCGGCCGGGGGGGGCCGAAAAAAGGTTGCGCCCGATTTGAAAAACGGAGGGCGGGAAGAGATTCGGTGTGGGATTTTCTGCTTAGAAATGCTTTTGCATAGAATTTTGCGGAACGGCCGATTTTGGCTCCCCGGGAGGAAAATTCGTGATGCCGGCAGTAGGCGCGCCGGCCGGGGGGGCCGAAAAAAGGTTGCGCCCAAATTAAAAAACGGAAGGCGGGATGAGGTTCGGGTTGGAATTTTCTGCTTAGAAATGCTTTAGCATAGAATTTTGCGGAACGGCCGATTTTGGCTCCCCGGGAGGAAAATTCGTGATGCCGGCAGTAGGCGCGCCGGCCGGGGGGGAAGAAAAAAGGTTGCGCCCGATTTAGAAAACGGAGGGCGGGATGAGTTTCGGGGTGGGATTTTCTGCTTAGAAATGCTTTTGGATAGAATTTTGCGGAACGGCCGATTTTGGCTCCCCGGGAGGAAAATTCGTGATGCCGGCAGTAGGCGCGCCAGCCGGGGGGGGCCGAAAAAAGGTTGCGCCCGAATTAAAAAACGGAGGGCGGGATGAGATTCGGGGTGGGATTTTCTGCTTAGAAATGCTTTTGGCTAGAATTTTTCGGAACGGCCGATTTTGGCTCCCCGGGAGGAAAATTCGTGATGCCGGCAGTAGGCGCGCCGGCCGGGGGGGCCGAAAAAAGGTTGCGCCCGAATTAGAAAGCGGAAGGCGGGATGAGGTTCGGGTTGGAATTTTCTGCTTAGAAATGCTTTTGCATAGAATTTTGCGGAACGGCCGATTTTGGCACCCCGGGAGGAAAATTCGTGATGCCGGCAGTAGGCGCGCCGGCCGGGGGGGCCGAAAAAAGGTTGCGCCCGATTTAAAAAACGGAGGGCGGGATGAGATTCGGGGTGGGATTTTCTGCTTAGAAATGCTTTCGCGTAAAATTTTTCGGAACGGCCGATTTTGGTCCCCGGGGGGAAAATTCGTGATGCCGGCAGTAGGCGCGCCGGCCGGGGGGGCCGAAAAAAGGTTGCGCCCGATTTAAAAAACGGAGGGCGGGAAGAGATTCGGGGTGGGATTTTCTGCTTAGAAATGCTTTTGCATAGAATTTTGCGGAACGGCCGATTTTGGCTCCCCGGGAGGAAAATTCGTGATGCCGGCAGTAGGCGTGCCGGCCGGGGGTGGCCGAAAAAAGGTTGCGCCCGAATTAAAAAACGGAGGGCGGGATGAGATTCGGGGTGGGATTTTCTGCTTGGAAAAGCTTTTGCCTAGAATTTTGCGGAACGGCCGATTTTGGCTCCCCAGGAGGAAAATTTGTGATGCCGGCATTAGGCGCGCCGGCCGGGGGGCCGAAAAAAGGTTGCGCCCGAATTAAAAAACGGAGGGCGGGATGAGATTCGGGGTGGGATTTTCTGCTTAGAAATGCTTTAGTATAGAATTTTGCGGAACGGCCGATTTTGGCTCCCCGGGATGAAAATTCGTGATGCCGGCAGTAGGCGCGCCGGCCTGGGGGCCGAAAAAAGGTTGCGCCCGAATTAAAAAACGGAGGGCGGGATGAGATTCGGGGTGGTATTTTCTGCTTAGAAATGCTTTTGCATAGAATTTTGCGGAACGGCCGATTTTGGCTCTCCGGGAGGAAAATTCGTGATGCCGGCAGTAGGCGCGCTGGCCGAGGGGGGCCGAAAAAAGGTTGCGCCCGAATTAAAAAACGGAGGGCGGGATGAGATTCGGGGTGGGATTTTCTGCTTAGAAATGCTTTTGCATAGAATTTTGCGTAACGGCCGATTTTGGCTCCCCGGGAGGAAAATTCGTGATGCCGGTAGTAGGCGCGCCAGCCGGGGGGGCCCAAAATAGGTTGCGCCCGAATTAAAAAACGCAGGGCGGGATGAGATTCGGGGTGGTATTTTCTGCTTAGAAATGCTTTTGGATTGAATTTTGCGGAACGGCCGATTTTGGCTCCCCGGGAGGAAAATTCGTGATGCCGGCAGTAGGCGCGCCGGCCGGGGGGCCGAAGAAAGGTTGCGCCTGAATTAAAAAACGGAGGGCGGGATGAGATTCGGGGTGGGATTTTCTGCTTAGAAATGCTTTTGCATAGAATTTTGCGGAACGGCCGATTTTGGCTCCCCGGGAGGAAAATTCGTGATGCCGGCAGTAGGCGCGCCGGCCGGGGGGGGGCCGAAAAAAGGTTGCGCCCGAATTAAAAAACGGAGGGCGGGATGAGATTCGGGGTGGCATTTTCTGCTTGGAAATGCTTTTGCCTAGAATTTTGCGGAACGGCCGATTTTGGCTCCCCGGGAGGAAAATTCGTGATGCCGGCAGTAGGTGCGCCGGCTGGGGGGGGCCGAAAAAAGGTTGCGCCCGAATTAAAAAACGGAGGGCGGGATGAGATTCGGGGTGGGATTTTCTGCTTGGAAAAGCTTTTGCCTAGAATTTTGCGGAACGGCCGATTTTGGCTCCCCAGGAGGAAAATTCGTGATGCCGGCATTAGGCGCGCCGGCCGGGGGGCCGAAAAAAGGTTGCGCCCGAATTAAAAAACGGAGGGCGGGATGAGATTCGGGGTGGGATTTTCTGCTAGGAAATGCTTTTGGATAGAATTTTGCGGAATGGCCGATTTTGGCTCCCCGGGAGGAAAATTCGTGATGCCGGCAGTAGGCGCGCCGGCCGGGGGGGCCGAAAAAAGGTTGCGCCCGAATTAAAAAACAAAGAGCGGCATGAGATTCGGGGTGGGATTTTCTGCTTAGAAATGCTTTTGCATAGAATTTTTCGGAACGGCCGATTTTGGCTCCCAGGGAGGAAAATTCGTGATGCCGGCAGTAGGCGCGCCGGCGGGGGGGCCGAAAAAAGGTTGCGCCCGAATTAAAAAACGGAGGGCGGGATGAGATTCGGGGTGGGATTTTCTGCTAAGAAATGCTTTTGCATAGAATTTTGCGGAACGGCCGATTTTGGCTACCCGGGAGGAAAATTCGTGATGCCGGCAGCAGGCGCGCCGGCATGGTGGCCGAAAAAAGGTTGCGCCCGAATTAAAAAACGGAGGGCGGGATGAGATTCGGGGTGGGATTTTCTGCTTAGAAATGGTTTTGCATAGAATTTTGCGGAACGGCCGATTTTGGCTCCCCGGGAGGAAAATTCGTGATGCTGGCAGTAGGCGCACCGGCCGTGGGGGCCGAAAAAAGGTTGCGCCCGAATTAAAAAACGGAGGGCGGGATGAGATTCGGGGTGGGATTTTCTGCTGAGAAATGCTTTTGCATAGAATTTTGCGGAACGGCCGATTTTGGTCCCCGGTCGGAAAATTCGTGATGCCGGCAGTAGGCGCGCCGGCCGGGGGCGGCCGAAAAAAGGTTGCGCCCGATTTAAAAAACGGAGGGCGGGAAGAGATTCGGGGTGGGATTTTCTGCTTAGAAATGCTTTTGCCTAGAATTTTGCGGAACGGCCGATTTTGGCTCCCCGGGAGGAAAATTCGTGATGCCGGCAGTAGGCGCGCCGGCCGGGGGGGCCGAAAAAAGGTTGCGCCCGAATTAAAAAACGGAGGGCGGGATGAGATTCGGGGTGGGATTTTCTGCTTAGAAATGCTTTTTCATAGAATTTTGCGGAACGGCCGATTTTGGCTCCCCGGGAGGAAAATTTGTGATGCCGGGAGTAGGCGCGCCGGTCGGGGGGGCCGAAAAAAGGTTGCGCCCGAATTAAAAAACGGAGGGCGGGATGAGATTCGGGGTGGGATTTTCTGCTTAGAAATGCTTTTGCCTAGAATTTTGCGGAACGGCCGATTTTGGCTCCCCGGGAGGAAAATTCGTGATGCCGGAAGTAGGCGTGCCGGCCGGGGGGGCCGAAAAAAGGTTGCCCCCGAATTAAAAAACGGAGGGCGGGATGAGATTCGGGGTGGGATTTTCTGCTTAGAAAGGCTTTTGCATAGAATTTTGCGGAACGGCCGATTTTGGCTCCCTGGGAGGAAAATTCGTGATGCCGGAAGTAGGCGCGCCGGCCAGGGGGCCGAAAAAATGTTGCGCCCGATTTATAAAACGGAGGGCGGGATGAGATTCGGGGCGGGATTTTCTGCTTAGAAAGGCTTTTGCATAGAATTTTGCGGAACGGCCAATTTTGGCTCCCCGGGAGGAAAATTCGTGATGCCGGCAGTAGGCGCGCCGGCCGGTGGGCCGAAAAAAGGTTGCGCCCGAATTAAAAAACGGAAGGCGGGATGAGGTTCGGGTTGGAATTTTCTGCTTAGAAATGCTTTCGCGTAAAATTTTTCGGAACGGCCGATTTTGGTACCCGGGAGGAAAATTCGTGATGCCGGCAGTAGGCGCGCCGGCCGGGGGGGGCCGAAAAAAGGTTGCGCCCGATTTGAAAAACGGAGGGCGGGAAGAGATTCGGTGTGGGATTTTCTGCTTAGAAATGCTTTTGCATAGAATTTTGCGGAACGGCCGATTTTGGCTCCCCGGGAGGAAAATTCGTGATGCCGGCAGTAGGCGCGCCGGCCGGGGGGGCCGAAAAAAGGTTGCGCCCAAATTAAAAAACGGAAGGCGGGATGAGGTTCGGGTTGGAATTTTCTGCTTAGAAATGCTTTAGCATAGAATTTTGCGGAACGGCCGATTTTGGCTCCCCGGGAGGAAAATTCGTGATGCCGGCAGTAGGCGCGCCGGCCGGGGGGGAAGAAAAAAGGTTGCGCCCGATTTAGAAAACGGAGGGCGGGATGAGTTTCGGGGTGGGATTTTCTGCTTAGAAATGCTTTTGGATAGAATTTTGCGGAACGGCCGATTTTGGCTCCCCGGGAGGAAAATTCGTGATGCCGGCAGTAGGCGCGCCAGCCGGGGGGGGCCGAAAAAAGGTTGCGCCCGAATTAAAAAACGGAGGGCGGGATGAGATTCGGGGTGGGATTTTCTGCTTAGAAATGCTTTTGGCTAGAATTTTTCGGAACGGCCGATTTTGGCTCCCCGGGAGGAAAATTCGTGATGCCGGCAGTAGGCGCGCCGGCCGGGGGGGCCGAAAAAAGGTTGCGCCCGAATTAGAAAGCGGAAGGCGGGATGAGGTTCGGGTTGGAATTTTCTGCTTAGAAATGCTTTTGCATAGAATTTTGCGGAACGGCCGATTTTGGCACCCCGGGAGGAAAATTCGTGATGCCGGCAGTAGGCGCGCCGGCCGGGGGGGCCGAAAAAAGGTTGCGCCCGATTTAAAAAACGGAGGGCGGGATGAGATTCGGGGTGGGATTTTCTGCTTAGAAATGCTTTCGCGTAAAATTTTTCGGAACGGCCGATTTTGGTCCCCGGGGGGAAAATTCGTGATGCCGGCAGTAGGCGCGCCGGCCGGGGGGGCCGAAAAAAGGTTGCGCCCGATTTAAAAAACGGAGGGCGGGAAGAGATTCGGGGTGGGATTTTCTGCTTAGAAATGCTTTTGCATAGAATTTTGCGGAACGGCCGATTTTGGCTCCCCGGGAGGAAAATTCGTGATGCCGGCAGTAGGCGTGCCGGCCGGGGGTGGCCGAAAAAAGGTTGCGCCCGAATTAAAAAACGGAGGGCGGGATGAGATTCGGGGTGGGATTTTCTGCTTGGAAAAGCTTTTGCCTAGAATTTTGCGGAACGGCCGATTTTGGCTCCCCAGGAGGAAAATTTGTGATGCCGGCATTAGGCGCGCCGGCCGGGGGGCCGAAAAAAGGTTGCGCCCGAATTAAAAAACGGAGGGCGGGATGAGATTCGGGGTGGGATTTTCTGCTTAGAAATGCTTTAGTATAGAATTTTGCGGAACGGCCGATTTTGGCTCCCCGGGATGAAAATTCGTGATGCCGGCAGTAGGCGCGCCGGCCTGGGGGCCGAAAAAAGGTTGCGCCCGAATTAAAAAACGGAGGGCGGGATGAGATTCGGGGTGGTATTTTCTGCTTAGAAATGCTTTTGCATAGAATTTTGCGGAACGGCCGATTTTGGCTCTCCGGGAGGAAAATTCGTGATGCCGGCAGTAGGCGCGCTGGCCGGGGGGGGCCGAAAAAAGGTTGCGCCCGAATTAAAAAACGGAGGGCGGGATGAGATTCGGGGTGGGATTTTCTGCTTAGAAATGCTTTTGCATAGAATTTTGCGTAACGGCCGATTTTGGCTCCCCGGGAGGAAAATTCGTGATGCCGGTAGTAGGCGCGCCAGCCGGGGGGGCCCAAAATAGGTTGCGCCCGAATTAAAAAACGCAGGGCGGGATGAGATTCGGGGTGGTATTTTCTGCTTAGAAATGCTTTTGGATTGAATTTTGCGGAACGGCCGATTTTGGCTCCCCGGGAGGAAAATTCGTGATGCCGGCAGTAGGCGCGCCGGCCGGGGGGCCGAAGAAAGGTTGCGCCTGAATTAAAAAACGGAGGGCGGGATGAGATTCGGGGTGGGATTTTCTGCTTAGAAATGCTTTTGCATAGAATTTTGCGGAACGGCCGATTTTGGCTCCCCGGGAGGAAAATTCGTGATGCCGGCAGTAGGCGCGCCGGCCGGGGGGGGGCCGAAAAAAGGTTGCGCCCGAATTAAAAAACGGAGGGCGGGATGAGATTCGGGGTGGCATTTTCTGCTTGGAAATGCTTTTGCCTAGAATTTTGCGGAACGGCCGATTTTGGCTCCCCGGGAGGAAAATTCGTGATGCCGGCAGTAGGTGCGCCGGCTGGGGGGGGCCGAAAAAAGGTTGCGCCCGAATTAAAAAACGGAGGGCGGGATGAGATTCGGGGTGGGATTTTCTGCTTGGAAAAGCTTTTGCCTAGAATTTTGCGGAACGGCCGATTTTGGCTCCCCAGGAGGAAAATTCGTGATGCCGGCATTAGGCGCGCCGGCCGGGGGGCCGAAAAAAGGTTGCGCCCGAATTAAAAAACGGAGGGCGGGATGAGATTCGGGGTGGGATTTTCTGCTTAGAAATGCTTTAGTATAGAATTTTGCGGAACGGCCGATTTTGGCTCCCCGGGATGAAAATTCGTGATGCCGGCAGTAGGCGCGCCGGCCTGGGGGCCGAAAAAAGGTTGCGCCCGAATTAAAAAACGGAGGGCGGGATGAGATTCGGGGTGGTATTTTCTGCTTAGAAATGCTTTTGCATAGAATTTTGCGGAACGGCCGATTTTGGCTCTCCGGGAGGAAAATTCGTGATGCCGGCAGTAGGCGAGCCGGCCGGGGGGGCCGAAAAAAGGTTGCGCCCGAATTAAAAAACGGAGGGCGGGATGAGATTCGGGGTGGGATTTTCTGCTCAGAAATGCTTTTGCATAGAATTTTGCGTAACGGCCGATTTTGGCTCCCCGGGAGGAAAATTCGTGATGCCGGCATTAGGCGTGCCGGCCGGGGGTGGCCGAAAAAAGGTTGCGCCCGAATTAAAAAACGGAGGGCGGGATGAGATTCGGGGTGGGATTTTCTGCTTAGAAATGCTTTTGCCTAGAATTTTTCGGAACGGCCGATTTTGGCTCCCCGGGAGGAAAATTCGTGATGCCGGCAGTAGGTGCGCCGGCTGGGGGGGGCCGAAAAAAGGTTGCGCCCGAATTAAAAAACGGAGGGCGGGATGAGATTCGGGATGGGATTTTCTGCTTAGAAATGCTTTTGCCTAGAATTTTGCGGAACGGCCTATTTTGGCTCCCGGGGGGAAAATTCGTGATGCCGGCATTAGGCGCGCCGGCCTGGGGGCCGAAAAAAGGTTGCGCCCGAATTAAAAAACGGAGGGCGGGATGAGATTCGGGGTGGGATTTTCTGCTAGGAAATGCTTTTGGATAGAATTTTCCGGAATGGCCGATTTTCGCTCCCCGGGAGGAAAATTCGTGATGCCGGCAGTAGGCGCGCCGGCCGGGGGGGCCGAAAAAAGGTTGCGCCCGAATTAAAAAACAAAGAGCGGCATGAGATTCGGGGTGGGATTTTCTGCTTAGAAATGCTTTTGCATAGAATTTTTCGGAACGGCCGATTTTGGCTCCCAGGGAGGAAAATTCGTGATGCCGGCAGTAGGCGCGCCGGCGGGGGGGCCGAAAAAAGGTTGCGCCCGAATTAAAAAACGGAGGGCGGGATGAGATTCGGGGTGGGATTTTCTGCTAAGAAATGCTTTTGCATAGAATTTTGCGGAACGGCCGATTTTGGCTACCCGGGAGGAAAATTCGTGATGCCGGCAGTAGGCGCGCCGGCCGGGGGGGCCGAAAAAAGGTTGCGCCCGAATTAGAAAGCGGAAGGCGGGATGAGGTTCGGGTTGGAATTTTCTGCTTAGAAATGCTTTTGCATAGAATTTTGCGGAACGGCCGATTTTGGCACCCCGGGAGGAAAATTCGTGATGCCGGCAGTAGGCGCGCCGGCCGGGGGGGCCGAAAAAAGGTTGCGCCCGATTTAAAAAACGGAGGGCGGGATGAGATTCGGGGTGGGATTTTCTGCTTAGAAATGCTTTCGCGTAAAATTTTTCGGAACGGCCGATTTTGGTCCCCGGGGGGAAAATTCGTGATGCCGGCAGTAGGCGCGCCGGCCGGGGGGGCCGAAAAAAGGTTGCGCCCGATTTAAAAAACGGAGGGCGGGAAGAGATTCGGGGTGGGATTTTCTGCTTAGAAATGCTTTTGCATAGAATTTTGCGGAACGGCCGATTTTGGCTCCCCGGGAGGAAAATTCGTGATGCCGGCAGTAGGCGTGCCGGCCGGGGGTGGCCGAAAAAAGGTTGCGCCCGAATTAAAAAACGGAGGGCGGGATGAGATTCGGGGTGGGATTTTCTGCTTGGAAAAGCTTTTGCCTAGAATTTTGCGGAACGGCCGATTTTGGCTCCCCAGGAGGAAAATTTGTGATGCCGGCATTAGGCGCGCCGGCCGGGGGGCCGAAAAAAGGTTGCGCCCGAATTAAAAAACGGAGGGCGGGATGAGATTCGGGGTGGGATTTTCTGCTTAGAAATGCTTTAGTATAGAATTTTGCGGAACGGCCGATTTTGGCTCCCCGGGATGAAAATTCGTGATGCCGGCAGTAGGCGCGCCGGCCTGGGGGCCGAAAAAAGGTTGCGCCCGAATTAAAAAACGGAGGGCGGGATGAGATTCGGGGTGGTATTTTCTGCTTAGAAATGCTTTTGCATAGAATTTTGCGGAACGGCCGATTTTGGCTCTCCGGGAGGAAAATTCGTGATGCCGGCAGTAGGCGCGCTGGCCGGGGGGGGCCGAAAAAAGGTTGCGCCCGAATTAAAAAACGGAGGGCGGGATGAGATTCGGGGTGGGATTTTCTGCTTAGAAATGCTTTTGCATAGAATTTTGCGTAACGGCCGATTTTGGCTCCCCGGGAGGAAAATTCGTGATGCCGGTAGTAGGCGCGCCAGCCGGGGGGGCCCAAAATAGGTTGCGCCCGAATTAAAAAACGCAGGGCGGGATGAGATTCGGGGTGGTATTTTCTGCTTAGAAATGCTTTTGGATTGAATTTTGCGGAACGGCCGATTTTGGCTCCCCGGGAGGAAAATTCGTGATGCCGGCAGTAGGCGCGCCGGCCGGGGGGCCGAAGAAAGGTTGCGCCTGAATTAAAAAACGGAGGGCGGGATGAGATTCGGGGTGGGATTTTCTGCTTAGAAATGCTTTTGCATAGAATTTTGCGGAACGGCCGATTTTGGCTCCCCGGGAGGAAAATTCGTGATGCCGGCAGTAGGCGCGCCGGCCGGGGGGGGGCCGAAAAAAGGTTGCGCCCGAATTAAAAAACGGAGGGCGGGATGAGATTCGGGGTGGCATTTTCTGCTTGGAAATGCTTTTGCCTAGAATTTTGCGGAACGGCCGATTTTGGCTCCCCGGGAGGAAAATTCGTGATGCCGGCAGTAGGTGCGCCGGCTGGGGGGGGCCGAAAAAAGGTTGCGCCCGAATTAAAAAACGGAGGGCGGGATGAGATTCGGGGTGGGATTTTCTGCTTGGAAAAGCTTTTGCCTAGAATTTTGCGGAACGGCCGATTTTGGCTCCCCAGGAGGAAAATTCGTGATGCCGGCATTAGGCGCGCCGGCCGGGGGGCCGAAAAAAGGTTGCGCCCGAATTAAAAAACGGAGGGCGGGATGAGATTCGGGGTGGGATTTTCTGCTTAGAAATGCTTTAGTATAGAATTTTGCGGAACGGCCGATTTTGGCTCCCCGGGATGAAAATTCGTGATGCCGGCAGTAGGCGCGCCGGCCTGGGGGCCGAAAAAAGGTTGCGCCCGAATTAAAAAACGGAGGGCGGGATGAGATTCGGGGTGGTATTTTCTGCTTAGAAATGCTTTTGCATAGAATTTTGCGGAACGGCCGATTTTGGCTCTCCGGGAGGAAAATTCGTGATGCCGGCAGTAGGCGAGCCGGCCGGGGGGGCCGAAAAAAGGTTGCGCCCGAATTAAAAAACGGAGGGCGGGATGAGATTCGGGGTGGGATTTTCTGCTCAGAAATGCTTTTGCATAGAATTTTGCGTAACGGCCGATTTTGGCTCCCCGGGAGGAAAATTCGTGATGCCGGCATTAGGCGTGCCGGCCGGGGGTGGCCGAAAAAAGGTTGCGCCCGAATTAAAAAACGGAGGGCGGGATGAGATTCGGGGTGGGATTTTCTGCTTAGAAATGCTTTTGCCTAGAATTTTTCGGAACGGCCGATTTTGGCTCCCCGGGAGGAAAATTCGTGATGCCGGCAGTAGGTGCGCCGGCTGGGGGGGGCCGAAAAAAGGTTGCGCCCGAATTAAAAAACGGAGGGCGGGATGAGATTCGGGATGGGATTTTCTGCTTAGAAATGCTTTTGCCTAGAATTTTGCGGAACGGCCTATTTTGGCTCCCGGGGGGAAAATTCGTGATGCCGGCATTAGGCGCGCCGGCCTGGGGGCCGAAAAAAGGTTGCGCCCGAATTAAAAAACGGAGGGCGGGATGAGATTCGGGGTGGGATTTTCTGCTAGGAAATGCTTTTGGATAGAATTTTCCGGAATGGCCGATTTTCGCTCCCCGGGAGGAAAATTCGTGATGCCGGCAGTAGGCGCGCCGGCCGGGGGGGCCGAAAAAAGGTTGCGCCCGAATTAAAAAACAAAGAGCGGCATGAGATTCGGGGTGGGATTTTCTGCTTAGAAATGCTTTTGCATAGAATTTTTCGGAACGGCCGATTTTGGCTCCCAGGGAGGAAAATTCGTGATGCCGGCAGTAGGCGCGCCGGCGGGGGGGCCGAAAAAAGGTTGCGCCCGAATTAAAAAACGGAGGGCGGGATGAGATTCGGGGTGGGATTTTCTGCTAAGAAATGCTTTTGCATAGAATTTTGCGGAACGGCCGATTTTGGCTACCCGGGAGGAAAATTCGTGATGCCGGCAGCAGGCGCGCCGGCATGGTGGCCGAAAAAAGGTTGCGCCCGAATTAAAAAACGGAGGGCGGGATGAGATTCGGGGTGGGATTTTCTGCTTAGAAATGGTTTTGCATAGAATTTTGCGGAACGGCCGATTTTGGCTCCCCGGGAGGAAAATTCGTGATGCCGGCAGTAGGCGCACCGGCCGTGGGGGCCGAAAAAAGGTTGCGCCCGAATTAAAAAACGGAGGGCGGGATGAGATTCGGGGTGGGATTTTCTGCTTAGAAATGCTTTTGCATAGAATTTTGCGGAACGGCCGATTTTGGTCCCCGGTCGGAAAATTCGTGATGCCGGCAGTAGGCGCGCCGGCCAGGGGGGGCCGAAAAAAGGTTGCGCCCGATTTAAAAAACGGAGGGCGGGAAGAGATTCGGGGTGGGATTTTCTGCTTAGAAATGCTTTTTCATAGAATTTTGCGGAACGGCCGATTTTGGCTCCCCGGGATGAAAATTCGTGATGCCGGCAGTAGGCGCGCCGGCCGGGGGGGCCGAAAAAAGGTTGCGCCCGAATTAAAAAACGGAGGGCGGGATGAGATTCGGGGTGGTATTTTCTGTTTAGAAATGCTTTTGCATAGAATTTTGCGGAACGGCCGATTTTGGCTCTCCGGGAGGAAAATTCGTGATGCCGGCAGTAGGCGAGCCGGCCGGGGGGGCCGAAAAAAGGTTGCGCCCGAATTAAAAAACGGAGGGCGGGATGAGATTCGGGGTGGGATTTTCTGCTCAGAAATGCTTTTGCATAGAATTTTGCGTAACGGCCGATTTTGGCTCCCCGGGAGGAAAATTCGTGATGCCGGCATTAGGCGTGCCGGCCGGGGGTGGCCGAAAAAAGGTTGCGCCCGAATTAAAAAACGGAGGGCGGGATGAGATTCGGGGTGGGATTTTCTGCTTAGAAATGCTTTTGCCTAGAATTTTTCGGAACGGCCGATTTTGGCTCCCCGGGAGGAAAATTCGTGATGCCGGCAGTAGGTGCGCCGGCTGGGGGGGGCCGAAAAAAGGTTGCGCCCGAATTAAAAAACGGAGGGGGGGATGAGATTCGGGATGGGATTTTCTGCTTAGAAATGCTTTTGCCTAGAATTTTGCGGAACGGCCTATTTTGGCTCCCGGGGGGAAAATTCGTGATGCCGGCATTAGGCGCGCCGGCCTGGGGGCCGAAAAAAGGTTGCGCCCGAATTAAAAAACGGAGGGCGGGATGAGATTCGGGGTGGGATTTTCTGCTAGGAAATGCTTTTGGATAGAATTTTGCGGAATGGCCGATTTTGGCTCCCCGGGAGGAAAATTCGTGATGCCGGCAGTAGGCGCGCCGGCCGGGGGGGCCGAAAAAAGGTTGCGCCCGAATTAAAAAACAAAGAGCGGCATGAGATTCGGGGTGGGATTTTCTGCTTAGAAATGCTTTTGCATAGAATTTTTCGGAACGGCCGATTTTTGCTCCCAGGGAGGAAAATTCGTGATGCCGGCAGTAGGCGCGCCGGCGGGGGGGCCGAAAAAAGTTTGCGCCCGAATTAAAAAACGGAGGGCGGGATGAGATTCGGGGTGGGATTTTCTGCTAAGAAATGCTTTTGCATAGAATTTTGCGGAACGGCCGATTTTGGCTACCCGGGAGGAAAATTCGTGATGCCGGCAGCAGGCGCGCCGGCATGGTGGCCGAAAAAAGGTTGCGCCCGAATTAAAAAACGGAGGGCGGGATGAGATTCGGGGTGGGATTTTCTGCTTAGAAATGGTTTTGCATAGAATTTTGCGGAACGGCCGATTTTGGCTCCCCGGGAGGAAAATTCGTGATGCCGGCAGTAGGCGCACCGGCCGTGGGGGCCGAAAAAAGGTTGCGCCCGAATTAAAAAACGGAGGGCGGGATGAGATTCGGGGTGGGATTTTCTGCTTAGAAATGCTTTTGCATAGAATTTTGCGGAACGGCCGATTTTGGTCCCCGGTCGGAAAATTCGTGATGCCGGCAGTAGGCGCGCCGGCCGGGGGGGGCCGAAAAAAGGTTGCGCCCGATTTAAAAAACGGAGGGCGGGAAGAGATTCGGGGTGGGATTTTCTGCTTAGAAATGCTTTTGCCTAGAATTTTGCGGAACGGCCGATTTTGGCTCCCCGGGAGGAAAATTCGTGATGCCGGCAGTAGGCGCGCCGGCCGGGGGGGCCGAAAAAAGGTTGCGCCCGAATTAAAAAACGGAGGGCGGGATGAGATTCGGGGTGGGATTTTCTGCTTAGAAATGCTTTTTCATAGAATTTTGCGGAACGGCCGATTTTGGCTCCCCGGGAGGAAAATTTGTGATGCCGGGAGTAGGCGCGCCGGTCGGGGGGGCCGAAAAAAGGTTGCGCCCGAATTAAAAAACGGAGGGCGGGATGAGATTCGGGGTGGGATTTTCTGCTTAGAAATGCTTTTGCCTAGAATTTTGCGGAACGGCCGATTTTGGCTCCCCGGGAGGAAAATTCGTGATGCCAGCAGTAGGCGTGCCGGCCGGGGGGGCCGAAAAAAGTTTGCCCCCGAATTAAAAAACGGAGGGCGGGATGAGATTCGGGGTGGGATTTTCTGCTTAGAAAGGCTTTTGCATAGAATTTTTCGGAACGGCCGATTTTGGCTCCCCGGGAGGAAAATTCGTGATGCCGGCAGTAGGCGCGCCGGCCGGGGGGGTCGAAAAAAAGTTGCACCCGATTTAAAAAACAGAGGGCGGGATGAGATTCGGGGTGGGATTTTCTGCTTAGAAATGCTTTTGCATAGAATTTTGCGGAACGGCCGATTTTGGCTCCCCGGGAGGAAAATTCGTGATGCCGGCAGTAGGCGCGCCGGCCAGGGGGCCGAAAAAATGTAGCGCCCGATTTATAAAACGGAGGGCGGGATGAGATTCGGGGCGGGATTTTCTGCTTAGAAAGGCTTTTGCATAGAATTTTGCGGAATGGCCAATTTTGGCTCCCCGGGAGGAAAATTCGTGATGCCGGCAGTAGGCGCGCCGGCCGGTGGGCCGAAAAAAACGTTGCGCCCGAATTAAAAAACGGAAGGCGGGATGAGGTTCGGGTTGGAATTTTCTGCTTAGAAATACTTTAGCATAGAATTTTGCAAAACGGCCGATTTTGGCTCCCCGGGAGGAAAATTCGTGATGCCGGCAGTAGGCGCGCCGGCCGGGGGGGCCGAAAATAGGTTGCGCCCGAATTAAAAAACGGAGGGCGGGATGAGATTCGGGGTGGGATTTTCTGCTTAGAAATGCTTTCGCGTAAAATTTTTCGGAACGGCCGATTTTGGTCCCCGGGAGGAAAATTCGTGATGCCGGCAGTAGGCGCGCCGGCCGGGGGGGGCCGAAAAAAGGTTGCGCCCGATTTGAAAAACGGAGGGCGGGAAGAGATTCGGTGTGGGATTTTCTGCTTAGAAATGCTTTTGCATAGAATTTTGCGGAACGGCCGATTTTGGCTCCCCGGGAGGAAAATTCGTGATGCCGGCAGTAGGCGCGCCGGCCGGGGGGGCCGAAAAAAGGTTGCGCCCAAATTAAAAAACGGAAGGCGGGATGAGGTTCGGGTTGGAATTTTCTGCTTAGAAATGCTTTAGCATAGAATTTTGCGGAACGGCCGATTTTGGCTCCCCGGGAGGAAAATTCGTGATGCCGGCAGTAGGCGCGCCGGCCGGGGGGGAAGAAAAAAGGTTGCGCCCGATTTAGAAAACGGAGGGCGGGATGAGTTTCGGGGTGGGATTTTCTGCTTAGAAATGCTTTTGGATAGAATTTTGCGGAACGGCCTATTTTGGCTCCCCGGGAGGAAAATTCGTGATGCCGGCAGTAGGCGCGCCAGCCGGGGGGGGCCGAAAAAAGGTTGCGCCCGAATTAGAAAACGGAAGGCGGGATGAGGTTCGGGTTGGAATTTTCTGCTTAGAAATGCTTTTGCATAGAATTTTGCGGAACGGCCGATTTTGGCACCCCGGGAGGAAAATTCGTGATGCCGGCAGTAGGCGCGCCGGCCGGGGGGGCCGAAAAAAGGTTGCGCCCGATTTAAAAAACGGAGGGCGGGATGAGATTCGGGGTGGGATTTTCTGCTTAGAAATGCTTTCGCGTAAAATTTTTCGGAACGGCCGATTTTGGTCCCCGGGGGGAAAATTCGTGATGCCGGCAGTAGGCGCGCCGGCCGGTGGGGCCGAAAAAAGGTTGCGCCCGATTTAAAAAACGGAGGGCGGGATGAGATTCGGGGTGGGATTTTCTGCTTAGAAATGCTTTTGCCTAGAATTTTGCGGAACGGCCGATTTTGGCTCCCCGGGAGGAAAATTCGTGATGCCGGCAGTAGGCGTGCCGGCCGGGGGGGCCGAAAAAAGGTTGCCCCCGAATTAAAAAACGGAGGGCGGGATGAGATTCGGGGTGGGATTTTCTGCTTAGAAAGGCTTTTGCATAGAATTTTGCGGAACGGCCGATTTTGGCTCCCCGGGAGGAAAATTCGTGATGCCGGCAGTAGGCGCGCCGGCCGGGGGGGTCGAAAAAAAGTTGCACCCGATTTAAAAAACAGAGGGCGGGATGAGATTCGGGGTGGGATTTTCTGCTTAGAAATGCTTTTGCATAGAATTTTGCGGAACGGCCGATTTTGGCTCCCCGGGAGGAAAATTCGTGATGCCGGCAGTAGGCGCGCCGGCCAGGGGGCCGAAAAAATGTTGCGCCCGATTTATAAAACGGAGGGCGGGATGAGATTCGGGGCGGGATTTTCTGCTTAGAAAGGCTTTTGCATAGAATTTTGCGGAACGGCCAATTTTGGCTCCCCGGGAGGAAAATTCGTGATGCCGGCAGTAGGCGCGCCGGCCGGTGGGCCGAAAAAACGTTGCGCCCGAATTAAAAAACGGAAGGCGGGATGAGGTTCGGGTTGGAATTTTCTGCTTAGAAATACTTTAGCATAGAATTTTGCAAAACGGCCGATTTTGGCTCCCCGGGAGGAAAATTCGTGATGCCGGCAGTAGGCGCGCCGGCCGGGGGGGCCGAAAATAGGTTGCGCCCGAATTAAAAAACGGAGGGCGGGATGAGATTCGGGGTGGGATTTTCTGCTTAGAAATGCTTTCGCGTAAAATTTTTCGGAACGGCCGATTTTGGTCCCCGGGAGGAAAATTCGTGATGCCGGCAGTAGGCGCGCCGGCCGGGGGGGGCCGAAAAAAGGTTGCGCCCGATTTGAAAAACGGAGGGCGGGAAGAGATTCGGTGTGGGATTTTCTGCTTAGAAATGCTTTTGCATAGAATTTTGCGGAACGGCCGATTTTGGCTCCCCGGGAGGAAAATTCGTGATGCCGGCAGTAGGCGCGCCGGCCGGGGGGGCCGAAAAAAGGTTGCGCCCAAATTAAAAAACGGAAGGCGGGATGAGGTTCGGGTTGGAATTTTCTGCTTAGAAATGCTTTAGCATAGAATTTTGCGGAACGGCCGATTTTGGCTCCCCGGGAGGAAAATTCGTGATGCCGGCAGTAGGCGCGCCGGCCGGGGGGGAAGAAAAAAGGTTGCGCCCGATTTAGAAAACGGAGGGCGGGATGAGTTTCGGGGTGGGATTTTCTGCTTAGAAATGCTTTTGGATAGAATTTTGCGGAACGGCCGATTTTGGCTCCCCGGGAGGAAAATTCGTGATGCCGGCAGTAGGCGCGCCAGCCGGGGGGGGCCGAAAAAAGGTTGCGCCCGAATTAAAAAACGGAGGGCGGGATGAGATTCGGGGTGGGATTTTCTGCTTAGAAATGCTTTTGGCTAGAATTTTTCGGAACGGCCGATTTTGGCTCCCCGGGAGGAAAATTCGTGATGCCGGCAGTAGGCGCGCCGGCCGGGGGGGCCGAAAAAAGGTTGCGCCCGAATTAGAAAACGGAAGGCGGGATGAGGTTCGGGTTGGAATTTTCTGCTTAGAAATGCTTATGCATAGAATTTTGCGGAACGGCCGATTTTGGCACCCCGGGAGGAAAATTCGTGATGCCGGCAGTAGGCGCGCCGGCCGGGGGGGCCGAAAAAAGGTTGCGCCCGATTTAAAAAACGGAGGGCGGGATGAGATTCGGGGTGGGATTTTCTGCTTAGAAATGCTTTCGCGTAAAATTTTTCGGAACGGCCGATTTTGGTCCCCGGGGGGAAAATTCGTGATGCCGGCAGTAGGCGCGCCGGCCGGGGGGGCCGAAAAAAGGTTGCGCCCGATTTAAAAAACGGAGGGCGGGAAGAGATTCGGGGTGGGATTTTCTGCTTAGAAATGCTTTGCATAGAATTTTGCGGAACGGCCGATTTTGGCTCCCCGGGAGGAAAATTCGTGATGCCGGCAGTAGGCGCGCCGGCCGGAGGGGTCGAAAAAAAGTTGCACCCGATTTAAAAAACAGAGGGCGGGATGAGATTCGGGGTGGGATTTTCTGCTTAGAAATGCTTTTGCCAAGAATTTTTCGGAACGGCCGATTTTGGCTCCACGGGAGGAAAATTCGTGATGCCGGCAGTAGGCGCGCCGGACGGGGGGGACGAAAAAAGGTTGCGCCCGATTTAAAAAACGGAGGGCGGGATGAGATTCGGGGTGGGATTTTCTGCTTAGAAATGCTTTTGCATAGAATTTTGCGGAACGGCCGATTTTGGCTCCCCGGGAGGAAAATTCGTGATGCCAGCAGTAGGCGCGCCGGCAGGGGGGGACGAAAAAAGGTTGCGCCCGATTTAAAAAACGGAGGGCGGGATGAGATTCGGGGTGGGATTTTCTGCTTAGAAATGCTTTGCATAGAATTTTGCGGAACGGCCGATTTTGGTTCCCCGGGAGGAAAATTCGTGATGCCGGCAGTAGGCGCGCCGGCCGGAGGGGTCGAAAAAAAGTTGCACCCGATTTAAAAAACAGAGGGCGGGATGAGATTCGGGGTGGGATTTTCTGCTTAGAAATGCTTTTGCCAAGAATTTTTCGGAACGGCCGATTTTGGCTCCCCGGGAGGAAAATTCGTGATGCCGGCAGTAGGCGCGCCGGCCGGGGGGGGCCGAAAAAAGGTTGCGCCCGAATTAAAAAACGGAGGGCGGAATGAGATTCGGGGTGGGATTTTCTGCTTAGAAATGCTTTTGCCAAGAATATTTCGGAACGGCCGATTTTGGCTCCCCGGGAGGAAAATTCGTCATGCCGGCAGTAGGCGCGCCGGCCGGGGGGGCCGAAAAAAGGTTGCGCCCGAATTAAAAAACTGAGGGCGGGATGAGATTCGGGGTGGGATTTTCTGCTTAGAAATGCTTTCGCGTAAAATTTTTCGGAACGGCCGATTTTGGTCCCCGGGAGGAAAATTCGTGATGCCGGCAGTAGGCGCGCCGGCCGGGGGGGGCCGAAAAAAGGTTGCGCCCGATTTAAAAAACGGAGGGCGGGAAGAGATTCGGGGTGGGATTTTCTGCTTAGAAATGCTTTTGCATAGAATTTTGCGGAACGGCCGATTTTGGCTCCCCGGGAGGAAAATTCGTGATGCCGGCAGTAGGCGCGCCGGCCGGGGGGGCCGAAAAAAGGTTGCGCCCGAATTAAAAAACGGAAGGCGGGATGAGGTTCAGGTTGGAATTTTCTGCTTAGAAATGCTTTTGCATAGAATTTTGCGGAACGGCCGATTTTGGCTCCCCGGGAGGAAAATTCGTGATGCCGGCAGTAGGCGCGCCGGCCGGGGGGGCCGAAAAAAGGTTGCGCCCAATTTAAAAAACGGAGGGCGGCATGAGATTCGGGGTGGTATTTTCATCTTAGAAATGCTTTTGCATAAAATTTTGCGGAACGGCCGATTTTGGCTCCCCGGGAGGAAAATTCGTGATGCCGGCAGTAGGCGCGCCGGCCGGGGGGGTCGAAAAAAGGTTGCACCCGATTTAAAAAACGGAGGGCGGGATGAGATTCGGGGTAGGATTTTCTGCTTAGAAATGCTTTTGCATAGAATTTTGCGGAACGGCCGTTTTTGGCTCCCCGGGAGGAAAATTCGTGATGCCGGCAGTAGGCGCGCCGGCCGGGGGGCCGAAAAAAGGTTGCGCCCGATTTAAAAAACGGAGGGCGGGATGAGATTCGGGGTGGGATTTTCTGCTTAGAAATGCTTTTGCATAGAATTTTGCGGAACGGCCGATTTTGGCTCCCCGGGACGAAAATTCGTGATGCCGGCAGTAGACGCGCCGGCCGGGGGGGCCGAAAAAAGGTTGCGCCCGAATTAAAAAACGGAGGGCGGGATGAGATTCGGGGTGGGATTTTCTGCTTAGAAATGCTTTTGGATAGAATTTTGCGGAACGGCCGATTTTGGCTCCCCGGGATGAAAATTCGTGATGCCGGCAGTAGGCGCGCCGGCCGGGGGGGACGAAAAAAGGTTGCGCCCGAATTAAAAAACGGAGGGCGGGATGAGATTCGGGGTGGGAGTTTCTGTTTAGAAATGCTTTTGCATAGAATTTTGCGGAAAGGCCGATTTTACTCCCCAGGAGGAAAATTCGTGATGCCGGCAGTAGGCGCGCCGGCCGGGGGGGTCGAAAAAAGGTTGCACCCGATTTAAAAAACGGAGGGCGGGATGAGATTCGGGGTAGGATTTTCTGCTTAGAAATGCTTTTGCATAGAATTTTTTGGAAAGGCCGATTTTAGCTCCCCGGGAGGAAAAGTCGTGATGCCGGCAGTAGGCGCGCCCGCCGGGGGGCCGAAAAAAGGTTGCACCCGAATTAAAAAACGGAGGGCCGGATGAGATTCGGGGTGGGATTTTCTGCTTAGAAATGCTTTTGGATAGAATTTTGCGGAACGGCCGATTTTGGCTCCCCGGGAGGAAAATTCGTGATGCCGGCAGTAGGCGCGCCGGCCGGGGGTGCCGAAAAAAGGTTGCGCCCGAATTAAAAAACGGAGGGCGGGATGAGATTCGGGGTGGGATTTTTATACTTAGAAATGCTTTTGGATAGAATTTTGAGGAACGGCCGATTTTGGCTCCCCGGGAGGAAAAGTCGTGATGCCGGCATTAGGCGCGCCGGCCGGGGGGGGCCGAAAAAAGGTTGCGCCTGAATTAAAAAACGGAGGGCGGGATGAGATTCGGGGTGGGATTTTCTGCTAAGAAATGCTTTTGCATAGAATTTTGCGGAACGGACGATTTTGGCTCCCCGGGAGGAAAATTCGTGATGCCGGCAGTAGGCGCGCCGGAAGGGGGGGCCGAAAAAGGTTGCGCCCGAATTTAAAAACGGAGGGCGGGATGAGATTCGGGGTGGGATTTTCTGCTTAGAAATGCTTTCGCATAGAATTTTTCGGAACGGCCGATTTTGGCTCGCCGGGAGGAAAATACGTGATGCCGGCAGTAGGCGCGCCGGCCGGGGGGGCCGAAAATAGGTTGCGCCCGAATTAAAAAACGGAGGGCGGGATGAGATTCGGGGTGGGATTTTCTGCTTAGAAATGCTTTTGCATAGAATTTTGCGGAACGGCCGATTTTGGCTCCCCGGGAGGAAAATTCGTGATGCAGGCATTAGGCGCGCCGGCCTGGGGGCCGAAAAAAGGTTGCGCCCGAATTAAAAAACGGAGGGCGGAATGAGATTCGGGGTGGGATTTTCTGCTTAGAAATGCTTTTGCATAGAATTTTGCGGAACGGCCGATTTTGGCTCCCCGGGAGGAAAATTCGTGATGCCGGCAGTAGGCGCGCCGGCCGGGGGGGCCGAAAAAAGGTTGCGCCCGCTTTAAAAAACGGAGGGCGGCATGAGATTCGGGGTGGGATTTTCATCTTAGAAATGCTTTTGCATAAAATTTTGCGGAACGGCCGATTTTGGCTCCCCGGGAGGAAAAGTCGTGATGCCGGCAGTAGGCGCGCCGGCCGGGGGGGTCGAAAAAAGGTTGCACCCGATTTAAAAAACGGAGGGCGGGATGAGATTCGGGGTAGGATTTTCTGCTTAGAAATGCTTTTGCATAGAATTTTGCGGAACGGCCGATTTTGGCTCCCCGGGATGAAAATTCGTGATGCCGGCAGTAGGCGCGCCGGCCGGGGGGGCCGAAAAAAGGTTGCGCCCGAATTAAAAAACGGAGGGCGGGATGAGATTCGGGGTGGGATTTTCTGCTTAGAAATGCTTTTGGATAGAATTTTGCGGAACGGCCGATTTTGGCTCCCCGGGATGAAAATTCGTGATGCCGGCAGTAAGCGCGCCGGCCGGGGGGGACGAAAAAAGGTTGCGCCCGAATTAAAAAACGGAGGGCGGGATGAGATTCGGGGTGGGAGTTTCTGTTTAGAAATGCTTTTGCATAGAATTTTGCGGAAAGGCCGATTTTACTCCCCAGGAGGAAAATTCGTGATGCCGGCAGTAGGCGCGCCGGCCGGGGGGGTCGAAAAAAGGTTGCACCCATTTTAAAAAACGGAGGGCGGGATGAGATTCGGGGTGGGATTTTCTGCTAAGAAATGCTTTTGCATAGAATTTTGCGGAACGGACGATTTTGGCTCCCCGGGAGGAAAATTCGTGATGCCGGCAGTAGGCGCGCCGGAAGGGGGGGCCGAAAAAAGGTTGCGCCCGAATTTAAAAACGGAGGGCGGGATGAGATTCGGGGTGGGATTTTCTGCTTAGAAATGCTTTCGCATAGAATTTTTCGGAACGGCCGATTTTGGCTCGCCGGGAGGAAAATACGTGATGCCGGCAGTAGGCGCGCCGGCCGGGGGGGCCGAAAATAGGTTGCGCCCGAATTAAAAAACGGAGGGCGGGATGAGATTCGGGGTGGGATTTTCTGCTTAGAAATGCTTTTGCATAGAATTTTGCGGAACGGCCGATTTTGGCTCCCCGGGAGGAAAATTCGTGATGCAGGCATTAGGCGCGCCGGCCTGGGGGCCGAAAAAAGGTTGCGCCCGAATTAAAAAACGGAGGGCGGAATGAGATTCGGGGTGGGATTTTCTGCTTAGAAATGCTTTTGCATAGAATTTTGCGGAACGGCCGATTTTGGCTCCCCGGGAGGAAAATTCGTGATGCCGGCAGTAGGCGCGCCGGCCGGGGGGGCCGAAAAAAGGTTGCGCCCGATTTAAAAAACGGAGGGCGGCATGAGATTCGGGGTGGGATTTTCATCTTAGAAATGCTTTTGCATAAAATTTTGCGGAACGGCCGATTTTGGCTCCCCGGGAGGAAAAGTCGTGATGCCGGCAGTAGGCGCGCCGGCCGGGGGGGTCGAAAAAAGGTTGCACCCGATTTAAAAAACGGAGGGCGGGATGAGATTCGGGGTAGGATTTTCTGCTTAGAAATGCTTTTGCATAGAATTTTGCGGAACGGCCGATTTTGGCTCCCCGGGATGAAAATTCGTGATGCCGGCAGTAGGCGCGCCGGCCGGGGGGGCCGAAAAAAGGTTGCGCCCGAATTAAAAAACGGAGGGCGGGATGAGATTCGGGGTGGGATTTTCTGCTTAGAAATGCTTTTGGATAGAATTTTGCGGAACGGCCGATTTTGGCTCCCCGGGATGAAAATTCGTGATGCCGGCAGTAAGCGCGCCGGCCGGGGGGGACGAAAAAAGGTTGCGCCCGAATTAAAAAACGGAGGGCGGGATGAGATTCGGGGTGGGAGTTTCTGTTTAGAAATGCTTTTGCATAGAATTTTGCGGAAAGGCCGATTTTACTCCCCAGGAGGAAAATTCGTGATGCCGGCAGTAGGCGCGCCGGCCGGGGGGGTCGAAAAAAGGTTGCACCCGATTTAAAAAACGGAGGGCGGGATGAGATTCGGGGTAGGATTTTCTGCTTAGAAATGATTTTGCATAGAATTTTTCGGAACGGCCGATTTTAGCTCCCCGGGAGGAAAAGTCGTGATGCCGGCAGTAGGCGCGCCCGCCGGGGGGCCGAAAAAAGGTTGCACCCGAATTAAAAAACGGAGGGCCGGATGAGATTCGGGGTGGGATTTTCTGCTTAGAAATGCTTTTGGATAGAATTTTGCGGAACGGCCGATTTTGGCTCCCCGGGAGGAAAATTCGTGATGCCGGCAGTAGGCGCGCCGGCCGGGGGGGCCGAAAAAAGGTTGCGCCCGAATTAAAAAACGGAGGGCGGGATGAGATTCGGGGTGGGATTTTCTGCTAAGAAATGCTTTTGCATAGAATTTTGCGGAACGGACGATTTTGGCTCCCCGGGAGGAAAATTCGTGATGCCGGCAGTAGGCGCGCCGGACGGGGGGGCCGAAAAAAGGTTGCGCCCGAATTGAAAAACGGAGGGCGGGATGAGATTCGGGGTGGGATTTTCTGCTTAGAAATGCTTTCGCATAGAATTTTTCGGAACGGCCGATTTTGGCTCCCCGGGAGGAAAATACGTGATGCCGGCAGTAGGCGCGCCGGCCGGGGGGGCCGAAAATAGGTTGCGCGCGAATTAAAAAACGGAGGGTGGGATGAGATTCGGGGTGGGATTTTCTGCTTAGAAATGCTTTTGCATAGAATTTTGCGGAACGGCCGATTTTGGCTCCCCGGGAGGAAAATTCGTGATGCAGGCATTAGGCGCGCCGGCCTGGGGGCCGAAAAAAGGTTGCGCCCGAATTAAAAAACGGAGGGCGGAATGAGATTCGGGGTGGGATTTTCTGCTTAGAAATGCTTTCGCATAGAATTTTGCGGAACGGCCGATTTTGGCTCTCCGGGAGGAAAATTCGTGATGCCGGCAGTAGGCGCGTCGGCCGGGGGGGCCGAAAAAAGGTTGCGCCCGATTTAAAAAACGGAGGGCGGCATGAGATTCGGGGTGGGATTTTCATCTTAGAAATGCTTTTGCATAAAATTTTGTGGAACGGCCGATTTTCGCTCCCCGGAAGGAAAATTCGTGATGCCGGCAGTAGGCGCGCCGGCCGGGGGGGTCGAAAAAAGGTTGCACCCGAGTTAAAAAACGGAGGGCGGGATGAGATTCGGGGTAGGATTTTCTGCTTAGAAATGCTTTTGCATAGAATTTTGCGGAACGGCCGATTTTGGCTCCCCGGGAGGAAAATTCGTGATGCCGGCAGTAGGCGCGCCGGCCGGGGGGCCGAAAAAAGGTTGCGCCCGATTTAAAAAACGGAGGGCGGGATGAGATTCGGGGTGGGATTTTCTGCTTAGAAATGCTTTTGCATAGAATTTTGCGGAACGGCCGATTTTGGCTCCCCGGGAGGAAAATTCGAGATGCCGGCAGTAGACACGCCGGCCGGGGGGGCCGAAAAAAGGTTGCGCCCGAATTAAAAAACGGAGGGCGGGATGAGATTCGGGGTGGGATTTTCTGCTTAGAAATGCTTTTGGATAGAATTTTGCGGAACGGACGATTTTGGCTCCCCGGGATGAAAATTCGTGATGCCGGCAGTAGGCGCGCCGGCCGGGGGGGACGAAAAAAGGTTGCGCCCGAATTAAAAAACGGAGGGCGGGATGAGATTCGGGGTGGGAGTTTCTGTTTAGAAATGCTTTTGCATAGAATTTTGCGGAAAGGCCGATTTTACTCCCCAGGAGGAAAATTCGTGATGCCGGCAGTAGGCGCGCCGGCCGGGGGGGTCGAAAAAGGGTTGTACCCGATTTAAAAAACGGAGGGCGGGATGAGATTCGGGGTAGGATTTTCTGCTTAGAAATGCTTTTGCATAGAATTTTTCGGAACGGCCGATTTTAGCTCCCCGGGAGGAAAAGTCGTGATGCCGGCAGTAGGCGCGCCCGCCGGGGGGCCGAAAAAAGGTTGCACCCGAATTAAAAAACGGAGGGCGGGATGAGATTCGGGGTGGGATTTTTATGCTTAGAAATGCTTTTGGATAGACTTTTGAGGAATGGCCGATTTTGGCTCCCCGGGAGGAAAATTCGTGATGCCGGCATTAGGCGCGCCGGCCGGGGGGGGCCGAAAAAAGGTTGCGCCTGAATTAAAAAACGGAGGGCGGGATGAGATTCGGGGTGGGATTTTCTGCTAAGAAATGCTTTTGCATAGAATTTTGCGGAAAGGACGATTTTGGCTCCCCGGGAGGAAAATTCGTGATGCCGGCAGTAGGCGCGCCGGACGGGGGGGCCGAAAAAAGGTTGCGCCCGAATTTAAAAACGGAGGGCGGGATGAGATTCGGGGTGGGATTTTCTGCTTAGAAATGCTTTCGCATAGAATTTTTCGGAACGGCCGATTTTGGCTCCCCGGGAGGAAAATACGTGATGCCGGCAGTAGGCGCGCCGGCCGGGGGGGCCGAAAATAGGTTGCGCCCGAATTAAAAAACGGAGGGCGGGATGAGATTCGGGGTGGGAATTTCTGCTTAGAAATGCTTTTGCATAGAATTTTGCGGAACGGCCGATTTTGGCTCCCCGGGAGGAAAATTCGTGATGCAGGCATTAGGCGCGCCGGCCTGGGGGCCGAAAAAAGGTTGCGCCCGAATTAAAAAACGGAGGGCGGAATGAGATTCGGGGTGGGATTTTCTGCTTAGAAATGCTTTCGCATAGAATTTTGCGGAACGGCCGATTTTGGCTCCCCGGGAGGAAAATTCGTTATGCCGGCAGTAGGCGCTCCGGCCGGGGGGGTCGAAAAAAGGTTGCACCCGATTTAAAAAACGGAGGGCGGGATGAGATTCGGGGTGGGATTTTCTGCTTAGAAATGCTTTTGCATAGAATTTTGCGGAACGGCCGATTTTGGCTCCCCGGGAGGAAAATTCGTGATGCCGGCAGTAGGCGCGCCGGCCGGGGGGGCCGAAAAAAGGTTGCGCCCGAATTAAAAAACGGAAGGCGGGATGAGGTTCGGGTTGGAATTTTCTGCTTAGAAATGCTTTTGCATAGAATTTTGCGGAACGGCCGATTTTGGCTCCCCGGGAGGAAAATTCGTGATGCCGGCAGTAGGCGCGCCGGCCGGGGGGGCCGAAAAAAGGTTGCGCCCGATTTAAAAAACGGAGGGCGGCATGAGATTCGGGGTGGGATTTTTATGCTTAGAAATGCTTTTGGATAGAATTTTGAGGAACGGCCGATTTTGGCTCCCCGGGAGGAAAATTCGTGATGCCGGCATTAGGCGCGCCGGACGGGGGGGGCCGAAAAAAGGTTGCGCCTGAATTAAAAAACGGAGGGCGGGATGAGATTCGGGGTGGGATTTTCTGCTTAGAAATGCTTTTGCATAGAATTTTGCGGAACGGACGATTTTGGCTCCCCGGGAGGAAAATTCGTGATGCCGGCAGTAGGCGCGCCGGACGGGGGGGCCGAAAAAAGGTTGCGCCCGAATTTAAAAACGGAGGGCGGGATGAGATTCGGGGTGGGATTTTCTGCTTAGAAATGCTTTCGCATAGAATTTTTCGGAACGGCCGATTTTGGCTCCCCGGGAGGAAAATACGTGATGCCGGCAGTAGGCGCGCCGGCCGGGGGGGCCGAAAATAGGTTGCGCCCGAATTAAAAAACGGAGGGCGGGATGAGATTCGGGGTGGGATTTTCTGCTTAGAAATGCTTTTGCATAGAATTTTGCGGAACGGCCGATTTTGGCTCCCCGGGAGGAAAATTCGTGATGCAGGCATTATGCGCGCCGGCCTGGGGGCCGAAAAAAGGTTGCGCCCGAATTAAAAAACGGAGGGCGGAATGAGATTCGGGGTGGGATTTTCTGCTTAGAAATGCTTTTGCATAGAATTTTGCGGAACGGCCGATTTTGGCTCCCCGGGAGGAAAATTCGTTATGCCGGCAGTAGGCGCGCCGGCCGGGGGGGGCCGAAAAAAGGTTGCGCCTGAATTAAAAAACGGAGGGCGGGATGAGATTCGGGGTGGGATTTTCTGCTAAGAAATGCTTTTGCATAGAATTTTGCGGAACGGACGATTTTGGCTCCCCGGGAGGAAAATTCGTGATGCCGGCAGTAGGCGCGCCGGACGGGGGGGCCGAAAAAAGGTTGCGCCCGAATTTAAAAACGGAGGGCGGGATGAGATTCGGGGTGGGATTTTCTGCTTAGAAATGCTTTCGCATAGAATTTTTCGGAACGGCCGATTTTGGCTCCCCGGGAGGAAAATACGTGATGCCGGCAGTAGGCGCGCCGGCCGGGGGGGCCGAAAATAGGTTGCGCCCGAATTAAAAAACGGAGGGCGGGATGAGATTCGGGGTGGGATTTTCTGCTTAGAAATGCTTTTGCATAGAATTTTGCGGAACGGCCGATTTTGGCTCCCCGGGAGGAAAATTCGTGATGCAGGCATTAGGCTCGCCGGCCTGGGGGCCGAAAAAAGGTTGCGCCCGAATTAAAAAACGGAGGGCGGAATGAGATTCGGGGTGGGATTTTCTGCTTAGAAATGCTTTTGCATAGAATTTTGCGGAACGGCCGATTTTGGCTCCCCGGGAGGAAAATTCGTTATGCCGGCAGTAGGCGCGCCGGCCGGGGGGGTCGAAAAAAGGTTGCACCCGATTTAAAAAACGGAGGGCGGGATGAGATTCGTGGTGGGATTTTCTGCTTAGAAAGGCTTTTGCATAGAATTTTGCGGAACGGCCGATTTTGGCTCCCCGGGAGGAAAATTCGTGATGCCAGCAGTAGGCGCGCCGGCCGGGGGGGCCGAAAAAAGGTTGCGCCCGAATTAAAAAATGGAAGGCGGGATGAGGTTCGGGTTGGAATTTTCTGCTTAGAAATGCTTTTGCATAAAATTTTGCGGAACGGCCGATTTTGGCTCCCCGGGAGGAAAATTCGTGACGCCGGCAGTAGGCGCGCGGGCCTGGTGGCCGAAAAAAAGTTCCACCCGAATTTAAAAACGGAGGGCGGGATGAGTTTCGGGGTGGAATTTTATGCTTACAAATGGTTTACCAGAGAGTTTTGCGGAACGTCCGAACTTGGCTCCCTGGGGGGAAAATTTGTGATGCCGGCAGTAGGCGCGCATGCCGGTTGTCCGGAAAAAAGTTTCACCCGAATTTAAAAACGGAGGGCTTTATGAGATGCGGGGTGGAATTTTATGCTTACAAATGGTTTAGCTGACAGTTTTGCGGAATGTCCGAATTTGGCTCCCCGGGAGGAAAATTCATGATGCCAGCAGTAGGCGCGCGGGTCGGGTGGACGAATAAAAGTTTAACCCGAAATTAAAAACGGAGGGCGGGATGAGATTCGGGGTGGAATTTTATGCTTAGAAATAGTTTAGCAGAGAGTTGTCCGGAACGTCCGAATTTGGCTCCCCGGGAGGAAAATTCATGTTCCCGGCAGTAGGCGCGCGTGCCGGGTGTCCAAAAAAAAGTTTCACCCGAATTTAAAAACATTGGGCGGGATGAGATTTGGGGTAGAATTTTATGCTTACAAATGGTTTAGCAGAGACTTTTGCGGAACGTCCGAATTTGGCTCCCCGGGAAGAAAATTAGTGATGCCGGCAGTAGGCGCGCGGGCCCGGTGGCCGAAAAAAAGTTTCACCCGAATCTAAAAACGGAGGGCGGGATGAGATTCGGGGTGGAATTTTATGCTTAGAAATGGTTTAGCAGAAAGTTTTGCGGAATGTCCGAATTTGGCTCCCCGGGAGGGAAATTCGTGATGCCGGCAGTAGGCATGCGTGCCGGGTGTCCGAAAAAAAGTTTCACCTGAATTTAAAAACATTGGGCGGGATGAGATTTGGGGTTAAATTTTATGCTTACAAAAGGTTTAGCAAAGAGTTTTGCGGAATGTCTGAAGTTTGCTCCCCGGGAGGAAAATTCATGATGCCAGTAGTAGGTGCGTGGGCCCGGTGGCCGAAAAAATGTTCCACCCGAATCTAAAAACGGAGGGCGGGATGAGATTCGGGGTGGAATTTTATGCTTAGAAATGGTTTAACAGAGAGTTTTGCTGAACGTTCGAATTTGGCTCCCCAGGAGGAACATTCGTGATGCTGGCAGTAGGCGCACAGGCCCCGTGGCTGAAAAAATTTCCACCTGAATTTAAAAACGGAGGGCGGGATGAGATTCGGGGTAGGATTTAATGCTAAAAAATGGTTTAGCAGAGGGTTTTGTGCAACATCCGAATTTGGCTCCCCGGGAGGAAAATTTGTGATGCCGGCAGTAGGTGCGCGGGACGGGTGGCCAAAAAAATGTTTCAACCGAATTTAAAAACGGAGGGCAGGATGAGATGCGAGTTGGAATTTTATGCTTAGAAATGGTTTAGTAGAGAGTTTTGCGGAACGTTTGAAGTTGGCTCCCCGGGAGGAATCTTCGTGACGCCGGCAGTAGGCGCGCGGGCCCGGTGGCCGAAAAAATGTTCCACCTGAATTTAAAAACGGAGGGCGGGATGAGATTCGGTGTGGAATTTTATGCTTAGAATTTGTTTAGCTGAGAGATTTGCGGAAAGTCTGAATTCAGTCTCCCGGGAGGAAAATTCGTGATGCCTGTAATAGGCGCGCGGGCTGGGGGCCCGAAAAAATGTTTCCCCCGAATTCCAAAACAGAGGGCAGGATGAGATTCGGGGTGGAATTTTATGCTTAGAAATGGTTTAGCTGAGAGTTGTGCGGAACGTCCGAATTTGGCTCCACGGAAGGAAAATTAATCATGTCGGCAGCAGGCGTCGGCCCAGGGGGCCGAAAATAAGTTGCACCCAAATTTAAAAACGGAGCATGGGATGAGATTCGGGGTGGAATTTTATGCTTAGAAATGGTTTAGGAGAGAGTTTGCGGAACGTCCTAATTTGGCTTCACGGAAGGAAAATTCGTGATTCTGGCAGCAGGCGTCGGGCAGGGGGCCGAAAAAAAGTTGCTCCCGAATTTAAAAACAGAGGGCGGGATGAGGTTCGTGGTGGAATTTTATGGTTAGAAATTGTTTATCTGAGTGATTTGCAGAACATCCGAATTTAGCCTCCTGAGAGGAAAATTCGTGATGCCGGCAGCAGGCCGCTGGCCGGGGAGGAAAAAAAAAGTTGCAACCGAATTGAAAAACAGGGGGCAGGATGAGATTCGGGGCAGGATTTTACGCTTAGGAATGGTTTAGGTGAGAGTTCTGTGGAACTTCTGAATTTGGCTCCTCAGGAGGAAAATTTGTGATGCCGGCAGTAGGCGCGCGGGTTGGGTGGCCGAAAAAAAGTTGCACCTGAATTCCAAAACAGAGGGCGGGATGAGATTGAGGTAGGATTTTATGGTTAAAAATGGTTTAGCATAGAGTTTTGCGGAACGTCCGAATTTGCCTCCATGGGAAGAAAATTCGTGATGCCGGCAGCAGGCACGCTGGCCGGGGTGCCGAAAAATAGTTGCACCCGAATTCAAAAAGAGAGGGCAGGATGAGATTCTGGGCATGATTTTATGTTTAGAAATGGTTTCGCTGAGAGTTTTGCGCAATGTCCGAATTTAGCTCCCAGTGAGGAAAATTCGTGATGCCGACAGCAGGCGCAACGGCCAGGGGGCTGAAAAAATGTTGCCCTCGAATTCAAAAAGAGAGGGCAGTATGAGATTCGGGGCAGGATTTTATGCTTATAAATCATTTAGCTGAGAATTTTGAGGAACGTCCAAATTTAGCCTCCCAGGAAGAAAATTCGTGATGCCGGCAGCAGGCATTGGGCTGGGGGGGCCGAAAAAAAGTTGCACCCGAATTTAAAAACAGAGGGTGGGTGACATTCAAAGTGGAATTTTATGCTTAGAAATGGTTTAGTAGAGAGTTTTGCGGAACGTCCAAATTTGGTTCCCTGAGAGGAAAATTCGTGACGCCGGCAGCAGGCCTGGTGGCCGGGGGGCCGAAAAAAAGTTGCACCTGAATTCCAAAATGGAGGGCGGGATGAGATTGGGGTAGGATTTTATGGTTAGAAATGGTTTAGCATAGAGTTTTGCGGAACGTCCGAATTTGGCTCCCTGGGATGAAAATTCATGATGCCGGCAGTAGGCGCGCGGGCCGGGGGCCCAAAAAAAGTTGCACCTGAATTTAAAAATGGAGGGCGGGATGAGATTCAGTGTGGAATTTTATGCTTAGAATTTGTTTAGCTGAGAGATTTGTGGAACATCTGAATTTAGCCTCCCGGGAGGAAAATTCATGATGCCTGCAATAGGCGCGCGGGCTGGGGGCCCAAAAAAATGTTTCCCCCGAATTCCAAAACAGAGGGCGGGATGAGATTCGGGGTGGAATTTTATGCTTAGAAATGGTTTAGCTGAGAGTTTTGCGGAACGTCCGAATTTGGCTCCATGGAAGGAAAATTCGTCATGTCGGCAGCAGGCGTTGGGCCAGGGGGCCGAAAAAAAGTTGCACCCGAATTTAAAAACAGAGGGCGGGATGAGATTCGGGGCAGGATTTTACGCTTAGGAATGGTTTAGGTGAGAGTTCTGCGGAACTTCTGAATTTGGCTCCTCAGGAGGAAAATTCGTGATGCCGGCAGTAGGCGCGCGGGTTGGGTGGCCGAAAAAAAGTTGCACCTGAATTCCAAAACAGAGGGCGGGATGAGATTGGGGTAGGATTTTATGCTTAGAAATGGTTTAGCTGAGAGATTTGCGGAACGTCCGAATTTAGCCTCCCGGGAGGAAAATTCGTGATGCCGGTAGTAGGCGCGCGGGCTGGGGGCCCGAAAAAATGTTTTTTCCTAATTCAAAAATAGAGGGCGGGATGAGATTCGGGGTAGGATTTTATCCTAAGTAATGGTTTAGCAGAGATTTTTGTGGAACGTCCGAATTTGGCTCCCCAGGAGGAAAATTCGTGATGCCGGCAGTAGGCGGGTGGGCCGGGTGGCCGAAAAAATGTTGCACCCGAATTCCAAAACAGAGGGTGGGATGAGATTTGGGGTAGGATTTTATGCTTAGAAATGGTTTAGCAGAGAGTTTTCCAGAACGTCTGAATTTGGCTCCCCGGGAGTAAAATTCGTGATGCCGGCAGCAGGCATCGGGCCGGGGGGCCAAAAAAAAGTTGCACCCGAATTTAAAAATGGAGGGTGGGATGAGATTCCGGTGGAATTTGATGCTTAGAAACGAGTTAGCAGAGAGTTTTGCGGAACGTCCGAATTTGGCTCACTGGGAGGAAAATTTGTGATGCCGGATTCCTCTCATGATGTTAACCTTTCACAAGGAGACTCACTATCACTACTACTATTTGTCATTGCATTGATTCCTCTTTCAACAATAGTGAACAAAGCAGGCAATGGCTATCAAACATCAAAAACATCTGCTTGGTTATCCCACCTCCTTTACATGGACGATTTGAAGCTGTATGGAAAAACACCATCTAAAATGGAATCTCTGCTCAACACTGTCCAGATATATAGCCAAGATATTGCAGTGGAGTTTGGACTCGACAAATGTGCCATCCTTACCATCAGCAGGGGAAAAATAGTGAAAACTGAAGCAATCAAGCTGCCCTATGGAAATAAAATTCAAAACCTTATGGATGAAGATGAGCACTACAAATACCTGGGCATCCTTCAGGCTGACAGCATCAAGCACGCTGAAATCAAGAAGGTTAGTAGTGAATACATCAGAAGAGTGAAGATCTTCAAGTCCAAACTCAGTAGAGGAAATACTCTCAAGGCAATTAACACCTAGGCAATTCCAGTCATTAGATATATAGCTGGAATAGTGGACTGGACTCAAGCTAAACTAAAAGCCCTGGATAGGGAGAGCAGAAAAATAATGACAATAAATCATGCCCTTCAACCACACAGTGACGTTCACAGACTCTACTTACAAGGAACATAGATTGGCATGGAATGTTGTAAGTACACCAGAGAGTTGAGGAAGAAAAAGAGGCATTAGAAGAATATCTGAAGGATAGTGAAGAAGATGCAGTGAAGTTTGTACACCATGAAGGCTTACGGGATACTGAAGACACCAAACTGGCTTACAAGACCAAATGAAAAATAGAAAAGAGACATGGCAAGGCAAAGTATTACATGGCCAGTACACACGCACACACGCACACACACAAGCCTAGCAGGCGAAGCAGATAACAAGACCTGGCAATGGCTAAGAGCAGGAAAGTTGAAGAAAGACAGAGGGGCTAATTCTGGCTGCACAAGACTAAGCCTTAAGAACAAATGCATACAAAGCCGGAATTAAGAATACAGCAACAGACAGCAAATGTCCCCTCTGCAAAGAAGCTGAAGAAACAGTGGATCGCCTAGTTAGCTGCTGTAAGAAGATCACACAGACTGACTACAAACAACGGCATGACAAAGTAGCAACAATGGTGCATTGGAATATCTAAGAAATACCATTTGCCTGCAAACAAGAACTGGTGGGACCATACAACAGACAAAGTAATAGAAAATGAAGATGCTAAAGTGCTCTGGGACTTTAGAATTCAAACAGACAAGCACCTGCCACACAACACCCCAGACTTAACAATTGTTGATAAGAAAGACAAAAGTTTGGATAGTGGACATTGCAATACCTGGAGACAGCAGAATAGAAGAGAATGAACTGGAGAAAATCACAAAATACAAAGACCTACAAATAGAAATAGAACAACTGTAGCAAAAGAAAGCAAAGATAGTACCAATAGCATTGACAAAATCACCATTGGTCAATTGCAAAAGGCAGCTTTCCTTGGAACAGCTTACATCCTGTGACAATACCTTTAACACCATCAAACAACAAATCTGCCTATCTCAGGTTCTTGTGAAGGACTTGATAGCTGGATAAAAATGCCAAATCCAGTCTAAACATCTGGCTGACAATAATAATAACTGAATTAGGACAGAAGTATTCTGTGTGTTCTTATGTTAGTTCAATTTTTTTTCATGCTTTTGCATACAGTATGTATATTATTGGCTCTTTAAATTACCATTCCGGAGAATGTCTAAGAGAATCACTTCCGAAAAGCAAGTGCTTTTCGGAAAGCAAAGTGCTTTTCGGAAACGTAAAATACTGGTCTGCAACTAATTTTGCTAGCATCTCATTGTCACTCTCTGCAGACATGTTCTCTGACCTTGCTTGTTAAATGAGTACCAGGAATCAGCATGCCCTTAGCTAAGGAACTTCATTTGCTAGTTCTAGTTCAATCAGGCTTGCAGCAAATTCATTATATTCAAAGTAAGCTAAAGGTAAATTCTCCCTTGAGATGAGATCAGTTCATAGATCTATCCATATTGTGTTATTGGCAGTAATGTGGAAGTTGATTGCCGTAGCCTTCTTCCCAGATGTTTTTTCAAGTTCCCAATGCAGTCTAGAGACACTGGATTTCCAAGTGGTCTCCCAGCCAACTGTAACCTGCTTAGCTTTTTGAGATCAGCCTTAACGTGTTCTTACATAGCATCATTTATCTCCATATCTTCTTACAGATATATGTTTTGTGAGTAAACTACATTTGTTCGTTCTTTCCAAAGCATTTGCTGCCAGAAGCTATTTTCCAGTAAACTGCTTATAAAATATAATGAAGACATATGTTGGCTTTTATCTGTCATTTCTTTTTCTTGCTAAATGTTGCATTATTCCAAGCTATCCTCTGCTGCGAAATATACAATGGCTGGTTTTATACTAAGCCATAACCATCTTTTAAAAATGATAGGGGCTAGCTTCACACACAAGTCAAACAAAACACATTATGACTAAAAGTTATGTATCAACCTAGCCAGTATATGATGATGATGACGTCACATTTGACTTCTCTTTAGAATAAGTGTCCTTGTGAGTACAAATGTTGGACCATTTCTCTCATACTCAAAATATTTTGGACTCCATGCAAATACTGAGTTCTAGTGGGAATTCAGGGACAAATATTAGGGTCATGTTGATATGATTTGGCTAAAATTAAACATTTTCACAGGCTTTACCTTTAGTGGGAGTTAAGCAAATCCAAACCTCTCTTCCATGACTAGTGGGAATTAAAAATTGATATTTGAAAATGGAAAAGCCAAATCTCATAGCAAGGAGCACAGTATAATTTATTAAGGTGGATATTTTTTATAAATTTGCTAGGTTTAATGTGTGTGTGTGTGTATGTGTGTGTGTGTATAATGACAAATGAAAATCAAAATAATTTTTTTCAGTACGATCGATATCATTTTACATGTATCTGTGTCCTTGCCTGACTATATATGGAAATAAAAGGAAAATTTAGTGCTGATTTGTAGCTTTGAGAACCAAAACAAAGTAGAGACTAGCTACCCTATTCTGATCCAAACAGTATCAAAATCAGCACATAATGAAATGGAAGGTCAGCCATTGCAGTGCTGGCAGTTTCATCTTATCATTATGCCAGGATTGTGGCCAAGCAGAAAGCAAAACAATACAAATAGAAAGATGATTATACAGAAATACCATGATAAAATATTCATGGCATAACCCTCTAACCCTAAGTCCATATTACTTTAATTATGAAATGTACAAATTGATGTATACAGATGATGGAATATCTACACAATAGCATCTTGTTCTAAGTATGCACACACATGTATTGCATACACACACACACACTAGCTTTTTAAGGATTTTTCTACTGAAAGCCCTGCTGTGCTTTCTCCTGACTTCCTTTAAAGTGGAATAACATCAGAGCACTCAATGGTAATTAATGCTGAGGATAACAGAGGGAAGCATAAAACTAAGTAGGTATGCACAAATGTAGCTATGGACACCAACAAGCAGACAAAGAAGCAATAAAGAAGTGATTTTAATGCAGTTGCCAAAAGGCTTGGTTCCTTTTGATAAAACATAAATCTCTGCCACTGTAACTTGTCTTCTAAACTCTAACTTCAAGAAAATAACCAATTTGTTGAGATCTGATATACAGTTCAAGAACAAAAAGCATTCCAGTCTCCTTATACAACATTATGCATTGGCCTGTGGCACATTTTTTTAAAAAATAATTTTTATTGAGAATTTTTTCTTGAATAAAATAAAAATAAATATATAAAAGAAGGAAAGTAGAAAAAAGAAAAAGTGCAGGAAACAATGCAGTTAAAAGAAAAGAAAGGAAAAAAAGTTAATTGAAAAAGTTACTTCCAACCTTCATAACAGCAGTTACAATCAAAATGATTATCCCTCCTTCCTCTTAAGCATAACCATAATTCCTTGGCCTGTGGCACTTGACTATATTATAAGCACAGCAGATTCTATGCTATAATTCAGATTACTGTAGTGTATTTCATGAGGAGCTCCCCTTGTGTGTAGGGTAGAATGCAGTAGCAAAGTTGCTGATTGGGACACCAAATTATGCACATATTACATCTGCACTGAAGCAAGTATGCAAATCCACCATCTTTATATTAATTGAGCCAAGGACTAGGTTTTATTATATCCATATAGCCTTAAACAATTTAGCATCAGGATACTTGGCAGTTTGTCTTCCCAAATAGACTTGAGTAGTTACTAAGATCCTCAGAGAAAGTTCTACTACATTGTGTTATGAGCTAGTTTGATATCTGGCAGTTACACGGGAGCAACCCCCCATTTATTTTAAATGTTTTTATATTGAATGCTTTTATTATTGTAAGCTGACATACTTGGTATTTTAATTTTTAAAATACCAACAATATTTATACTACTTTGAGATATATCTGGTGTAAGAAGTAGTATAAAAATGAATTTAAAAAATAAAATTCCAGCAATGGAATTTGAAAAATTTACCAGCACAACATAGAAATGCAAGGGGCTATTAGAACAGATGCTAGCACATCGAGTAAATTGCTTACACTCAGTTTAATTTTGTAAAGTAAAAATACCCAATTCTTTTTACAAACGTGATGCAAGGAGAAACACTGCCTAGGTAGAGACTATTCACTTACACTTCTCCAAGGAGGAATCTCAAGATAAATCTGAGTGAGAAGAAAATTACCAATCCTTTAAAACAAAGCAAATAAACCTCATAAATTAGTTGAGCAGCTTATACCACAATCTGATTTTCCATTGCATTGCTTCTTCTCCAGAGTATTTCCAATTATTATTCAGAGGTCAATGTGTTATTACCTTAGTTCAAAGAAAGAAATGGCAAATTTATTCAGAGAGACTTTTTTATACTTAGCCCAAGTTCCAGCTAGATAATGTGCTACATCAGACAAGCAAGATGCTGTTTTATAAATATAGAATCATGAGCCCATTTTATGCTGAGATTCATAATTTAAATAAATAGAACGTGTAGTATGTTGTCAAATACATCTTATTCAAATCCTCTTATTAGGTTGAGTTATTAAGTTATTCCTGCTTGACACGAGGACCCATATTAGGAGCAGAAGTCAGCGTATATGGTCAGGAACTAAGGAGTCTATCCCAGCAGCAAAGAATGCAAATTTGTGTAAATGTGTTTTTTTTTTATAAATTTTAATTATGTATTTATTTGTTTTAATTTGATGTAAACCGCCCAGAGTCCCCCATTGCGGGGAGATGGGCGGGGATAAGTTTACTAAATAAAATAGATAGATAGATAGATAGATAGATAGATAGATAGATAGATAGATAGAACTGGAATATGAAGAAATTAATCACCATAGGGCACTTCCACACCACCAGCTTTTGCAACTCTCCTCCAATTCTATACCCAGCCCTTTAAAAACCAACCCATGATCACTTTATCTTCTGTGCTCACCTTCTTTCCCCAGCTGATCAATAGCAGAGTGCAAAGAAAATAATTGAATCAATTCCCTGCCGCCAAGCTAGAACCATTGTGTGTGTGTGCGCGCGCACCTTTGAATCAGTGTTGACTCCTGGCAACTGTTTGGACTAGTCCCTGGAGTTTTCTTGGCAATAATTTTGGAAGTGGTTTGCCATTACCTGCTTCCTAAGGCTGAGAGAGAGTAACTGGCCCAAGTTCACCCAGGTGGCTTCATACCTAAGGCAGGACTAGAACTCACAGTCTCCTGATTTCTAGCCTGGTGCCTTAACCACTACACCAAACTGATTCTTGGCTAGAGCAATAAAATATGCTTATTTCCCTGAAGTCTGATGGAAACTTCAAGCTCTGGAAGGTAGAACCAAATATTGGATTTCTACTACCTCTGCTGATTTTAGACTGCTTTCCTTCCATTCAGGAGATTTTCATTGCATAAAATGTACAATGGGAAAAATTTCACTTTCCTTATCAAAAGAGGGAAGTATAGGAGTGAATACTGCTCCTTCTTTCTGTTCTGCCTATCTACTATTGGCACTTAAATAGGTTGGAATGTTCCATTGCTGGAATGCCCCAATCCGTGCTCTGGATTTCTCTGTCTACTCCATGTAATTGATTAGGCTGAGAGACTGCAATTTGTTTAAAGCTTTTATCTTAGTTTACTGTTCTGGTCCAAACTACACTTTGTGGAGAAGCATAGTTCTACTTGACTTATGTTTAATGTGTTTAATGTGTAATTAGAAAAACAATTCATGAGTCATAAGCATAGTTTCAGTGTTATTGATACTTGAAAGACAGAAAATATTAATATAATACTCTGGGGTCTCCAGATGTTTTAGACTGTAACCCTTGGGGCACTTACACAGGGATGTTGATTTCACCCTGAAGCTTACTTTCATCCAGCGAGTCCTTACACACCAGTTTCTATGCACATGCATAGAATATGTGCATCTACTGAGTCAGTTTGTTATTCCACTTTCTCTGGTTTCTGTCCTGCTGCTGTTGTACAGAGTGAGAGGGGTAGGAGCAGATGTGACTGTACACCATGAGAGGTCATTATGTTAGCAATCCCTTTTCTTCACATTGCACAGTTTTTCTCTTTCCCTTTTTTCATATCCTCCAGGATCTGTTCCATCACATTTACCTGCATTCCACATAGCAACTGACCCAACACAGACATCACTGTCTATCTTTCTGTGCTTTGGAGGGTCCTCCAAGCACTTCCACTTGTGCAAAAGCATGCAAGGCTCATAAGAACATTCTGTTGAAAGAAAGTGGGGATTTGAACACTGCTGAACAGATTGTACAATAAACCAGAGCTTATGGTGTTTGGGAACTGGCAAGCCATCCAGTGACAGCTTTCCTGGCTTTTGTCCATCTCCCCAATATTTGTGAGTCTACTGTGCAAACTATTGAAGGGATTTCATAATAGGATAATAGGGTTACAAGACCTAGCTCAAGAACTTTGAATAACAATATCACGGTTTGATATGGCCAATTTTGTTCACCCAACACTAATAAATAATAAGTAGACACTGCTGTGTGGTTGGTTGATGTGCTCCTGGGAGGTACCACATCACTTTGTTTGAAGCTGCCCTAGCAACTGAGTAGTTCTTATACAGATGGCTGTTTGCATAAATGAATACTCATATGTGAGATGGGCAGCTATATAAATTGGACAAGTAAATAAATGAAAATAAATGAATACTGGAAAATAAGTTTCTCTGAGCCCTCCTGTCAGTTTTGGGGTGCCTAGTACTGTTTGGGATGATGATTTGGGGTGAACCCTCAGGAAGTCTCCCATAAAACAGGAACACAAGACGTGCTTCATGTCACTATGCCAGCTTTCTAGTATTTCCATTATCATAGCTTGATTTACTTTTAAGCAGGTCTCCCAGCTGAATGGGATCTCAGCCCTCCCCCACTCATATGAAGCACTGCAGAAAGTGAAGGGTCTCACTGATATCAATTTGTCTTGAGTCCAGCAGTCACAAAGTCCAGCAATTGCAAAGCGCCTACTGTCAAGTTTTTCTGGATTTTATTTATTTGCTGATCTTTCACTTTTTTTTCCCCAGATCATGGATAAATTCAGGTAGATAGAATTTCCATACTGTGTTAGCATGATAGCTGGCAGTCACATTTCCATTTATTCTCCCACCAAGCAATGGTATGAATACCTAAATCACAAGGATTTTTTTTCTCTCTTTCCTGTAACTGTGGATCATTTAGAGAGATTCAAGAAGTTTGAAGTGAGGTGAAGGGGAAAGAACCATTATGTTTTCACTTTTGGGATGTTCTTTCAATGTAAGGCTATGGATGCTGGACATTTTGTGCCTCAAAATCCAACAATTACACTTGGTGGCACATGTGTCTCTCCTCCCAGTTTAGCAGATGGTACCTTAAACTTTTGGATTGCCATCTGTACCCTGTTAATAATTCTACAGAGGGAAGCCATAAAAAACTAGTGAGCTGGAACAAATAAATAGTGTGTATGCCTGGGAGCACGGAAGGGGGGGAGAGTTTGGTTCCAGAACTAATGTTACAAGCTTCCCCTATTTCAACAATGACTGTTGAGAGGGATTGTAGAAGAAAACAGTAGGCAGCCATGCTCACATTTTTTAAAACCCATAAATATGATATATGATAGGAGGGGTAAAAAAAGGTAGGAAAGGGTGTCTGCTCTAAACAGGTACACATCCAATGCTCCCTAGCGAGTGAGAATTTTAGAGAGTGAGAACTTCAGAGTAAAGCAGAAAGTCGCCACCATCAGGCTTTATGGAGCAATGTCTGAAATGACAATCTTCAGTGGGCATAAACTGAAGATTTATTATGAATTATACTATTAAGCATATAGGCATACACCAGAACAAAGCAACAGATAGCATTTTGCATGGCTCTGCACAGCAGCCACTATAAAACAGGAGAAGTGATACAGGAGCAATGGCAGGGCACATAAACAAAACAGAATGGGGAAAAAAACCACATAATTTCTAAAAAGTTCTTTTAGGAAAAACAGTCAAAAAGAAGTTTCTGGCAGCACTGGCACCCCATTGCAGTGGCCAAACAAAAAGCAGAAAAGATTCTAGATTATGAGCTTTGTTGAAAGCTCGTAAGAGAGACTATTCCAAAGAACTATTCCAAAAGGCATGAAAGGCGACAGGGGAGGTGGGAATGGACTTCCCCGAATATTGGCTTATATAGAACTGCCCATGATCACATGAGAGTGCCATGTCATAACTGCAGATTTCTATGGCAAATTACTACTTTGAGGAGAACAGCATGCTGCCCTAAACAGTTTAACACAGAAGACAATTCTCAATAGCCAAAGCAATATGATGGCTACATAAAAACCATACAGCTAAACTGAAGTTGTGAAGGTTGTGACACTCACAACTGTCAGAAAAGTAATCAATTAAACCAGCCATTCAGAGGTCCTCCATACTTTTCTCATTTGGAGTCTCCACCTGCATACCCATAGCACCTGAAGTTGCTGCTACCAATGCAGCATCCAATGGGCAAGAAACAGGTTATCAGCCATCTGAGGGGAAACTTGCATTCACTCAAGATATAGTGAAACTGCTCTCAGAACCAGCAGGTTTGCTGGGCAGTGTCAGAGCAAGAGTTACAAGAGACCATCTGTCTGAATTCCACGTGCGGTACTTGGATCTTTGCATAACATTCTATGGCAGAGCATCTAAATTCACAGGCACGCATCTCTTTTGCACAGTTTTCTAATATACAGTATTAATATTCACATGGTTCCTCTGGTGCTGTTATTTCATCTTTTTTCTCCCTCTCCAAACATCAAGGAACTGTAGCTTCTCTTCCTTTTACCAACCCATCCAGACAGGCTTCTTTCACTAACCTCCCATATCTGCAGAGGCAGGGACTGAAGCAATATGCATCGTAGAACCTGCATGCAAACGTGCCAAGAACAGGATTAACACAGACATCACAGAAATGATGGCAACCTCCCATTGTTCTGAATGCATCACTCTGAGAATGCCTTAGTTTCAAAGAGAAACTAAAATAAATGGTTGAGTCTCATTTGAATATCTATCTATCTATCTATCTATCTATCTATCTATCTATCTATCTATCTATCAATTTATCAAATTTGTCACCGCCCATGTCGTTGAAATGACTCACAGGCAGTTTATAAAACAGTTAAAATCAATTAAAATTACAATACACAATACTTTTAATAAATGTAAAATAAATAAATCCCAGAATAGATAAATAGTGATTGGCAGTGGCTCAGGGAGCTGATTCCAAAGTGATACATTGTCGTTGTGGAGAAGCGCCGTCAGAATACTCAGCAAACATTAAGGCTGACATTCAGTAGCACTAAGTTCAGTATGCTTTTTTTAAAATTGAATCTCTACAGGCATGATGTGAAGTTAGTCTAAGGAATTTTGAAATAGATATTGCAAATATATTCTTCTATAACTCAATCACTTCATAGAGTTTCATGATTGGTACTAGACTTACTGTAATCATGACTAAATGAAAAACATTTTCCTGTTGAAGTCATGAAATCTATTCATCATTCTCCACATTTCCCTCATGCATTTAGAAAAAGTGTTTTTCAAAACTCTTGATTTTTAAATGAATCACCAATCAAGATAGTCACATTTTTCTAGCTATAGTTTTTTTTTTTACTCAGGAGACTAGATCTATTCTAATACTTGCAACAACCACTAGTGACTAGGACTTTGCAAAACATTTGAAAGTGTGCTTTGCAAAGTGTGTGTAGCACCCTTTCTTGAAACATTTAAGTAGCCACCTCCTTGAAAGCTGTCCCCAGTAGTCTGCCCAGTTTTCTGCCGGAAAAGTCCCTTTGCTTTTTGTATGGTCCCTGTGGAAGGTTGCACATGTGCAGTCAGATAATTGGGAATATTCTGCATAGCTCTAGTTACTAATGAATTGAGTCGCCCATCTTCTGTTTGAGTTTATTGGCTAAGGCTGGGTTTTGCAAACTTTGTGGGTACCTTGACCTCCAAAAGTTTCTGTCTCCCACCCATCTTCCATGAGACTTGACTATTCAAAGCTTTTCAGAACCTGTTTCAGATTTTGCTTTGAAAGCCAGCAGTCAGTTTGTTCAGGCAGAATGAAAGTTCTGACAGTGAACCAACATATACAAGCTTGTCTACCCAAAGCTGGATTTCTTTCAGAATTTGGTCCCATTCTGCCAACTGAGGTGCTGGGCTAGGACTGGGGAATGAAGGTCAATGTCACTGTCAGTCATTCTCTCTCAGCTGAACCTACCTCATAAGATGGTTGTTCTGGGGATAAAATGAAGGGAAGTTCCCATGTAAGCAACCTCGAGCTCTGAAGAAGGGTAAATCTAACAAATAATAAATATAAATAATAATGTAAAGTAATTGAAAGAGAAAGCTAGAAAGTCTTGAAAAGAAAAATAGTCCAACTTCACTTTTGCTATCATAATTCCACCATTTCTGCTTTTAAACACAGATGCTGTAATTCAGCTTCCTGCTGCCATACGTATTTACTTTTAATAAATCTGTTCCCTTAAATCGGTGTTCAGGTTTCTGCTGTGGGTGGCATCAGAAGTGCGTTAATGTTAAATTGTAGAAATTACTTGCTGTTGAGGGCGTGGGGACGGCTATTACTATATGCATAAGCGTAGCCCTATGTGCCATTTATTTCAGTGGCCGTATCATTTCATTCTTTTCCTAAAGGCTAAATGGACCTGCCTGGGAGGTACCCGCGATTTCTACACTTTTCCAGCGGTAGGAGTCAGCGATACACAGCGATCCTCAAACCTATTCTATCTAGCAGGGTCTGAAGAGTTGATTTCTATATGCCTCGTAAACGCTCGCTTCTGAATTAGGAAGAGGAATGAATCCAATGTGTTACTAAGCTCGATTCAATAGGATGCAGGGTCCAGTCTGAACGGAGCGGAACTGAGCAGCTGAGCGTCCAGGGATCCAGCCGAGAGGATTAGAGTGTGGGACTCGGTCTTCGCGCGGGGCTAGGGAAGCACATTGATACTGTTGCCTGTTAAGGAGACGCGTGGGTGTTTCGCTTCGTGAACATGGTGAGCTGTAATGTGCATCGGGGTTACTGTGAAAAAAGGACGGGAAGCGCCCTATAACTTACAACCTTACGTGTATTAGATTGCTTGATGTTAAGGGGTGTCTTTTTTTCGATTTGGGGTGAAAAACATGACCATTTACCCAGGTGAACTCAGCAACAGATACCTCAAAGTTTCGATGGCCTTTTAAGTGTTAAGCAGACCACAAACTTAATGCTGAAATGTATTTGTTTAGTTTTTAACATGCTTCAAACATTGTGTGTTTGTGCATTTATAGTGAACGAGATGCAATCTTACATTTGAATTAAATTGGTCTTACTTCGGAGTAAACAGAGACTGCAATGAAAATTGTTAGTTCTATTTCCCAAGCTGAAACTTCATATAATATACTTGTATTTATTTGATAAGTCAGTTTTATCAGTCTAATGGCAAAAGACTGCTTGCAGGATATGGAAATTTGTGCTAGGTAAATGGTTGTCTTTATTAACTCATTAGGATTATTTATTAACACTAAAGTAATTGACTTTTCTGTTGAGATTATGTTTTTATATTACATTTTTATAGTGCTGCTGCAAAAAATTGGGAGTCCTGTGACCTGTATAAACTAGGCAACATAAAACTTATGTTGTTATTTTTTAATGGATTGCAGCAAGCAGGGAAATCAAAGAGATGTATTGAGCACTGAAGCTTAATTTTTTGAATCTTGGAAATTCTTTTTTAGTAACAGATATTTTCCACAAACTTCCAACTGTATCTCTGGATATTTTCTACAAACTTTCAATGTTTAAAAAGCTGAACAATTAAGACCTGTTATGTTATGCAAACTTTTCTTTAACTTAAAAATTCTATTTGGTTTACTTAAAGATTAATGATAATTTTATTTATATAAATAGTTTTAAGCTGCCCATTAGGGCATGTACTTCATGTAACATGTACAGAATAAAGACCCCTCCACTGGAGCATCTGGTGATTATAGGGACATATCCATGTAATTTTCTTGTACTAAAACAGAAGTAATTTGCCATTGCTTTCTTTCAGAATTATTTTTTTTAATTAGCCCTCAAATTTCTTGGTGGCCTCCCTTCCAAGTACTAACCAGATCGGTTCCTTAGCTTTTTCTAGATCAGTCAAGGTTGGCTAGATGCTGCTATATACCTCTTGAACCTCTCAGTGGCCTTCACTACCACTGACCATGATACTCTGGACTGCCTTCAAGGGTTGACAATTAGAGGTACTATTTTATAGTGGTTCAGGTCTATCCTTAGTGGGCAGTTCCAGGTGGGAGGGCGGGTAAAAGAAAATCAGCCATGCAATTTTTTCCTTGTTGAGTGCCATTCCTTTATCCTCTGATGTTTAATGATTACATGAAACCACTAGGCAAGATCATCATCAGTTTGGGGTATCCTTTCATCAATATGGTGGTGGCAATGTACATATGGTGACTTCATCATGTAAATCTATTTGTGTCCTGACATCTGACACAAATATATAAGTTGTAGTATTTGCAGGATGTACCCTCTGTGATGTCCGTAGCATTAGATTGCTCATCTGTATTGGAAAAGACAGTTTTATATAAATGAGTACACCTGGTTGATCTGGATGATTGTAATAGGGTATGGAAAGAAACTATGTATGATTATTTATTTATAATTTTCACCTTTAATCCAGTCTGAAAGTTCTAAATATATAGAACAACCAAGGGGACATTGCATGTTTTTTGTCTTACTTCCTGGTCTAGGATGAGCTAATCCCTAAGCATTCCAGTTATTCTCATACATGAAACATTATATAGAGCTCATACATAAAACTTCCATCAGATAGGGCTCTTACTGAATTGAACAGCTAGCCTTCAATCCATGTTTGTGCCTATTCAAATAATTCAAGCCTATTCCCTTAATTTTCTCTAAATAATAAATGTATGGCAATCTTTCTTTCTCACATTCATACATTTTTCAATAACCTGTTGAAGAGCAAAAATCTGATCTGCACACCCCCTGCCTGGCATAAAGCTGCACTGCACTTCTCACATTTTGCTCATTGTCAGCTCTTGTACTCCTTCAATAACAATTCTGCCAAGCACCTTCCAGGCATACTTACTAAACTAATTGCCCAGTATTTCTTGTAGTACTTCTTGTTACATTTCAGTTTTTGTAAGGGAATGATAATGGCTTTCTTCCAGTCATCATGCATGAATGTTGTCTTCATATCCATTTTTAACAACTGTCCAGTGACATGATCTATATCTGCAGCTTAGCATTTTTCAGTGCCAAATGAATGTTTCAAAACTGCTGATATTCTATCCTTGCGGGAATGCTGCAAGTGAAAAAAAGCTTTGTTAACATTTGTGGTTGTTGTTTTGTTACTAAGAATTGTTGTCTGAAAATCAGAGTTGACCAAAGCCATGATGGGGAGTGAACGTCAATATTCATGGGCCCAATTGTTGACACAAGGGAGTAGGAAATTGCAATTTGGAATGTAAGAGAAATAAATTGTAATGATCATGAATTTAAAAAATGAAATTAAAAAAATAGATCTGTTGCATATTTGTAAAACTAAGAAAGACTGAAGTGGTATAATAGATCTGAATGAAGGTGATCTTATTCTGTACAGTTGATGAATATTTTCAGGGAAGTGAAGGTGTAGGTTTATTCATTAATGAAGGGGCTAAAATGTATGTCAGAAAATATGAATTGAGATCATTGTTGTTGTGGGTGAACATGAAGCTAGGAATCCATAGTGAAATTCTAGGGAACTAGAGAGCGGTTTTAAGTTTCAAATTTGAAAAGGGTGAGATTTGCTACAATCTTTATATTTCCTAGATTACAAGACCTAGCATCTTCATTTCATTCTTTCTTGGACTTCTTGATTTGCTTACCTTCATCCAATAATTAATTGTGTTACTAATATATTGGTGAAATTGAACATCTTTCACCCATTAGTTGTTCATTGAAAAGAAACAAGGAGAAAATGGTCCCGCCCAAGACAAGCAGTTCCCTGCGTGGAACTACCTTTTGTCTGCTTGTATAAGTCTACTTCAACTGCTGCATATTTGGCTAAACAAACCCTAGTATATTACCCTAGTAATATGAAACAGAGGAAAAATATCTCTGTGATTTTTCTACATTATCTATAGTTTTATCAACCCAAGTAATATATTGAAAAAGTTCTAATTATTTGGTTTTGTGTCTCCTTGTCTGCATTTTTATCACTTCTTCAATACTCTTCTTGAGTTCCATGATTAGATCTATGATTCACCTTTCATTCTTTTTGTAGTTGTTGACTAAAGCTAAAATGCATCCTATAGCCACCTCCAGGTTGCCAGTTAGACAGACTTTTCTTACCAAAACTGTAAGAAATTGATGGTAATTTTTGTGCTTGGAATGAAGGAAAAACAAATCAGTTGATTGTCAGTATAGAGCAGTGTTTCTCAACCTTTTGACCCTGAAGGAATCTTTGAAATGTTTTGCAGGCCTCGGGGAACCCCTGCACATTCAGGCTCCAATATAGGCTAGAAGTTACAAATTTATTATATTTGTTTCACATGTAGGCCTGTATATGTGCATTAACAGTGTTCTTAAACTAAAAATAAAGAATGAAATTTACCTCTTTAATGTTAAACCTTTGCTTGTGTTTTGCTGCACAAATACTCAATTCTGGGCTAAACCTGAGATAAACACACACCGATTTCATCTTCAACTGAAATAAGATGACTTCTGTCTTTGCTTTTGATGCTTGTTAAATAAGAAACAGCTTGCTCACACATGTAACAAGTTGAAAACTGCAGCAAAATGTTCAATGCCTTCGTATGAGTGGCAGGATATACTTCTTTCACAGAAATCCAGAACTTGTCCATGGGCAAATCAGTGGATCTCATTTTGAGGGTATGATCAGACTGCAGCTCACAAAGTTCTTCCTCTGCCTTCAAAGTGAAGTTCTCAGGCTGAGCAGAAGATGCAGAGAAAGGATCCCTCACCCAGACATACATTGGTGTTGAAAGGGAGGGAAAGTACTGATCAATTTCATTCTGCAGTACTTCCAGATGGTTTTCAATTAGATTTGAGACTTTTTGGTACCCTTCCTCACTCTCAAGCCCAAGCAGCAGTGGAAACATTTCAGTATTTCCTTTTGCAACATGATTTTCCAAACATTGAGTTTTCTTTTAAATCCAAAAACCTTGTCACTTGAAGTCAAAACATTTTCTCCAATGCCTTGCAGAGACTTGTTCAGCTGGTTCATGTGATGGAAGATATCTGCTAAATATGTAGTTTCTGCAACCATTCTCCATCTTCAAAGTACCAGCAAAATGTGGAATACTATTTTCTTAAAAATACTCTTGCAATTCTGCCTTCAGCTCAAACACCCTGTTGAGAACACTTCCTCTGCTGAGCCACCGTATTTCTCTGTGTAACAGGAAACTTGTGTGTTCTTTGTCAGGTTTTCACACAGTTTTTAAAACATTTTTGAATGAACTGGTCTTTGTTTCATGAAGTTAACCATTTTTCTAGCATCATCCAGAACTTTTTTCATTTCATCTCCAAGAGTTTTTGACACCAACATCTGTCTGTGAAAAAAGCAGGATTTTCTTTTCTTACAAGAGAAATGAAACCTCTCATGGAGCCAACCTTTGATGGAGCACCATCAGTAAAGATGCCAACACAATTCCTCCAAGACAGACTTTTTGTTTCCAGATATAAAGACAAGACATTAAATGCATGTTGGCCTTCACATATTTCATGTAGTTCTTTGCAGCAGAAAAAGTTGTCTTGAATTTCACCACCATTTACAAATCTTACAAATGCCATAACATGACATTTGTTGGTGAAATCTGTTGACTCATCATCTTGGACAGAAAAGCTGCTGATCTTCAGTTTACACAAAACCTCCTCAGCATCATGTGACATGTCATCAATATGCTAACTTATTGTACTGTTTGACTGTGGAACCTTTTCAATTTCTTGTACTGCATCTGATCCTAGAATTTTTCCCACTATTATTTTACATGCTGGCATGATTACTTCTCACCAAAGTGAGACTTTTCCTTTGCTGTGTGATAAGTTCTGCTACTAAATAACTTGCTTCTTGGGGGTTTTTACTGACTCTCATTTTATTAACAAAAGCGTTAGTCTGTTTGTTCTGTAATTCCAATAGCTGTTTGAAATAATCAGAATGTTACTTATATGGCTATAATTTGTAGTTAAGTGTCTTTTAAATTTTGCTGTAGCCATTGTTTGCCACAGAGGCACAATGGAATAGGACAACTTGGATCACCAATTCATGTAAAATTCATTGATAAAGAAGCTCTCATTGTAAAGATGGACTTTTTTTTTTTGAGTCCATTAGTGTACCAGTGCAGGGAAATACCTGAGAAGATTTAAACTGTTCATTATCATTATCATCATTAAACTTATCAGTACTGTCCATTCTAGAATCCTCCTCTTCCCTCTCACACCTCCTCTTCAAAAATTGCCACATTGGTTCTTCAGACATGACTGAATAAACATGTACAAAATTTATTTAAAATAATGGGAGTAAGATAGCTACAGGAAAACTGCAAAGAAAAGATGCAGGAAGGAGAGACTGACATCACAGACTAAGTTGAATGAGTGCATTAATTTCTTCAAAAATGTACTTCCCCTCTCCTTCCTTCAATATATTCCTACCTTCTTGCAATATAGCATTCACCTGTTATCAACGGTCTTCCCTATCTCACATCAAAAATTAAGAATGGATTCAACCAAATAAACACAGTCCTACAACACACTACCAGAGAGCTCAGAAAGAGTTGTAACTAGATTTTGTTTGGTCTCTGCTCATCACTGCGAGAGTGCATTGCCTGAATTTGAAATAATTTTTTTAAAATGAAATTTAACCCCTAGTGACCTCTCAGGGAACCCTAGGGTTCCATAGAACCATGATTGGGAAACCCTGGTATAGATTCTGAGAATAGTTTAGGAACAGTACTGATTGCTATAATTGTTTGAAGCAGGCTTCTTTTATTGTGAAGAGCAGTATGTGTGCGTGTGTGCGTGTATATATACACACACATACACACACACTCACATATATGCACACACATACACAGTACTGTGCAAAAGTTTTAGGCAGGTGTGAAAAAATGCTGTAAAGTAAGAATGCTTTCAAAAAGATACAGTGGTACCTCGGTTCACGAACGCTTCTGTTCACGAACAATTCGGTTCACGAACAGCTCCGGTCGCAAAATTTTGCCTCCGTTCGCAAACACTGAATCGGGTTACGAACAGGATCCGCGGCCATTTTCCCTCCCGTGACACGTGGTTGTGGATTCCTGTAGGGAGGGGGACTCTCCCTCCAAGCAGTAACCGCCTCCCCACCCGCCTTCCTGTCCTCCACGCCAGAAGTCGCGTCGAGCAAGGTTAGCTTTCTCTCTCTTCGTACTGTACTTTGTGTCATATTTTTGAGGTTTAAAAAAAAACAACATATAGTTCAGAACGGATTAACCGTAATTACATTGAACCTTATAGGGAAATTTGATTCGGGACGCGATCAAAAATCAGTTGGCGACCAAATTCGTAGGGGTCAGAACGGATTAACCGTATTTACATTGAACCTTATGGGAAAATTTGATTCGGTTCACGACCAATTCGGTTCGCGACCAGAGTCGCGGAACGAATTAAGTTCGTGAACCAAGGTACCACTGTATATTGTAATGGTTTATGTTTGTCAATTTACAAAATGCAAAGTGAGCAAACAGAAGAAAAATCTAAATCAAATCAATATTTAGTGTGACTACCCTTTAGCTTCAAACCAACTTTTGCACAGTACTCTCTGTGTGTGTGTGTGTGTGTGTGTGTGTGTGTGTAAATAAGATCCTTATAACAATCCTCTATAGTTAGGCTAGTGTTATGAATATATGGTAGATGTTAACTGCTGCTTGAAACTTAAATAACTGAACCTTTTTGTTATTATGTTTCAGCTGAAGGTAGTTGAAATAGTTCTGTTAAATGCTTCTTAATAAAAATAGTTGTAGAATTTCAGATGAAATATATTATCAATTGTGTTTACACAATAATAATGATTATGAAGTATGTGATAAAAGTTCTATGCTGATACGTATATAAATGTGGGATATATTTAATAATATTTACCATTTAAAGGCGTTTTTTTTAAATAATTGCAGTTGCATATTGTAGGTGTAGCAGAACTGATAAGTTTTCCACTTTGCATATTTCATCCAGTCTTCTTGCTTGCTTCTTCTTATTGACTGAATATTTCACCTTGGCTATAATAACAATCAAAGTATTTTTAAAAAATCTTTCTGTTTCATTCTTTTGACTCATTGTTTCAGCCGAAAACTGCCAAGGCAAAAGGAGGAGGGCAGGAGAAGAAAGTCATCCACCCTTACAGCAGAAAAGCTGCTCAGCTTACAAAACAAGCACACAAACAGGTTAGAAAGGAGAAGTAAGTCCTTACCTACTTCTGATATTGAGTGGTATCTGGAAATAATATTCTTGCCTTAGAAATATCAGGGAATACTAATCTTGCAACTTCTTTCAGTGTGCATCAAAAATGAGATAAATGTATGATGGCAATCAATTACTCTCCAGTTCCTAAGATCTTTATCTATAGCTTTGCAGTGATATTGACACATGATTGCCCTTACTAAAGTTATGATATGTTCCTAAAATTCTTTCATTTTGATCACGTAACAACCCATGGACAAAACGTGCCGCATGTGTGACTCTGAGTTCTGATCCTGATGATCCTGCTCTGATCAGTTAGTTGGTGGAAACTAGATCATTGATTTTCCACTGCCATTAAAATTGAAAAAGCTGTAGTCTGTAGCAGGGTCACTGGCAGAAATGCCTTTTTCCAGCATCCCTGCTCAAGATCAGTGAAAAGGAGAAGCTACTTTGTGTGTGTAACCTCCAGCCCCAGATTTTACAACTGAAATAGAATTATTTATAATCTTGATGTAATTTCTGCGCAAACAATCTTCAGTATTAACAGTACAATATGGTATTGCCATGCTTTCATTTTCAAAGCTATTTTTAGGTGATCTTTTACCAGTGACTATTTGGTTTTAAACAATTTGGGTGTGGTGTTTTGGAGATAAAAGTGTTAGCACTATTGCCACTATTATCTATAAAAATACTATTAAAGATTGTATTTGAAATTTTTTTTTATGCTTCCTAGTTTATGATAACATGACAGATTAGTATCCTTTAGGTTATCTCTCTCTTAGAGACTTTGATGCAATACATTTAGAGGCAGAAATGCAACAAACTGAATCTAAGTGGCTCCCTTTTCTTCCAAAGCATCAGCTATATCACCTGGCACCAGGTGCTTTCTTTTCATTTATTATAAAGAAGCTGAATGGTGTAATGATGACAGACTTTGTTCCTGTTGCTGTTTTATCTCAGTAAGAGATCTTGTAGGAAGATGTGCAGGATTTTTTTTTTCTTTCTCACCTGAGGATTCCTAATGAGAACAGGGTACTAGCTGTCACTTCACACAGCAGATTGGAATGGATTTTATTTTCCTAATTAAAATAGTCTGTTTAATATTTCTAAAAAGTTTCTTTCCATTTATTCATTCACTAGCTCCTGTCTTGCCCGTTGTCTAATATTCTGCATAACTCTTAAATTTTGTGGCACAATTAATACAGGCATTTGTTTATCAGATTTTCTTGGGAGCTGTTTCACACAAATATGCCACTATAATATAGTTAACGTTATGCACAACATTTTCCTCAATAAATAAATGAACAAGTATAATGTTTTCTTATTTGTTTAATTGGATTCTCTTTATCTAGTTTTAGGAATTGTGTGGAAAACAGATCATGTTTTGGGTATATTTATGCAGGAATTTTGAACATTTAAAAGGCTTCACAAACTTGTAAGTGCCCATGTACCTGGAATTTAACAATGACATCAACAAATCTCCCATGTTAGTCACTTAGTAACATGATAAAATATGGTCTAGATGATAAAACAGTAATAATGTGACTGTACCCAAAGAGTTCTCATTAATGACTCCAACTTGGAGAGAATTATTGACTGGGGTGCTTTTCAGATGTGTTAACATCAGTTTCCATGGCTTCAGATCTTCTTCATGGCATTGGGAAAAGCTGATGTTAAAGCAAATATTAAAATATATATTGTAAACTTCTTTATGTATTATAGCTTGGTTACAGTTTAGGATAAGAATGCACTTGAGAAATAAGAGAGGTAGGTACACAATTTTACTTGCTGTGCAGATTCCTTCTCTTTCAGAGGCTTGAAAGAGCAAAACAGTTGACTTGCTTCTGTGCTTACATATAAATGAAAGATACCTTTTTATTTTACTTAACTCTCATATAGTTTCTTCAATTGCAGATTCTGATTGATTGGCTATACATATTTTAGAAATTAGATTGTGACATCGTAATCATGGAATGTGTCATGAGATTGCAATAGGATAAAAAGTGATTAAATAAATAAATTGTAAGCATTTTTTTCTTTTTGCAGATTGAAAAATGAAAAGGCCTTTCGTCTCAGCATTGTGGGTAAGTGTAATTTATACTTTCATATTCTGTAAAGTTAATCTCTGTAGCTTATCTTCAAGTATTTTCTTGGAAGAAGTTCTATTCAGTGCAAATATTTTTTTTAGCTTTATAGCAACTATATGCACAGTTTAACATTAGAAATTCTATGCTAATATTACTTGGAATTTTTGGATATTGTTTCTTTTATGCACTCCTGATTTTTTATTAGTGCTTTCTATAACAATGGGAATTTTTGCATCATTCATAAGACTTTCTTTAAAAGAGAATTTAATCACATTTCAATTGTTAAATATATTAGCTTTTCATCTTCAGATATAAAGCAAATATCTTTGAAATAGTATATGTGAGAAACTAAAGAAGTTTGAACAAACATCAATATTTTACATTAATAAATAAAATCATCCAATAATATTTTCACCACATATATTTACATCTTTGCTTCTTTTTATAAAGAACCAGATAAATTAATACTTCACTTCATTGCCAGATTACTTAACTAGCAAGTTACATTAGCTGGCTTTTAAAAAATTATATCTATTAGGGAAATAGCAAAAAGTCCATAACTTAGTAAATAGAGATATGCTTTGCACATTCAAAACAGTCCAATTTCTATTGTTGTTGCTAATATGCTACTGTCCTCTCAAAGGGAGCCCAGAGCAGTGCACAGAAAGAGCGATGCCTTCATATATGCACATACCGTGAAAGGCAATAAAAACCCTGAATAAAACAATATAGCATATTTATTTAAAAAACTCATTTAAAAAGCACAGTTTCTTTGGTGACAGTCTGATCCAGGCATTACTTTACCCAGCAGATGCCTGGGTAAACAACCATTTCCTAAACTGTGCCTGAAACTAATTAATGTAAGGCAAGTATATTTCTCCTGTTCCAGAATTGGGGAGCTACAATTTAAAAAGCCCTGCTCTTTGTAACCACACTAAAGAGTGAACTCACACAAGAAGTAAGAGGAGGGTCTGCATAGATAGATAGTATTGGGGAGATGACAATTTAAATATTTGGATATTAAGCCATTTAGATCATTATAGACCAGTGTTTCTTAAAGTGTGGGCCAGGGACCCCTGGGGATCCCCCAAGATCGTCTCAGGGGTTTGCAAAATCAAAATGGTCAGCTATTGAAGACATTTGCAAAAATTAAAACAATGCCAGTCTTCTCATTATTTTTTATTTGTTAAAAAAATATAGGTATTTTTCATGAAAAATATTTATGTTAATATTTAATGGGTTTAATGTTATTTTTACATGATTCAGTAAATAAATATTCTATAAATGCATCAATTTTAATACAATTTTAATACAGTAAATATTGATAAATATAACCCATACAAACAAAAGCAATTTTGGGATCCTCCATAATTTTTAAATTGGAAAGGGATCCTGAGAGAAAAAAGGTTTAAGACTTTTTTAGTTATACACTAATGTCAAGCCCTTGAATTGGGCCTGATAGCTCACAGACAGCAATTCTAGTGCTTTAATGGCTAGTGTAATGTGGTCCAACTGAGCATGCCCGTATATGTTTTGCATGAACTGTAGCTTCTGGTCTGTCTTGAAAGGTAGACCCATATAGAGCATATTACACTAATCAAATCACTGAGGCCGTGCTGACCCAGTCCTGGTGTGGTTCTAGTTGGGCATAGATTCTCCTTGATGATGAAAGCACTAGTACATCCTGTGACAGCTTGAGCCTAGGAGGCCTTCCAAGCTATGTACAGGCAGTCCCCAGGTTAAGAATGTCCAACTTATGGACAACTCATACTTATGAATGGGCTACCTATTACTATAAATGGTAGATGGCTTCTCTTTCCTCAAGCTGAAGAACTGCTGAAGCTGCGCATTGTTTTCATGAACTGCTGAAAACTGCTGAAGAAAGACAGGCTGTATGTTAAAAATGTGTAGCTTCAGCAGTTCATGAAAACATTGTGCGGCTTCAGCAGTTCGTAGGCTTGAGGAAGAAGAACGCTGTCTGCCATTTTTAGTAATGGGCAGCCTGTTCATAAGTACGAGTTCCAGCTCACATATTCGAGTTAAAGATAGACTTAGGTACGGAAGTCGTTTTTAATGCAGGGACTGCCTGTACTTGTTTTTTTGGAAAGAATGCTACTTTATCCAGAATAGACCAGCTTGCCAAATCCTAGGCTTTAGAATCACCTATCCACAGCACCTCATTTTTAACTTCTTCCTTCTACCTGCAGAATATTTTCTTTGCCAGTGGTATCATGCAATCCCAAAGCATAACAGGGCCAGCCCTCTTTTTAACTGTTGGAAGGTATTCCTTTCCTCAAATGCTCATCCATGTTTTTTTTCCAAATATGTGGTTGTGGCAGAATAGTCTAATTTTTGTTTCATGTCCAAATTGTTCCAAAATGTTTCAGGCTTTTCAAGGATTTCTTTTGCATACTTTAGACAATGATTTTTGTGATCAAGGTGATGAAAACATTTCCTTGTGACAATACTCCTATGGAGTCCATTATTGTATAACCACTGCTGTACTGTGGACCTGTGGACAACCACTCTACAGGTGAAACTCAAAAAATTAGAATATTGTGCAAATGTTCATTTATGTCAGTATGGCAACTCAAAAGGTGAAACCAATATATGAGATAGATGCATTACATGCAAAGCGAGATATGTCAAGCCTTACTTTGGTATAACTGTGATGATTATGGCGTACAGCTTATGAAAACCCCAAATTCACAATCTCAGAAAATTAGAATATTACATGACATCAATAACACAAGGATTGGAAATAGAACAATATCGGACCTTGTGAGACTAGGCTGAAGCTGCCATAACCTAAAGATGAAGCAGGCACGTAAGCAGAGAGGACAAAAGCCAGGAAACCTATCTATGGGATCCCTTCGGGGAGGTAGATAAGAAGGAAGCAAGTCGTTAAGGGAAAAACAAAGGACCTGAACCAGAAAGAGGAAGTTGGGCCTGAGCACATGGAAGCCCTCACCCCAATCCCATCAACTTGTAAATCAACCCAGCAAGGACTTTTGGGGATAAAAGGGGTCCCAAAGCCCGCCCACTCTGAGTCGTCTGAGTCGTCTGAGCTGAGTCACCTGAGTCACCTTTGCTTGGCGGCTTCCGTCCCTCTAGCTAGTGTCTGGCAGCCTAGTTGGGAAGGACGTGGGTAAGTGTGGATGAGCGCGTGTGTGTGTGTATGAGAAAGAGCAAATGTACCTTGCAACCAGTAAAGTTTTGCTGTTACTTTAAATTCACTGGGTCTCCGTGTATTACAAAGAACCTCTTGTGCCTCAGTGTTCGGTTGGAAGTGATTTGTGTGTATCCCTAATTCTTTCCCAGCTGTTGACCAGGGCTGTGTGTCTGTCTGCTCCAGCCGCACCTATCTGGAAAACCCAGGTAGAAAGCAAGGGGGGCTGACAAGATCCGCGTGCCTCAACAGGCTGTGAGTGTGTGATTTGTGTGTATCCCCAATTATTTCCCGGCTGTTGACCAGGGCTGTGTGTTTTGTCTGCTCCAGCCGCACCTATCTGGAAAACCCAGGTAGAAAGCAAGGGGGGCTGACAAGATCCGCGTGCCTCAACAGGCTGTGAGTGTGTGAGTGAGTGACCATAAGCCGAACCTGGGAGCAGCGTTTGTAACAACCTCTGCAAAGTATAAGCATGCATATGTACTCAGTACTTGGTTTGGGCCCCTTTTGCAGCAATGACTGCCGCAATGCGGCGTGGCATGGATGCTACCAGCCTGTGGCACTGCTGAGGTGTTATGGAAGACCAGGATGCTTCAATAGCGGCCTTCAGCTCCGCTGCATTGTTCGGTCTCATGTCCCTCATCTTTCTCTTGGCAATGCCCCATAGATTCTCTATGGGGTTCAGGTCAGGCGAGTTTGCTGGCCAATCAAGCACAGTAATCCCATGGTCATTGAACCAGGTTTTGGTACTTTTGGCAGTGTGGGCAGGTGCCAGGTCCTGCTGGAAAATGAAGTCAGCATCCCCATAAAGCTCGTCTGCGGAAGGAAGCATGAAGTGCTCCAAAATCTCCTGGTAGATGGCTGCGTTGACCCTGGACTTAATGAAGCACAGTGGACCAACAGCAGCAGATGACATGGCTCCCCAAATCAACACAGACTGTGGAAACTTCACACTGGACTTCAAGCATCGTGTATTGTGTGCCTCTCCATTCTTCCTCCAGACTCTGGGTCCTTGGTTCCCAAATGAGATGCAAAAGTTGCTCTCATCAGAAAAGAGGACTTTGGACCACTGGGCAACAGACCAGTTCTTTTTTTCTGTAGCCCAGGTAAGACGCTTCTGACGTTGTTTGTTGTTCAGGAGCGGCTTGACAAGAGGAATACGACATTTGAAGCCCATGTCCAGGATCCGTCTGTGTGTGGTGGCTCTTGATGCACTAACTCCAGCCTCAGTCCACTCCTTGTGAAAGTCCCCAACACTTTTGAATGGCCTTTTCCTGACAATCCTCTCCAGGCTGCGGTCATCCCTGCTGCTTGTGCACCTTTTTCTACCACACTTTTCCCTTCCACATAACCTTCTTTTGATGTGCTTTGATACAGCACTTTAGGAACATCCCACTTCTTTTGCAATTACCTTTTGGGGCTTTCCCTCCTTATGGAGGGTGTCAATGATGGTTTTCTGCACAACTGTCAGGTCAGCAGTCTTTCCCATGCTTGTGATTCCTACTGAACCAGCCTGAGAGACCATTTAAAGGCTCAGGAACCCTTTGCAGGTGTTATGGATTCATTAGCTGATTAGAGTGGGACACTTTGAGCCTAGAATATTGAACCTTTTCACACTATTCTAATTTTCTGAGATTGTGAATTTGGGGTTTTCATAAGCTGTACGCCATAATCATCACAATTATAGCAAAGTAAGGCTTGACATATTTCGCTTTGCATGTAATGCGTCTATCTCATCTATTGGTTTCACCTTTTGAGTTGCCATACTGACATAAATGAACATTTGCACGATATTCTAATTTTTCGAGTTTCACCTATAGTATCAGCTAAACTTTTCAGTAGGATTCTGTTTTACAGGTCTGCCCAGTGTTTGGCAGTTCCAGCAACATTTTTTGTGGTTTTTAAGTTAATGTTCCACAGTCAGTGAAGAAATTGAAGCTGAGACACTGAAATAAAACATACCTCCAAATCAACCATAAAGTGCTTACAGAAAAAAAAGGTGCGGGTTTTGTAATGGCCTTCACAGTCCCAGGCCTCTGTGAGGAGATCTTAATGCATTCTAGGAGTACCCAAAAATATTTCTGAACTAGAAGAGTCCCTCAAGGAAGAATGAGGAAAAAATCCTTCAAAAGCAAGAATAGAAATATTCTTCGCTGGCTCTGGTAAATGCTTTGAAGCTGTTATTTCGGCAAAATCCTGACTGAAAGGTTGTCCAAACTTTTGTACCTGCTGTGTTTATTCTTTTTTTAAATCTGTAAACAAATACACCTAAATTTTAAGTATATATTCAGATTTGCAGAAAAATTATGTTAATTTTGTTCCAAAATTTGTGTCAGCTTTGACTTAGAGATTCATTGGAAAACGTCATTGGACTAGGGTGTGCCAAAACTTTTACCTATAACTGTACTATGCTATTTACGTACATTGTTTGTTGTTTCATTTCTCTTGGGTTGTCTGTTACTCCTAAAAAAGTATATGCCAAGTATTTGAATTACCTGACTATTCCTGAATACTATTGTGTTTTTTCTAGAATGAAATTCAATTCCTTTCTGTCAGCCCATTTTATAAAATGATGTCTTAATTGCATAAAAACTATGATTCATGTGCTCTTTCCTTTTAACTACTGTAGGGGTGTGTTAGTGAAGTATCCTGGAAATATGAGTGAATATTTCCTTTTATTTGGCCTAATTTAGCAAAGGCCTAATTGAATCTGTTGGTAACTTGTAGACAGTAACCATGAGCATATGAAAAAGGAAATTTCCAATGGGATTAGGCTTTACAGTTGTCTTATGGGATTAATAATTTAATATTTTATATTATTATTACATTTGTAGTAGAAGCATGCAAACATGAGAATAATAACTTCAAAGATGGGGGAGGAAATTAGTAAACTGAATAATGTATTTTTGGTTTTGTTTATATTTTTATATTTATTTATTTATTTATCAAATTTATATAGCCACCCACCTCATGAGAGGTAACTCTGGATGGCGTACAATAACCAAGTAAAAAACAATGCATATATAAAACAAACATTTAAAAATATAAAAAGTCAACATTAAAAATTAAAAGTTATTAAAATTAAAATACAAACCCCAGGCAGAGAGAGAGCAAGTATATCCACCTCAGTAGTGGAGCCATTTAAACATACCTCTGGTTCCCTGGGACCCCCAGGCCTGGTGACATAACTAGGTTTTGAGGGACTTCTGGAACATCCAGAGGGATGGAGCTAACCTAACTTTTTCTGGGGTGGGGGGAGAATGTTCCATAAGGCGGGCACCACGGAACATTACAAATATCTTACTGTTCTGATATGTTCATTGCATGTGTAGATATGAATACGTGTTTGTATACTCTTTCATATGAGTTTGTGACTACAGTAAACATATACTTGTTTAAGATTGTTTTATATTGATTTTACCTCTTCTGTAAACTGCCCAGAGTCTTTTTTTAACGAGATGGGCGGTGACAAATTTGATATATAAATAAACAAACAAACTCACTCATACATCTGTGGTATGAGTTTTTCATGGTTTAAGTGGTTTCTCCTTTTTAAAAAATGTATTTGTGATTTGTGGTTAAAAAAAATAGATGGACTTTTAATGTATTGGGCTCATTAATGAACTGGGATTGTTAATATTCCTGTTATATTCCTTTAAATATTGAATACCAGAATGAACTGTGAACTTTTATTTTTGTTTTTTCTTTTGTAGGTGAAAAATTGCTTTGGTTTCAAAGTCACCTTGATCCTGACAAAATGGAATATACAAAAAAAGAAGCTTCTGAACTAGTAGAAAAGTAAGTTTACAGCAAGTGAGTAAAGTCTGTTGTGTTTGGAGCAAGAATGTTGAGCTGATGTTATAATTTTACCTGCTTGGGATGTCTTTACAAAAGAAAAATAATACCCTGTTCCGTGGTGATGCATTAGAGCAGCTGCTGGTTTATGCCATCCTTAGTATTTATTCTTGCAGTGTATTTTAACATTACATATGTATTAATTGTCATAAATAATTAGAAACAGTTAAATTATAATTCTATTCTAATTGTTTTTCTGGAATAATATATAATACATACCTATTGTATACTGCTTATAGGCAACAACCGCCTAGAGTCACTTGTACAATGAGATGGGCAGCACATATAAATTTGAAAAATAAATAAACAAACTGTTGAAAACAGCTTTACTCTCAAATATCCTGTTTCTGGATTTTGTAAATAAATGAACTGTTATTTAAATATGAGCTGCAATTAAAAAGTAACATTAGTTTGCAACACACAGAAACTAATTTGTGGGAATATATATTTTCTGCTGCTAGTCTTTTTAAAAAATATTTTCCAGGCTAAAGAAAGCTTTGCTATTAATAGTTTTGTTGTCAGATTGCTGTTAAAGATCTGGATGGTTGATGACATTAAGATAGAGAAGTGCCTTGCCTCTTTGTTCCCTTCATAATATTTTTTCATATTTTTAGGGGCAGTTAGTTTAAATATAAGGATTTTTGTATGTGTTCTTAATTATTAATATTAATATTCAAGAGGATTTACTGTTTCTAAATAATTGGGAAGTATTACTTTTGAAAAAATGTTTCTAAAATGACTGTTTCCTGTGTTTTAGTTATTTGCAGCGATTTCGTGATGAGTTGGAGCAGATCGAACTGCACAACAGCATTAAAGGAAGACAGTCCAGACAGCACAGTTCCAGGGAAACAGTAATCAAGCAGACTATGGAACGTGAAAGACAGCAATATGAAGGCTATGGCATAGGTATGTTGGTTACTATTGTGCTGTGCTAAAAAGTAACCTGTTATTAATATGTGGCCAAAAAATAGGAACTCTGCATAAAAGAACAGTCACACATACTCTCTACTTCTGAAGTAAAAAAATGTTAATTGACTTTTCATATGTTACTCATACTTTATTCCTATACTTTTCTCCAACAACTCTGTATGCTATTGGGGTTTAGTTGAGCTTGACATTCAGATACCAGCTGTGGGCTGGGTAACCTCTTCTGTGTAAATCCTTCCAAATTGTAGTTAATTTGATGCATGCAGAAGATTCTTTGATAAAAACAGAGGGTCAATGTGCCCTTGTTTCTGATAAGCTAATTGATAGCTTGTACAGCTACAAGCTTGTACAACTTCACTGTCGTCAACTTAACCATTCATTCAGCGACCGTTCGAAGTTACTGCAACGCTGAATGAAGGGACATATGACCAGTCACTGAGGTTATGGCCATTGCAACACCCCCAATCTTGTGATCAAAATTCGGGCGCTTGGCAGCCTGCCCACACTTACAACCACAGGGTCACTTCAACTTCCTCACCTGCCTATCTTCCCCACATCTGTGCCCTTTTGGCCCCCTGCCACCCTGTGGTCCGCTGCCCAGCTGACCTTTGCTGTCTTTTTGCTCCCGCTGCTGACCAAGCATGCCCGGCCTGGCCCTTCATGAGGCAGCTGCTGGCTGCACAAGGCTTTCTTCCCAAGGTTGTGCACAGCAGTTTCCTTGCGAGACCTGGGGAAGATGGCCCCACATGGCCAGCAGCTGCCTCAGGAAGAGCCAGGGCAAGTATGCCTCAGCAGCAGCGGGAACAAGAAGACAGTGAAGGTAAGCTGGGGTGGCAGAGCTCAGGGCAGCAGCGGTCTCAGAGTGCAGGGTGGTAAGGGTGATTGCAGCTGGGGCTGGGACTGGGCTGGGCTGGCTGAGGCTTCCCGGGGCGTGGAAAGCAGCCCCAAAGCTGCACGGTTCTGGGGCTGCTTGCTGCCCTGCAAGGCAGGATGCAGAACAGCCAAAAGGGCAGAGATGGTGGGAGATAGGCAGTGGGGGGAGTTGGAGGCAGTCCCTTACTTCATTGAGGCTCAGGGCTTGGATTGGGTGGGTCCTTGGCTAACGACTGGCAGAATTTGCTTAACAACTGCAACAGAGAGTGCCAGGATTGCCATTATTAAGCAATATGGTTGCATGACATCTCGTTTTATGACCGCATCGCTTACCAATGGAAATTCTGGTCCCAATTGTGGTTGTAAGTCAAGGACTACCTATAAGTTTGAAAAATTCACACCTACAAAAATCACTTGAAATGTTCTTCAATATTGAAATGGCAAAAACTTGAAATTAGCAGTGTATATATGTACTGCATGTCTCTATATATAGACTACTCATTTATCTTTTATGTATCTATAATTTAACAAACTTGGTATTCAAATTACCCGGTCCATTTCAGTTTTTTTTTTTTTTTACTGTGAAAGACTTAAAGAAAAATAATCATATTCAAAAAATTCAGCAAAACTAAATTTTTAATGTTCAGAAGGATGCAATATATAATTCAGCAGCAACTTTCAAAATGATTCAAGAAATATTGTTTGTTTGGGCACCTCTGTCCTTATTAATCATTACCCCCAATCATTCAATCCTTATTATTATTGCTGCATTCTGTTTGCATATCTCTAAACTTGGTTCCAATTTGAGGAAAACGGTTTGCTGCTGCTGGGCAATGTTATTAAAGATGGCAATTTAGGATGAAAAGTGAGATTGGCTAATTAATCATCTTTAAAACTTATAGTATTTATGTTTTCTTTTAATGAGAAGAAATGCCCATTCAATGGTATGACCTTCCATTTCCTTCCCAGTATTCACCATTCATTAGTTTCTCTTACCCATTCATTATAGTTTATCTGGCAAAATTATGTGCTTTTCAAAATTTGAGATGAAACATTTAAGCGGTATATTAGACTAATTTATTAAAGCTGTTTTAATTGATTAAAATAATATCTGTGATAGGGCAGCATATAAAAAATGTCAAGAAACATTTTTTCTTTGGTGAAAATAGGAGAATTGTTTTCTCTTGAGAACATACTTCATATACAGGTGAAACTCGAAAAATTAGAATATCGTGCAAATGTTCATTTATGTCAGTATGGCAACTCAAAAGGTGAAACCAATATATGAGATAGATGCATTACATGCAAAGCGAGATATGTCAAGCCTTACTTTGGTATAATTGTGATGATTATGGCGTACAGCTTATGAAAACCCCAAATTCACAATCTCAGAAAATTAGAATATTACATGACATCAATAACACAAGGATTGGAAATAGAACAATATCGGACCTCTGCAAAGTATAAGCATGCATATGTACTCAGTACTTGGTTTGGGCCCCTTTTGCAGCAATGACTGCCGCAATGCGGCGTGGCATGGATGCTATCAGCCTGTGGCACTGCTGAGGTGTTATGGAAGACCAGGATGCTTCAATAGCGGCCTTCAGCTCCGCTGCATTGTTCGGTCTCATGTCCCTCATCTTTCTCTTGGCAATGCCCCATAGATTCTCTATGGGGTTCAGGTCAGGCGAGTTTGCTGGCCAATCAAGCACAGTAATCCCATGGTCATTGAACCAGGTTTTGGTACTCTTGGCAGTGTGGGCAGGTGCCAAGTCCTGCTGGAAAATGAAGTCAGCATCCCCATAAAGCTCGTCTGCGGAAGGAAGCATGAAGTGCTCCAAAATCTCCTGGTAGATGGCTGCGTTGACCCTGGACTTAATGAAGCGCAGTGGACCAACAGCAGCAGATGACATGGCTCTCCAAATCAACACAGACTGTGGAAACTTCACACTGGACTTCAAGCATCGTGCATTGTGTGCCTCTCCATTCTTCCTCCAGACTCTGGGTCCTTGGTTCCCAAATGAGATGCAAAAGTTGCTCTCATCAGAAAAGAGGACTTTGGACCACTGGGCAACAGACCAGTTCTTTTTTTCTGTAGCCCAGGTAAGACGCTTCTGACGTTGTTTGTTGTTCAGGAGCGGCTTGACAAGAGGAATACGACATTTGAAGCCCATGTCCAGGATCCGTCTGTGTGTGGTGGTTCTTGATGCACTTCCAGCCTCAGTCCACTCCTTGTGAAAGTCCCCAACACTTTTGAATGGCCTTTTCCTGACAATCCTCTCCAGGCTGCGGTCATCCCTGCTGCTTGTGCACCTTTTTCTACCACACTTTTCCCTTCCACATAACCTTCTATTGATGTGCTTTGATATAGCACTTTGGGAACATCCAACTTCTTTTGCAATTACCTTTTGGGGCTTTCCCTCCTTATGGAGGGTGTCAATGATGGTTTTCTGCACAACTGTCAGGCCAGCAGTCTTTCCCATGCTTGTGATTCCTACCGAACCAGCCTGAGAGACCATTTAAAGGCTCAGGAACCCTTTGCAGGTGTTATGGATTCATTAGCTGATTAGAGTGGGACACTTTGAGCCTAGAATATTGAACCTTTTCACACTATTCTAATTTTCTGAGATTGTGAATTTGGGGTTTTCATAAGCTGTATGCCATAATCATCACAATTATAGCAAAGTAAGGCTTGACATATCTCACTTTGCATGTAATGCGTCTATCTCGTATATTGGTTTCACCTTTTGAGTTGCCATACTGACATAAATGAACATTTGCACGATATTCTAATTTTTCGAGTTTCACCTGTAATACATGTGCATAGACTAATACACATACACACACACACACATACGCACAGAGAGAGAGAGAAGGAGAGAGCAAGAGGTGCATAATCACTTGGCATAACATTTCTTTCTGTGAAGTTAAATTTGTCTTATGATTGAAGCCAATCTGTTTTAGATGCAAATTCTCAGTGCTTCTAAGTCTTCTAATTCTCTGTCTATGTGCCAGTGCCCCTTCACATTTTTTTTAAAATGGAGACAATAACTGTGTTGTTTAAAATTTCAGTCATGGCTTATTTTTTTTTTATCCTTGACTTTTTTCATCTCAGAGTTCAAAAACTGTGATTTATGGAGCCACGGACAATTTCTGAATGCAACCAAATTACCCTGCTTTGCCAAGAATAAATGTTTAGCTCAAACCCATGTCTTTTAATTGCAAGTTGAAGCTTGATAAGGCAGATATGGGCAAACTTAGATTTATGGGATGTAATTTAGTTTTGTAATCCAACCACAGCATCCATCAACTGGAGTACGGTGTAATGCCTGGAATTAAACAGTTCTGAAACAGAAATTTGTTCTGAATACTGGAAGAGAACAAAGATTAGCCTTTCTGCACAATAACCTGTTCCTTTTTATCTTAAGCTTTCTTCATTTGAACAACTTAGGGCAGCAAAATGTTGTTGCTACCATTTTTAAATTAGGAGTGATCTTTTCTTGTTAATTGTTGACTGTTACCAGGTTATCTACCAGTATATCCAGATCTGCCTCTTGCACTTTTTAAAATTTAAATATTTTATTTTAACAAGTTTTACAGAAAAAAATAGAAAAAATACAAACAGGAAAGAAATATATGAAAAAACTACAAAAACCAAACCAAACAAGCAAACAGAAAAGGAGAAACTGTCTATATACTGTATGTCACATGTTAATCAAATGTCAAATAGATTTCTAAATCTACATTAGGGTGGAAAAATTAAAAACAATGATTCTCTAACATTACAAAATATTTTAAGATTTTTGCCACAGAAAAATATACTGAGTTGTTTTTTGATTAATAAATAAAATTGCTTTTTCTAAAACAGATGTCATACTTCTCTTGAATCCAATTCAATATTAAGAATATTACTACTTTTCTAAATCCTCAAAATAATTAGCATCCTAGACCTAATACAACCATAAGTCATCAAAAATAGTCAAATTCCAAAGTTTTGGAACATAATTTAACATAATATTAACATATTTAATCCCAAAAACATTCCCCATGAATATATTTACATATATTAAAATATCCCCCCAAAATGTCAGGATTCAGAGGCCCAAATCATATGAATCAATGATTCCTCAGATTTTTTACATTGCCAACAGAGAAAATCTAATGTCCATCCTTTTGAATGTATTCTTTGAGGTATCCAGTAAACTTGAAATATTTTGATGAATCAGTTTTAATTGTTAAATTAAACAGTTTAAACAAACTGGGTCAGTTTCTTTCAACTACAGTATCAGAATCAGACAGTTGGGAGTCACTGATCTTTTAAAATGCCTTAAATTGGTTGATCTAAATTCAATTTCTTCCCACAGAAATCCCTGACATTGTAAACTGCAAACATCTTCAATATTTCAGGTGAGTTATTTTCTAACCATCCCCAAAATGGGATGGGGCAGGGGGAAATCCTGCATTACTCTGGCATAATTTTTAAAAGAGGACACAGTCCTTTAGTCCAAAGTAATCCAGTATGAACAATCTGTTTATTTTCAATGGCATGCATCATATCAGTTTCACATAATCATTATCAAGTGAGAAATTTTGAGCATTGTACTTCCTTGTATTATAATTCCTTGTGTTATAAAGAATATTATTTTATAAATATGTGAATTTATAATTTGAATGTGAAAATTAACATGTTCAACTGATGTACCATAATTCAGAAGTTACACTGACAGAAAAACATGCTAAGTGCAAATTGGGGGATTTATATCTTCATAGCTCTTTGCCTTTTTTCCTATTTTTAATTATTAGTATTAGATTTTTATAAAAATTAAAATTATATTGTTGTTATTTTAATTGCTTGGCAAAATGCATGGAGAAATCCTATTTGGATGGAAATCCATCTAGGGTGAGGGTTAGGCTTCCTTGAAATCAGTGAAAAAACCAACACTACAATTAGATTCAGAGAGGCTGTTAATGGATAGTGGGCTTCTTACATTCCTGTTCTCCCTCATTTCAGTTCCTAGGCAAAATACATCAGACATTCTATTGAGATGAAAATCCACCTAAAGTTAGAGTTAGGCTTTCTTGAAATCAGTGTGAAAAATAGAGGGCTTCTTATATTTCTGTTCTGCCTCTCATTACATGCAGTGGGAAGAATTAAGTTATATCAGTGGTTCTTGCCTAGCATAATGTCATAGAGTTTTCTAAGGTTGGAACATCCCAGTATCAGAAGGTGTCAGCTGCAGAAGCTGATGAACTTCGAGAAAGCAATGCACATTAGATTCTCCTTCTCTCAAAAGACAAAACCTGACAATCCAGGAAGAAATTTATTAATTGCAAAACAGGGATGGAAGGTTGTTATTAGCAAAATTGCTTCTGATAGCACAGTCAAATTTTCCTTTGAGATACTTCCCTCAAGCTACAATAAGTAGGGTGAGTTTATAAAGTAGGTGGGGCCATTTTACATACAAGGTGGAGCCAGAATATTCTGATTTTTTTTTTAATTTGGTGTGGGAACATCTTTATTTTTTAAGTATTTTAAGCCTATTTTAGAGTATACATAGTAATTTTCCTGTATTTCCTGCATCATGGGAATGACTTTTGAAAGCTTCTCTTCTAATTAGTTGGGTTTATTCTGGAGTAGTTTCACAAAAGAACTTCCTAATCAAGGTTTTTTTTTGTTTTGTTTTGTTTTAAATAGGATGTTTGATTACTAACATAAAAATTATACTTTCCATCACCTAATGTTTGTCATTTTTCTCCCATTTCTGCCAGAGACTGGGATGGTGACCTGAAGAAGCTACCAAATATTAAAATGAGAAAGTTATCCAATAAAGATGTCTTTAGTAGTAGAATGGAGCAGGCAAGTGTTGAAACTGGAAATGAATTGTCTGCAGCACAGGATGGAGACTAAGGAGAAATTGCTAGGGTATTTGAAACAGATTGGCAAGCCAGTGTTTTAACTGTCTGTGGCAGCCAGAAGCAAGAAACCTTCCTTTCAATCAAACATGCTATTCTGACCGCTGTGTCTTTCAGTTTGTACTGGAGTTTATGATATAGCAATGTCTTTTGAAAAAACAGTGCAATGTATGTAAAGTTCATAAAAATGCTTGATATTATATTGATTGAGCCAAATTCTGATTAGTCTAAATTCATATAATGTAGCAAAGCAACAAACAGATTTACAATGCAGGAAGAAAAAGTCAAATACCTTCCACCTTACTTACTATCTTTCCCCAATTGCTGTTCTTCAAGAGAAAGTACTGGTCTGATTGTCATTAAAATTGCTGGAGTAAAGTATTTTTAAGAGTAAACTTAAATGCACCTTTTCATACCGCAAGGGTGACAACATTTTTAACAGTGCATTTTGGCATTATTCCTTCCTGAAGGTGCAGGTTGAGAGTATAGCTCATAACATCATGTGAGTGGTTTGGGTTCATAAATGTGGTCTAATTTTGGGGCAGATACTATTAAGGGGCAAAATAAAGCTTGAGGTACCTTTTTTCCCTTTGAACTCCTTCAAACAGTAAAAAAGCATGATGGGTGGGAACCTTTTGTCACATTCTCTCAACACACCGAATTTAGTTCTGTCCTTTTTACAAAAAGCTATCCTGCTAACAATACATAGATACACAGAGTTGTGAGCCCCAGTATCTAATTTATTTCCAACATTCTGTTGGATTGGAAAGAATAAAATATGGGCTATAAAACAATGCTGAACAAAGTGTACTAACCAGTATATTTAAGCTTACTTCTGTCTTGGCTTTGGCTTTTGTGTTCTTTAGTTTTACAATATTCTGTGTAATAATTTGTAATATCTTGATAACTGAAACTATTACTCATTTTTAGACAAGCAAACACAGCTTGACTTCAAAAGTTTGGCTTCAGTGAACTTACTAATGGGCTTTCATGCTTGTATATTGATCTCTTTTTAAAACAAAGTTCCTTGTTAAGTCCAAAATGGGTCATCATTAATATTGATTTATAAATCAGATCTTGAAGCACAAATTCTGGTTAGTAAACTAACATTAAACTACATTCCTGAAGAATGGAGGAAAGAGAGTGAAAACTTGATTTTGTTTCTTCTTCTTCTTCTAGTCTCTTGAGTTAAACCGTTGCTCAGGAAAAGGACTGAGCTTACATTTGGTTTTAACCTGGCTTTTTCTCCACTAATCAAATGTCATCTGCAGCATTGAGGCTGAGCTTTCATTTCAAATACACCATAAAATTCAGTGCAAAATCTCAGTGCACAGGATAAGGCAATGATATCCTCTTCAAGTTTGTAACTTCACACTGGAAATATAAATACATTATTAGTTTCTATTTATTTAAAAAAGAAATAATTTATAGCTATTTCAGAGTCATCTGTTTATTACAAATACAAATTTGTTCCACAACAATTAGTTTTTTTCTCAACCAAGAACCTTTTTAATACACAAATCACCCACAAAAGCTCTTGCCAAAGAGAACCGGGTAAAACAAGTAACAAACTTGCAGGTCCAGTGATTATACATAATAAAATATTTGCATCATAGACTGCAGTGCAGTTTTCAGAAATTGACATAATTTTCAGATGAATAGGGATCTATGCAACAATGCAATATTGACCTGTGCTATTGTTTGGTTTCTAACCTGTAGCAATTACACCAATAGGTTATTTAGATATGCTTATATGGCCAGCAGGATAATCTGGAGTGGAATATCCCTAACAGCCACTTAGAGAACTGTTGAAAAAAAATGTTGGCATTTAAAAATTTGCTTTTTTTCTTAAAGGACAATATGTTCCACATTTTCGTCTGGTATCTTTCATGTAGTTTTTCTTTACTGGTACTCAAAAAAGACAGATGGCATATTGCATCTATGTGGGACAAATAGCATTTTTTAAAATATATATATACAACTGATAGTTGTTCCTTCATACCTGTTTCTATAAGCATCAAGTTTTAGAAATAGCATGAATAATTCCCTTTTCAGTTCTATGGAATGAAGCCAAAATCAGTCTTGGTTTTGAAACTGTGGCCGGCACAGTTATTTTATAAGTTTTTTCTAAATCTTGGGATGGGAATGATGTAGAACGTTTCTCTCCAGTGCATCATGCTATATAATCATGCCAAACATTTCTATGAATCCAGAATTTTACTGGCACTGAGAGATATGAATAACCAGTCATTTACCTTTTGCCACTTGCATGATAATCCTGTCTGTGGTCCATTGTATGGTCTCTGTAAAATGTATAGTTGGGCAACTAACTGCCTGAATTGACAGAAACATTAGTGGAATGATAAGAAATTCACATTGCAATACTATTCTGAAAGTGCATTTTGTTGCATATAAATTCAGTTTGCAGCTCTTAATGCCATAGTGATCATCTATGCAAAGCATAGTAATATCATAAATATTTATAGTTGGAGAAGGAACACAACTTACCACTCCAAACTATAACTAAACTATATCCTGGTCTATGTCACTTAGAAAAAAAATGCAGACCACTCAGTTTGAATTTGATTTCAGATTGTGACCTGACTTCTTTTGCATCTGTCCTGTTCTCTGTATTAAATTATGTGATGGTCATATAATGGCATTTCCCCCCCTTTTATCTGAAAGACTTAGTTTACAGGTTAGTTACCCAATTTTCATTTCAGAAAGCTTCCCAGCCTTAAAATTCTTGTCGTATATATCATAATGTATAATATTAACCTGATGATTAATATGTTTTCAGCCAAGCTAGAATTCTGGTATTATAACCGAAGTTCCTATTTACTGACATCAGTGAGGAAATGCCCTTTTACATTAATGAAGTTAACTGCTGTTGCAGTTTCTCAGTGGACCAAAGACATAACATCAGCTCAGACTTTCAGGAAAAACAGTTTACTTTTCTTTAAAATCTGCAGCATGAATTATAATCTTTTTTAGAAATAACCAATTGCAATTATTCATAATAAGCTTCCCTTATTACTATTTTCTTGTATAACTCACATTACTTGGGCACAACTCACAATACAATCAACAAGCATAACAGTGGTATAAATAAGATACTTATTTTTCTGTAAATATCTTACTTTTTTTAAGCTTCCTGGGTAAATACTTCTGAAATGGGATGCCAAATTCTTCTTTAGGTTCCCTGCAGGCTGCACCCTTATACTGATATGAATTTAAGCATCGTATTTAATCATACCTCATATTTTATATTAATATATTAAAATAACAATAGTATCATATGAACTATTGAATCCTTAATTGTTAAATTCTCTCTTGTATAGAAGATACTGCATATACAATTGTCAATTAAGTTAACATTGAAGTCATGTGAATGCTGTCCGCACTGTTTCAAGGCTATCCTTATCTTTTAAAACAAAACTGGGTTGCAGACTTCTTTTGCAAAGAAAAGTACTGTGGTCTTTTAATACTTTGATTTCATAACTTATCCTTTAGCAGAATAATCTTACAGATGGTAGGGAAATTCTGTCAATTTTAATATTCTACTGTATTAGAATAATCACAAATCAAATTGCTGTTCCAGATAAATGTTGCAATTTGCCAGGGAATTTGTAGTCAATTATTTTTCTGTCTGTTGTTGACCAAGAAAAATATTTCTAATGTTCTAGTTTACAAATACTCAAAATCCATTATTACTTCATAACAGTGTGGTTGTTTCTACATAAATGTTATAGGGTAACCACCTTAGCATTAAATATGATATTATCAAACAGATAATTTGTGCTTCGATGCATACCTTTATAAGAACCTTAAAAATTTGCTTTGATACCCCCTCCCCAAGTTTACAATAATTAGCAAAAAGACCATAGTAGCAAATACACATAAAGGTTTTTTCCTTGTAAACAGAACACCAGTAGAAGTTCTGCATTGTGCAGTTCTTTTAAGCCATCAGTAGTGGTGTTGGCATGTCTATTTGCCTGTAAGAAGTTTTTGCTTCTGTATCTTCTTCACTTCCACTTTTAACCGTACGTAGCAAGAAAGGTGAAAAAACATTTCTCAGTTACATTTCAGAGGTAATTTGCAGCTCCTTATCAATTTTCCTTGCTATTTTCTTCTTTGTTCTTTTTTCCAATACACTCTGTGGATTTGAATTTTTTCTTGCTGCTAACAGAAACGTTTTACTTTGTTCCCCAAAGGAATGCTACTTCCATCAAACTGGCATGACATCAGAAACAGTTTCTTCTGTCTGCTGAGTGTTTGTGTCTGTCTGTGGTACTGGAACCACAACAGTGTCTTTAATTTCAGTGTTCTGAATGGTGGAAGAATTTTTCTCCTCTAGTTTTTTGGCAGTATCTGGACAGTTTTGAACAAATATAACTCGATTATAAGCCTTCAGCCTTCGCCATAACTGAATGTAGACTTTACATTGCACATACATGAAGACAAGGCCTCCAGTGAACCCAATGGCCACCACAACCAATTTTGTCCAAAATGGCCATTCTAGGACTCCTTTCCATTAAAGAGAGAGAGAGAGAAAGAGAGAATTAGATTAATGTTAAATTAATCAGGACTATTTTTATTGCTTTCTTCAATATTAACTACATTATCAACTATTTCTACTTGCTGGGTGGTTTAGAAACAGGCTTGCTACAACCGACACAAGTTCTCTCTTACAGGTAGTCCTCACTTAACAACCCTAACTGGGATGGTAATTTTCACTGCTAAGTGAAGCCATCATTAGGTGAAACATCATGTGACTGTACTACTTAGTGATGGCAGTTCTGTAGTCCCAGCTGTAGTTGTTAGCTGAGGACCTCACGTTTTTTCCCTGCCTCACTCTGCATGAGGCCTCTGCAGTGCTGTGCCAGGCCTCCCCAAGGCCTTGCAAAGGCCTCAGGAAGGGCCAGCAGCTGCCTTGGCCAGGCATGCCTCGTCACAGTGGGAGGAAGAAAATGGCAAAGGTCAGTTGGAGGTGGCGGGGGTGGCAGGGGTAGGTGCCAGCAATGGAGTGCAGGGCAGCCAAAAGGGCAGAGATGGGGGAAGATAGGCAGGTGGGAGGAATTGAAGCGCACCCTGCAGTCACAGATGCGAGTGGATTGCCAAGCACCCAGGTTTTGATCATGTGACCACAGGTGCACTGCAATTGCCATAACTTTGAGGATCTGTTGTAACTACCATTCATTCAGCACTATCGTAACTTCAGTCACTGAACAAATGGTCATTAAGCGAGGACTACCTGTAGTTAGCAATTGAGTGTAAAATTAGGTTCTACAGCATATTTTGCCTAAACAAGGAAAAGTGTTGCTGTTTGAGGCAGAAGAGACTAAAAGCCTTGAGATGTATAGAGAAAATGTGTATCCTGACTATATGTCAGTATGTTCACAGCATATTGCTCCTAGTTGGTGAGCTGAGGGCAACAGTATGTTGCTTTGCAAGACAATCTCTGAGTCAAAGATCTTATTTTCCATAGAATAGCTTGAACATGCTTGGGGCAATACTGGGCTTTGATTGTGCCTGTGGCTAAATTGTGTGAAACTGACCAGTATTCTCCTTGCCATTAGGAAGTGCATAGATGCAACTAAAAATATGGCATAGATGCAACTAGAGAATTGACTCTATGCTTTTCCTGTGGCACTGAAAAGTGGTAAGAGAGCAAGACCCTTGACTGACCAAAGCCAAGGTGGAGGAAATCAGTATCTGTGGACCTATTAGGTGACAGCCACTGCATATCAAAAATTATAATTTGGAATATAAGAGGAGTAAATGATAAAGAAAATGAATTGACAAATGAAAGGAAAGGAAAACATAGCTTCACAGACACCAAACATATCCAAGGAAAAAGGATGGATAAATGCATTATGGACAAAAGGATAAAATATACGACAGAAAATATGAATTAGTATCTGGATAGTTGTGAATGCATATTAAAGGAGAAATTAGTGGATATCATGCTCCTTTAATATGCATGGTATACAACATTATATATTATTTTGTTAAGTGACATGAACATGATGAGAGAATACAGAAAAAAAAATCTTAGGCCATTCAGAGATCCAGGAATGAATAAGAATGGTGTTTATTTAGTGAAATCTGCTTAGAAAAATGTGTTATTCATTTTGAATACATGGTTTAAGCAAAAAAATCTATCCATCCATCCATCCACACACACAGAGAGGAATGATCTAAACCTAAAAGCATCATTAATTTGATTGCTTCTGATGAAATAATGAGAGAATTGGTGAAGAATATGAGGGAGATGAGAGGCGCTGAAAATGTGGAACAATGGTAAGTCTGCAGAAGTAGATTGTCAGTGGAGAACTGTTAAAATGGTCTGCTTATGGAGTGCCTCTGAGGCTTGTTTAATGCCTGTGACAACCACTTTTTTTTCCTTCCTAGCATTTTTCCCAAAGATGCAGAGTCCATTTTTTTCAGATCAACCGAATGCCGATCCATTGGTTGCAACAGGAATTGACCGACTGGCTTGTCACCCACGTCTGACATTGCAGGCTGAGAGAGAGTGCCTGGCCCAAAGTCACCCAGCCAGCTTTCACGCCTAAGGCGGGACTAGAATTCATAGCCTCCCGGTTTCTAGCCTGGCTCTCCCTGTGACAACTGCATATGTACCTGTAAAAAGGAAAACCTGGCTTGAATGAATGCCCTTAATTTCTTAAGTGTGCCTGGCAAGGAGTTTGGCGAATTCTGTTTCAAATGGTGCAAGAGGTGATAGGAACAACTTTTGGGAAGTGCGGTGCAGCTTTATGCTAGGCTCCGCATGTGCCCGTGTCTGCTTTTCAGCAGTCACTGAAAAATGTCTGAATGCGAGAGAAAGTTTATTGTTCATTTGTCGATTTAGGAAATACATGCAATAAAATGAATAGGCTTAAATTATACAACGTTTTACATGCATATGGAACGGTAGTTGATTACTGAATGCAGAAAAACTGCTATACGATGGGAGCAAACATGCTTGAGAATAAATGTTATGCTTAGTATGGTTCAAGACTGAAAAGAGTAAGCAAGATAGAGTGATGTTCTTTGGATTGTTTACTATTTTTATGGATGAATGTATAAGGAATGCTTTAGTGAATTTGTCTGTACTTTTATATTCCTATGATGCTATGTTGTAGGCTGAGAACCTGAATTAGTTGCAATGAATGTCATATTGTATGATGCAACAAGGAATATGAATCTGATATTAATGTTTGAAAGACCAAGGTAATCTTTAATTGTAAGCAACCAGTCATCCTCTAGGGGAGATTGGCGGCATATACAGGTGAAACTCAAAAAATTAGAATATCGTGCAAATGTTCATTTATGTCAGTATGGCAACTCAAAAGGTGAAACCAATATACGAGATAGATGCATTACATGCAAAGCGAGATATGTCAAGCCTTACTTTGGTATAATTGTGATGATTATGGCGTACAGCTTATGAAAACCCCAAATTCACAGTCTCAGAAAATGAGAATAGTGTGAAAAGGTTCAATATTCTAGGCTCAAAGTGTCCCACTCTAATCAGCTAATGAATCCATAACACCTGCAAAGGGTTCCTGAGCCTTTCAATGGTCTCTCAGGCTGGTTCAGTAGGAATCACAAGCATGGGAAAGACTGCTGACCTGACAGTTGTGCAGAAAACTATCATTGACACCCTCCATAAGGAGGGAAAGCCCCAAAAGGTAATTGCAAAAGAAGTTGGATGTTCCCAAAGTGCTGTATCAAAGCACATCAATAGAAGGTTATGTGGAAGGGAGAAGTGTGGTAGAAAAAGGTGCACAAGCAGCAGGGATGACCGCAGCCTGGAGAGGATTGTCAGGAAAAGGCCATTCAAAAGTGTTGGGGACTTTCACAAGGAGTGGACTGAGGCTGGAGTTAGTGCATCAAGAGCCACCACACACAGACGGATCCTGGACATGGGCTTCAAATGTCGTATTCCTCTTGTCAAGCCGCTCCTGAACAACAAACAACGTCAGAAGCATCTTACCTGGGCTACAGAAAAAAAGAACTGGTCTGTTGCCCAGTGGTCCAAAGTCCTCTTTTCTGATGAGAGCAACTTTTGCATCTCATTTGGGAACCAAGGACCCAGAGTCTGGAGGAAGAATGGAGAGGCACACAATGCACGATACTTGAAGTCCAGTGTGAAGTTTCCACAGTCTGTGTTGATTTGGGGAGCCATGTCATCTGCTGCTGTTGGTCCACTGTGCTTCATTAAGTCCAGGGTCAACGCAGCCGTCTACCAGGAGATTTTGGAGCACTTCATGCTTCCTTCCTCAGACGAGCTTTATGGGGATGCTGACTTCATTTTCCAGCAGGACTTGGCACCTGCCCACACTGCCAAAAGTACCAAAACCTGGTTCAGTGACCATGGGATTACTGTGCTTGATTGGCCAGCAAACTCGCCTGACCTGAACCCCATAGAGAATCTATGGGGCATTGCCAAGAGAAAGATGAGGGACATGAGACCGAACAATGCAGCGGAGCTGAAGGCCGCTATTGAAGCATCCTGGTCTTCCTGGTCCATAACACCTCAGCAGTGCCACAGGTTGATAGCATCCATGCCACACCGCATTGCGGCAGTCATTGCTGCAAAAGGGGCCCAAACCAAGTACTGAGTACATATGCATGCTTATACTTTGCAGAGGTCCGATATTGTTCTATTTCCAATCCTTGTGTTATTGATGTCATGTAATATTCTAATTTTCTGAGATTGTGAATTTGGGGTTTTCATAAGCTGTACGCCATAATCATCACAATTATACCAAAGTAAGGCTTGACATATCTCGCTTTGCATGTAATGCATCTATCTCATATATTGGTTTCACCTTTTGAGATGCCATACTGACATAAATGAACATTTGCACGATATTCTAATTTTTCGAGTTTCACCTGTAAATTTAATAATAATAATAAAAAAAACAAATCTTGGCTGACAAGAAAAATGGAATGAATGATTGTAAATGATACATACATTTTCATACATTACCTGCTCTGGGGGTTTTAAAATCATTTATGTACCTTGGTAGAACGTTTACTAAAGATGAGAAATTTTAAGCAAATACTAGTAGAAAAGTAATAAGTAATATATGGTCTGTTACACGGAATGAATGTTTGTAAAAAGTGAAAATGGATTGCATAAGCTTCTGCCTACTTTGTTACAAGGAAGTGAGAGCCGGAAAGACAAAAACATTGGAAGATGGATATAGCAGGAATGGATGACTTAAGTGTAATAAAAAAGCATCAAGAATGAATGTAGATTGAATACAAAGTGAGTGAATGGTGCAAAAGAAATGGGTTGAGATTATTTGATTGTATAGATAGAATGAGAGTTGACTGAGTTTCAAAACAAATAAATGAATGGATCAAGAGGAAGGAGAAGAGAACTGCATCTTATTAGGTCGATTGAAATGTACAAGTATCTACTTCTGAAGCAGTAAAACAAATAAATACTGTTTCTAGTGGTGGTAGAAAGTCAGTGTTGGTTCGTTATATACCTATAAATTATTTTGCATTAGAACTTTTTAATAGACTCTTAGAATCTAGAGAAGTTTCCAAACACATATGCAAGAATATTATTTTGAACTCAGATTTGCCTGCACACTTTGAATTGTCATTGTTATTCTAAAATTGAAGTTGTGTTTTTTTTCCCCCTGACATTTTCAAAGATGCCACACACCATTTATTTGGCATATGGTTCATTAAAGGAGAAAATTTACACTTTTTAAAATGAGGATCATATACTTGGTTTTATTACTGAAAAATGTAAAAATAAGAACATCATGGAAAACAGAAAGAAAAAAAGAAAGTAATGCATTTCAGAATAATTTAAAGCATTTTAAGACTCCAGCTATATACATAGGAATATGTACACTTGAACATAGCAGCTAGATTTAAGATTATTAAATTAACTATTTTCTGGCTTTGCACAACACACTAAACTGACCAAATAAGCTGTGTTCACACAATGCTTTAATCTATGGAAAATGAACTGATAGAAGCAAGGTGATCTAGTTAAGTTGTATAATTCTCACTGATTAGATTTATATATCTAGGATTGTTTTATGTTTCATGAAGCAAATAATGGCATGCACATTTACTGAATACCCTTAGCAGTCAGTCTTGAGAGTGTTTTCTGTAGTAGCTATATTTTCCTGTGGCAAGGATTGAGTGTAGAGTAACAATGTTTGATTCTTGCACTAGCTACAGTATATAAAGTGCACTTAAAGTCGGAGTGCTTTCTGGATACAGTGGATTCAGTGTTTGCATGAATTACACAGGATAATATTATTTACTTTTCATGATTCTGTTTCTCCAGTTGTGGTTGGGAGCTATATAGGACCATTTATTTATTATACATATTTGATTTATCTTGCAACTTTCCATCCTTGATCTCAACTGATGGCAGAACTTGTCCAACTTTGTATGGACTTGGAAATGAAGCAGGGGTCGGCCTGGTTAGTCCTTGGATGAGAAGCCACCAGGGAATTGTAGGGCTTGGGAAAAAACAATCCTGGAAGTAGGCAATGGCAAATTGCTTCCAAAGTCCTGCCAGGAAAACTTTGCAGACATGAAATGACCAGGAGATGTGATCAACTCGAAGGAAACTTATCATAATGCTTTCTATTCTTAGAGTTCTCCACCTAGTTCCCTGGAAATCCCATCCACAGGAAATCATAACCATTGACTACCTGTCTGAAACTTGTTGTTTTTACTTTAATAGGCACAGACTTGGTTTCATGAAAATATAAGGGGGATTCTTAAAGTGTTGGATTCTGTGAAAGGAGGAGATCATGGGAGAAGGGAATAAGGAATATTCATATGAACATAAACATTTTGTTGCTCTGATGTCTCAAAAGAACTGAATATTGCTAGGTAATCAATCTTTATAGAAAGAATATGCAAGTAAAACCCAATGTTGTGTTTTGAGTCTTTGCACTTAGTAGTAGTTAAATATATTTCTGCTGATTCTGACAGTAGCACTATGTCAAAGTAGAAAATGATAAATATACTCACCATTGTCATTGCCTTGCTTAATTTCCTCAGCAGTCCGATCTATCAGCACATACAATGACCAAACTACACAGGTAATAGCAATAATGTGGAATGTGACTGAGCAGACTATTTTTCTTCTTTCACTTGTTGTCATCTGCAGTTTCTCCCACTGCAAAGTGAAAAAAATCAGTTTACAAGACTTCGAAGAAAATAGCTCATATCATTACATCTTTTTCTGCAATGAGTAGCAAAGCAAATAACTTGGAAATCTTTAATTCCTAGTACAGAATGGGATAGGTATTCCTTTCCAAAACACATCATCCAGAATTTCTGTGATATATAATAATATTGAATAAACCTGCTGATTTCTATTTGTAAAGTATTATAGTAATGCAACATTTCTTACTGTGGGAATTAAAAAAAAGAGGAATACATTTTCATTGATCATTCCTGCAGGTGAACTTGGAAATTTCTCTTTTAGAACATGGCATTTGAGTTCAGAGCAGTGTGTCCAGTATGTTGCCCTCAAGAGGTATTGGACTACAACGATGTTTATTGCTAATTTGCATTTTTACAATCTATACTTTATCATAAGTTATATTGCCTAGATAACAATTGCATAACCAGGGTTAGATTTTTTGTGGGAGGATTCCCCTCCCACCCCCCAGCTCTCAGCACATAATTCTTGATTTCTAAGGATATATATTACTGTGGCAGTTTCCTCCTTGGCAATTCTTGGACTTCAAATAAAGAAGATCCTGGTAGCCTAAAGTACTCCCAGATATGTTTTACAGAACTACTAATATGTGCAGCAAATATTGCAAACTGACATTGGCAGGATAAAAATCTACCCAAGAAAATGTAATTGGATCATTCGAATTCCTGAGTAGCATTGTATACAACCATCCAAAAGTGAAGTATTATTTTGCTCAAAACCAGATGTAAATCATGAAATTGTCCATTTCTCCTCCTCTTCCATTTTCAGTAGCAAAGGTGAGTAAGAGAAAGACCACTTTTTAATTTCTGTCATGGTTATAAGCAATTTAGCATGCTATTTCATTAAATAAAAAAGCACACCAGGGCCACTCATGTAATTAAAGCTTAATTCTGTCCTTAGCTTCATATAATAGGTATTTATCCAATAATTAACAACAATATTTAGATAAAAGTTCTTTCTTCTATAAATAAAAATAATTGTTTTCTCCTTAATTATATTTTCCTATTTAATAAACAGGTTTTAAAAATCCTGCTGTTAAAAAGTTTCTAATTTGAAATATTAGTTTTGTATCTTATAAAAATAGTTCTGGGGTTAAAGAGTGTAGTGCCACACTGCCATCTGCCTGTAATTTGTGATACTGAATATCGCATCTACAGTATGAGATCTCAAGCAATATTTAGCTTAGCTCTAAAATAATTTCAGTCAGTAAGAACATGACAGAAATAAAAACATCTTGTAGATAAGAATGGCAAATAAGGAGCAAGAGCCACTAATCTTAAATTAGTGATCTCCCCTAAGTCAAGCTTGACTTTGGTAGTTTTATGGACAAGTTTTTTGCACAATATGGAAATGATATGCCACTGCATTCTTCCAGGAAGTTTTCTTTTTTTAACTTTTTTAACTTCCCAATTTAAATGGTAGCCCTGCAGTTTTCTGGAGGCCTCTCATCCAAGCACTAATCTGATCTGATCTGGCATAATCCTCTCAATGTTAGGCTAGCTTTTGTCAACTTGTAAGCCTACTTAAAATGGGTTTTTCTTTTAAAAGATACTGTACTATGACATTCTATTGTATATTTTATGCAAAAAGTTAAATCTCTCATGACAGTGTATAGTTAAAAATGATAATAGAAGAAATTATTTTGACTACACAAGCACAGAACCTCTTTGCTATTCATTAAAACAGCCATTTCATTTTTCAGGTTTCCACAGTGTCAGGCTTTACCAAGATCAACACTCAGACTACAAGGCTTGCAGGCAGATATTCAAGAATACAGTTCATGATAAATTCTTTTTATTATGTATACTAGACATACTATAATTAAAACAGAAAATCAGCAAAGTTACAAGATTCAAGGTATCAGTCCCAAGGTTCAGCTCTTACATATTTTTGTAAGACCTCCTAGGCATCTGAGATCCAGTTGTTCCTCTGTGGAAATGCAGATGTCTTATATGAATTGCTATTGTAACATGTCTATTTGGTCCCACACTTTCTACTTCTGACTTTGTCCATTCTACTTCTCACAGTACTTCCCTCTATGCTGCCTCTTTTCCAAATCCATTGACCCTGGAAGTGCCAGAAACTTCTCCCTCTCCCGATGGGTATGAGGAATGGGAAGGGCCTATGACTATTCCTCCACCACTGTGTCAAGTCTTGCCCTTAACCTGCTCCTCTTCAGAAATGGGATAGAGGAATGTTCATGTACTCTGGGTAGTTGACAGCAGGTGGAGTGGGGGACTTCTAACAAGTGGAGAGACTTCCACTTTAGGTATCTCATTGTCAGTAACTCTTCCCAGTCTAGAACCACCTCTGCTAAGAGTATGTAGGGGTGGGGGTGGGTTCAAGGCAAACATTGCCCACTTCCTTATGAGAACATTTGGCAGACAACAGGTGTACTGTATTTATATAACTGTTATGTCTTCATCAATCAAGCTCCCTTGTCCAGGGGTTTCTGCCAGAGCTTTGGACAGGAGAGGGGTTCCAATCCTAAGTCAGTCATAGTGAAATCACCACTCCTTTTCCCAAACCAAGCACTCTCCTTCTTAGAATCCAAAGAATCCATAGGTGCAGAAGCTGGAATGTAAGACTAGTCAGGGGACTTGCACTTCTGCAAGTACTGCAAGTAGAATTGCCATAGATAATGGGGTGAATAAATGTACACTAATGCTTCCCAGGATCTATTTGTGTGAATTGGATGTTCCAGTGAATGGCATATTCCAATCTGTCTCTCCTGCACAAGGAATCCAAGTTATCTTCCACCTCAAATCTTCCATCTCCATCTTCTATAAGGTGGCTAGGGCAGAGAAATAGTGGCATGTAAGAGGCATTGGAGGCATTCTAGGACTCTCCTGATTTCATCTGCCCCTCCTAACAGATCCAGCAGAGAAGGCATGCTATGGGTTCAGTCGCTTGGGGAGCTACACTTGGCAGGCCCTCAGTGGTAGGCCTTTTCTGCTGTGGCACCTGTGCTGTGGAATCTCCCCCCCACCCGCCCAAGGTGAGGTTGGCCTTACCATTGTTGAGCTTCCAGAGGTTCCTCAAGACCTGCTTATGCCAGCAGGCCTGGGGACCCCAGGGGATGGGGGAATGAGTGAAGTGGCTCCCTTATTTCTAACATCCTTTTATTCTTTGTTCTATTTTGTTTTTTATATTTTTAATGTATTTATTTATTGCTTTTAGCTTTGTTGTACGCTGCCCAGAGTTACTTGTGGTGGAATAGTTGGCTATATAAATTGGTTTAATTAATTAATTAATTAATTAATTAATTAAAAGAATCAGCAGTGAAAAACTAGGTGTATCTTCATTGTTGTTGGAAGCTGTAAGCGAAAGGCAACAGGACTGATCTGGGCAAGTGCAGAAAAGGGTCTAATATCTTGTCTATAGTTTCTTAGACAGTTGTATAGGCAAAGGAAGAGCTGTGAACAAGCCTTAACTAGTGAAGTTTTCAGTTTAAGATTAGTAAGGAGTTGGTGAAGACACTATCTAGTAATACATCAAATACGTTTAATATATCAATATATTTTGTCAGTTTAACATACATACCAATATATTGCATCAGACAAGATATTAAATCTTGAAGTTTTCTGGATCAAATAAACTGCATGTTAAGATGCTTAAGGAATTTGTGTGCTTCAATTGTTCAGTTGCTTCTGATTCTTCCTGACCCAGTGGACATCAGCTTGCCTTGTTTCTCTATCACTGCTGCTTTGAATTCTTGTACGCTCATGCCTGTATCATCAGTACCAGTATACCTTGCCCCCTTCAGACCAAGATCATCCCACACAGTCAGATGTAGTTTGTGAGTGATGCAACTAATGCTAACAAACACATGGTTTGCCCTTTGCATGTTGGGCCTATAGTCTGTGACCATGAAGACATAGTTAAGACTGCCCAAACAGCCAACAGTTGACCATATAGTTCACATATGTGAACTTACCTCATCTGTGTGAGCCACATCAAACATCTCAGCATGAAGCAGCACACACATGCCCCTAGGTGTTGCATCAAGAGAACTGCTACTGTATAAAGAAGAAGACATCCCCTAATTTGGGTTTAAAGTCAAAAAAAGGAAAAAAATGCACTATTGGGGGTTCTCCTGGATTCCTGCTAGAATAGATTAAAGTTGTGGCCAAGAAAGCCTTTGGCCAGCAGCAGCTGCTATGGCAGTTACTAGTTGCTCCTTGTCTGGATCAGGAAGTGCTGAAGTGACACATGGCCTTGTCATATTCTAGTTAGACAACTGCAATTTTCTTCATATGAGGCTGCCCCTGAAAATAACCTGGAAGCTGCAGCTGGCATATAATGCAACTCCCCACTTGCTGAGAAATTCTAACTGGTTTAGCAATACCCCTGTGTTATGGGATGGTACTGGTGGCTGGTGGATTTCCAGATCCAGCAAGGGCTGATTATTACCTGCAAGGCCCTGTATGGCTTGGGCCCTTGCTACCTTTAGGAAAAACTGCTTTAGGTGAATATACCCCTTAATGTAGGCTAGCTTGAAGGGAACACTGAAGGTGCCCCAAGAGATCAAGGGACTTGGAGAACAGCCTTCTTGGTCACAGTCCGCTTACTTTGGAATAGCTTGCCCTAGAAGGACAAAATGGTCTCCATCCTTCTGACATTTAGGAAGACTCTAAAAATAATGCTCTTTTGCATGGGGCTTGGATTAGAAAAACCTATTTGCAACACAGTGGTTGTCAGGTGACTATTGGGTTTGTGTTTTATACATTTATAGTTGTAAGCCACTTAGAATCTTGTTAGTGGCAATATAGAATCGTGTGTAAATTAATAAAATAAATACATTCTCATGCCATTCCCATCAGTGCGCAGTAAAGTACAGGTAACACATGTGCATACTCCCTCAGCTGGACCAAATGACTGATGTGAAGTGGAGGTGAGAATTGGGGCCTGTTGCTTACAGCAGTTCCAATACTTCTTTCCCACGTTGGTGATAGAAGGCAGGAAGACATCAGCTTTTTGCTGAAGATGGTGTATAAGGGTTTCTAGTAGTAAGGGAAGCCCAGTTGGAAGAGGAACTGAAATCTGGCATCTCCCCCCATGCTGAATATCATCCAAAGTGATCATTTGCACAACAGTATGAATAGTTGTCTGATCCCTTTTGACCACCCTATTTAAGAACAGGTGGCTTGCCATTAGTTAGCAACATGGGCTGCCTAGTACTGCCAGAGACAGAAAGACATCTGGAAGACTCCTAAATAGGCAGCATCACTGATATCAAAAGAGGTCTGATGCCCTCCTTCTTCCCCTCTGCTGACCTGGGTCTTCAAATGGTCACAAACAATATAGCATGAGTCTTTTAAGTGCAAGCTTGAAGGACTTCCATGCCATGCTGCCCTCAGGTCTGCAGCATGCCTTCTTTAGCAATAGTTGGCAGTCTGCTGGCACATCTGGGTTACCAATGGCACTATAAGCCCTAAACACAAACTTAAGAGTTAAAACAAATCGTTGGCAGGGCTGTCTGTTTATTGTTCTTGCACTCTTTTTTCACTTTTTTTTTTTTTACCATCAGCTTGCTTTCTGTTCTTTTTTCTTCCTCAGTTTTTTCTCTTGCTCTTCAAGCAGCAGGGCCATCTGTCTTACATCAACCTGAAGATCAATGCCATCCCCCACCCATGCGTCCACACACACACACATATACACATTATAAATATACATCTTCATTCTATAGCAGGCCTTAAAATAGGCTGCTGAAGTTCAATATTTTTAAAAAATCCAGGTAGACAAAGTGCTTACACCAAATACAGCTTTTAAGATCATTTAGCCCAGGACTTCTTAAACTCTGTGTTTCTGGGGCTTCGGAGGAAAGTTTTACATGAGGGGCTGTAGTGTTATTACTATCACCACTACCACTACCACTACCAGAGCTTTATCTCCTTCCCCCACTGGATTGGTGGCACATCAATACTGTTTTCAGGAACCCTTTAAAACAGTGCTTCTCAACCTCAGCAACTTTAAGCTGTGTGGACTTCAACTCCCAGAATTCCCCAACCAGCATGCTGACTAGGGAATTCTGGAAGTTGAAGCCTACACAGCTTCAAGTTGCTGAGGTTGAGAAACAGTGCTTTAAGAGATATGATCCTTACCATGCTTCTTTCTTCTCTATATGCCATAATCAAGTACTTGGGCTGTGCAGCCCTTCAGATTTCATCACCTGTTTCAATGCAGGTGGCAATGTGAACAGTATGCCTGTTTTCAATGCCTTTAAGCAACTGCACTTTTTCTTGGGATCACATGGCTACCACCACGCAATTCCAGGCAAGGGAATGGCTGCATGGTGTTCCTGACAGATGCTACACTCACAGTCCTGTGTCTTGCAAAGTATTTTTTTAAGCCTGAATCTGAAGTGCGGCACAGACCTATTAAATTCATATTATCACAGACGTAAAATATAAACATGTTGCATACTTCTCACATTCTCACAAAACAGCTCCTGAGCTCCTAGAAGCTCCTAGAATGTAATGGGTAGTAAGTTTAAGCATACTTATCCGTCTACCTTAAGTTTGAGCTGTTCTGAATTTGCTTCTCCTAGTCTGAATTTTCCCTAATAAGATACAGTAATCATTAAGACCAGAGGCGTCAAACGCGCAGCCCACAGGCTGTATGCAGCCCACAACCCTCCTGAGTGCAGCCCGAATTGGGAAATTAGGAAATTAGTTTTAAAATGTAATATTATCTATGTTTTATTGTGTTTTTATTTCATTTTGTTCAGTAATAACAAAGGTAGTCATCAACCCCCATAAAACTCCAGGCTCATGAGGAATCTTGCACAAGTTCTGCTTAACTGCATCAGCGGGGATGGTTGGGCACTGCTGTGGTGCAGACTGAACAGGAGCACCATCCGCCAGGAGTTCCTTCTCAGTCTGCGTTGCAGCAGCACCAAGCGACCCTCCCTGCTGCAATTAAGCTGAGGCAGCGAGCTTGTGCTCTTTCCCTCAGACAGCAGGCAGGCAGCCTTGCACTGGTAGCCAACCTACTCCAGACCCCAGAGCCTTGGGGCCCAAAGGAACGCCTCCCTCTAAAACAGGTTAAATTGATTTCCCTCCTCCCTCCCAAAAAGGTAAATTTCCCTCTTCCCTCCAAAAAAGGTTTAAGTAATATCTTTTGAGATTTGGGCTGCAGCAGGTCCATGATCATTGTTAATTTTATAAACATTTCACATTTTAAATTAACAATAACTTAAAAGTTTAAATAAATTCAGAATACATCCAGAGAAGAAGGAAAGAATGGAGAAAAAATGAAAGAGAAGGAGCAATCTAAATGCTTTTTATAATACTTTTGATAAAATAGTTTTTGGCAAAAGATGCCAAGTTTCTAGCAAAGAACATTAAATTAATTTTCAATCTACTTGTAGTGATATGTTTTGTAATTATTTTGAATCTACTTGATATTGAAACATAAAATTTGATATGCTGCTTCTTATCTATAATTAGTTCCTGTCTGATTTGTATGCATGTAGGTAATGAACTAATATATATAAGTATAGAAAACAAATTGTCAAATTCATAATAGTACTTTTAATTTATTAGACATTTATTTATTTGATAATTATTCATATCTCGTCCCTATCGATTTTAATGTGTTGATATATTTATTAATACATATTTATATAAAGAAATATATCAACAAATCTGGTTTTCTTAGCAATATATGGGCCACAGGGATCATTCTGTACAGTGGCCCTGTTTCTATGTGAGTTTGACACTGCTGATTTAGACCTTTCTTATGAAATGCTGATCCTGGAAGTACATGATATTGGACACTAGAGAGTAGCGGAAAACTATGTACAAAAGAAATTCCAAGTTTCTTCACCTTGATACATCTGATAAAAGCATTTTTACTCAAGCTTAGAGTAATATAAAAGTGTTTTCTTCTTAAAGTGTATCAACCTTTTGCCTTCATCTATACCACTGAAAAATGTTACTGAATATAAATAAAGGACTGATTTATACAATGCTAGATCAAAAAACAAAATATCAGAAGAACCATAATGAAATCAATAATCATATGTACTTGTATATTGGTGGATCAGAGTTATTTATTTATTTAATGTACATAATTTACATTATATCTATTTTATCACTGAAGCATTAGCTACCACATAGATTGCTGGATCAATCCAAAGTGGTGATTTTGACCTATAAAATCCTGTATGAATGGCCTTCTCCACATGTAAGCAGCCTGTCCAGCCCATTCCAGTATGTGCTTCCACCATTGTCTGCTATTGATCCCCCAGGCCACTGAGGTCAGAAGGCCCAAGACCCACAAACAATGTTTTCCAGTTATGGCCTCCACAGCATGGAATAATCTCCCTCTAGAAGCTAGGCTACCACCCTATTACTAGTCTTTCCAAAGTTACTGAAGACCACACAATTCCAGACAGCATTTGGGGAATGAATGCTTACCCTCATGTATTGTGATATTCTTTTTGATTTTAGAATGGTTTTGATTTTAGAAAACCTGTTACTAATGGTATGGAACATAATAACAGGAAGAAAGCTTGCTTGGCAGAAAGGAACAATGAACATGAACACCCTACAATACAACATTTTGTGACAAATCTCATTGGTAACATCAGCTTATCACTGTTACTTAGTGATGATGATGATGCTATCTGTTCAATCATGTCCGATTCTTGGTGATTCTATGGACCAGCTCTCTCCACATTTTCCAAACTTGTATGGCTACTTTTAGTTGTTTATGCTCTGGCTGGTGTCGGCTTTGATGGTGTCTAGCCACCGCAGTTTTTGGCAGCTTCATTTCCTTTTATCACTGAGCATTCCCAGCATAACTGCCTTTTCCAGTGAGTTTGATCACATGACATGGCTGAAATAAGAAAGGTGAAATTTTGTGATTTTGCCCTCCAGTGAAACACTTGCTTGTTTGTCACCTTTGCTGTCCAAGGAATGTGCAGGAGTCTTCTCCAACACAACAGCTTGAACAAGTCGATTTTCTTCTTGTCTAATTTTTTCATGCTCCAACTTTCACTCATGTAGCTATGAGAAACACAATAGTGTGGACTAATATGCATTTAGTTGACAGGCTGATGTCCTTGCTTTTCCATACTCACTTCTTGCTCTCATTGCTGTGCGACTTTATTATTTAGTGATAAACGTGTGCATAAATACACTTGCCTAGATCTGACTACCTGAATTTTCTGTGTCTCCCAAATTCTCTCCCAAATTATATTAAGAACAGGAAGCTATCTCTCATACACAGCTTTTAGGTCATACATTATATGTTTAAATGCCCTAAACACTCCCTAAAGGTTTTCAAGAATATTTTGAAAATGGAAATCCAGTAGATTTCTCTGCCTCTTTCACAAGCATATACAGGCTGGGCTCACACATAAAAGTTTGGTATAATCTCGTATTGCCCTTGGTCCACAAGACTTACTTGACAAGAAGCTTAATAATAACTTTGGATCAGCCACTTTTTCTTAACTCAACCCACCTTAAAGGACTGTTGGAATAAAACTGGGGAGACCCTCATATATTCATATATGCTCTCTTAAGTTCACAAAAATAAAGCAGGATGTAAATTAAATAAATAAATAATAATGTGGATTGTTTGGTTTTGGCCTACTGTGAATTTAGCCACAATAATTTATTCTGCAAACTAAGTTAGAAGAAAACATGGTTTATCATGGTACCAGCACTGTAACATGTGAAATATTTATTATTTATTATATCTATCTAGCACAGTTTACATATTAAGTTTCACATTAAAACTTTCCTAACCAATTAATTGGGTTGCAACTCTCAAGCCATTCATACTTCCACGTTTTATTAAAGAGGGCTTTCAAACATTGATTACAATCAGAACAATATTCCATATTCTAAAAATTGGCCGTTACTGATAACACATAGGATCAGTTTGGGAATCTGTCTTTCAGAATAACTAAGTGTCTCTTACAAGCAATATTTCATAGCAAATATTGTCTTGATAGTTTTTCCACCTACTGCTTAAAAAAAAGCAAAAAACAAAAAACTGAATAATCAGTACATTTTAATACATAATTCAGTAATTTCTGCAAAGACGGATTTCATGTTCTGCTGTTTGTTTTTCACAAAGAAGGAAAATGGCATGCTTTCCAAAGACTGGGAACAGGTTTTCCCTCAATCTTCCTATAGAGAGTCTTTTAATAGGCATACTGGGATTAAATTTCTGTTTGCAAAGCATGCTATAATTAAGTTGCCTTAAGTTATTTGCATTAGATTTACTTAAACCACCTCAGGACCATGAAGGCATTTTCTCCTAACTTCAAAAGGCTTATAATTAGTGCAAAACATTATTTATCAGCATTAAACCTCCTGAAATCTGCCTCCTTTTTCAACTTCCAGCTAAATTAAAAGATTTATCTTACAGTAATTTAGCCTTATAAAAATTATAGTATATAATTTGAAGCTTCAAAACTATGTATTAGTCACAAAATAAATTTAATCATTTAGAGATGTAATCTGTATTTGTAATGAGAGATTCATATCTTTATTTATTGAATTTGTATGCACTGCAATTTCTAGACTCTCAGTAGTAACAATATCAGCAAAATACACTGTCCTAAATGTCCACAATATAAACAAAAATTACAAAATAGTGGAACATAACTAATATAAATGAAAGTATAAGCAGAAATGTTTTTGTGGAAGTTTACCTCAGAAATGTTCACAAGGGAAAGCATTCCTTTGCAGTGAACTTCAAAAAGGATGAGACAATAAAGAGCACAAGATATACAGTCATCTGCATTGTAGATAACTACAGTACAGTACAGGTAGTCCTTGACTTACAACCATTTGTTCAATGACCATTCAAAGTTACCATGGTGCTGAAAAAATGGACTTACAACCGGTCCCTGAAGTTATAGCCCTTGCAGTGCTGCCACAGTCACATGATCGTGATCTGGGCATTTAGCAACCCATGCACCAGTGCCTTCCTTTCCTCTTTGCTTGCTCGCACACATCAGTGCCTTCTCTCCTCCTTTGATCACTTGCATGCATCAGCGTCCTTCTTCCAACTTTGCTTGTTTGCACCCACCAGTGCCCTCCTTCCTCTTTCGCTTGTTCATACACACCAGTGCCCTTCTTCCCCCTTTGCTCATTCACACCCAGCAGCGTCCTCTTTCCCCCTTCTTTTGCTTGCTGCATGTCAAGAATCCCCTTTGGACATGCCTTAATGTCTTGGTCGTGCCATTCTCCTAGCTATCCTTCTTTTTCTAATAGCTCGAACACAAGAACAGGAAAAGGACAATTCTGACTGCTCCGAAGTGAGCATGCTCGGAGTTCATTTCCTGAGCTCTTGGGTAAAGCTTTGCTCCCCTTCATTCATTCACCCACCTGCCTTCTTTCCCAGTTCCCTACACTGACCTTTCACATTTTGCGTTCAGCTGTGGCGGCCAAAGCACAAGCACTTCGCTGCTTTTGCCTTCTCCTTTTCAGACCCACAGCCACCATGCTACCCGGGGCACCCAACTTCTCCACCAAACACTTCCTACATGTGGCTCTCTGAGCCAACCCCCAGTGCTTTCCCATTGGGCAAAACCACTTCTGGCCTTCCCCATTGGCTGACATTCTGGGCACTCCAGTTTATTTGGTGAATGCTTCCTACATGTGGCTCTTTGAGCACTTTCCCATTGGGTGAAACTGCTTTCTGCCTTCCCCATTGGCTGGCATTCTTATTTGTGCTGTACTGCTGGGTTGGACTGGGCTAGGGCTTCTTGGCAAAGTGCTGGGGGTTGGCTCAGGGAGCCACATGTAAGGTCAGTAAGTAAAATCTGTGCTAAGCTCCAAATTATATTTAAAAAATGGCATTTAAATAGTTTATCTTGTTATACTGTGTATATAGCTAAAATTATCAGCGCTTAAACATATTACATAAATAAATATGTGCTGATCCGCTGATGCTGTGCAAATGGGCCAAACTCTTTTTCCTTAATTTGTGATCAGTGGTGATCATCTCTTATAGCTATACTGTATGGTTAAAGATGGGATGGAAAATTCCACTTATAACACTGTCATTATATATTCATTCATTCATTCATTCATTCATTCATTCATTCATGTCACATTTATATTTGCTAATATTTCACAGGTGAAAATAGAAGCATTTGTATATATGTGTGTGTCTTTGTGTGAATGACCTACATAGGGCAGGGTTTGACAGTCCAGCAGCTGACCAATTGGGAGAGAGTTTCAAATATGTAACTCAAACCTGTTACATGCAAAGTTTCTGGAAATTTTTGTTCACATTTTCAAGCAGCCTAATTTGTACTTCTGACTAATGTGAATTAGAACACAGGTATCCTTTGAACTATGCATTTCTCTGAATTTAGCAATGCATCTGTCAGCTTAAAAACACATACAACAACGTCTGTTCAAGAAATGCATAGAAATGTGAACCTTCAAGCAATTAGAAAAATCACAGAAAAGTAGATGGAACAGCTTTACAATCAAATATGTACAATAAAATCAGTATGGATGATAGATCCATCCTTAACCAGAAGTAAAAAGTAGGAATGGAATGCAAACAGAAGCCTCAAGACAAGAAAAGTAAAGAGGCAAAATATACTAGATGGCAAGAAAGGAATAACAGCACATTTATCCACTTCCTTGCATTTATGGTATTGCAGAGAACAACAGTCCTGTTTTCTTTTGAGACATATAATTAATGGCCAAGAATAAACCAGATAATGTAAAATGTTTTATCCAGATCTCTTTCTGGATAAGAAAACTGACCCAGTCTATACTGGGAATACTGTGTGCAGGGTCAGGAAAGCCTACTCTTTCTTCTCAGCCATGATGATGATGATGATGATGATGCCTTGGCTACACAAAGCAATGTTAATATTTATCATGCAAAATTGGAGATGTGGACAAGTAAAATAGAAAGAAAAAGAAGAAAGACTTGGATTACATCAAGACAAGCAGGGAAAATGTTCATTGGAGTTTGCAAGGAAAACATGCTGGAACTAGCAGAGGCAAAAAATAACTATAAAAGTGAATTGTTGAAAATTATTTAGAAAATTGAAGAAGTAAACCATTTAATGAACAATACATAAAAGAATCTAAAAAAGAAGTGGAGAAGACAGCAACTGACAATGGATACAAGCAGACATCCTCAGGAAAGAATCAAAACGTTTAATCTTTCTAGCTGAAGAAAAAGCATTACAAACAAATGTGATGAAATCAAGGATTCAACATATATCAAACAGCAGCAAATGCTGACTTTGTAAACAAAAAGATGAAACTATGAATCATGTAATCAGTGGATGCTTGCTCAGATTCACTATAAAAACGTCATGACAAGTAGCCACTATGATCCGTTGCCTCCTGTGCAAATATTATAATTTCTGTGTTTCCTGAATGTGATATAATCACAAAATGGAAACAATTGTTCAAAATGTTGTTATGGAATTTTCACATACAAGCTGGTCATCATCTAGAACTACATACCAGACATAACAATAATTGAAAAGAGTAATTTTTGTAGAAGTGGGATACCCCCACTTCTGTAGAAGTGTAGAAGTATACCCAGGAATAGCAGAATTGAGGAAAAAGAATGGGAAAAAATTGTAAAATAGAGATCTAATAATTGAAATGGTTAGATTATGGAAGCTCTTGCAAAATCATGCCTAACAAGCAGTTTAAACAATTTTTACGATGACTATCTTGGAGATATTGTATATATATATATTCCCCCCAGAGCGGCTGGATAGCGTAGTGGTTAGAACACCGCCTTTGATGCAGGAGACTGGGGTTCAAATGCCAGCTGGTTCCTACCTTACCAGTAGGAGTCCTTGGGCAAAGACCCCCTAATGCTTCACCTGCCCACCTCAAATATGACAGTGACACGAACTAAGAGAGTCATGCCGGCTCGGACGTCATCCGGATTAACAAGGTCCGCGTCAGATGTTGGGGAACCAGGACAATCTGATGTTAAGTGGGAACAAACCATACATGGACGAGACAAGAGAACTTGGAATTGATGGAATGCTACTATAACAGCAGACCTAATGAGAGGGGATATATGAAACGTATGAGGGAGCTATGGATTGACAGAAGGCCTACATCCACACTAACTGAGAAACAACTAGTTACCCAGTGCTTCAACATAGTGAAGAGGAAGCTGCTCTCACAACTTGAGATAGACCAACTCCACATTACAACCCGGACTCAAGCAGACCTAGAAGAACAAGCAGATGTGCAGCCAACACCTGAAGCTGGAATGTCACTGCCGCCCCACCCATTACAGAGCACAGCAGCTGATATGAGGCATAAGATCATGGATAAACTAGCTACAGTCAACCCTCAAGTCCGATTACCAAGGCTCAGTGGAGAAGTACCATCAGATAGTATGCTAGAAGATGCCAACAGAGCCCTCCAGACAATCCCTACTACCACCATAACTGAAACTAATGAATTAGTATATGCTACAGCTGCTGTAATCCTGGAAATGCTTGGCTACACGATCAAGAAGAACAGCAGTACATACCCCCCCTGGAAAATGAGATTGGAGGCTAAGATCAAGGCAACTCGGAGAGAAGTCAGTCAGCTGGTGGAACTACAGAAGCATGTGGAGATTAGGGATAAGACTCAGCTACTGAAAAAATATATGGGCCTGACTCCATCTGAAGCCCTAGAGACTGCTAAACAAAGGGTCACAGCACTGGCTACCAGGCTAAGGAGATACACTAGAGAAGCATAGGCCAAGAAGATAAATGCCCTGTTCTCCAAAGAACCATCCAAAGTGTACTCCCAACTGCAGTGCAACCACACAGTAACAGCTGAGCCACCAGCAGCGGAAACTGAACAGTACTGGAAGAACACATGGGAGAAAGAGAAGACACATAACACCAGTGCAAAGTGGCTGCAGGACCTGAAAGCAGACCACAGCAATCTCCCAGAACAGGAACCAGTCACCATCACAGTAGCAGATATCCAACAGCTGGTCAAGAACATGAAAAGCTGGACAGCACCTGGCCCGGATATGATCCACACCTACTGGCTAAAGAAACTAACAGCAGTGCATGAACCCCTAGCAGCACAGATGAACCAACTGCTAGCAGCAGGCTCCCACCCAGACTGGCTAACACAAGGAAGGACAGTTCTGATCATGAAAAACCCTCACAAAGGAACAGCACCATCCAACTACTGACCAATAACCTGCCTCCCCACAACATGGAAAGTTCTATCAGGCATCCTAGCTGCCAAGCTACAAGACCATATGGGCCAGTACATCAGCACAGCTCATAAGGGCATTGGGAACAACACCAGGTGCTCAAAACACCAGTTACTCATAGATAGAGCAGTCGCCCGAGACTCAAGGTCTAGGCAGACCAATCTGAGCACAGCCTGGATTGACTACAGGAAAGCCTATGACTCAATGCCACACACATGGATCTGTGAATGCCTGGCGCTATACAAAGTCAACAGGACACTAAGGACCTTCCTCAAGAACTCAATGGGACTGTGGAAGACAATATTGGAAGTCAACTCGAGACAGCTTCCACAAGTGGCCATCAAGGGCGGCATATACCAAGGTGATGCACTGTCCCCACTACTGTTCTGCATAGGCTTAAACCCCCTCAGCCAGATAATCACAAGATCTGGATACGGGTACAAGTTCAAGAGTGGAATCACCATCAGCCACCTCCTCTACATGGATGACATCAAGCTGTATGCTAAGAGTGAACGAGACATCGACTCACTGATCCACCTGACACGGATCTACAGCGAGGACATTGGGATGTCATTCGGACTGGAGAAGTGTGGCAGGATGATAGTAAAGAGAGGGAAGGTAGTTAAGACCAATGGAATGGAACTACCAGTGGGCCACATAGCAGTCATAGAGACCAGCTATAAATACCTTGGTGTCCCACAGTCACACGGGAACCATGAGGAGGAGGCAAGGAAGACAGCAACATCCAAGTACCACCAAAGGATAAGACAGGTCCTGAAGAGCCAGCTCAATGGGAAGAACAAGATCCATACCATCAGCATGTATGCCCTGCCAGTCATCAGATACCCTGCCGGTATAGTGAACTGGCCAAAGGAAGACATGGAGGCTGCCGATGTGAAGACCTGGAAGCTCCTCACAATGTATGGAGGTTTCCACCCCAAGTCCAACACCCAGAGACTGTACACCAGCTGCAAAGAGGATGGGCGGGGTCTGATGAGTGTCAAAGCCACTGTCCTGGACGAAACCCGGAGTATCCAGGAGTACATCAGTAAGATGGCACCCAAAGATGAGCTGCTAAGAGAATGCCTCAGGCAGCAGCAGACATGGGAGGAAGTTCAAGCGGAGGAAATACCATGGCAAGACAAGCCCCTGCATGGGATGTACCACTGACAGATAGCTGAGGTGGCTGACATTGGGAAATCCTATCAGTGGCTGGAAAGAGCCAGACTAGAAGACAGCACTGAGGCACTGATCATAGCAGCACAAGAACAGGCACTAAACACCAGATCCATAGAAGCAGGGGTCTACCACACTAGACAGGACCCAAGGTACAGATTGTGCAAAGAGGCCTCAGAGACAGTCCAACACATAGTGGCAGGGTGTAAGATGCAGGCAGGAACAGCATACACTGAACGGCACAACCAAGTAGCTGGCATTGTGACCGGAACATCTGCACAGCGTATGAGCTAGACCCCCCCAAGTCCAGATGGGAGATTTCACAGAAGGTTGTGGAGAATAACAGGGCTAAGATCCTGTGGGACTTCCAGATCCAGATGGACAGGCAGGTACTGGCCAATCAACCAGACATCGTGGTAGTAGACAAAGACCAGAAGACAGCGGTAGTGATAGATGTAGCAGTGCCAAGTGACAGCAACATCAGGAAGAAGGAGCATGAGAAGCTGGAGAAGTACCAGGGCCTGAAGGAGGAAATCGAGAGGATGTGGAAAGTCAAGGCCAAAGTGGTCCCAGTGGTGGTAGGAACACTCGGGGCCGTGACTCCTAAGCTGGGAGAGTGGCTCCAACAAATCCCAGGAATAACATCTGAGCTCTCTGTGCAGAAGAGTGCAGTGCTAGGAACAGCTAAGATACTGCGCAGAACCCTCAAATTCCCAGGCCTCTGGTAGATGACCCGAGATTGAGGAAGACACGTAACACCCATAGGGGTGAGAGGGGAATTTTTATTCCATTCAATCGTGTCCAATTCTTGGAGACTGCCTGGACAGGTCCGTGCAGTTTTCTTGGCAAGTTTTTTTTTCAGAAGTGGTTTCCCATTGCCTCCTTCCTAGGGCTGAGAGAAAGTGCCTGACTCAAGGTTACCCAGGTGGCTTTGTGCCTAAGGAGGGACTAGAAGTCACTGTCTCCTGGTTTCTGGCCTGATGCCTTAACCACTACATCTAACTGGTTCACTATGTTGGCTATATCAATTGTCAATTTATAAAAAAATTATCTTGCTGGGCACATTATATCTTATCATGCTACTTGGACAATTTCTAGGCTCCTAGATAGAACCTGAATTTCTTAAGAATACCAGTCAAAAATGTGATTCTTTTTATTTGTTCTTTGTACTGTATTATTCCTTCATGAACAAAACTTTATATATATGGATTGATATACACATAGATTGTTTTTAATTTTTAAAAAAATCTTATATCCTTGGGTCATATATGATTTTTTAAGCAAAGGGAAATGAAGCAGACTGAGTCAGTATTTAAACAAATCATTTAATGTAAATAAAATATAATATAAATATATTATAAACTGGGAATAGGTTGAGCCAATAGGCAAATGTAAATGTTATCTGTATTGTCTAGTTGGTTCTCTAATACACTTACTGAGTAAGAAACATAGGCATAGAAATTAAGTCGCATCAGATTGTGGAGAGATATGCATTACTTTATTTATGAGAATGTTAATATGCTAAATATAAAATTGGCTCTTTACATTATGTTTGTTAAGTGACAGTCATGGCATGAAATTTCCTTCCTTTATAGCACAGGAAAAATGAGGAATGCTGAAATATATAGAAGGCAATCATGCTGTGTACTTTCCCTTGCCAACATTGGCCTACAAACACACAGAGGCAGTGATAGGAAAAGTCCGCAAGAGGGTGCAGTAAGTCTGATTATTGTCTAAGTCTTATTTTCTAGAGGCCCAACTGACTCCAAACCTTTACGTTCTCTTCCTTTGCCTAAGCTTTTTGATAAGAGAGCTTTACATGGGGATTTATGCTCTCCTTTTGTCTTTCTGATGTCTTTGAGTTTCTTCTTTCTTCTATTCTGTAAATTACATTTATTAAAAGGTATGGTCATAGACCAAAACAGTCTAAAAGCCTTTAAATTCTTCCTCCCACTACTCGGTCTCCCTCTCCCTTCTCCTCCATAAAACCAGCAGAGTAGTCATTCTTTGTTCTAGAAAAATTCACTTATTTTTTTATTGTTTGGGGCTGGAGGAAGTTGCCAGGGATGCAATAAGTTTTAATGGTTTTAATGGGAAGGGGGGAGAGTTGGTTTCTATGTGTTGCTTTTGCTTGTTATACTGCCCTGAACTGCATGGCAATTGGGTGGCTACATTAATTGAACAAATAAGTAAGTAAATGAATAGTCTGAACAAAGATTGCTTGTTTTCTCATATTTTCTCAGAACTGTCTATAAATGTTATAGAATTACTTTACATTTAAAATCTCTAATCTGCACAGTTCCCTTAAGTTTTCTTTAATGACATGAGAACAAATAAAAGGGGAAGAAAAGCCAGTTTTATGTCTTTGTGCCTACTGGTGAAGCATTTGACCTTACAAGTGACCAAGAATGACAGTGATTTAAGGTGGGCCATGTCACAGCCACAGCTTATTGTTGGAAAGAAAACATTCAGGCAGGTTGCCTTGACAACATATCCTAGCTGCACTGAAAATTAAAGGAAACACAGACCTCTCTGTTATGGTAAAGAATAGCGAAGATTTCACCAATTTAGTTAAAAAGAAAATTAATCCTAGAGAAAACCAGTGTTCCTATCCTAAGCAATATTACCTGTGATTTTTATCATTATTCTTATTATAAAATTTATGAGAAAGCACAGAGATTTATAGTCACACAAAGTAATAGGTAGAACAATGTCAGCAATATATTATGGTCATTACTGTTCAAAGTTTCCTGTTTCTCTGAAGAAATTGTGCAGGTCATGTGCAGGTCTAAGATGGGCTTAAAAGTGTTGAACAGGAGGAAAAAAACCAAGAAGTCCTAGTTTCTTAACAGCAGCTGTCTCTGCAGGCGATGCTGCTCTCAAGAATCAATATAGCCTGGTATAGTTTTAAATAATGAGAGTAAATAAGAGGGATCAAAATAAAACTATGTTTTAAAACAAGGTGTTAATATCACTCAACAGGATTCCTTTTCTCTAGCTGTCATTAAGCAAAGCTTTGTAGATCTTCAGAAAGCAGTTATGAAGCAGAACTATCAATAAATATTTTCTGTCCACTGTCAATTTCAGCATATTAAATGACCATAGTTTCAAACAGAGCATCATACTGAACACAGTTTTTTGTAACTGTGTAAACAAAAAAAATTTTTTTTTTTTCCTGCATACCTTATTAGATCTCTTGAGGTTGAAGGTATGTTTTTGCTATTAAATGCTTTCATCAAAGGAATATATAAATTAAATATATTTTAGCAGGCCATTGTAGCTCTGAAGTAATTAAGAAATTTCTACTTTAATGCTAGGGACCAGTGTAAATATGGAATGAGCCACACATAACACAAAGGCCCATGTTTGCTTTAAACATGGTTTGATAAATAAACTACAAGATATGTGATATGCTAGGCCAAAATGAAACATCCACAATATTGCTTAACATGATGGGTGTTTCCAATCCTTAACAATAGCTAAATATTGGGGATAGAATTATGTATTTCTTACTACCATATTTGTTCCAGAATCTACATTGGAATCACAGTAATTAATCATAGTAATTAATAATTAATTAGGCTTTTGCTTAATACCATTTCACAAATGGAGAAACTTTTTGGAGCAAGAGTCATACTCCCTTAATAGCAAGGGATACCTTCAAAAAATTGGAGATGGCCTGCCCTAAAAAATATAAAATGCATGGAATCACAAAAAGCATTTTAAACAATCACATCCATGTGACTTTACAAGGTAGCATGGAGTATAAAACCATGGATAATAAAATAAAGTATGGCTGTATGCTATAAATTTAACATATATCAGTTTTCCCATAAATATTATCAAAACCATGAGTGCATATATAGGTTGAAGAGTAATTGGCAGTTTTTACCCCTCACAGGAGGGAACTGAAGGAGAAGATTCAGATGAGGGTTGGGGAAAAGGTTGCCATTGTGAAAGATCTGGCTGTCAACTAAAAAGTTTTCAGTTTAATTGTGAAGAACCCAATGGCTTTCTGGAGTACAAATTCAAATTTATTTTGTCAATATCAGTGACCAATTAGCAATTCTGATCAAATACAGCAAAGATAACATAACAGTCATATAAAACCTAAAAATTAAAACTTACTTATGCTGGTCTATGACTGTAATAAAGTTTTGATTTGATTTAAAACTTAAAACCAGTTCAAGGCAGAAAATGAATTCAAATACAGTAAAACAATATAAAACATAAAATAGAAATAGAATACAATAGCACTACAATAAAATAAAAGACAGAGGAGACTTCATAATATCACCAGCCAAAGATTGGGACATGTTAATGCCTTCTTATGGAAATTACTGCAGATAGAAACTGGGAAGCTCTATTGGTGATCATAGGGTTCTGATTTGCAATGGGAAATGAGCTGCCTCTCCTTATATTAGGAGTTTTGGGAATTGGGAATATTGGGGTTTTGTTAAGGGGTGGTAAAGGTATGTCTGCATGTTAACTGGCATAGAAAATACATGTGAAAAACTGAGAGATTTGTTCTAATTATAAGGAGAGCATGTCACAGAGAATAGGGTCCTACTGTATCTCCTACCTTGTGAATATGGCATTGAAGTGAGCTGAAGAACAGGCACTGCTGTGTGCTGGGTAAACAAGTTTGAAAAAGTAGTTTCCAAGTACAGTATAAAAGATTTCCAGTTTGGAAGCTACCACTGAAAGTTGACTATAGCACCTAGATCTGTCTGCTATGAAATGTCAAAAACTCTTTGTCAGATTTCAGATTTAACTCTCTCTCAACCTAAGGGCAGCAAAAAGTACATAGAAATGTGGAGTCCTTGGGGTTCTCTGAGCCTGGTTTTTTTCTTGCAAACATTTCATTATCCGGCTAGGTAACATCTTCAGTGCTAAAACGGGATGAGGTTTGCTCTCTATTTATCTGCTGTGGCCTGCTTTGCCAGTGCTGGTGGGGGTGGGGGTTCTGTTTTGCAATTCTGGTAGTTCATTGATTAGCATATGTTGACTGCTTGATTGTGTGCCTGGTGGTGACCTTTGCTTATCTGGGTGATGATTGCTGGAGATGTTTGCTGGTGATTGAATGCTGGTGAGGCGATCTTCTGATCTTTTGTCTCTTTTGAATAGTATGTAGATGCTGTTTATCTCTATGTGTCTGTTAATTGCTGCCTTGTCTGAATACCAGGCTTCCAAGAATTCTCTTGCATATTTGGGCTTGGTCTAAAATGCTGACAGTTTCCCAGTTAAAACTGTGGTTGAATCTGTCCATGTGTTGTGCAATTAAGGAATTTTCATCATGTCTTCTGACTGCTAGTTGGTGCTCATTCTGCTAGTCTTCTGCCTGTTTGTCCTATGTAGTGTTTGTTATAGTCCTTACACTGTATGTTGTAGATGACTCCTGTTTTTTCTTCTTGGGCAACTGGGTCATTTGGTTTACTTAGGATATTTTGGAGTGATTTTGTTGGTTTGTGTGCTACAGAGATGCCATATGGTTGTAATAATCTGTTGGTGGTTTCTGAGATGTTTCTGATATATGGCAGTGTGATCCTTTTCATGGCTTGTGTGGGTTGTGTTGTAGTAGGTTGAGTGGTCAGGCACTTTTTGATAAAATTACGTGGGTATCCATTTTGTTGAAAGATGTATAGGTGGTCTTTTTCCTTTTTCTGCTGTTCTGGGTTGCTGCAATGCATTTGAGCTCGCTTGAATAATGCCCTTACACAGCTCCTCTTGTGGGAGGTCGGGTTGTTGCTTTGGTAGTGGTGTACTTGATTGGTGTGGGTTATCTTCCGATAAACTTGGGTTTCTAATTGCCTGTTGTTTCCTCTGCTGATGAGGATATCCAGGAAGGGTAGTGTGTTGTTTTCTTCTTCTTCTCTGGTGAATTTTATTCCTTTTAAGATGTTGTTAATGGTTTCATGTGTCTTCTCTAGTTGTTTCTTTTTTATTATAACAAATGCGTCATCTACATACCGGATCCATATTTTTGGCTGTATTTGTGGCAGTGCTATAGTTTCTAGGCATTGCATTACAATCTCTGCTATGAGTCCTCCATTCACCTCCATTGCTAGTACATAGAAAGGCTCCATTGCTAGTACATAGAAGGGCTGCAATAACACAGGCTAGCTGAGATTTTTTCTTTCCATCTTGATGAAAAGCCATCAAGAAGAATCAATGAGGCCATTGAGCCACTAGAAAACAGGAGTTTAAGCCAAAGCTCTACTGAAGTCATGCCAGTTTCCATGATGATTAAAATATTTAAAACACATCATAGCACATAATAATAATAATAATAATAATAATAATAATAATAATAATAATAATATTTTACTAAATGTATTATGGCCACTCACTCCAAAAGACTCTGGGTAGAAGACATGGAAGAGCACTTGTAAGAACCTATTTTAAATCATGTTTAAGGGCTTTAAATCATTGGATGTGCATATCTGTATATAGCACCATACAATATTTGGGATGTTGTTTTAGCTTTAAAAAGCTTAATAGCAGCAGGTATGCATCTGTCCCTTTTAGAGTGGGGGGGAAAAAAAACCAAAGTTGCCTTGGTGATATTGCTGCTTGGGCAGAAATGGCTTAAATTTGTTTCTGTCAAGCTTGAAAAATTATGCTAAGGCATTTAAAAGCTGGAACTTGTTCAATTTAATTATTTCAACTCGCCCCTGGTGTTCGTGGTAACCAGGCCTTCCCAAGAAAACCATTATTTTGGTCTTAGGGTACAGGTAGCATTTAGCGACTGCCTCAGACAGTGATTGTTGCAGTTATGAGAGTGATGAAAAAGTAACTTTGCAACCAATGCCTACATTTATGACCTTCACAGCATCTCTCTCTGTCATGTGTTCACCATTACAGTCAGTTAGTACATGTTGTCCTATGCCTGACCCCTTTTTTTTCTTTTTCCCCACTCACAAAGTGGAGAGATTGCCTAAACAAGCTATCTCTTTCTGCTTTTCTCCACAGTGCAGGGTGTCCCTGAAAAATGCTTACCACAAGTTAACAAGGTCAGCTCTGTCACCTTAATTAGTTGATCAGAATGCTCAGCTGGCTGGCAGCTGCTATCTGAAATTGACAAGATCTTAATCAGTTTCACACTAAAGGCTTTTGTTTGCCTCCTAAGGGTGCTAGCACATTCCTTTCAATGTGTATTCCCCACTGTGTGCCTGGTTACTCTCTTGTAATCCTTTCCTTTCCAATGGATGCAAATATCAACATCAATTCTCTTCCTGCTAATTATCCCAGTGCTGGGGTGAGTATTCCAAAGGGTGGGAGAGTGAGGAAAAAGGGCTACAAGTTTTGCCCTTCCTCATGAGTCAAGTTCTGGAAACCTTACCCACTCTTTGGGCTCACCCAGCTGTTTGGGGTCATATCCTTCTGACACCATAAAGCAAAGAAAGGGTAAAGTCAAATCATAAGCACAATTGTGGCCACATGATTTTTCTCTTAGCAATTGTTCTGCTTAACAGCTGAGCTGCTGGTCCCAACTGTGGTCGCTAAATGAGGACTACCTGTATTCACTTATTAGTAGTTCTGTAAATAAATAAATAAATAAATTCATAATTTATGTTTTTGCTGCATTGGTATAATGGAGGGATTTTGTGTGTGTGTCTGTGTGTATATATCTGTGTCTCTGTGATGTAACAAACTATGAATTTAAAAACATTGGATATTTTTGAATAATAAGCCTATTTAATCTCCATTTACTCTGAACTACAATGTGATCTCAGTATAGGTTGCAAATTTTATCTATTGTAACTTTGGGCATTGGTAAATTATGGGAGTTTCAACATGAAAATGTATTGCATAATCATCTCTCATTTTAGAATAATTTAAATGTTGTCCTCCATTTATAATCTCCCATATTTTCCCAGTAAAAATTCTCCTATTTTGTCTCTCTGAATAAAATATTTTAAGAAAAGATAGAATTGCTTCACAATAACCTTTGATTGTGGCATTACGAGTCACTCCATTTGGAAGGGAAACTTTGAGGAAACTGTCTACATCTGAGATGTGATTGCTACACAGTTACTGTCACTGTATAACTCTGCCCTTTTCTTTCTTTTTTTTTAAAAAAGGTTCTTATTTATACTATGTTTTTCATAGTACCCCACTGAGGCTAAGGCCAAGATATTTCAGCATCCTATTTAGTATATTTCATGCAGAATCCCTTTCTTTATATGCAATGGAATTCTGAAATGAGCATGCCATCATTTTAGGAAAAGAAAGAAAATGAGCATATTCATTCCAAAGCACTAATAAAAATGAGAGAATACATTTCAGAGAAATGTATTTAAACAAATAGTAAATAATTAAATAGGAAAAATAATTTGAAAAGATGCCATTGTAAGAAGCTTTGAGGAAAACTCTGAAGATATATCATGTGCTTACAAAGATTTTAATTCTCCCACCTGTACCATGTAGATCTTAGTAGTACTGTATGTTTTGTCTCTGTATGTTTGTAATGGAACATGCTTTAGATATGGGATTAAATATACCTGAAATGCAGCTTTTTACAATAAGTCCTGCAAGAAAAGAAGGAAGATATGTAGGAAGGAAAAGTTTTCCCACATGGATATAGAAATACATTTTGCTGGATGGATACAGAAACAACTGAATGGATACAGAAACAACTTTTCTAAGCAAGCAACTGAAAAGGAAATTAAACTAGTTTAAAGCAATTAGTAAAGTTAATAAAGATTTCCCTCTAACTTGGTCACTATTTCTGCTTCATGTCCTTCTGTTATCAAAAATAAGATTTGTATGGATATTTCCGGGGTCTTTTCATAACCACAATACAGGACTCCCCATTATAGAAAGCTTATTGGCCTTCTGTTTGTAAGTGCTATTATACTGTTAAGGAAATTTGGTTTTGCTCTGTCAGACTTCACACTATGCCTTGTAGGAGACTTTGGCACAATCCAGTTGATTTTTGAGGAAGCGTTGAACAGCTTGCAATTCCTGGGGAGAAAAGAAGGCTTCTGGAAAGGGGGAAGGCCAGGAGCCACATGTTACTAGTTGTGGGTGTAACCATAGGATGCCTAAAATGGTGACATCTCAGTAGAGGCATGAACTGTGTTTTGATAAGCAAATTCAGCCACAGGTAAAAAAAAAAATGGCCAGGTATTTTGCTGACAGCCTACATAGCAATTCTAAGACGACATTTACCCTTTTTGTTTCTCTGTCCAGTTGAGAATGATGGGCCAGACAGGAGACTCGAAGGAATTACCTGGATAGGAATGCTCAGGGTAAGAGGTTGTCCTTAAACTCTGGATAAGATTGTAAGAGTACAGCTCCCAAGGTGAAGCAGAAACAACAGCCATTATAACAAAGGGCCAGTTGGAACAGGATGAACAGGAAAAGTACAGAAAATACTGTATCTCACAGATAAATTGGGGACAGGGTGGTCCCAAAACAGGATAGATTCTACTTTACTTTGATCCATCTGAATTCCTTTTGATAAAATACAGTAGTCCATGTAGTCTAATACAGGAAAATCAAAGACACATTTTTCTAGTTTAAGATACAGCCTATAGTCACAAAGACGTGAAGACCTGGCTCTGCTGCTTGGCCTGGGGTGGGGAGGGAAGACATCAAGCGTGGGGATGGCTAGCCCCTTAGAGGCCTGTTGTCTGCAGCTCTGGAAACCATCAGCCTCTTGGCTTTTTTTCTTTTTTCTTTCAGTAACGTTTTGTACAGTTTTTATGTTTTGTGTGATTGTATATATTTATTTATTTATTTTATTTATACATTCGATTTATAGTCCGCCCATCTCCCCCCAATGGGAACTCTGGGCAGCTCACAAAGTACACATATCTAACACATATTTATACAATTTATCGTATGACCAGCAGGGGTCGCTAGGGGGGGTCATCCGGGCTTTTCCTCCTCTGTAGATCTTCCTCGCCGCTGTTGCCCACACCGGCCTGCGTTCAGAGATTCGGGCAGCACGGGTATTTTCCTCCCCCGTGCAGCCCCGCCGGTTCTTCCCATCTAAGACGGGAGTACCCATTTATCTACTCGCAGATAGCTTTCGAAATGCTGGGTTGGCAATGAGCTAGGACAAGGGACAGGAGCTCACCCTGTCCCGCGGAGCCGGGCTCGAACCTGCTGGAGCGCCAATCATTTCTGACCAGCAACAATGGGTTATATGAGCAGCCCAGATCCCCCCATCGGGGAGAGGGACAGAGATAAATAAATACATAAATAAATTTGTAGAAATCAGGATCATCAGAGTGAATGAGAGAATAATCCAAGTATATGATTAAAAAAAAATCCCTCCCCAAATCATGTAAAATATGAGTCATAAATCACATGAAAACTGTTAGGGCATTAACCAATCTATAGGATGTTACACTATTTTCATACTCCTCATAAACAGAATCAGTTTATTTATTTATTGATTGATAAATGGTCAAAAGTCAGAAGGATAACAAATAAAAATGTGGACAGCATGGCCAACTTAAACAGATCCAATCCATCATCCTCTAGTGAGGATTGCCATGACAAACAGTATATCTATATCTATAGGTAGTCCTTGCTTAATGACCATTCATTTAGTGACTGTCCGAAGTTACAACAGTGCTGGAATAGGTTATGACTGGTCCTCACACTTACAACCATTGCAGTGCCCCCACTGTCACATGATTGCCATCTGGGCACTTGTCAACCAGCTTGCACTTACAATGTCTGCAGGGTCCCGGGGTCACATGATCACCATTTGCAACTTTCCCAGCTGGCTTCCAGCAAGTAAAATCAATGAGGAATGGTATGATTTGCTTAACGACCGTGTGAGTTGTTTAATGACATGATTCACTTAACAACTATGGTGATTCGCTTAATGACTGCCGCAAAAAAGGTTATTAAACTGGGTACAGTCACATGATGCTTCACTTAACAACCTCCTTGCTTAATGATGAATTTCTGGTCCCTATTGTGGTCATTAAGTGAGGACTACATGTATATCTACATCTACATCTACATCTACATCCATATCCATATCCATATGTATTTAAGGCAAAGCTGTTCAGGCTTTATAAACTACAAATCAGACTATAAATGCATTAAGTGGTTGGGTATATCCAACAGCTTCTAATGGCTAGTTTTTTTGACCTTTCTATAAATTTCAATAGATAGATCTGTCAATACCTCATCTATAATCAGTTATTGCAACTGGTCAACATGGACTACAATGAGCTCTAGATGCCTGGCATGATATAAAGGGCAATTTAATAACACGTGAGTCACAGACTCAACTTTAGTATCTAACCAGACACAGAGGCAGTCTTGCGAAAGAATATTATAGTACCTTTCTGTCATCATTATAAAGGACAAGGCATTGATTTATGCTAATGTAAATGCCATTCTGTGCAAAATATGGAGATTATAAACATATCTAAGTATAACAAAGGGGACACATATAAGAACATAGCAGAGGTATGAAGTTTTGAATCTATCTTCTTGAACACCTAGATCTAGAACTCCCATCTGAGCTCTGTCATAACTTTCCTAGGCCAGTAAGACACAGCTATGGGTGATGAATCCTAAATGGGTCAGGTCAAGATATTCCTTTTTTAAGTCAGTAGAGTCTCAGATGGGACTCAGGAAGCACAGCCAAGGTCCATTTGGAAAAGTACATTTACTATTGACCAATGAACCTGAAGGATGTTTCTTATAAATGTAGAGTGAATAGCTTCTAGGGTAGATGCTTCCTTACATGTAAAGGTTTGGGTAATGTACAGCAGCAAATTTAAAACCTTAGCTCAGTGTTGTCCAAACTTGGCCACTTTAAGATGAGTGCACTTCAACTCCCAGAATTGCCCAGCCAGCCATGCTGGCTGGGGAATTCTGGGAGTTGAAGTCCACTCATCTTAAAGTGGCCAAGTTTGGACAACACTGCCTTAGCTTTAAACAATTTGACTGCGGCACCACGCAATTGTGACCCTTATGGCTCACAAACCTAATGACTACATTAGAAGTTTCTTGTGCTCATACTGTGAGAATTTGGAGAATCCAAGAGATAGAAGTTGGAAGTGAATATTCTATATGTGAAGTCCTTAATTTGCTTGATTGTTCTATCATTAATTTTTCAGTGATAAGAATAGTTGGAATGATTCTTAGTAAAAATTACCACCTATCTTTTAAAGTACATGATTTCTAACTTTTCTCTAAAGCAGAGATGAGGCAGCTGTGGAGACCTCCTTGAGCACAAGAAGGATAACTATATCCTTAAGCTAAAACAGAGATGGATCTATGGGCTAAAACTGGGAAATAGGATTAATTTTTTGCAAAGGCCAATGCTATATCATTAATATATAATTTAAACAACTGAATATTGATGCATATCTTTATCCATTTAGAATCCACTTATTTTTGAATGACTCAGCTTTTGAGTGCCCGAGGGCTGGGACTTATTCATTTCCCAAGCAGATCTGGAATGTGTGTAAAATAACTCTTTTCTCCACAAATGCAACAGTCTGTTGATGCTTTAGAAGCAGGTAGGGTATTAGCAGGGCATTCACATTTTTATTTGTTTGTTTGTTTGAATTAATTAGCCCCCCAAACCCAATGGACTCTACATCTGAAGTAGTCAGGTTCTCTAAAACACAAATGTAGTCTTGTGCACAACCTTTCTCAGGCAGACAATGGAGTTCTGCTATCTCTAAAATGTATGGGTTCAACTTCCAAAGTCTCTGATGTGCAGGTGTAGGAGGAAAGAGAGAATGAAAGAGATAGTGGTGTCTTCCCTTCCCACCCATATTGTTCCACAATTATTTTAGTCTTTATTGATACCCCAGTCTTGAGAAACCCTGACAAATGAACTTGTCTTTTATTTTATCTGATCATCCTTTTTTAAGCAGGTCAGTTAAATTTCTTTCATTTAGCCCATATCCAGAGCTAACAGCTAAAAGTCAGCATTATATTCCTGGGTTGACACTTGCCCAGTCACAGGTAAAAGATTTTACAATTGGCAGTCACTTGCTTGACTAAATCATCAAAGTTACCCTTCAGGCATATAATAACATTGCTGTCCCAGCCCATCAGAAGAGTATTTGTAACTCCTTCTGTCTGTAGGACAATTATAAATCCTATTCAAGATTAATTGTGGAAAAATCTTCAGGTCTTAAGAGAGATGTAGAATTCACATTGAGCAAGAAAGTTAAGAATTTGCTAGGATTCCCACCATATTTGTCAAGCGAGGAGGAAGATACTTGATGTTAGAAGGCTTCTGCTGTTGCAGTAACTGCAGTTGCTCCAGTCCTGGGTTGAAATTGATATGAGAACCACTGGTTATGGTATGCTTTGTCTCACCAGCTGTTAGAAAGTCCATGTTTGGGTTAACTAAGCAACTTGGTTCTGAAATTGGAGCAAGAGATTGGTGACCTGTGGGATTGCAAAAGGATTTGTTGTCATTGTTTATCCATGGTATTGAGGTTCAGCCAAGGAATATGGATATGTCAATCTTGCTGTCAGACTAAATAACATCTTGAATCTTTAAAGCTTATCATTGCATTCAGGAAGTTGCTTATTGCAGAAGTTCACAGATGTGACATGGTAGATATGGTCCTTCATTGCAGACAAAATAAAAACGACATTTATGCTGAAGATCTGCCTTTTCCATAACCCCAAAATCTATACATGCACCCACCCACCCACCCACACCCACATACACACATGGATAGATAGAAATTTGGCCATTCTCTAAGGTAGGGTGCTTGTGCTGATTCTCTGTTTGCTGTGCATTTTGATTTTTTTAATTAAAAAGAACATAACAGTTTCTTTCGAGTTAAAAGTTAAAAATATTAATGTGGCTATTACATAACATGAATGACACAGGACCATTAAACAGAATGCTGATTCTCAAAAATAGTTGTACTGTCTGATCTAAACCATTATTTAACCATTATTACCTGGTAATAAGCTGCTGTTTTCTTCGTTGAAATTAAATGGGATAAACTTTTTGTCTGAGCTATAAAAGCTCAAATTTACATTTTTTTCATCCATCAAGCATGCTGGAAAAATTTCATTTTAATGGCAAGTCCATTTCTGTGATAACTGTGAAGGCAAACAGTTTGATAGCAAACTGAGTTTCGGTTCAATGTAATTACCAGCTACAAGTGCAGCAGCACAGGGAATGTTTCAGGTATGTTATGATAAAGTTGATTACAATGGAAGCAAATGTCAGTCTAGAGTACTGGCTGGCAGACAGCACAGATTACAAAATTCACACCTTTCATTTTTACTGCAAATTTGGAACTTATAGTCAACAAAATGTCTCCTTTGTCAGCCCCACCTAGGTAGACCAGACTATAAAATCAACTCCGCAGAAAGCTAAAACTACTTTTATTTATTCTGGCTATAATAACAGAATTTTGCAACTCTGATTGTGCTGTATCTCTTCCTCCTTCAGACATGTTCCTAATTCAGTGAATTAGGAACATGTCTGAGCCACTTCTGCATGTTATCTGAATGTTCTGGACTTTAAAAATGCTTTAGCCCCTTTTGCCTAGGCAACAACTTTTGCATACCTCCATCAAGGTTATCTTCCTTACTCTCTACAACTTTGTATGCAAAGTTTTTAAAAAGGTGCTTCACAGTGAAATGACTGTCTATGCACACAGTAACCAGGAGATAGCCAGAAACAGCTTCCAGAGGAACCACATGAATGTGGAAAAAGATTAAGCTGCTTTAATAATTCAAAAATATATGTTTCACATGCATCCCAATGCATTTAGAAGGATCTGCAATAATTCTACTCTCTGCACTGGAAATTAGACTTTAATGCAAAATGCATATTTGTGTGTGTGTGGGGTGCTGTTACAGAGATAATCACTGATCTCAAGATAGAAGAGATCAATACTTAAACATAATTGTTTCCACTATTTAAATCAATGCACCTAAAATTTATAGCTTATGTAACATGATTTCCATAGGAGTCAGATGTGACTACCTTCTTCTGGGTTACAGAAAATGTCTTCTAAAGCATCTGCTTCCAAGCAGTTCTTCCAGTGGGTATCACTACTTAAACATAATTTCATGAAATGATTTTATTGTATTCACTCCCTGCTCTTCTGCCAAGCCAGTTCCTCAAAGCAATTTACACTTAAAATTCACATTTAAACAATAGAATATAATTGGGATATGCTGTTATGTATTTAAGTCTCTTTAGGAGTCTGCTTTTGGTGGTATATCTAGTTTCCAGAAGGAAACTCCAAAGGGAAGGAGTACAAAAATAAATGGAGAGACATTAATGGTAGAATGTTGTAGGTTCATTTTTATGATGATCATGGTACTTATACTTTGTGACTTCATATCTGTGTAAGGTAATTCCATAGTTCCTGGGCAGGAAGGCTAGAGTAAACTCTTAAGGCTTTACCCATGAAGCTTGAGACAAGTAGGGTTACCCATTCTCTTTCTAAATAACTGCATGTAGTAGACACACTTTCAAACATAATAAACTAGGGTAATAAATCCTATACTTCCATTAATTTCAGCAACATAAATCCTGAAATTTCCACTACTGTCATGAATAGAAGAGGGAGATGCTTCAACAACTGTCCTGTTACCTTTGTCTCCTTTAGCAAGACAATTAAGTTCTTGAAAACTCTGGCATGAGCTTCTCTGAATTTCTGCCTTCAGAAAGTCTCGCTTTGCTATCTCTCCATTTTTTTTCTTCCTACTAATATTCCTTCTACAATCCTCTTCCTTCTTCCTAATTTTCTGAATTACTTTAACTAAAGTTTCCAAAGGACATTTTCTTTTACTCTCCTCCTTGGTTTTAAGCTTTATTGTAGCATCCATTACATGCTCACTTTTTAATGTCTGCTAGGACTTCCTGTTCTTTTACTAATTGTTTGGTGTAAGCAATGCTCCTAGTCTGGGTCCAGATCTAATACATCAGTAATTTATAGAATCATTTGAGACCTAGGTCCAAATGCCCACTTGCAAAGTTTTATGTCACATCTTTTTTTTCTCATTCATAAGTGGATATGCATTGCCTTCATCTGCAGAACCCCACCAGTGGCACCAACTTAGTTATAGGTTCTTTTTAAGGACATGTTAAACTTAGATACACAAATCAACCTCCAGCTGAACACTACATTTTTCATTAAAACAAACTATTTACTAGATAATTTATGATTTGAATAAAATAAAACCCCTGATTTTTTATTTTCTAAGTTGCTGTTATATATTAATCTCTATTACTTTGTTGATTCCACCCTGCTCCCTGCTTATCTTCCAGCTCTTCCCTAGCTGTAGATTTCCCCCAGATGAGATGGACAAAATGCCTAAGAACTCAGGCCTCTTCATTGCTAGACAGGGCTTTTACCCCCCTTTTTTCCTTTTTCTGTTTGCTTACAGTTATTTGACTTTCCTTAGTTGTTTGTATGTGGAAGAAGAGAAAATGGCAGACACTTGCTTACTCTTAGGCTAATTCTGAAGCCTGTCACTACACTCTTATTATCATTTTTCATTTGCTCCTTTATCACCAGGTATTACCATAGACTTTCTTTATGGGTCTCAGTCCCAATCAGTATGTGGAACATCCATAGGCTTGTCTTGGTTTGTTGTTCTTCTCCAATAAACAACAGCTCCCTCAATAAACAGAAACCAAATAATCCTATGTCTATTTTCAAAACTCCACCTTTCACCTTCTAGGAAGGTAGGTATGGTTATAAGTTGCCTGATCATTTTGATGATCCCTTCAGAGAGATGTTTTACCATAGCTAGTTACCAGCATGACTTTCTGGTCACTCATAATAAACACAAGTAACAGCATATTAATTTGAAACATCAATACAAAACCTTTACAACTGAAGTATGATGCCTTTTTAAAATTGTGTCTTAGTCACTGTAACTAAAATAAAGCTATATAATCTACAGAATTGTGATATGTTTAACAAGTCACTGCTATCAATGCTTATGTCAACTGCTTTGAGATTTTGCAGTTCCTCTTTGACTCTGATATGTTCCACTTGATTAGAAAAGGTTAATATGAATCAGTGAATGTTGCCAAACTAAAGAAAAAAGAAAAAAGAAACCAAACTAGAAGTCTATGAGATGATTTCTGAAGTAATTTAAAAGTGAATCCAAAAAGTAAAGCACCATGATGTGAATTGTAATTTACATAAGCACAAAGTTCAGCATGCTGTTTCCTAAGACTCTAAGCTTGCCTTCCTTCCCCTCCCTCCCTCCCAGCTCTAAAACTCTTTGTGATAAAATAATGATAATGTCTGTGAAGTGCCACAAACCAGGGGAGTGTTAAGTAAGAATTTCAGTCATCAAAGTACAATGATTCACTGCATTGCAAAATACTTTTCCGGGCACTATATTCTAGAAGATCTAGAATAAAATATATAAAATAAGGGGGAAACTGAGCATATTTCTTTCTATAAATATTCTGCAAATGGAACTAACCAGTGAAAATGTTGCCAAATGACTTATTTGCAATTAGCATCACTAATATGATTAAAAGCAAAATTTTGTTGATATCAGTATGAACAGATTTTCAGCTTCTCTCAGTCTTCAAACAATAGTCCAGAAAGTCTATACACTATGAAAGAAGTGGAAGAGGAAGGCCCAGAATAGCTTATAGATCTGACATGCTCAAATGGCTGAATGGGATTAGTGATCAATTTATAAAGATTACTGAGATAAATCAGGAACATCTGAAGTTCATGTAGGTTTAAATTTCAACTTGTATAACTGTCACAATTATTAATTCATATGTAGTTACTGATGTAACATCATAAAAGTATGATCAATTCATTAATCCCATAAATTCAGCCTCTGCAATGACGAAACATGCAGTTTATAAATGAGCATCCAAGAGTATAATTTCACCCAAGACAAATACTCTAGATGATTTGATGCAAATTTATAACTAGAGCTGTTGGAATCTGAAGTAAATAAGCAGATAAGTAGATAAATAAGCAAACAAGCAAACAATTACATAAAAACAAAATTCTATCGTAAAGTAACCTATATTCTGTCACAGAAAAAAACAGAATTTTACATGCTGCATGTTTACATGTACTTTGCAAAGTTACCTGGTTTTTCTTCTTAACAATATAATTCAGAAAGCTTCTGACACTTGCATAAATAAAATGCTTGGCAGAACTCCAAATTTCTACCCTGACCATCTTTCGAAATGTTTAAATAACTCTCAACACGTATTTACAATCATAGGAACAGAAACAATTATTTTAAAACAAAGCCAATAACCTCTAGGATATATCTCTTCAAATAATTGCTTTTCCTTTTCATTAATATCATCTGTTGCTTTTCTGCAAGTCTCTGCATCATGGCATATATACAATTTTAAATATATTCTAATAAATTACCAATAAATGCATGATTTAGTCTGTTAATGCACAAAAGAAGTTGCATTTCCTTTCCCAAATTGCTGAACAAAGAATTGATCAAATGAAACATGAAGAGCCCCCCCATAACTGCAAATATTTTGCTAACTTTTGGCTGTGGTTAAAACCCTTGCAAAATCTGCAAAAAAATGTGTGATATGGAAACATTCACAGACCAGAAAAGGCATGTTTAGGGTTTGTAACTAAAGCATACTTACTAGGCAATAACAATTGCAGCACTATTCAAATAATATCGCTATCAATTCACAGAACTATAGCAATAGTGCACAGAGGCCCCTGTGCTGCATGTTTCCACCCCCACCCCTCTGCCCAAAGGTTTGGGTATGACTCCCAGAGACCAGTGGTCTCCTTCAATGTGAAGTTTAATGGGACAGAAGGGAAGAATGATTAAATACATGATTAGATAGTAATCATATTACTATATTAAATAATTAGATTTAAAATGTCAACTAAATGAAACCCAGTTTAGGATTGTCCTGCCTTCTCAAGGTATACAGCCTCCAACATACTACTCAAAGGCCGATTGTGGCATTCAGTCTAGAAACATTGTCTGTCTCTGGATAACATGAATGTTATGTATATATGGCATATGTATCAGAGCAAGTCCTTTCACAAGTTTGTATCAGCTTTCCAGAAGTAACAGCTAGCTCCCGCTTACAAAAATAATTCAATGAACAGATAGCACAATACCAATCAACACAACTAAAACTACACATAGTTTCATATATCAAACAAAATAGAAAATCGACATAATGACAGCTTACAGATGGTTGGATTTAATTGCATCTTACCTTTCGAAGAGGTTTGAGTTTAGTCTCCATTATGAAGTCATACTTGCAGAGTTCACAGCAACGTGTGTCTGAGCTCTTAATCCACTGATGTAGACAAGCCTGATGAACAAAACGTAGGGTCCCTGTGCAGCGACATGGCGTGATGAGGGGGCTTTCATCATCTCCCTCACAGTGACAGATCCTGATAGAAGGACAGCAACTGAGTGAGCAGATCTAAAGTTTATTTATACCCACTTTTATGGTGACAGCTGACATTCAAAATGTTAAAGTATATCACCTTTGAGATGAGAACCAAGAAATTAATTCCTTTCCCCATTTTGTAGCTTTCCATTTTAGGAATCAGCTTTCCATTTTTAGTATCTCTCAGAGGTGGAACAGTGTATGGCTCTTCACAATGACAAATAACTGCTTTTCTGTATTTCACTTTAATATTCAGACACTATTCTGTGCATAATCTTCATACTGAACATATTAATAGTATGTAGCATTTATAAATGGCCATGACTAATCAAAACTCTTCTTGTTAACTTTAAGGCACTTTCATCATACTGATTTCAGTAGAAAATAATTAGAAGTGATTCAAAAACTTTATATACACTCAGGAGTCTTCTGTTTACAAAAGATCCCCTGCCTTCTGTTTCTTCTAGCAATCATAATTCATTTTTTCTGGTTTTAAAAAAATAGAAATAGGTTTTTGGATTTTGTTTTTGTTTTGCAAAGCAAAATAGAGGAGTAAGGAGTAGGAGGAGAAGAGCACTAAGGAGTAGAGCACTAAGGGAAGAGAGAACAATGAGTATGTGAACCCAAAGCCCTGACTTTATATTTATACATAAATAAGTTCCTTTTACTAAGGACTTTGTTACTTAAAGTTCTTAAATATTTTCATACCACATAAATAGGAAATGTTAGATTTGGAGACTTAGAGATTAAATAGAGCTATATACAACTGTGGCAAGAATATACAAGTAGTCCTCAGTTAATGACTGCCTTGTTTAGCAACTGTGTGAAGTTACGACACCACTGAAAAAGTAACTTTATGACTAGTCCTCACATTTATGACTGTCGCAGCATCCCCATGGTCATGATATCAAGATTTGGGTGCTTTGCAACTGATGGGTGTTTATGACCATCACAACATGCCACAGTCATGTGATTGCCATTTGTGTGCTTCACAGCTGGCTTTCAACAAGCAGAGTCAATGGAGAAGCTGGCAGTAAAATCACAAGTCATGGTCATGTGATGTCTCACTTAATGACCCCAGGTGATTCATTTAATGGCCACAGTGGAAGTGAGGTTATAAGTCCATCATGGTCTTGTGATGTCTTGCTTAACAACCATGTCACTTAGCAATGGAGTTGTTGTGGCTGTTAAGTGAGGACTACCTGTATTTGTATCAATAATATACCACAAAAGAAATGGAAACCAAATGGCTCCTGGTGGCCAGGAGAGCAGCATTTTTCCCAAATCTGATGCCTTGTGATTATCCAGATCTATAAATTATCTGTCAGTTTTTAAGAATACATGTTTACCCATCAAGTAATCAATAGTAAGAAGCAGGATATTGTTAGGATTTTCTCATGGGAAGAAATGCAACTCGCTATCTTCAAACATTGTTTAGACTATAAAAGCAGGCCATCTGCATTTATTTTTGTTAGTTTGCACGTATACTGCTATTTACTGCCACCTACTGGCGTTTCGTATGCTAGTTACCCAAGGGGAGGTGCATAGTGTCAATAAAGTGTGGATGAGTACATGCCTCACTTCTCAGTAGGATTTTAGCTATCATGTAATCAGTTTTATAGGTTATGTAGTAGTAACTAATAACTAAGTAGTGTACCTCTTCTCTGAGAGTTTTTGGCTAGAGACTTTGTTAAACTTGTGTAGTGGATAAGTCTTGGATGCCACATATATGAGAAGAAGTTATTTTTTCTATGTTTTGCATGAAACTTGTATTTTATGTAGTTTTTATTTTTCTCAATAAACAACCAGATATTTTCTATAACTTCTGGCTGGATTTCTTTGGAGAACAAGATAAGGGCATTGCATCCTTTAAATCTCTCTAATGCTGGTGTATATTTTTGGCATGAACTGTGGTTATAGCTGCACTCTGCATAACAGATATACCGAGATAACCATTCATAATGGGAATGCCAAATGCTGTAAAGAAACTCTGTAAAGATTGCAAAGTATCTGAAGACAGATAAAGAGAACTAGGTGTTCTTAAATTAGGAAATTGATGGTATATTGGAGTTATAATGATAATGTGAAATATCAAAAAGAATTTCTGAAACAAAAACGTGTCCTATTCAGTGAAGTTAAGAAAAAGGAAGCAATTATTTTAAATACAAGTAGGGGAAGTCAAATATTAAGAATAACTTTCTATCTTAAGTGCAAATTATCTGTAGAAGAGAACTAAGGAATTATCTTCTAACTTTTTTTCAATATTAAAAAATGCTGGGCACGTATTTGTTGTAGGTACTATAGTTGCACTGCCCTACAAAGGATTTTACCAGAAGTCACTGCGTTTTCACTAGAACAATTATCTAAAGCTTATAAATATGTTAATTTCAAAAAATCTGATCGTTTACATTTACATTCTTTGTAGAAGCAATGTTCAGTGTATCTAGCAAATTGAGATGTGTTAATCAGCCAAATTCCAATTTGAATTCAAGGTTTAGAGGGCAGAATTTGATTTGAAAATTGAGACTTAAAGGCAACAAGATTTGCTTGAATAAATGATTCAACCAGAGGATTTAGTTCAAAAGGTTTTCAGTCACTTCATTATTTTGTGGAATGGGAAGAAAATAAGATAGATAATAGGTGACGAAGTCCTCAAACTGAAGTGAATTGCTGGTGATTGAATCCATACAGACTTCTTGGCAACAACACAGAAATCGTTTGCCATGGCCTTCTTGGGATATATATTTTTTTTAATTTCTCAGTCTGGCCAACTGCTCAGCTGGCCTCTTATCCAATATTAATCAGACTCAGCCTTGCTTAGCTTCAACATTTAGCTAAGGTCAGCTACATGTTGCCAACTACTACAGCTGTAGATCCTGACAGGTTTCTGCAATAGCGTCAAGGGTTTCACAGACAAAAGTTTTAAGAATATCTTTCTTCGACCATTTTTAATGGAGACATAGCATGGATGAACAAAGGACCCTACAACAGCTTCCTGATTTTATAGAGATAAGTCTATAAAGTTGTGCTTATCCAATGCAGGAAGAATTCTACTCCAATGTAAAAATAATTTTTTAAAACTTTCAAAAACTGTTTAAAAAATAAACTTTTATGGACTTCCATAAGAACTGAAGATGGTTCTGCGAAAGCAGAGACGACAACCGTGGCAAAGACCAAGGTAAGTAGACTGGTTCTTTGGAATCTCTCCAGATAAGAAGAGGATGGGAGATCGCCCACATATGCTCTAGACAACTGCTCCTCTCAAAGAGACCGCAGGGCAGCAATTTTCCATGGATTTGAGAGCCAGGAGATAACAGGATTAGCCATCTTGCTCACAACTGCAGCAGAGACTTTTAAAGGGCACTAGGTTTGCAAATATCACTTTCTAATCACTTTCAGAAATTGCTTATAAACTACTTCTAAGCTATTTAGAGACCTTTGGAATGACAATTTTGAAAACACTGGGTGAGTCTCCCTTCAATCCTGAATGGAAAAAAAAAATCATAAGCTTAAGAATTTAAAGAATCGGAAATAAACAGCAAAAAAATAAGTAAAATTTTGATCTTAGAAAGTTATAAATGGACAAAGGGTCCAGATAAAATTGGAATATTGAAACTTTTACAATAGGATTTTGGAATTAATTATAAAGAACAAACAGCGTCTTGTGGGAAATAGATCCTGCTTTGGTTTTTACAAGACATAACAAAGATAAGCAATTTTATGATTTGAAAAATTGGACGCTAGAGGCAACTAAAAATTTTAGGTAGATGAAAGATATACAAGTATATAAAAGGATTCAAAATATTATAACAATAAAAATCTGAAGCAGACTTTTGAAGAACAGAATCACAAAATAGTAGCCACAATATCAACAATGTCAGTAATGATGTCTGCTTCTATGGATAGACTATGCCCAAAAGATGTTATTGAAGAAATGACAGATGTAGAACAAGTTTTATCTGACAAGGTAGAGGTGGTATTTAAAGTGGATTTACAACTGACAAGCCACGAGGATGACTTAGAAAAGGATGTTTTACTGGATCTACAAAAGAAACTGGCTGAAGTTTTAAAATTTAAATGGGAAATACAAATGACAAACCAAGAGAGTGGCTTTGATAACATTTTCCTATTGGATTTACAAAAGAGGCTTGATAAAGCCTTGAAGAATTCTGTGCAATGAAACAAAGAAGAAATGAAGAGAAATCAAATTCTACAACAATATTTGAATGAACTAAAGATTAAGACTGTTAGAAGTAAAAAGAAGGAATATAAATCTATATAAACCAATATAAAGTTGGTTTATTTCATCAAGATTAAAACAAGATATGGCAACCCTTTATGGACCTTCTGCTGACTAAAAAGGTTATGCTTTATGGATTTATTTATAGATAAGAGATAGGAGATGGGATGAAAAGATAAATGTTTGTAACCTTAGAGGGGGTGAAGAGTCACTAAATTTGTTTATACATGTTTTGATGAAGGTTGGAAGTACTTTATATATTTCTTTTCTCTTTATTATAGTCTTACTTTTCTCTTTCTTCTCTTTCTTTTTTCTTTTTCCTTGCACTTTTTACTCCTTTCTTTTCTCTTTTCTTTCTTTAAGTTTAGTTTTTATTAGATTTTACTACTATAATCAAAATTCTTAATAAAAATTATATATACAAAAAAGAAACTCTTACTAAAGATTGAAGAGATCTGCCTTTTGAAGACATCATTTTCTGGACTGAACTGCCCTTCGAAGACATTATTTTCTAGATTTTTTGACATGGTTCACTGGCAAGTTCAGCCTATTCTGTGAATGACACATTGTGTGCTGCTTATGCATCTTTTTTTTAATGTGAGAATAATGTTTTATCGCTACAGCATATAAAATATATTATGTTCTAAAAAGAGTCTAAATTATACTCAACAGGCTAATAGAAAGCACACTATCTCAGATCCAGTCACTGAGTGAAGAAGACCCATTCATTCCAAGACAAGACAGAGATAGTTAAGTAAACAAACTAAGATTTTGAAGATTATTTTTGGAGAGAATCCTACATGTGTTGGTATGCTGCACATACACAAATACATTTACTTGTTTCAGGTTTTCACCACTGATTTATAACATATAATGGTTCGTTCCTTTTTGCCTATCAAACACAATTAACTTGGTCTTTGATAGCCTAATTTTCTGATCCATATTTCTCATTGCATCATATGATCCATCTAATGTTCATTGCAAATCATTAGGGCTATGTCAGCCTTACTAGGTAGACCAGGCAGGAAATACTACCAGATAAACTAATTCTACTTTATTGTAAAATTACATTAACAGAATCTTGCAGGCCTGAAAGTACAATTCTGCTGCCGTCACCTTCACAGCCCGAGAATTTGGGGAGGGTCCCTTCTGAGCCTCTTGTTCTGCCCACTATGCAGCTGTGGGCTATGCTGTCTCTTGTCTGACTGTCCTAGGCAGCATCTTTTCGCCCCATCTCCCAAGGTCTTTCCCACATACCATTACAGCTGTCAGTCAGCAACATGAAATTATCTGCATACAAAAGTACTCCTAGAGTGTCCTACTCCATACCCCTAAAATCAATACAAATATTCCTTAGATATCTATTCAAGACATCCTTGTCTTACTCCTATTCAGTGCTAAACTATTTGCTAAGCATTCCATTTATTCTTACATATGCTTTACTTCCATCATATACTATTCTTACCATATGCAGCAACCAACCTTCAAGTTTCATATTCACACAAATATTCCATAACTTTTTATCACTCACCAAGCATCTTTTCTCATACCTCCCCCTAGTTCACACACTCTGGCGCTCTGTAACATAATTATTTTTTATTTTGATTCATACAGCTTCTTCATACATCCTCCTTCCTTAGGTTCACTTTCCATCTAATACTTTGTGATAGGTGATAGTTTCTATTCCTATACTCTTTCTACTTTCACTATCATTTCTTTTACTTGTTTCCTTTTTTCTAAGACTTTTTTTTTGCAAGAGCCACTCCTATCAATATATATATATATATATATATATATATATATAAAAATGGTTTGCCATCCCCCATTTAGAACTTCTCAACACCCTCATATCATTCAGTAATTCTCTAAATATTGTATATTAAGCAATCGAAACAACAATTCTTTATCTGTTTGTATGTACATGGGTGTGTTTTTTCTAAGCAGGTACTCACCAGTCACCATTTTCATTCACTCTTTCATCTCCAACTGGCCTTATCATTTTTTCTGTGCTTTCTTTTATTTCTACCCATCTACAGGTATTCCCCAGTTTAAGAACAAATTCCCAAGGTCTGTCCTTAAGTCGAATTTGTATTATTGTACAATACTATATAAGTAGTATTGTGTAATTAACTTGAACTATTGTGTATTTAACTTGAATCACTGTCTGTTTAACTCAAATTTTGCTACAATAGGCTCTGTTCTTAACTGTGGGTTGTCCTTAGACACGATGTTCTTAACCCAGGGATTACCTGTATACATATCAGGTAGCAGATTATTTTTCTTCTTTCTTACCTCTGCTCCCCCCCTCAACTGTTGTCATTCCGAATGTTCCACAATTTGCCATTGCCTTCTTTGATTTTTATTTTTTTACAATCCAAATTAGCTTAAGGCTTTCCTTGTGGTCTCCCATCATAGTAATGATAAAGGCTGATCCTGTTTAGCTCTGCCAGATCAGCTACGATTAGCTAGTCATGTGTAAAAGAAAACCATTCCTTGCAGTAATAAACTCTTTTGAACATTTTGTTAACAATATTATTTCCTTTGAAGTAATACCAGTTATAACTAGGTATAACTTTGAATTCAGTGTAAAACATTACAAGAAGGTGGCAACGTATTTTTTCTAAAATTAAACTAATTTCCCAGAGGGGAAATACATGGCTTTGTTCATTTTAATTTCTACTATAATGTAAATTACAGATTTAAGTGTTTAAGCCATTTAGAATTGAGACAAATAAACTGGGTACCCAGGAGTTCTTTTCAACCACTATCAGAATTGTTTTAAATTATTTTAAAAGCTAAAATATCAACCTAAATTCCATTGGGATTGGCAAATAAAATTGACAGAGCTACTTTGAATGGAATGTACTGATTTCTTGATAGAAACACTTAACAGAAACCACTGGCTGAATTATAAATTAAAACATTAAATGAGAATGCTGAATGCTCTAACAACAGTCTTCTGCTTCCTTTTGCTTTATTTTGTAATTTATTTCTCCGTAAAAAACATTGGTTGAGAATGATGGAATTTGCCTCAGGACATGGAGAATGAATGTGTATGCACAGGGAAGGGAGAAATTGCAGGAAGAGCTTGAACGACTTTGTATTTTCATTATTAGTTTCTTCCTCACAATAACTGAAGACCTGAGGTTTCATAAGAAACACAGCTGTCTCTTTGTGTAAACAGGCTATATAAATACATGTGGACAATGGGACAGCACAACAACCACAATGATTTGAAGGTTTCATCTTTTCTGCTGTTTTCAGTGCACTGTTGGAAACATATATGACAGGCTTTGAAGATAAGACAAGAAAGAGTAAGTAAAATCATGCCAATGAAAGGATTCTGCTGTCAGTATTTTTAGAGGGACCTTGTTTTAATATGACCACATTTTAAAAAAGGGATACCATTTTTAATTAAGAAGCTGTTGGCTTAATAATTTCTCTCTAAACTCACTTTCCAAAATACATATGAAGAGGACAATTACAGGTTGTAATCTAAATGAATAATTCTTTAATAGATACAAGAACATATGGCCTTGGATATTCACTGGACTATAACTCTAAGCAGCTCCAGGCCAGCTAGTATTGGCAATGTAAAGAGATGTTGTAAACTATAATTTAGGAAAATTTAGAAAGCAATGGAATCTCTTCCTCTGTTCTACAAGTTAATACAATAAGAAAGCATAGCCCTAGATAATTGCAATGCTACTATTACTTTTATATATAGAAAAAAGGGGGAAAGCTTAATTTTACTAGCATTAACTATTAAAGCATTTACAGATGGAACAACAGACAACCCCCAAATCTTCCAATTTTGTAACTGCAGATTGGGTAAATGAAGCATGTATCAGGACATACAAAATATACTTTGCCCTCACAGTTGAACAGTGTACCTTGCATGAAAACTAGCCTTTGGAGTCAGAAAGCTTAATCTCAGGGAGATCCTGTCCATTTATACATTAATTAATGAAGCTCTGATGACTAAGGTTAAAACAACTAAACACTCTCTAAATAAGCATTTCAAAACATGTGGGAACCATCATGACTCCTACAAGGAGAAGTATTTCAGCGGCATAAAGAATTGAGAATGCATACTTGCCGATCAGAGACATGAGAAGTGATGTTGAAGAAAAACAGAATGGAAGACAAGATCAATAAAATGTAAAATATAAACTAGTGTACTGACAAAACATCAGAGAAAAACACTGTAAGCCCTGTCAGATAAGAATCACTTACCTACAATGACTCACTTGCAATTAATCATAGAATCACAGAATATAAGGGCTGGAAGGCACTTTGGAAATCATCTAGTCCATCCCTGACCCAACAGAGGAATCCACTATTACAGTATCCCAACACATGGCTATCCAATCACCATTAAATGCTTCCAGCAAAGGAGAGTCACCACCTCTCAAGGCAATCTGTTCCACCACTGAACAACTATTACCATTTGGAAATTATTCCTGATGTCCAGCTGAAAACTTTCCTTATCATTTAAACATATTGTTTCTTGTCTTCTGAAGCAACACTGAAATATGTACCCCATCTTCTATAGGAGAACTCTTCAGCTATATTTATCCACAGTGTTCTCTTCACAGGCTAAACATACAAAAATCCCTTTGAGTATTATTTTGTTCCTTCCAGGCCTCTAAGCATCTTGCTTGCTGCCCTCTGGACAGGATCCTGTTTGTCAAAAATCCTTCATAAAATACAAGACCCAGAATTGGATGAATGTTCTAGGCATGATTTACCAGCACAGAATAGAAAGGAATAATGACTTTCTTGATCTCGGCACTGTATTGTTATTGATACAACCTAGGATTATTTTTCATTTTCTTACAGCTGCATCACACTGTTGGCTCATATTCAGCTTGTGGTCCACCAAGACTCCCAGAACTTTTTTATATGTACTGCTGCCCAGTGTTATTTTCCCCAACCTATATTCATGCCTTTTTTTTTTCCTACCCAAGTGAAATACTTTGCATTTGTCCTTCTTGAAATTCATTTTCCTATTTTCTGCCCATCATTCCAAGTTGTCAAAATCTTGAGTCTTGATGCTATCTGTCAGAGTCTGCACACTCATTCCCAAAGTTCAGTAAATCCGCTGGAGATGAAACAGTTCCATCAAAGATTTCTTTATTAGGAGAAGTGCACAGCAGCATAGATTGTTGAGTCTAATTCTACAAAGCAATACCTTCCCTTTTTAAGCCCAAATTCCCCCCCTTCTCCTTTCTTTTCCCACTTGAATTCTTCGTGCCTCGCTCCGGCTCTCACAGTGCTCGACCTTGGAAGCACCTCTGAAGAGATAACCGCACCTGACATCTTCTCTCCCCACTTTCTCCTAACTTCAATGGCAGGTCAAGAAAGCGGCCTGCAATTAACATTTTTACTATTAACCCTTTAACATACATTGCTAAGCTAAATTAAAAGCAATTAAGTTTTCTAGCTTGTGTAGATCCTGACACTATCCTCTAAATGTTTCCTATCCTTCCTATCTTTGCGTCATTTGCAAATTTGACAAGAATGTTTTCTAACTCTTCATCCAAGTCATTTATAACTATGTTGAACAATACAGAACCAAGCCCTGTGGTACAGCAGTAGACATCTCCTTCTAGCTTGGCTGGATACTTGCTGAATATAATTGTTCAACCAGCTCTGTATCCATTTAAAGGTAGCATAGTTCAGTCTAGCTACACATTCTCTAGGGTGGCATGGGATACTTTATTAAATGCTTTGCTGAAGTCCAGGTACATTATGTCAATTGCAACCCTGCAGTCAACAAAATTGCGGTCACTTTATCAGAAAAGGAGAATTGGTTGATCTAGTATGGCTTGTTCTTGATAAACGTATGTTTAATCATCTGTTCCAGAGTTTTGCTTGGTATCAACATCAAGCCAACAGTCTTTAATTACCTGGATCCTCTTTTATTCCTTTTTTTGAAGGTAGGAATATTTTCTCCAATCGTCTAGCTCTATGATTTCTCAAAGATTACAGAAAGGGGCTCCAAGATGACATCCCTGAGATCTTTAAGACTTTCAGATGTAACTGACTTGGTCCTGGAGACAAACTAATTCATTGTAGCCAGATGAATTAACCTTTACTTACCTTGGGTTCCCATTCATTTCTTGTGCCAATTGTTCTATTTAGTCCCATCTGAATACAATTCCCCCGCAGGAGGAAGATCCGAACAAAGTAGGAGTTGAGTAGTTCTATCCTCTCCTTCACATTTTTTACTATCCTCAAAAGGCTTTTTGCCGCTTTTAGTCTTCTTCACAAGCTTAAGTTCTTTTTGCACTATAGGCTTTCTTATTTTTTCTTCTGCACGTTCCTTTTAACTCTTGTGCTAGTCAAACCTCCCTATGCAGCCACAAGTTTCTTCATTTTTTTCTTCTCATTGCAATGGTGAGTAATTGTACTTTTGGTATCTTATTTTTGAGAAGCTCCCAACCCTCCTGTGGTTACTTTAACCCAATAACGTCTGTCCAGGGGAATCTGCGTAGTACTTCTCTAAGCTTATTGAAATTGACTCTCCTGAAATCTAGTGTGCATGCATGATTATGCTGCAATTTCACCTGCTGTTGTATCTTGAAGCTCACAATGAAATGATTGTTTCCTCCCAACATTCCCAGTTGTTGCCACTTAAAACTGTTCTTCCCAACTGGTTAGGAACAGATCTAGGACAGCTAATCTCTCTGACACTTCTTCAGCCTTCTGGAAAATAAAACAGTCAGCAAGACCACTAAGGTCTTGGGGACCCAGCAAACTTGATGAAGTTGGCTTTCCAATAGATGTCCAGATAGATGAAGTCTCCTATTATTACTATGTCTCTTCTTCTTGAACATTCTGTAACCTGATCCATGAGAGCAATATCCAGATCTTCTGCCTGGCCTGGTGATCTATACCACTATAATATCTTTGTGTTTCCTTTTTCCTCTTTCCTATCCCAAATGGTCTGGACTAGATCCTCCTATTCAAATTTATGAATCACTATATGTGTGTACTTCCTTCACATATAATGGTACTCTTCTTTTGTCTGTATCAGGATTAGCCCAGGAAACTCCAGGAGACAGTACAGATTCAATTCAGCAGGGTTTATTGGCTTCAGTCCCGTTACAGAAATCTTCTCAGAGTAAGAGCAAATTCCAGGGTCACCTTTCCAACCTCCCTTGCATTCTTTAGGGAGGGTTCAGTCTCATCCTGTTATCACTACCTCGTTGCTCGGGCGACGAGAGTAAATTCTTGACCCCCCTGTTCCTGCCTCTCACAGTCTGGCATATTCGTTCTGAGTAAACTATATCCTTTAATCCTTGAATTCCATTCATGAGTTTCATTCTATCAGGTTTCAGTGGTGCCTGCTAAATCATATATTTCTTCTAGATTAAGACTTCTTCCTGTTTGATCCTCATAATCAGTGCAAAGTAGTGCTTTCAAGTCTTTGTCTGGCTATGTCATTTGTTCCCATGTGGATTAGTGGAAAGAGATAATTGTTGGACTTCCGGGGAAATAATGGCAGATTGCAAGATAATATAAAGATTTTTTCATATGGGGATAAATCTTTTACCTCCTACTTGTTAGGGGAGGTTATGGGCTAAATTGTAAAAGGAACCTATTAAATCTAGTTTAAAATACATACATTATCATTACTGATATTCTTTATACCTAAGGGGATTAATCTTTTATGTCTTACTTATTAGAGAAGGTTATAAGTCAAAATGCAAAATAGATTTATTTGTTTAAAACATATAGGTTACTACTACTGGTACTCTTAATGCTTTTGCTGAGTAAGATTGATGAATCTTTCTATAATTTGGTTACGGTTTAGTGATGAGAAATAGGAAGAAGAGGGTTTTTAAAAAAATTCTGTAGCATTAGAGAAGGTGTTAAGTTACTGTAAATGCTTATACTTGTTTAGAGGGAGGGGCGAGTTACTTTTTATATGTCTTTTTCTTTTTTTCTTTTTCTTTCTCTTGTTCTTTTTCTTCTTTTTTGTTTGTATAACTTTTCTAATTCTGTATTAGCTTTTAATTATGCAAAACTCAAATAAAAATATTATTTAAAAAAAGGAGAGATAATTGTCAATGGGGTTAAAGTATCTTAGGAGTCTTTCCATCACATCCTGAGTGTGAGCCCAGGAGGGCAGCACATTTCTCTCATCAAACTATCATGCCAACAGAACATTGCTTTGGTCTCTCACCATCATGCGTCACTCCTCCTCTTTAGGGCAGAGGTAGATCCTTTCTATTTACAGAGCTTATAAGTCTTCCTCCTTAGTTTCTGAGGTTTGTGCAGCTATACTTCTTTCAGAGGTCCAGAAACCCCATGAATGGGGAAGCTCTGTAATTCCTTCTGAAGCTCCAAAGAAAAAGAGCTCTCCTTGACAGGCTTGCTCCTTTTCCTCTATACCTTCTGCTAGCCTTTCCTCTATCTTCTGGGAAGCTCCTTGGTAATATTGACCATTCAGAAATACTTCCTGTGTCTGATCAAGAATTCTTTATCTTCCCTGATAAGCTGGAGGGTGGACAGGTTTGCCTCTAGCCCTTCTCTTGCATTTGCAGGTTGCAAAGTTCTTGTTGTCTTCTGGAAGAAAAACAAACATGGCACATCCCGCATGTCATGACAGTAGTTCTCTCCACTTGCGTGTTCCTCAAATGAAGCAGGAAACAAGCCTCATTTTTGTGAAATCTCCTACAAATGGTTCTTGAGAACACCCACACAAAACATGTAATTAGCTGTCCCAGCTCACTGGCTTCCCAGAGATGTGGATTTTTGTTAGATATTCCAGCTAAACTCCTATTCACTAATCCTGTTTCTTTACTTGGCAAGCTCAGTCTCTGGAAACTGTGGTATGTAAATGGTAGTGTTAATGCACTTTGTTATGCATAGGTGTGCATGTGTATGTATATGTGTTACATTTGTGTGTTCTCTTGCAGTTTCTTTTAAATTTAGAAACTCTAAAATTTTACATGGAAAAATAATAACAAAACATCTAAAATATATATAATTTTGTCATATGGAATTTAAAACAGAAAGAGAAAGAGAATGAAAAAGAGAAAGTATTCTAGAATGTTGGATGATTTTAGACAATAATATGTATTATTATTTTCTCTATATATCTGGCATCATTACTCAACTCATTATAGTAAGTTAGCAAGTTTATAATTAATTATATTTTCCCATTTCACTAAACTGAAAAATTATAGTTACCAGCTTTGGACCAGCCAGAATTATAAACCATGGTTTGAAGTGGATTGAAGATGTTGGTCTATTCTGAAGATAATACTCATAAATAGAAACTTCTGTCCTATTTAGGCGCACTGTAGAAAAAGTAGCAAAGGATGAAAGTTTACTATCTGAAATGCAGCCATTATGGCCTAGTAGTCATATGAACAACAGTATTTTAGTTTTAGTTGCTTGAATATTGTTCAGTTAGAATCTTTCCAAAGCAAAGATAAGGTTTTAGAGTCTCATCTATATTCCATAGCTGTCACTCACTGTATTTTGTATTTTATAATGTTTATTGTATTGTGACTACCCCTGAGTGTAATATCTGCTGCATTATATTGAACTGTGGCTGCCTTACTAACAATTCATAACTTAAATGCTTTCAAGTTTATAGATTTAAAATGTTTAATGAAAGAAGATGGCTTTGTACATATATGAACTGGACTCAATAGATACAACTTAAACTGATCAGGGATTCAACAAATGTGCTTGATAATTAGAACACCCACAAAGAACTACAGATTACATACTAAAAATGTGCACACTATGTTAGGGCCCAGTGAATTCTAGGGGGGGAAAATGATCAAAAGACCCAGATGGAAACAAAGCACCAAGCTGAGAATTTATTGGGTCTTCAGTCTTCCAATCTTAGTTTAAAGATTGGAAGTGGCAACTGAGAAAAGGAGAGCTGTTATGAGACTTCAAGCAGGGGCTAAAACATAGCACCAGGTTTCAAGCGGACATTAAACTGAAAGAACAATTTTAGCAAGGAAGCAACTGTACCATCCTGGAGCATTGCCACCTCAAAAGCAAGTTCACTAACATCAGAATATTTGAGAACCAAGCTGATTTATTTCTGGGTCAGCCAGAATGTATTTCAAACTGCAGTAGTATCTTATTTTGCAATGCTTTGAAATATTGAGTTTGTTTGCCATTCATTTTCCCTACTGGCAGGAAATCTTGCCTCATCTGACCCCCTGGCTCCTAAACTTATAGGAACCCCCACACATTGACATGCATACACACATGCACACATCTCTCAGAACTTCAGTTTAGAATGTATCATCAGGAAAATCTTCAAGAAAGTCACTTGGAGAGGAAACAAGCAGCAGATTGGTGCTTTAATGCTAGCTGATCCCCAGCTAAAGGGAAAAGGAAACCACAACATTCTTGTTAATATCATCTCTTGAGCTACTATGTGGAAAGAGGCAAAGATCTGCAAACAATTAGAACGGCTAAGATAAATTCTGGCTGTGTTTCCTGCTTCTGCTGCAACAAACAGTCATGATTAGAGTTACTGTAAAATCACCTGGTACCAAAAATGCAAAGATATGATTCATTCAGCCTCACAGTACCTTTTAAATAACAGCAGAAGGAAAGGGATGGCATATTTTTAACTAGATAGGTTCTCCTCTTGTCACCTACTTTTTTTTTTTTTTGCAAATAGGCAGAAAAATGAACAGAAACATGGATGGAGATGATAACTATTTTCTTTCCAGGGGGAGGAGGGGAGACTTTTCATTATTCAAGGAGCCGCAGCAGGTCAGAGAGTCAGGCACCGATCACATTTTTTTTTGCACATACTTCTATTGCTCAACTGAAGATAACACTGATTGCCTCACAATGTTCTCTGTTCTCAGTATTTCAAAGTTGGCAAAAGTGCCTTCTAAGGGGTTAAGGAGCTAGTCAGGGTGAGGAAATGCCCTCAAAAGCCAGAAGCAGCAGGAAGATCCTATACTATACTTAATCCTGATTGTAATTAGTTCAATTGAAGATTAGGGAAATCCAGTATGAGAGAAAAGACACAATGATATGCCTAATCAGCCCTGCTTGGTTGCTCCTGTCACAGAGAGCAATTAAACTAATAAGAAAGTAACGAGGAAGGAAAAGCTTTCAGTTAAATTTGAACTCAGATTCAAGCTGTTTCTCTACCAAACCAGCATCTGAAGCCATACTTCTCTTCCAATTCTTGAAACTAGTGAGCTTCCGTATGGTATAAAAGGTTAATTTTGACAGCTCCAGTTAAACATTTTATAATTAATAAAGCAGTTCCTACATTAGAGACTGGAGAACTTTATTAAATTTTGTGATAGGAAATGCTGTTTGTTTGAAAAAGAAAACTTAGGAGGGCTACTTATACAGACATTCCAGTTATTTTATTTGCAAATGCTGCATAAGAAAGGTTAAAAAACCCCACTACTTGGCTAGATGTTCTGAAATATGTTATAACATGTTTTGCAACTTTACATAGCTTTAAGGCTTAAAAAGAAATTCAAAGAGGATATGAAAAGGAATCATAAACTTGATGCACTTCCTCTAGAAACTATACAGTACAAAACAGTTCTGTTTTATTTTGTATGAACCAGCAACACATGGTATAGTGATAGAATTAATAATCTGTAGCTTCCTGAAATACAGTTCCAATTGATCAGCCACTTCCATGTGAGAAAATGCATAGGTAAAGTTCATGGTTGCTTTCAAAAGTCCACTATAGTTACTTGGAACACTGAAATGCTTATTGGGACTTCTGAAGGAATACATACTTTTCTAATTTGGATTCTGTAAGCTACAGACAAATTCAGCAGATACAGACAGATTTGCACTGAGAGTAAAGAATCATCAACCTATTCTTGTCCTCCAATGTTTGGTACACATTCTACATTTGGTTAGCTGTTTTATGAATAGCACTTTAATACCCAGCTGCCGACTTAAAATGTGATACCTAGTGAAGTGTATTGTATTTTAATGCCTTTTCAGATATGGAATACAAGTGAAAATCAGTTATATATAAAGTTCAAATGAATTTGTTTAGTGCCTATTCTCCTGTCTTTATACATATTTTGTTACATTTTTTTTCTTTTTTCTAAGGAAATCGTGACTATCAAAAAGCAGACCACAAATTGGTTTTAATTCATTGCAGCACTGTAACTTTTTTTGAAGTGAAAAAAGGAAGCCCATTTTTGGGTGACTCAGCATCACTGCTTCATAAATCTTTCACCTAAGTTGTTTTCTGCTTGTTTAACTGTAATTTATTGGTGATAGCAAGTAATAAACAACAGATTTTGCAGCATGTTTTAAAAATGTACTTTCTACATATAGGAGTTATGAAAAGAAATATGTGTCAAAAAACAAACAAACAAACAACAACAACAAAAAGGGAGCCCAATTCTCAAGGACTAATGAGTTCTACTCTCCATTTGTAATGACAGCATAATCTATCATTGTTCTAGTCATTCCCAAATGTCCTCACTGCTTTCATAGGAGCATGTCAGTTTCCTGGTATCCTGAGCAACTGAAATGAAAATACTTATGATGAGACCATAAATGTCAGGGGAATCGCACAAATATGACCAAACATGTAAGAGTCCATATTTACTATAATCCTTTGGTGGTTGTGGCAGCAAGGAATCTTTAATTAACCTCAACAGGACAATTCTTCTCCACAATTTAAATGATAGTTAAAATAATTGTTGCCTTTTTTCCACATTTGTCAAAATGAATTTCCAATGTTTTGAAGGTATTACCCCCCCCCCCCCGCAAATCACAACTGCTTTTAAATCATTTCCACTTTCAGAGCATAAAAAGAAAGCCTTAATTTTTTTTTCTAGTCATAGGAAAGGATATGAGTATAATAAGAAACTAGCAAATTACTGAATGAGACATATTATGTCTAGTGAATTCTTTTGGAGTGTCAGAGAAAAGTAGAGGGATCTAAAGCAAAGCCCATTTTGGAAACCACAATAATAAATAAGATTTCTAGTGTTTTACTTTAGCTGGCACCTCCTAATATACTAGCAATTTTCTAATGATACTAATTTTCAGCTCAAACCTTTATTCTAATGTTGTCAGAGATTTCAAAGGGGAAAATATCTATAGGATTTATTTCTAGAGATGAGCTGTTTGTTGATTTAATGTTCTGACACCAAACTGAAAAATCTCTTCATTTCTACAGGAAGTACTGTGCTTTAATTAATCTGAAAAGGTCTCTTTATACCATCACATAGGAATATTTATACCTATCTATATCTATCTAGAATAACAAAATCTCAAATATACTTCTGTTACCCATTAAATGAGGGCTGCCATTAGAATCAAATCCTGGAAATATATTATTCCATGTTTATATTAAAACTTAGGAACAAATTCTAACACCCTGCTTTTGCAGCTATAATTCTTCAGAAATGGGCTGCCCCAATATTAAAAAAGTGCATTTTTGGCTTGACCCAAAATGGGTCAAGCAACTGGTGAGTCAAGAAAACATAATCTCTTCTGGAAGAGTTTTGATTTTTTCATTTGAAATTGTTTCTAGCAGGTGATTCAATGCTATATTTTGTGTGTGAACTTTTAGAATATATAATTACATAAAATAGACAGTAGAACCTCTAGAACATTTTAACATTTAGGTCAGGCAAGGAATATATTTCCAAAGACAAACTGAGGGCCTGTAAGCATGACAGTTTGCAAATTTGAAAGATATTCCACAAATAACAACAACAACAACAAAGACTTCCACTGAATTGTTACTATCCTAGAATTTAGTTAAAAAGAAAAAAATAAGAATGGAAAGTAATAATGAGTTCTTCTAAGGAAGAATGTACTGTATATCTATTTTTAGCATTATTATTATTATTATTATTATCTCAAAATAGTTCAATATCATGTCTCAGACATTTTTTCCAATCTCAATTAAGTCTATAAGACATTCAAAGTGTTTAGTTGCCAAGCATGTGATAATACTTATCTAAACTCCAAACAGCAGCGTGAATCCTAGAGGAGAAAAACACAACCACCTCTTTTGTGTAATCCATGGTAATCAGCTAGCAATTCTCTTTTGTATTAGGAGACAAACCTGCATACTTCAAAATCCTCAGACAAGTCATCATAAAGTGCAGGATGTTTCTGAACAGCCACGGTCACAGAAGTCCCTGTCTCAGCAGGTGTTCCATTTCCTGGAACTGAAAAAAGTTCACTGCTTGGGCCTCCCTTGGAACCACTTTCCTCCTTGCTTGCTCTGCCTTGCCTAATGTAAGCTGAAGGCTCTGGATCCCGATGGCTGCTCTGGTGCTTTTCAGTTCGCTTCAAGGAGTTGGGTTCCACAGAGGACACAGAAGATGACGAGGGACAGTTTTCTTTATACCTAGTAATCTTCCTCCTAGGATTATTTAGATTATAGCTTTCAGGCTCAGACTTCTTTTCCTCAGTTATTCCCATGGTGACAAGTTCAATAGTATTCTTATTGCAATGCTCATCTGCAGAAATATTTGAAGGGTTCTGTCTTCTCATTCTTCTAAGCATTTTGGCTCTTTCTCTCTTTCTAACTAGGGCCCAATAATTTTCATCTGATGATGATGAATCAGATGTTGCTTTGCATAGGGCATTCCATTGAGGATTTGTGATTTTGGGATGTAACTTAACAGCCTTGCCTTTTCTTTGCTTTACTGTATCCTCATAATTCTCCTCAGCCTTCTTTCTCTGCCTAACACCTTGTTTCACTTTTTTAACATGCTCTTTCTTAGCAGAACTCAGCCCTATGACATGGGTCGATGTTTCAAATGTATCTTCTGATATGTCATGCAAAGTGGAAGATCTAAACAAAACAAGAAGCCAAGGAGATGGACAGAAAGTGATAAAACAAAGGGAAAGGGGGGGGGGGGGGAGAGAGAAAGAACATAAATAAAGGACACTGAATAGACTCAAATAGAAACATGAACATAACATGACACTGAAAATACAAACAAAAAACAGGTGAATGGAAATACATGAAAGGAGTTAGACAAACATGACATCCATAGCTCATTAAACAAAGCAGACATGTACTAATTAGATTAGGAATACTCATTTAGCACATACCTACAGATGTCCTGAGTAGAAGGGCAGACAGATAACCGTGATTGGCTCCTGGGAGCTGTCCCTGTGGTAGGACTGCTTGCCTGTTGAAAGAAGTTAGATAAATTGGAATCTTTGTCCATAAAATAAAACATAGATATTTTACTGCCTTTCCACATGATTATATATATTTGAAGCTCTTCACTCTGCTTTCACATAGGCATGGCTTGTAAAACACAGGAAATTGCTAATAAAGCAAAACCCTTTTGAGGAACTAAACATTTTTCAAATGCTTTAGCTGCAAGTCACGTGCACATTTTATTTTATTTTTGAGGAACAAACTTTCAGAGACTAAGGTTTCTTTTTGCATTTGGCTTCATTTGTGAACATGTAAGAAAAAGCAGCTGCTAAACTTCAGCAATGACACCTTTTTTTAGAATAAGCCAAACTGCACTGATATTATTCTGACTGACTCTAGTGTGGGCCAAAGTTGTCAAATACTTACAATGCAAAAGATGAAAGGAAAAAAGAACACTATACTGTAGTTCAAATACAAAAGTAACCAGCTTGAAAGGGTTTGAAATTCAGATTCCTTCTTGGAAATACATAAATGATATGATTGTGTTTATTATTTATTGCATTCAGGTTTTTCCCCCCCTATAGTGATGTTATTTATTCACAAACCAAAGAGATTGCACATTGTTAACAAGATGCATCGTATTAAAGTTTATTCAGTAAACTATAAAATCAGACACAAATGAGAGTGGACACAGAAGAATCTTTTCATGCCCCTGGGTTCTGCTCTATATACAAACATGTCAGATAAATGCTTAACAATGAAAAATAAGAAAAACTTCAAAAATGCTGTAAATACTGGGAACAGTTGGTGAGTATACTACATTGATTCTTGTCTCAACACCTGGGATCAATTCTAATATTTCATGAGGACGTTAGATAGCTGTATCTAGAGTCACCTATCTAACTTCCTAGTATCTAGATGGCCTTTTTGATGATATGCGTGTGCATATTTCTTTTAAATGCTGCTGCAGTTGTGTTACTTTATCTAGCCTTGTTTGGTTGATGAAAAATAATTTGAGACACCCACTGTATCCAATAATTTTTAAGACTGCTTATTGATTCAGTATAGGAAGAGAGGGTAAAATATAATCATTTGCTTCCCATCTAAATAACCAAGATGAGTACTGAGTAAATGTTTGGGGGTTGGGAGAGGGATTGTGGACAGAGAAAGAATTTCCAGATTAAAATCATGTAGATTCTGCAGGTCCCTCATGCTTTTATAAGACTTGATCTGTTTTCCCCCAACCAAACTGAAAAATGGAATCTTGTGATCTACTTTATCATATATACAAAACATTCATTCTTCTTTAGGTTTAATTATATGTAATATATATATATATATATATATATATATATATATATATATATATAGTAAATTTATGTAATGATTGCCAGTGAATGTAATGACAGATAAATAAATATAAATGAAAGAGAAAAAAAAATATTGATTCACTCATCCCTATTTACAGCTCTGAAGAACAGATGATAGTTTGTAACTTTTCAGTTTGAAATTCTAATTTCATACAGTGACATTACTTACTCCATATGTATAAACTGTCTTTCAATACAGTAGCACCTTTTCTGAAATTTCATATTATAATCCCCATAATACCCCATCTATTACAAAGTAATTTAACTTGAAGTTCTTCTGGAGAGTGGTGGTCAGTATGTTGTTGTTGTTGTTGTTATTATTATGGTTGGTTGCACAGTCATCCAGATGTTTAGACTGGATTTGGCATTTTTATCCACCTATCGAGTCCTTCCCAAGGACTTGGGATAGGCAGATGCTGTTGTTTGATAGTGCTAAAGGCACTGTCACAGGATTTAAGCTGTTTCAAGTAAAGCTGCCTTTTGCAATTGACTGATGGTCAATGCCAATAGTGTTCAAGTGGTGCTCCAGATGTTTTGAGATTGCACCCAAGGCGCCTATTACTATTAGTACTATCTTTGCTTCTTTTGCCATAGGCATTCTACTTCTATTTGCAGGATTTTATATTTTGTGATTTTCTCCAGTTCTTTCTCTTCTATTTTGCTGTCTCCAGATATTGCAATGTCCACTATCCAGACTTTTTTGTCTTTCTTATCAACATTTGTTAAGTCTGGGGTGTTGTGTGGCTGGTGCTTGTCTGTTTGAATTCTAAAGTCCCAGAGCATTTTAACTTCTTCAGTTTCAATTACTTTGTCAGTTTTGTGGTCCCACCAGTTCTTGTTTGCAGGCAAATGGCATTTCTTACAGATATTCCAATGCACAATTGTTTGCTACTTTGTCATGCTGTTGTTTGTAGTCAGTCTATGCGATCTTCTTGCAGCAGCTAACTAGATGGTCCACTGTTTCTTCAGCTTCTTTGCAGAGGTCGCATTTGCTGTCTGTTGCTGTTGTCTCAATTCTGGCTTTATATGTGTTTGTTCTTAAGTCTTGGTCTTGTATAGCCAGAATTAGCTCTTCTGTCTAGTTCTTCAACTTTCCTGCTCTTAGCGATTGCCAGGTCTTGTTGTTATCTGCTTTGCCTGCTACTTTGTGTGTGTGTGTGTGTGTATGTGTGCATGTACCGGCCATGTAATACTTTGCCTTGCCATGTCTCTTTTCTATTTTTCATTTGGTCTTTCTTATAGGCCAGTTTGATCTCTTCAGTATTCAGTAAGCCTTCATGATATACTAAGTTCAGTGCATCTTCTTCACTGTCCTTTGGATATTCTTCTAATTCCCTTTTTTCTTCTTCAACTGTCTAATGTACTTGAAACATTCCATGTCAACCTATGCTCCTTGCTAAGTAGAGTCTGTCAACATTGCTGTGTGGATGAAGGGCGTGATTCATTGACATTATTTTTCTGGTCTTCCTATCCAGGGCTTTTAGTTCAGCTTGAGTCCAGTCCACTATTCCAGCTGTATATCTAATGACTGGAATTGCCCAGGTGTTAATCACCTTGATCGTATTTCCACCACTGAGTTTGGACTTTAAGATCTTCTTCACTCTTCTGATGTATTCACTACTAACCTTTTTCTTGAGTTCAGTGTGCTTGATATTGTCAGCCTGAAGGATGCCCAGGTATTTGTATCATCTTCCTCATCCAAACCCTTGATGTTATTTCTTGATTCCTTCAGTTTTCACTATTTTTCCCCTGTTAATGGTAAGGATGGCACATGTGTCCAGTCCACACTCCATTGCAATATCTTGGCTGTATATTCGGACAGTATTGAGCAGCAATTCCATTTCAGATAGTGCTTTTCCATACAGCTTCAGATTGTCCATGTAAAGGAGGTGGGATAACCTGCCAGATGTTTTTGACATTTGATAGCCATGGCCTGCCTTGTTCAGTATTGTTGACAGAGGTATCATTGCAATGACAAATCGTAGTGGTGATAGTGAGTCTCCTTGAAAGATTCCTCTCTTGATATTAACCTCTTCCAGTCTATCGCCATTGACCAGCAACTGTGTCTTCCATGGTGCCACTGATCTTTGTACAAAACTTCTGATGTTTTTCTACTGACTCCTGTTATTTTTAGACACCTGATTATCCAATCAGGTGGCAGGGAGTTGAATGCCTTCTTGTAATCAATCCAAGTTACATTCAAGTTGGTTTTCCTTCTCTTACAGTTTTCCAAAATCATCTTGTCAATTAGGAGCTGATGTTTTGTTCCTCTGCTTTTTGGGCAGTTTCCGTTCTGCTGAGATGGAAAGAGCTTGTTTTCAACTAGATGCTGTTGGACTGCATCAACTACCACACCAGTTACTGATGTGATAACTGATGCAGCCCAACAGCATCTGGTGCTGCCCCTTTTGCTGGATCTTTCATTATCAGGTAGGTTTTGCCAGATGTTAGCCAGTCTTCAATTTCACCTCCTTGCAATGTGTTGTTAAACTGCTTGGCAATGAATGGGTGCAGACCAGTCAAATGTTTCAACCAAAAAACATGCAGTTCATCTTCACCTGGTGCTGACCAACTCTTGATCTTCCTTGCTCTTTTTTCCACCATTTCTGTTGTTATTATTATGTTTGGTTGCACAGTCATCCAGATGTTTAGACTGGATTTGGCATTTTTATTCACCTATCGAGTTGTTGTTGTTGTTTATATCATCTGTTGTTAATTGGCTAAATTTGTTCTGTTGGTTTTATGTCTTTATTGTATAGTTTTATCATGGATGTTTTAAATTGATGATATTGTATATTCTCCTTTTGATTGTTATTGTAAATTATTGTGAATCTGTAGCTCGTTATGTGGTACATAAATAATACATAAAGTCCCCAACATTACATCCATATATTACTGCAATAATGGCAGTTGACTCTAAGTGTGAAATACTACAAAATACTGGACTCTACAGTCCTACTCATGTCTGTTGAGAAGCCCTACTGGTTTCAATTTGGTTTATTTTGCTTAAAATGAATTACTTTAAAAGTGTGATTTTGGATATGTTAATTGTATGAAGACCTTGCTGAAATGTTAACTTTTCTCTGAAGTGGAGTTATGCTCAGACTTGTATCTTTAAGCACTACAATTGCAATTTCTGCTAAAATATTACACTTGCCAATTTAGTTGGAACGCCACCCATATTTACTTCCACATTAATTATCTACGCTTCCTCTGCTATCCTGTTTTCCTTTCCAATCCACACAATGTTTTCTCCATCCATCTTTCCACACCTAAGATCATCTTCTTCTTCAAAACTTAGATACTTAAAAGTAACCTAAAATGCAAATCCCCTGCTTGCCTTTTCTATTATTAAAATGTATTTTGTTCTATAACACAAAGCTGAAAACTCCTAAAATTATCATAAACACAGTTGGGGGGAGGATGGAATAATTAGTAAAAATAGCATCAATAGATTGGTTTTAGTGCTTGTTTTAGGTTTCATGAGTGAAGCAAGCATCACAGTGATGATATAAAATGTCTGTGAGGATCTTCTCTACAGAAAGCTAGTCCAGATCTAGCACAGGATATCTAACTGCAAGGGTGTTTTTAGAATTTACAAATAATCTTCCAATTAAATATTATTTCACTATTTGCAGAAAGCAGAGGTTAAAATCTATTCAGTTTTTTTTTTTAAGATGCTTTATCCTGCCTTTATTATTTTTTACAAATAACTCAAGGTGGCAAACATACCTAACACTCCTTCCTCCTCCTATTTTCCCCACTACAACAACCCTGTCAGGTGTGTTGGGCTGAGACAGTGATTGGCCCAAAGTCACTCAGCTTGCTTTCATGCCATGGGACTAGAACTCTAGTCCCATGGCATAGTCTCCTCCTTTCTGGCCTGGTGCCTTAACCACTAGACCAAATTCTGGAAATATACCATAGTTCAGCTGAGGATAAAAGATGTTCATTGCTGACTGAGCTTTAGAACTATTGAAAACAAACATAACTAATGCCCAGCTAAATTGTATCATTCACAACTGCTTGATAATAAATGGGGGAAAATTAGTATTTTCCAAGAGCGGATAGGTCAATTTAAGTCAGGTAAGGTAAATAAGCAGAAGCAGGTGACCTGCCACCAGGACAAAGGATTTTATATGCTCCTATTCCTGCTCACTTCTTTTTAATTGAACATTTGGAATATAAATGTTCTATTAATTCCAAATTCTATAATATCCATTGGTTAAATGCTAAAAAGTTAAAAGTAAACCACTTTATTCATAGGCAATTATCATATCAAGAAAACATGAACGGAATTTGTAGAATGATAACACAAAAATGAAAATCAATACTAAATAGTAATTGACGTAATCTTCCATTTTCCACATCATGATTCCTTGATTGGCTAAACAAAAGGGGTCTATTTTAACAGCATAAAGAGTTTTAAATAGCATTCAAAATAGTGTATTTAAAGTCACGTTTAAATGAAAGAAAGTTACACCACAGACTAGTTTCTGAAAAATTTATCAAAGCAGATTTTATCAGCTGGGGCCAGTAATATATGGAAACTAATTTATTAACAAATCAGCTTATTTCTTTGTGGGAACAGAACATAGTTTCAGATACAATACACTTCAATAAGCTTAGTTCTAGTATTTTGAAAAGTGTTAGAAATATTACACTTCTCATTATTTTCAAAGTTCTTATACTAATATACAGTACTAATAGTTTATACTGAATGACTAAATGGACTGGATAAACTAAACTAAGTAATCTGACTTAGAATAGTGTTATTGCCCTCTCTTAACAATAACAAATATCCCACTTGCTGAAAGAGATCAGCAAAGCACAAGGAAAAAAAAATGAAATTTATGTGACTGGCTAGCTATGAAAAAAAACATATTAGTTCTAGCTGGCTGCCATCTGCTAACTATGGGGCCATATTGGAAAGCACACTGGTGAGAGTGAAGCACCTGTCCTGGGAACATTAAAACAGTGGCGTCCTTGGGAAAGCTCAGTCTACTGCTTAAAGGCTTTTTCCAGTTTTCTCTGCCACATCTGTCATTCCTTCATTAACATCTTTTAGACATAGTCTGTCCATAGAAGCAGACATCGTTACTGACAGTGCTGATATTGTAGTTACAAACTTCTGGCTCCATTCTTCAAATATCTCCTTTAATATTTCCAATGTTATAACGTTTTGTATCATTCTAAGTCCCAGTATTAATTGACCTTAGGCTATTTTTTTTCAAATCTGTTATTCTGAAGGTCTCTAATAGCTTTAGAATAGTTAACAAGTAATTTCCAAAAGTGATTAGAGAGGGAGGTTAGCAAATTTAACATCCTTTAAAAGGCTCCACCATGGTTGCAAGCAACATGGCTGATCCCGTTGTCTTTAGTGCTCAAACCCGTAGAAAACCACTGTCCTGCAGTCTCCTCATGAGGAGTAGCTGTCCAGAGCACATGTGGGCAATCTCCTATCCTCTCCTTATCCTGAGAGATTCCAAGGAACTGGTCTACTCTTTGGTTGCTTGGTCTTTGGCATGGTTGCCGGCCCCATTTTTGCACAGCTGTCTTCAGCTCACCATAGGTCCCCTGGAAGTCCACTATTCTATCACACAATACATGATCAGCCTCACCTCTACAAATATTCATTGATTATGTATATCCAAAAGTAGCCAAAATGGAGCTGCACAATCTCAATTTGAGAAATTCAATATATTTGGGGGGCAAAGAGACACAAAATTTCTAGCTAAGTGGTTGGGGAAGACTAATCCATATATTCTAGTAACAAAGGCCATCCTCATGATAAAATGCTGATTTGTCTGCTTTCAATAAGAGAATTCTTTCTGATGTAATAAGGGAGGAAAAATAAAAACACTTTGCCTCCCTTTATAGTCAGGGTATAGGTTAAACATAGGCATGTATCCAAGGTTGGTTCGATTTGCTTCTAAACTTCTTACACCAGTGCTCCAGGTGTGATTTCTGGTGCTTCACCTCCCAAAGGCCTCAGTAAACAGTCACCGTCCAGGATTGGACCTTGGGAAGAGGCCACATAGGGGCAATAACATCCAGTGCCCAGTTCACTTCCTGCCAGCCACTTATAAGATTCTGAGCAGAACTGCTCATCAGAGTTGGAAAATCCCCAAGTCCTCTCTAAAACCAGTTGGGCCCATTAGGGGCAGACCATCCAGATCAGTCCCACCATCTTATGGAGATCCAGGAGGCTACCAATTGGAACTTGACTAGAGCATGATCTGACCATGGCATCAGGATGATGCAAATTCCCTCCATTTCCAGTTCCTACAACAATTGCTTGGAGACAAAAACAAGATCCCAAGTATGACCCCCACATGTGTTGACGCTGAAATGACCTGAAACAACCCACAGTTGCTATTGAGGACATGAACTCAACTTTTACCCATACCAGTCCTGGAAGCTGACAAATTGAAGTTACCCAGCACCAAAATAAATGGTGCTCCACTACTAACCCCAATACTATATAAAGCAGAGAAGGAACCTGCTGGGCACCAGATTGGTCAGTACACATACAAGACTCTCTACAGTCCAGCATCACAAATAGGCTTCCATATCCAGATATCCTCACAGCAGTGCCCCTGGTCATGGTCAAGGTCTCTCTTATGATCATAGCTAGCCCCTCCAAGGTTATTCCTCAATAACCATCCTTCCTTCAACCACAGATATCAGGGCAAGGCTAAAACTGATACCATCATTATTCTTCATGGAATAATTTAATGCCTGAAACAATTACTTTTTGAAATAGTCAATACAGGCACAATCTGAAGTGAGTCCAAATTCAGTAATGAAACTTAAACTGTTCTGAATTCAACTGGTATATTTTTGTCAGTCTGCAGCACTGAAAAGTAATTGGATATATTCCAAACTTTAATATTGTAACTGCCTTATTGTAATGAAATCAGTATACAACATTGTCCATTAACAATGTGTCCAGCTGCTTACACAGAGCAAAGTTAACAATGTCTAGGCAAGAGAATAAATGGTCAGTTACAACAGGTGGCAAAACCAGTAGCAAGCATTTTAGACTTCCAAGACTCTTAGTTCCTGACTTCACATTTAAAACAAAAATATTTTTGAAAGGAATATTGAATATGAAATTTATGAACTGCAACATATTGTAACACTTGATTTTGTATTTTTCATACACACACACACACACACACACAAACACAGAGTACTGTGCAAAAGTTTTAGGCAGGTGTGAAAAAATGCTGTAAAGTAAGAATACTTTCAAAAATATATATTGTAATTGTTTATGTTTATCAATTTATAAAATATAAAGTGAGCGAACAGAAGAAAAACCCAAATCACATCAATATTTGGTGTGACCACCCTTTGCCTTCAAAATAGCATAAATTCTTCTAGGTACACTTGCACACAGTTTTTGAAGGAACTCGGCAGGTAGGTTGTTCCAAACATCTTGGAGAACTAACCACAGATCTCCTGTCGATGTAGGTTGCCTCAAATCCTTCTGTCTCTTCATGTAATCCCAGACAGACTCGATGATGTTGAGATCAGGGCTCTGTGGGGGCCTAACCATCACTTCCAGGACTCCTTGTTCTTCTTTATGCTGAAGATAGTTCTTAATGACATTGTCTGTATGTTTGGGGTCATTGTCCTGCTGCAAAATAAATTTTGGGGCCAATCACATGCCTCCCTGATGGTATGGCATGATGGATAAGTATCTACCTGTATTTCTCAGCATTGAGGATACCATTGATCTTGACAAATCTCCAACTCCATTTGCAGAAATGCAGCCCCAAACTTGCAAGGAACCTCCACCAAGGTTCACTGTTGCCTGCAGACACTCATTATTGTACCGCTCTCCAGCCCTTTGACAAACAAACTGCCTCCTGCTACAGCCAAATATTTCAAATTTTGACTCATCAGTCCAGAGCACCTGCTGCCATTTTTCTGCATCCCAATTCCTATGTTTTCATGCATAGTTGAGTTGCTTAATCTTGTTTCCACGTTGGGGGTATGGCTTTTTGGCTGCAATTCTTCCATGAAGACCACTTCTGGCAAGATTTCTCCAGACAGTAGATGGGTGTACCTGGGTCCCACTCGTTTACGCCAGTTCTGTCCTGATGGCACTGCTGGACATCTTCCAATATTGAAAGGAAGTAAGCATGATGTGTCTTCCATCTGCTGCATTAAGTTTCCTTGGCTGACCACTGCATCTACGGTTCTCAATGTTGCCCATTTCTTTGTGCTTCTTCAAAAGAGCTTGAACAGCACATCTTGAAACCCCAGTCTGCTTTGAAATGTTTGCCTGCAAGAGACCTTGCTGATGCAGTATAACTACCTTGTGTCTTGTTGCTGTGCTCAGTTTTGCCATGGTGTATGACCTGTGACATGAAACTGTCTTCCACAACCTCACCTTAGTAGCAGAGTTTGGTTGTTCCTCACCCAGTTTTAAGCCTCCTACACAGCTCTATTTCAGTTAATGACTGTGTTTCAACCTGCATATGAAATTGATGATCATTAGCACCATAATTAGTTAATCATACACCTGACTCTAATCCTACAAGATCCCTGACTTTGTGCAAGTGTACAAAGTGTGCAAGTATAAGAATTGGTGGTGGGTTGAAGCCAAAGGATAGTCACACCAAATATTGATTTGATTTAGATTTTTCTTCTGTTTGCTCACTTAGCATTTTGTAAATTGATAAACATAAATGATTACAACATATATTTTTGGAAGCATTCTTACTTTACAGCATTTTTTCACACCTGCCTAAAACTTTTGCACAGTACTGTATGTGTGTATGTGTGTGTGTGTGTGTGTATATACATACATACATACACACATACATACATATACATACATACATACATATATATGCATGCAGTTTTGCTCTAGATTAACAACTTATATTACAATGTTTTTGTCATTTTTCAAGTGCGGCATATACCAAGGTGATGCACTGTCCCCACTGCTGTTCTGCATAGGCTTAAACCCCCTCAGCCAGATAATCACAAGGTCTGGATATGGGTACAAGTTCAAGAGTGGAATCACCATCAGCCACCTCCTCTACATGGATGACATCAAGCTGTATGCTAAGAGTGAACGAGACATCAACTCACTGATCCACCTAACACGGATCTACAGCGAGGACATTGGGATGTCATTCGGACTGGAGAAGTGTGGCAGGATAATAGTAAAGAGAGGGAAGGTAGTTAAGACCGATGGAGTGGAACTACCAGTGGGCCACATAGCAGACATAGAGACCAGCTATAAATACCTTGGTGTCCCACAGTCACACGGGAACCATGAGGAGGAGGCAAGAAAGGCAGCAACATCCAAGTACCACCAAAGGATAAGACAGGTCCCGAAGAGCCAGCTCAATGGGAAGAACAAGATCCATGCCATCAACATGTATGCCCTGCCAGTCATCAGATACCCTGCTGGTATAGTGAGCTGGCCAAAGGAAGACATGGAGGCTGCTGATGTGAAGACCCGGAAGCTCCTCACAATGTATGGAGGTTTCCATCCCAAGTCCAACACCCAGAGACTGTACACCAGGCACAAAGAGGGCGGGCGGGGCCTGATGAGTGTCAAAGCCACTGTCCTGGATGAAACCCGAAGTATCCAGGAGTACATCAGTAAGATGGCACCCAAAGATGAGCTGCTGAGAGAATGCCTCAGGCAGCAGCAGACATGGGAGGAAGTTCAAGCGGAGGAAATACCATGGCAAGACAAGCCCCTGCATGGGATGTACCATCGACAGATAGCTGAGGTGGCTGACATTGGGAAGTCCTATCAGTGGCTGGAAAGGGCCGGACTAAAAGACAGCACTGAGGCACTGATCATAGCAGCACAAGAACAGGCACTAAGCACCAGATCCATAGAAGCAGGGGTCTACCACACTAGACAGGATCCAAGGTGCATATTGTGCAAAGAGGCCTCAGAGACAGTCCAACACATAGTGGCAGGGTATAAGATGCAGGCAGGAACAGCATACACTGAACGGCACAACCAAGTAGCTGGCATTGTGACCGGAACATCTGCACAGTGTATGAGCTAGACACCCCCCAAGTCCAGATGGGAGATTTCACAGAAGGTTGTGGAGAATAACAGGGCTAAGATCCTGTGGGACTTCCAGATCCAAACGGACAGGCAGGTACTGGCTAATCAACCAGACATCGTGGTAGTAGACAAAGACCAAAAGACAGTGGTAGTGATAGATGTAGCAGTGCCAAGTGACAGCAACATCAGGAAGAAGGAGCATGAGAAGCTGGAGAAGTACCAGGGCCTGAAGGAGGAAATTGAGAGGATGTGGAAAGTCAAGGCCAAAGTGGTCCCAGTGGTGGTAGGAGCACTCGGGGCCGTGACTCCTAAGCTGGGAGAGTGGCTCCAACAGATCCCAGGAACAACATCAGAGCTCTCTGTGCAGAAGAGTGCAGTGCTAGGAACAGCTAAGATACTGCGCAGAACCCTCAAACTCCCAGGCCTCTGGTAGAGGACCCGAGATTGAGGAAGACACATACCACCCATAGGGGTGAGAGGGGAATTTTTTCATATATATATATATATATATATATATATATATATATACATACATACATACATACATACACACACACACACACACACACACATACATACACACATACATACACACACACACACACACACATATACATATACATATACACACATATACATATACACATACATACATATACATACATACATATATAAGCATGCAGTTTTGCTCTAGATTAACAACTTATATTACAATGTTTTTGTCATTTTTTTCCCCAGTATAAATTTTTTGATTTCTCCATTTATACATTGAGGAGAAACAGAAGGAGAGATATAGATAACATAAAAAAGAAACAAAGAAGAGGAAGAGGGAGGAAAAAGACAGAATGCTACTTGAATCCACCTACTTTTTTGTTTTTTTACTATGCTAAAAAAAAAAAATATATATATATATATATATATTTTGTTAAAATAAGGCCTTCCTCTGGCATGCAAGTGCCAACTGCTGAAAAACTGCAAGGAAGAAAATGAAACCCTCACTTCTATATGGGATCTTTCTTACTGGGCCTGCTGCACCCAACCAGGACAGCCTGGAGTAAATACCACAGTTACCACTTTCACTAGTAGTTTTTGCCATCACCTCACTGCTCTTGTGTTTTTCTTTTATTAGTAGAAAGGAGACAGGATTTCTTTCTTTTAGCCTTGTTCTGATATCCGCGACTCAAGGAAGCAAGCAGATATCTGAGCAAGGCTAAAAGAAGGAAATGTTGTCTCCTTTCTACTAATAAAAGAATAACACAGGGGCAGTTTAAGCCCGATACTGGTGTTGAATTGCAGAGACCTAGGCCATATGTGTAGCAAGATTACAACCCACAAGACACAAACTAGCACTAAAATTGCCTGTTTGAAATAATATTTGTTTACTAATATACTCAATGAAAGTCAGTTTGGTGTAGTGGTTAAGGCACCACACTAGAAACTGGGAGACTGTGAGTTCTAGTCCAGCCTTAGGCACAAAGCCAACTGGGTGACATTAGGCCAATCACCCACTTGCAGCCATAGGAAGAAGGTAATGGCAAATCACTTCTGAAAATCTGGCCAAGAAAACTTCAAGGACTAGTCCAGGCAGTTGCCAGGGGTCAACATTGACTTAAAGGCATCCACCTAAAAAAAGATACTCAACAGCAAAAGAAATAAAAATGGGTGTTAGAAAATAGGCTTTGATTTGAAAGTGACAGTAAGTAGGTTCGTTTAAAATGGAGACTAAGCCTCAGGGAAAACAGCCATAAAAAGAATCAGCAAGGCTTTGAGCACATCCAAAATAAAAATAGAGTGTATTCTTGATCTAATTATTTACTGTGTGAAGAATCCTGAAACAATTCACTTAGAGTGGGCCCTTTCTTTTCATAGACAAATTGCTCCCAGGAAGCCTCGAAGAACAAAAGCATCTAGCAAGCTCCTTCCTAATTGCAAGGGGAGGGGAGTTGTTTGTCTAAGGTTTTAGACAACTAGTCTTCCTGGGTTCCTTACTAAAGCCAGAAGTTATTAGGTTACAGTCATTTGTGTATACTTCTGATTCAACAGGGACCTCTAGAAGCTTGCTAGAGGTGCAGATTATAAGGGTGATAAAAGTTCTGAGATTCTGAGACCAGTACAGCTCAGAGGTTCAACTTTTTGTGTATAGCATTACATGAGTAAATATTTTAAATCAGACATTAGTCTTGTTGAGTCTAACATGAAAGTATAATGCCCAATTTCAAAGCTACAATTATAATAAATGTTGCTGTTATTCTTGTAGAATCACACAAAGTCCCTTATAAGCATGCAGTCAAATCCCATGCACATTAGTCAGAACTACATCCCATTATATCCGGTAGGACTCATTTGTATCTAAAAATCCACTGACATAGTATGCATATTGCAACAGAACTCCCTGAGAATGACTTGCAACTTACCTTTGAAATGTTACTTGATCGACTTGTTGAGCGCCCTGGAGATTTCTCATTCTGTTAAAAAAAATGTAAGGTTTGTTTAGTTTGGGCTAAAAGAGAAAATTAAAACTTACAAGTATTATTATTACTTTATCACTCCATTGAGAAGTTCATGCAATTCAGAGATTGTTGACTGGAATTCAAAGAAATACTTTCAGCATGGTGAAGAGCTCAAATGTACCCAGAAGGATTTCTAATTTTGCACTCTTTTAACAAAAAATCTTTATGCTATATTATAAACTAATTTTTGAAAGTCTGTACAGTTCAGAAGTGGCATCTCATAGTATGGAGAGCTACTGCCCAAGAAAGCCAAATCAGAGGTTCCTTAGTGCAATGAAATTAATTATGCATTTCTTTGGATCCTAGCCATTATTTAACAGACATAACAATTGAGGTTGATGATACAGAAAGAGAACATAAATGAGGAAAAAAAAAACCACGAAAAAAGAAAATGTAAAAAAAAAACCACAAAAAAAGAAAATTTTTACACAAGAAATGTCAAGGAAGAGAAATTTCCAACAGTTCAACTGTTACCAAGATCAAACAGGATCTGAATAGGAAGGAAAGGGACGCACTTTAATAAGTGTTAAGGTTCTAATGCCCCAAATACAGAACTATATAGAGATTACTAAAAAGTGTGAGAATGTGTGTAAGTAGAGGTTGATTCTAAATCTAACAAAAATATATTAAGATATTACCTGTATAATATGCAATTATCTAATAGCAAACGCATCACCACAAATTCATTGACTCAACACTTACTCAACCCATGACAAGACAGAGACAGTCAATTAGCAGAAATAAAACTTAAAATTTTTTTTTTACTGAGGAAGATAATGAAAGGGAATGCTGAAAGAGCTGAAGAACTGCAGGCAGATTGTAACATGAAAAAGATTGTCCTATAGATCAAACAAACAATGAATTAGAAAGATAAAATAAAGGATTTTGGACTGGGGAAAGAGAAATGGTCACAGAAGAAAGATTAAATAAATAAATTTGAAAGACTCAGCAATGTAAATCTCACTTTTTCCCTCTCTTGCCTTCCAAACAAATTAAAAAAAAAGAAACATGTAATAATTTCCTAAATGCTGTGTGATAGTGTAACGAACTGCCACCTGTTGATCCCAAATCCAGTAACTTTCCTTGCAACCAATATTGATTCAAAAGAAAGTTCATTTATTGAGAATAAGTGTACAGATCCAAAGCATTGCTAAGACTGAGCAAAAGTGCGCCAAAAGCTGTTTTTCTTACGCCCCCCCCCCCCCCCCCCTTACATCACCCTTAGTTCTTGGTCTCCTGATTCCCTTGCTGGCATGGCCTTGAGCATGCCAGAGCCTGTGATAAGGAGCCATCTGCTTTAAACAGTTTCTCATTCCTTCTCTCCCCCCCTCCTTTTACAATGGCAGAACCACAGCATGTAAAAAGCCATTTTTTAAACTAGCCATATAATAATCTATTATAAAAACTTGCGAGGATTCTGACAGATAGGCAGGTTTTGCAGAAGTGATAAGATTAACAGACAACCATTCATACCAAAATAAGATACTCACTTAACCATAACCATCTCTGCAGTTTTCTACTTATATGATAGATGACCTTATAGGCCTTCAGTGGAAGAAATGTGTCCATCTTGTACTTGTTAGACCTTTTAATGTTCAGTACCATCAACAATGGTATCTTGTTGGATCACTTAGAAGGTTTGGGAGCTGGAGGCACTATTTTACAGTGATTCCTCTGCTACCTAAATGGGTGGTTCCAGTCAGTAATCATAGGGGAAGAATTAGTGAGTTCTTAATCGGTCCATTGTGGGGGCCACAGAACTCATTACTCTCCTCTATATTATTTAATAGCTAGGTGAAGCCTCTGCAAGAGATCATCCATTGGTTCAAGTTTAAGTGCTAATGATGTTTGGGTTTATATTGCCATCCTGGGCTGAGCTGGAGATAGTATTAACAGCCTGAAGCAGTTTTTGGAGCCTGTCAAGATCTAGCCAGGGCAGAACAAACTCAAATGAAATCCTTCCAAGATTAAGTTGCTTTTCATTAATAAACATTGTGGAAATTCTGTAACAATGGTCCCAGTAATAACTTTGGACAGGATTGATTACAGTGCCCTTAATGGAGTTGAGTAGGAACAGGGGCCTGTGATTTAGGAGGTCCTTCTGGACTCACAGCTCCTGCTTAAACAGCAGATGGAAGCTGTGGCTAGAGAGGCCTTTGCCCAGCTCTGATGATGCACCAGTTGACTACTACAATACACTCTACATGGAGTAGCATTTGGAGATGATCTAGAATCTCCAATTAGTCCAGAAAGTGGTATTTAGACTGCTGGTGGAACAACCTTCATTACAGAGTAACACCAATTTTGAAGTCACCAAATTGGCTTCCTATTAGGTTTTGAGCCCAATTCAAAATGGTAATTACATATAGACTTGTTAAGAGTCCCTTCTTCTGAGGTTCATGGGATATGGCTGAAGCAGTAGTCCTTATATTCTGGGATATGAGCTACAGAGACTCAGACAGTGCTCGGGTCTCTTGGATTCAGAAGAACATAAAAACTTTCCAGAAAATCTTCAGATTATGACAACCATCCTTTTTCAACAAGCTTTTAGTGTAAATCACTGATTGGTACACAGGTATTCTTCTACGCATGTACATTTTGTAGTATTTTTAATTAGTTGTTATTTGATTTTTTTACATTACTTTTGATTTGTTTCACTTTGTTGCACATTACCCAGAATCAAAAGCAGCTAACCAACCAATTAATCAATCCATAAAAGCAGTATCACAAAAAGTACAACTGATAGTCAACGTGAATTTGTGTCATACCAGACCATTGGTCCTAACTATTCTCCTTTTTGACAAACAATTGTTCTTCAAGTTCTCAGACCAAGATGATTTTTTTTTCAATTGGAGATATACTGTAGACATTGAAACAAGCTTATAATCTCCACTACTTCTGAGCAATAATACTCAAACATTCTGCTGTGTAACAGTAATTGTCTCGAGTCTAGATAACTCTCCAAGAAATTCAGTCCAACAGAATTTCATGAGGCTTAATTCTAAGTGCTGTATCTATGCATTATTTGATTTATAGATAATTTTATATTTCACTCCTCTATTGCATTTTCATCATTCACCAACAATAAAAACCAATGCAAAATTTAAATGATTTTTTAACATTAAACTTTATGTAAAATGTACTAAAAGCAGGCAGATTCAACAGATAATGTATTATCTCAAGTAAAATTACACTGCCTTTGTAAATCATGTTTTCCTAAACAGGGAAACCTTAAAACTATACTGTATATATCATTACCCTTTGGATGGGGACTGGTAATGATCTGATTTGTATCCAGAAACAAAGTGGTGTGGCAAGTATTAAACTGTTAATTGCCTATTAGTTGGTACAGAAAATGATAATAAAATACAATAAACATCAAATAAAATTATTATCTCAGAATGAATAATACATATTTAAAAAGCTCTTTTGAAGTTTACCAGTAGAATTAAGCTTTAATCCACCAAAAGTAAGATAGTGGGATCTGAGCTAATTAATAGTAAAATAGTTTCAATCCAATGTTTATCCCTATTTAAGATGAATCAATAGAATACTTTCCACTGTACTATAAAAAAAGATTTATTGCAGTTTCATTAACAAGGGTCATTTCTATGTTTAAAAAACACAGCTATTTCTTCATTAAACTAGTGCACAAGGTTATGAACTGTTTTGAAACAGACTATAGCTACTTAAAATTAAGATAAACTATACAGCATCAATCATCTCCATGGACAAAACTAGAAGAAAATGCATTCTGTACTGGTATACAGAGAATTAAGTTTAAATTTGAAATATGTTGTCTATGGTATATTTAGACATTTCTTCAGAAGCCAAAGATGGAATGAACACAGTGCTTAATTACAATTTTACAAAACAGTAGGAGAGTCTTCTGATGGCACAGACTTTAAATTCAACTTGTGTCTCTTAGCTAGTTTAAAGCATATTTAGAGTAAAAGCCTATAAAGATATTATGGTTGAGGAAGGATTACTTTAACCATTCATGGACCCATTCCAAATTGAGTCTTTTATACAAAACACATTTAGGGAAAAATATTTCATCAATGCTGATGCAATATGATCTCCTAAGTGTAAGTCAGGGCTCCCCCAAACCACAGTCCAAGATAAGGTAAGAAATAATTTCTCCGATGCATTGACGTCTCAGTTTTAATTTGATGTTGTGCATTCTGTTCCACTGGGGGGAAAAAAGGATCTTCTTGGCACAAATGGTCTGTCTGAAGGACATAAATTGCCCTGATCTACTGTAAAAGCGGTAAGTTAGCCCTTATTTCCCTAGCAGTTACATAACACAGCTGTAGGATCAGATTGGAATAGGAATAAATGAGATTGTAGTTGGGTTATTACCCTAAATTGGGAAGGTAATCCAAGCAACCTGGTCCCTGTGCCTCATGAATTGAAGATATCCCAAATAATAAACTTGATACTGATGATAATGACTGCTGTGTATCTGATGAGTCCCAGTAAGGATGAAACTGGTCATACCCTGTCTCTTGTTGGTTAAGTAATGTGTAAAACCAGTCCCTTCTCCATTCCGTGGTGGAGTCATGGAACCTCCAGTATGAGAGCATGAGATAATAGTTACCTCTACTCTAAAAGTTCAAACAAGGAAGGTATATGCCATTCATAGATTATGCTGTGTAGAACCCTTCTTCTGTAATGGGCAGAAGGAATAACCTCGAGGAGCCGGAGGAAGAGCCACAACCAAGGCAACGGTCAGATAAAAGAAATCTGAGCCCAGGATAGTAACCTGAGTAAGTGACTCAGACAAGACCCTCCCTAATTCTCATGAAGGTAAAAGGAGAGAGGAGGGAAGCACATTCAGACTTGCAAGATTCTGTTACTATAACTTTTTAATAAAAGTAGTATTAGCATGCATAAGTTTGGTTTCCTAGTCTGGTCTATCTTGGAGGGCTGACAACAAATCTGAATGCATTTCCTCCCTCTTTCCCATTATTTTCATGAGAACTAGGAGGGTCTTGTCTGAGTTGCTTACTCAGGTTACAGATCTGCCCCAGACTCAGATTTCTTTTACCTGACTGTTGCCTTGGTTGTGGCTCTTCTTCCTGTTCCTCAAGGTTATTCCTTCTTCCCATTAACCTTCTGGAACAAATTAAGCACTACTGCTGCATTCAGCTAAGCAGGTGGACTACCTGCTAAAATGTCTTCATCAGCAATGATAAGCAGTACTAACTCATGTCTAGTCTATTTGGGCAGGTAGAATGTCAAGAAACTCAGGAGGGTAGCAAAGGGTGGGAAAAGCGCTTCCCATAGTGGCAGTAAAAAGATAGCATGACACATAGGCAATAATAAATACTTTCAACTATTACAGATTAGGATCTTTAGTTGAAAAGGTTCCTGGGAAAGGTAACAGAAAGAGCAGCCTTTACCTCATTAAGAAAGAAAGCCACTTGCGGTGTTAATTATTCAGCAGCATCGTATCTCCTCAAGGGTGGAGGAACAATAAGCATATATCTAGTAACTGATTCCAAGTTTAAGCTGACATCAACTTTAGAAATACACAGGGTAGAGATTGAATAATACTTTTATCACTACTTCCACCTCAAAGCCCCAAGGGGTGGATTAAAATAATGGCCACCAGTATCTTCTTCTAAAAGCGATAATAATCTCTGGTTTTTAGCCAAATGAAAATTTAGAAAGTCTTTATGTGATTTCATAGGTTTGGAATGCTTTTCTAAGACAAATTCTATTAGTGTCTCCTTCTGATTTCTTTTCATTTCAAACTGATAATTCTACTTAGTTATTTATTAATATTTAATCTATGTATTTAAAAATAATCTGCTTTTCAATTTTTTATATATTTTCGTTCAATGAAGCCCTTTTGAAAAACAATTATGGGGAAAGAATCAAAACTGACCTCCTATTTTACATCAGATTGCCCAAGTATTAAAGATTGGTATTTACTAGAAATATAAAATAGGTAGCAACTGAAAAGGGAAAGGAATCTTGTTTATAGCATTGTTTGACTGTGGGAAAAACAGTGACCATATTAATTTATTCTTTATTTATTACAGATATTTTTATGCCACTTCAGTCAATTGAATCTAAGTGGCTTACAGGACCATCAACATAAAATCATTCTTAATACAAACATGAACAAAAATACACATTAAAATAATAAATACAACTTATATAATCAAAACCTAATGCAATATAAAAGAATAACTATGTACATTGCACATAACTCTCCCAAGTATATTTATCCGTTAAATTTCTCAGTTCCCAAATGTTCCTTGAAAAAGCCAAGTCTTAACCAGTTTCCTGAACATCAAAAGTGAGATTAGGCAATGTTCAAATGTATTGATTGCTTTCTTAGAGACAGAAGATAGAAAGCAGTAGAGCTGGATGTAATCTGTATACTGATAAAATTCTATTCCAAAGTCCTGAATGACCTGCCCCAGCAATTTCACGTAGATGTTAAACTGCATAGGAGACAAAATAGAACTCTGTGGAACATAAAAGTCAATATAATAGTCTCCAAGCACCACCTCAAAAGATGGAAAACTACTACAAAGCAGGCCAGACCTACCAGAGGCTAATAAGGACACCATGATTGATGGTATCAAAAACTTCCAAAACATCTAAGTATATTAGCAAGGTTCTTATGTTTGTACAGCTAGTTTCTATGCAGGTAATTGACAAAGGTGACCAAAGTAGTCTCAGTACTATAACCCAGCTGAAACGGATGCATAAACTTGTTGAAAACTCAGACAGTTTTAATTGTCATACCTGAAAACAACCCACCTATAAGGTCTCTGTCTTTTTTTAGGATTCAGCATTAAGCCACAGACAACCCTATAATATATCATATGAAAATGTACATCTCTAAAAAAGTGCATAACTTTAGAAAGATGCTAACCATAAGAAAATAAAGGTGCTGGTGCTATATATATGTGTGTCCATGTATATGTGTGTATATAGTCACTGGAAATTTATGCGCAAAAATATACATTTTATATTTATATTACCCAAAGAATGAATACTGGTATATATTTATCATTAAATAATGACATATGCTGACAAATTATGCTATTATTATGTCAAGATGTCAGATACTCATATTAGAAACATCTTTTTACTATTACCATAATATAATTTCTATATTGTTCCTCTTTAGACATCTCTCTTTTTTCATGTTTTAATTTTTTATGGCATTCCAGGACATTAATGAATGCACTAATATATAGCAATCAAATCTGTGAAATAACTATGTGTGTCACATTCACTTTCTGCTCTTTCTTTGCTAATATCTAAATTACGTGACAATCATAAATTACTTGAAAGAATGTACCAATATTAGATTTGCATATCTTAACTATTAGCCAAAGGAGCTTTGCATTTGTTTGAAATTAATTCTGATGCCTTCCCTTCAAATGTTTATTTTTCCTCATCCTGGAAAGGTAGCAAAACAATTTTCTACAAAATATCCTGCAAGCTAGACTAAATCAGCTTAAATCCAATTTTTTTTAATCAAAATCTTTTCATCATATTCATCAGTGCAATATAAAAACCATACTCTGGAACCACCAGCTTTTTTGTTGGAAAAACAAAATGTGAAAATCAGTAGTGAGAGGACACGGTTCTTTTGTTCATGCAGGATGTTATTTGTAGAACATTGTTTCCAATGCTTTTCAAAAGAACACAGAAGTCTATATTTATTTAATAGTAGCATAGGGCATCAAACTACTTAGCACAACATTCTATATATGCTTAAACAAAATATACCAGAAATGAGCAGTTAGGAAAAAAAATGGTATGATATATATGTCTTGAACAAAGTTTGTCAATGTATAAGTTTCAGTATTTAGAATGAAAGCCTGTTACAAGGATCACAGGATTCCAGAAATGCAAAAATAATACTAAGCAATTTAGCATTTTTTCCCCAGCCATAGAAGCAACAAACAAATTGTTTACATCAGGGTATATGGATTAAACAGAAATTTACACACACACACATAAATATATCACACACACATATCAATATATATTTGACTATGATTCTTCTTTTCGTGTAAAGCTTACAATCAACATTTTGAAAAATTTGCTTGACTTCCCTCTTTTCACTTATGATTCAGTTCCATTTAACCTTATATTGCAGAGTACAATACAGAAAAGAATAAAAAGACATTTGTCTCCTCATGTATTTTATACCTTATTGACAGCTACACCCATGGGTCAGTTGTTTATCTATGCTCTGCAATGTATTACAGGTGAAACTCGAAAAATTAGAATATTGTGCAAATGTTCATTTATGTCAGTATGGCAACTCAAAGGGTGAAACCAATATATGAGATAGACGCATTACATGCAAAGCGAGATATGTCAAGCCTTACTTTGGTATAATTGTGATGATTATGGCGTACAGCTTATGAAAACCCCAAATTCACAATCTCAGAAAATTAGAATATTACATGACATCAATAACACAAGGATTGGAAATAGAACAATATCGGACCTCTGCAAAGTATAAGCATGCATATGTACTCAGTACTTAGTTTGGGCCCCTTCTGCAGCAATGACTGCCGCAATGCGGCGTGGCATGGATGCTATCAGCCTGTGGCACTGCTGAGGTGTTATGGAAGACCAGGATGCTTCAATAGCGGCCTTCAGCTCCGCTGCATTGTTCGGTCTCATGTCCCTCATCTTTCTCTTGGCAATGCCCCATAGATTCTCTATGGGGTTCAGGTCAGGCGAGTTTGCTGGCCAACCAAGCACAGTAATCCCATGGTCATTGAACCAGGTTTTGGTACTTTTGGCAGTGTGGGCAGGTGCCAAGTCCTGCTGGAAAATGAAGTCAGCATCCCCATAAAGCTCGTCTGCGGAAGGAAGCATGAAGTGCTCCAAAATCTCCTGGTAGATGGCTGCATTGACCCTGGACTTAATGAAGCACAGTGGACCAACACCGGCAGATGACATGGCTCCCCAAATCAACACAGACTGTGGAAACTTCACACTGGACTTCAAGCATCGTGCCTTGTGTGCCTCTCCATTCTTCCTCCAGACTCTGGGTCCTTGGTTCCCAAATGAGATGCAAAAGTTGCTCTCATCAGAAAAGAGGACTTTGGACCACTGGGCAACAGACCAGTTCTTTTTTTCTGTAGCCCAGGTAAGACGCTTCTGATGTTGTTTGTTGTTCAGGAGCGGCTTGACAAGAGGAATACAACATTTGAAGCCCATGTCCGGGATCCATCTCTGTGTGGTGGCTCTTGATGCACTAACTCCAGCCTCAGTCCACTCCTTGTGAAAGTCCCCAACACTTTTGAATGGCCTTTTCCTGACAATCCTCTCCAGGCTGCGGTCATCCCTGCTGCTTGTGCACCTTTTTCTACCACACTTTCCCCTTCCACATAACCTTTATTGATGTGCTTTGATACAGCACTTTGGGAACATCCCACTTCTTTTGCAATTCCCTTTTGGGGCTTTCCCTCCTTATGGAGGGTGTCAATGATGGTTTTCTGCACAACTGTCAGGTCAGCAGTTTTTCCCATGCTTGTGATTCCTACTGAACCAGCCTGAGAGACCATTTAAAGGCTCAGGAACCCTTTGCAGCTGTTATGGATTCATTAGCTGATTAGAGTGGGACACTTTGAGCCTAGAATATTGAACCTTTTCACACTATTCTAATTTTCTGAGATTGTGAATTTGGGGTTTTCATAAGCTGTATGCCATAATCATCACAATTATACCAAAGTAAGGCTTGACATATCTCGCTTTGCATGTAATGTGTCTATCTCATATATTGGTTTCACCTTTTGAGTTGCCATACTGACATAAATGAACATTTGCACAATAGTCTAATTTTTTGAGTTTCACCTGTAGTGTTTACATTTTCTAATTTGAAAGACAAATTAGATTTATTCTAAAGACTTATTCTAAAGTCAAACTGAAATCAACCAGGTCATATTAACTGGTGAACGATAGTCAATCAACATTTTAGAAAGACTGGCCAAGTACTTGACCAACAGCCAAAAGCATTTCAAAAAGAAAAGAATATGAATTAAATACATAGATATAAAGTGCCTCTTCATGTTTAGCACTAAAAAAGCATCTTGTCTTGCCTGATTATTCTGAGTACGTACATTTTGGATCTTTTTATTCAAACATACTTGGAGAAGCATGGGGTCACGCTGTACTTGATTGAATTATATTATTCAGAAAAACAAATTGAGAAAAAAAAAATCTACGACTGCAAGCCAGATAGAAATGTTTGCAATTTCTGTATTTTGTGAGTTAATACAGTCTTTCTGTGTGACATACTTCATTAAATAGTTTTATTTTACACTTACCATCTGTTAACAAAATGTTTGTAGAACAGAACTGATCATTAATATTATTTTATTATTTCTCTTCTTATAACAATTCATTAACTCAGCATCTCCTGCACCCCTACTTCCAAATTCCAAAAGTATTGAAGAACCACATTCATTTCAGAAAAGCATGGAGAAGAAACCTCTATGAAAGCTGGCATTGTAAAAAGAAAGTCTTTAAATTCAGAAGAGAAGTATCCATGGAAAGACATAACATTGGCAGTGCAAGCCTGACTGCTTTAGTATGAATACACTTTTTTTTATTCTAGCAACCAATGGCTCCATAGAAAGCATGGCCAAATGTGAAGACTGATTCCTTTTATAACAAATTGAAGAGGAGCAGTTGGCAGCAGAAATAGGCTGGTGTCAGAAGAGACAAGCCAAGGAAGCTTTGCCTTTGTAGTGACCCTATGCTATCCATTGCACATATTTTTATAAAGCAGTATCTCTTTTGCAATGTGTAGTGATGTAATACTCGATCTTGCCAATGCCATCTGTATCTGTTTGGCTTCTCTCTATCTGGCTTAGAAACTGGTAATAAATTCTTCCAAATTTCAAAATACTGAAGCATTACTGTTTGGGATGTTTGTGTAACAGTTTTTAAAAGTCTGACATCTAAATATTCATATTTAGCTTTTGCAATCTGCACTGTAGTTATTTATACATATGAGAAGCATCTTCATTGGGACATGCCACCAGACCACATAGCAAAGGAAACTATGGCACAATTTTAGATTAATGTCCAGATTGGTATAATCCAATCTGATTGATTGATTGATTGATTGATCTATCTATCTATCTATCTATCTATCTATCTATCTATCCATCCATCCATCCATCCATCCATCCATCCATCCATCCGGCTTGTATGCCGCCCATCTCCCCCAACGGGTGACTCTGGGTGGCTCACAATAAAAAACACAGTTCTCTCCAAGATGGCTAAAAACTATAAATAATTAAAAACATATTAAAATACCCTAAAAAACCTCCTCTAATTTTTGGCCCTAAAAAAAACCCTGTAAGATGCTGGGGGGGGGGGGGGGACAACCCATCATCCCACCAACCATCTCCACAGGTGCTTATTCTGTACTTTGCTGGGTATATCTTTTGCTTGTACAGATTATGTCCAGATTTTCAATTTAATTTGCTTGTCTGTTTAATGGCAGAGGATGGTGGAACTAATTTTTTTTAAATAAACAAGATGGCTGGGTAAAAGTGCTATACGTTTGCATTCCATGATTACTTATCTATTCCAAGAAGCATTGAAACTGACCTCTGGCACAAAGCCCCATACTTCTATGGGCTTACAGGGAACTTTTGTTATAAAAAGAAAGAAAAAAAAATCACAGCCTTGGCCACCTTGTATATATGCAACACTGAACCAATGTTTTAATGTTCCTGCTAGCACTCATACCACTATTGTTCCTTTAGAAATGAAAAGCCTGAATCTGCTCCTAGCAGTTACTGTGGTAGAATTCATTGGTATCTCTATTTCTAAGCATGTCTGCTCTACTGAGTTCTACTGGACTTCCTTTTAGGCAAATATACAGAAGATTTTACTTAACTGATTTCCTCATTTTATGCCAAAACAAATACAGCAAACATATCAACAAAAACCATCCACATACTTGGTCATTTATATTTCTCCTTGATGTTTCAAATTAAGTTATACATCAAATATTCCCATATTAATTTGATATTTACTGCATTTTCTATAACTCAGTTATGCAGGTATTTGATTTTCAACCAGGAAGACACAAATTCTAATTGGAATTGACGCCTCAGCTGTGTTACACTGTCAATACCATCATTCCCATCAAAACACTGATTAGGCAGGGTAGACATTATGATGGCTGTAGCACAACCTATCCAGGGGCACCAGATTGCAGAAGGCTGCCATATTAGGAAGAAGAATCAATTTCTTCAAGTGTTTAAAAAATGCTTTCTTTATGGAATATCTTAATCTTTCTTCATGATACATTGTGTTGTGTAAACTGGCTCTATAAAAGAATGGACTTTATGGACTTTTTGCATAAAAAAAATGAGCTTATGATTTATGGTTTTGATGATCAGATAGGATAGATTATAGAAAGAAGAGAGTCATGATGCAACTTTATAGTGAGAGAGGTTAAAATATAATTGTACTTATTACTGTAGTGAAGAAGAGTAGAAGCCACTTTTTAATATCCTTTTTTTGTATCTTTTTTTCTTTTTTCTATTTTTCTTCTACTTTTTTTCTTTCTGCACTTTTAGCTTTTTTTCTCCCTTTCTCTTTCTTTTTATTCTATTTAGTTTGTATTAGTTCTTATTATTGTTAAAACTTTCAATTAAACTTATATAAAAAGATTAGTGCAGCATAATCAGAGAAAATACTTCAGTCCAAGTATAATATAGGTTTACTTATTTATTTATTCAACTTATAAGCACCTAACTGCAAAATCAATTCAAGGCAATATACAAAATATTAAAAATACACCATAAACCCATACAAAAAGAAAAACAATAATGCTTATTTGTTTCCACATATCTCTAAAAATATCTTAACAAGCACACTAAATTATTTGGACTTGTTGCATCCCATGTTTTAATAAGCACTAATCTAGGTTGTAACCCAGCCATGCACATGCGTGCTGCTCCCAAGCCCAGATAAATAGAGTTGAGGAGAGACCTGGTGACCTACCTTGTAAAAACCTTGCAAGAAAATTTTATGGAAAGACTCTCAAATGAACCAGAAATGGTAGGACCCCCAGGTCAGAAGGTACCAAGCTACTGGGGAAGAGCAAGGACCTGCAGTGAGTAGTCAAGGCATTAATGATGTGCCTGGGGTAAATCCAGCTGCTGATATAGCCATTGGTGAAAGCAAGGGTCTGCACTGCACAAAGATGCATCAGATAGCAATGTGGAATGTCTGAGGAATGAGCCAGGATAAACTGGATATCATCAAATGGGAGATGGCCAGGTTGAAAACTGACCTCCTTGGCGCCAGTGAACTACACTGGATGACCAACAGCTATTTCCAATCTGAGGGATTCACTATCTATTACTTGGAACATGACACCAGGAAAACAGATGAGAAGCAAGAAACTTGCCTAAGTAGTGGAAAGCTTTTTGACAGTTTATTATCACATTATGACCTTCACAGTTGTCCAAGTCCACGCCCCAACAACTGATGCAATGGAGCTTGAAATAAACAGTTTCTATGTCAGCATCAAAAAAACTCTGAAGCAAGTGCCCAAAAAGACATTGTTTACATACTGGGCGGTTTCAATACAGAAGTTGTCAGCCAAGAAGAAACAGGCATCACTGGCAGCTTTGGACTTGGGAGAGAAATGACGCAGGTGATCATTTGGTTCAATTTTGCAATGAAAATTGTTTTTGAATCATTAATACTTGGTTCAAACAGCATAAGTGTTGCTTATACACTTCACCAAATAAACTGCACCAAAATCAGATGAACTACCTCCTATGCAGCCATTGACGGTCCAGTTCAGTCCTCAGTGTCAAGACATATCCAGGTGCCGATTGTGGTTCAGACTATAAATTGTTGGTGGCTAAGATCAGAACCAAATTGTGCAACATCAAAAAGACAGCACCACCAAAGAAATTTGACATCACCAAAATCCCTTCCACGTATGAGGTGAAATTGAGGTGAAAAATAGGCTTGAACTGCTGGACACTGCTGAGAAGATGCTGACGAACTGCGGCAGGAAATTAAATCAACCATCATTGGAACATCTGTTGAACACATAGCATACAAGAAGCCAGAGAAAAAGTGCAAGTGATTCTCAGATGAAACCATCAGAATAGCTGAGCAAAAAAAAAGCAGCCAAAACAGCAGGCAAACAGGAGGAAGCAAGGAGATTGAATGTGGATTTCCAAAGAGCAGCAAGGAAAGACAACGAAGTTTACTGGGACCAGTGTTGCAAGCAGCTAGAAAAGGACTGCATGAAGGACCACACCAGGAATGCATTTATGCAAGTTAAAAGGATTCAAACATCATTTCCTGCTCATAAAAGCACCATCAAAAACAAGCAAGGGAAAGAACAGTCTGACCACCAAAGTGTAAAGAACAGATGGTGAAAATATACAGAAAAGCTGTATGCCAGCAGCAAAGAGGCTCAGCCTTCTCAGGATGATGAGGAAAGGGTGGCAGAAACAGAAGCAGTCATCCTTCAGGAAGAAGTCATGTGGGCAATGAGCCAACTGCCAAACAACAAAGCCCCAGGTGTTGATACCATCCCCACAGAATTGCTGAGGCCTGTACCACCCACAACCATCACAGACTTGTGCCAGAAAATTTGGGAAATGAACACATGGCCACAGAATTGGAAATTATCAATGTTTGTTCCATTGCCAAAAAAGGGTGACTCCAAGGATTGCTCCAGTTACTGCACAATTGCCCTCATCCCTCACACTAGGGATCTCCTTAAGATCATACAACAACATCTAGCACCAACCATCAAAAGAGAATTACCAGCTGTTCAAGCTGGCTTCAGAAGGGGTCGTGACACTCATAACCATACTGCAAATCTATGCTAGATCATGGAAAAATCTTAAGAATATCAAAAGAACATCTACATCTGCTTTACTGACTACAAGAAAGCCTTTGATTGTGTCAATCTTGACAAGCTATGGACAGCTTTAGAAGACCTGGAAGTGCCAACACATCTGGTTATGTTGGTGCAGTCGCTGTACACAAATCAGGAAGCCACTGTGTGAATACCATATGGAGACACTGATTGGCTCAAGATAGAGAAGGGAGTGCAGAAAGGTTGCATTCTTTCACCTTTCTTATTCAACCTTTATGCTGAAGTGATCATGAGGAAACTAGAAGTTGAAGAATCAAAAATCAGAGTAAAGATTGGAGGAAAGAACATCAACAATCTTCAATATTCTGATGACACAACTCTTCTCTCAGAAAACAAGGAAGGCCTGAAACATCTGATCAAAAGGATTAAAGAAGAAAGTGAGAAATTTGGCCTCTTCTTGAACATCAAAAAGACCAAGCTCATGACCACTGCAAGGAATGGAAATGTCAAAATAACTATTGACAGTGAAGAGATTGAATCCATGCAAGAATTCACTTTTGTAGAATCTCAGATTGATCAAAGCAGTCAATGCAGTCCAGAACTAAAGCATCGATTCACACTGGGTTGCACAGCAATGATGAGCATGAAGTGAGTATGAAAAAGCAAGGACATCAGCCTAGCAATTAAATGCAGATTAGCTCACACTATCGTGTTTCCCATAGCTACCTATGGCTGTGAAAGTTGGACCATTAAAAAAACTAGACAAGAAGAAAATTGACTCATTTGAGCTGTGGTGTTGGGGAAGGCTCCTGTGCATTCCTTGGTCAGCAAAGGTGACAAACAAGCATGTATCGGAGCATATAAAACCAGACATATTGCTGGAGGGTAAAATCACAAAATCCCACCTTACTTATTTCGGCCATGTCATGTGATCAAACTCATTGGAAAAGGCAGTTATGCTAGGAATGGTCAGTGGTAAAAGGAAACAAGGCTGCCAAAAAACATGGTGGCTAGATACCATTAAAGCCGACACCAGCTAGAGCATAAAACAACTAAAAGAAGCCATACAAGATCAGAAAATATGGCGAGAGCTGGTCCATAGAATCACCGAGAATTGGACACAATTGAATGGATAGCGTTGTCAGTCTAGGTTCAAAGGGACTGTGCTCCATAGCCTTATTTAGTCATTTCCTGTTCATGTGACTAGTGTCTGCTGAAGGAGACCATTACCTTGCTACATGTATCTGGTATCCAGGGGTCAGAAGCTTAACTGCATAAGAGTATCTACCAATGTATAGATGCTTTTTCTATGATCAGCTAGATTCTAGATTACAGTAGTAAAATAACTTTTTATGCTCAGCAACTTCCTTCTGTAGACATGCCCTATGCATAGAAAAAGGACACAGGAATGCCAGGTAAGTGATTCCTGAGATAGATTTAACTTTCCACCTCATGTGATTGCTAACCAAATGAAGTGGAAGCAATTGAATGAAAATGCCTAAAAAAAATATTATTTTGCACCAATCTGTTTTCACAATCAGTAGTATCTAACAGTATAAATATTTGTGTTTTTTATATTCTTATTTTATATCCAGCCCTTTTAAAATACAGCATCAATACATGCAAACATTATGTGGGAATTGCCATATTTGTATAAATTGTGGGCATTTATACAGCATTTTCTCTGAATGAAAAATATTAAATTTTATTCATAATTACAGAGTACATTGTCTACATTTTCTGAATGGCAGAGCAAACTTATGCATTCTGTCAAATTATAGAGATATACAAATAATTTGAAACAATTTAGGATTGTTTAATTTGGACAGAATTCTATAAAACCCTTTGCACAAGACAATGTTGCAACACTGGAAACAAGCATTACACTAACTCTTCTTGATTACATTATATTACATTAGTATTAAATATGATTGTTTCAATTCATAACTTACAATATTTATATGCAATCATTATATTAATGCTTTACTACCTAAATTATAAAATAAATGTGTACTGTAATTTATATTTGGCAACATTTCTCCAATAGCTGACAAGCTACTAACCTGCCATAGCAAATCTTTAAAAAAAAAAAAAATCTCAGGACAAGTAAAACCATTCATGAATTGACATACAATGTCATCCTCACTCCCCACCCCCAACAGTCTCTATCATCTAAAGTGTATGGTGAAGGGTAAATGCAAATAAAGAATCTTCTCTTCCCCGTTCATGGCCTATGGAAACTATTTATTATGATCAAACATTGACCTGACTCTCCATTAAGATGCTGCATTTACCGAGCTATGGTAGCAAATGAGTCACATAAGCAAACTACATGCTGATCTCCATGGCAACCAGGTTATAGACTCTACCAATATAACTACTAAGTCCAAGGTTATTCCTTCTTTCTCTCCAGTTGGGATAAATGTAAAGAAAGGCTTAAAACTTCGATGATTAGCTATTCAGTGTGAGATTAGCTTTAATAACAAGATGGCTTCAACTTGAAATGTAATTAAATAAAAGATTAGGACACTATTTCTTCTACATAAGATATAATAGAAGTACATCATTGTAGTTTGATTCATCATGATGATCTCAATCTTTCCAGTTAAGGGAATATAATTGAATTGTAATTTTTGCTTAATATATAGTTAAACTATAATCCTAGTAATCCCACATATACTGTTACACATTAGTAAATCCTACTGAACTCAGTAGAAGTGATATTTGAATACTCCTTTTACAATTATGAATTCTGGGGAAAAATGTTTGATAATGCAGTAGAGAAAAATCATCTGTACTGTGGTCACATCATGCAAACTATGGATTTATATTACATGCAAAAAAAAAATCACAAAGAAGAAGGGAGATACAGCTTGCACATATACAACTGGGCTTAACATGGGATAAGAAGACGCAGTAGCAAGCTGTAGTTTGCCTATGATCAGAAGCTTCTAACTTCTTCTCAACTGATTGGAGACCATGAGTGAAGCAAGCAAGCATGCTACAAATAAATCTACATATGCTTGTTTGTCATTAATCTTTCAGTGCAATAGGAAATGGTAGGAGTTTTCTATTAAAGGAAGAAATGCTTTATATTATGATGAGCAAAATGGAGAATTCCCAGGAATATTCTGTTTTTCTCCAAAACTTGCCACTTATCCACTTGAATGGGCCAATCCAAGCTTTCAAGCAATAGTTCATACATTTCTGGAAATGTAATTTCTAGATATAGATCAATTCTATGTCTAAAATGCCACATACCACTTCTTGCTCTAGAAGAGAGATTTCCATAAACATATCATGCAACATCTACAAGTTTGAATTGGCTCACTGCAAAGGAAAAATGGTGTACACTGGGAATGGACTGCAGAACTTTGCACTTAACTATTTTAAACGACAGGAATTTACAATATAATAGCAGAATCTCATGTTTTCATTGCTTTCTGGATACAGTAGAAATCACAAAAAATAGTAATGCAGTCCAATATGAAGTATTGTCCTCAGATCTCAGTGCAACTACTTTTTCCATCACCCCATCTTGTTTTTATTTTATTTTTACTCTTTTGATAAGGGTAATATGTACAAGTACCTAGTGCTTCTGTAGTGTAACAGAAAGGTTATATACAGTATATGTATATGCTGGTATTGGTGGGAGGGGAGAAGTCTAGCCCTAGGTCCCTACAATGTGGGGTGCCTCAGGGCTTGAGTTCATCCATTCACACAGGATGTGGTATCATCAGTATGCAGGTGATACCCTGCTGTACATGTCCACCCTTAACTGGACAGGTGATGCTGTTCCGTGCTGACTCAGTGCCTGGAGACAGAGGATCTGGATCTGGAGGAATTGGCTACAGCTCAACCCTAGCAAGACAGAGTGGCTTTTGGTTTTGGCCCCCCTGGGTCTAGTGATGTGTTATCTTTGACTCTTGATATGGTAGTACTTCCCCAGATAGAGCTAGTATGCAATTTGGGCTTGAGGCTCCTGGTCAAGGAGTAAGTGGCAGCCATGACTGGGGATGGATGGTGGACTTTGCACAGATATGTCTTGTGTACCAATTGTACCCATTCCTGGACTGGGAGGCTCTGCTCACAGTGACTTACACCTTGGTCATGTCCTGGTTGGACTATTGCAATGGGTCTACATGGGGCTGCCCATGAAGACCACTTGGAAATTACAAGTAATCCAGAATACAGCAGCTCACGTGCTAATGGTGCCTCTTGTTACACCATTGCTGCACAAACTGCAATGGCTCCCAGTTTCTTTCCAGGTGCAATTCAGGGTGTTGGTTATCACTTTTAAAGACCTACATGACACAGGCCAATTTATTTGAGGAACCACCGGTCCCTGAGGGTATCTGCCCATCCCACTATATTAGACTAAGTAGACAAGCTCCAGGTCCCTTCCCTCATATGTTGCCATCTAGTGGGAAGCATGCTTTTTCAACAGCAGCCCCTGCTCTATAGAATACCCTTTCCCTTGAGATTGGCAGGTCCCCACTCTCTTAACCTTCTGGAAAGACATTAAGAGCTGGCTTTTCTCCCAGGCACTGGAATAGTAAGGTTAGTAAGGACTGTATAAATGAATGGCTGTACTGCAGTTGTTGGACTGGGTTCCTGTTTTGGTTTGTTGTATTGTTTTTATTGTGGTTTTATTATTATTGCTGTTAGTATGTTAGAAATTAAAATTATGGGATAAGGGGGCAAAAAAAGAAGAAGCTAAATTTAGTTCATACCTTCACTATACCACTCTCCATACCATTTTATCCAGGCAAACCATCTTTGTTTCCCCCATACTCCTACACTGCTTCATACACTGCCTTTATTTTTTAACTCCTACCTCTCTCAACACAATGTTCTTTCTCTTGACCCATTCACTCTTCCTTATTTTTTTTTTTTTCAATTTCATCTTCTCTTTGTGATTTTGGCTGTACAATTAAACCACTTAAAGTACTTCTATATTCAGTCTGCACCTATTCGTTCTTAATCCTTATTTTACCATATACTTCTTAAATACCCTATTCCCACTCTATTCAATTTATTTTAATGTTTCTCCTGATATATCCCATTCTCACTTCAGTTAACACAATAAGCAGAAGTGCATTCTTCTACCACTATTTTTTCTTCTTTCAGGGAATACTCTGAAAATCTGAAAGACTGACAGTCTGAAGGGCCTTGTGGGTGAAGGAAAGGGTGCAACTGGGGCATTAGATGTATAAGCAACAGCTGAGAGTCCAAAAGGACCCTCAGTTTGTACACAGTCCCGAATGGAGAAGTACAACCCCACTGAGAGCCAATGATAGAATACCTCCAGATCTGAGAGGCCCAAAACAGACAAAGCCACTTGGTCTTGTCAGGATTGAGCCTGAGTCTGTTCCTCTCTATACAGACCCATACAGTCTCCAGGCACTGGTTAGGACTTTGACTGTACCACTCAACATATATAATCCACATATTGATAATACCACATCCCAAACTGGGGCATGACCTCACCCAGAAATTTCATGTAGATGTTAAATGAAAGAGGAAAGAATGTTGAGCTTTGTAGCACCCCACAAGTGAGGATCCATGGGCATGATTTCTTCCCACTTGTCAATACTGATTGAAACCGGCCACAGAGAAAGGAGAACTATCATAAAACTGTGCCTTCCACCCCCAACTCCTGAAGCCAATCTAAAATGATATTGTGGCTGATGGCATCAAAAGCTGCTGAAAGATCAAGGATTAGAAGGCTGGACACACCACCCCCATCCTACCTCTGTTACCAGTTATCAACAAACACAACTAATGCTGTCTCCATACTAAAATCCAGCTTGGAACCCAACAGAAACAGATCCAAATGATTTGATTCCTTCAGGGTCTTCTGAGCATATGCCGGACTACCTCCTCCACCACTTTCTCTAGAAGGAAAGGTTGGAGACTGGATGATAATTGTCCAGAACCATTGGGTCCAGTAATGACATATTGAGGAGAAGAAACACCACAGCCTCCTTCAAGGCTCAGGGAACCTTGAGGAACCACCCCCTCTCTCAAAGAAGCTATCAGAACATAGAACTAGATGGCTTTAACCATACAGGAAGGACCTGGATCTAACAAACAGGTAGCTAATCCTGTCCATTTCCTTGTGAGTCACAGAATCAAGCTTGGTCCAGATAACTACACAAAGCCTTGCCCCGGGCACATCAACTGGACCTGTCCAGTTGGAGTCCAACTCTGAGTGAATGTGAGTGACTCAAATAGCAAGAATATTTATCACAGCAGTCCTGCAGATGGTCCTGCAGCCTGGCCTCCCCAGCAGGGTTCAGGTCACCCTAAACAGGGCTGCCTGGTGGCTATCGACAGATAAAATAAGGGCAGAAAAATAAGAATATTTTGCTACCCTTATCATTACCATGTAATCCCTAATATGGGTTCTGACTTGTGCTTGATTGGCTTATTCTTTGTCTTCCTCCAATGGAGTTCCAAGCCTTTCTTCTTGGGCTTCATTTCCCAGAATCCTCAGGAAACCAATGTATACCCCAGGATATGCATAGGGGCATTCTGTACCCATTTCAGGCCATTGACCATGTCTCAGGGAACCCCCAAGCTCCCTTTAAACCCAACCAAGTCCACCAGTTGTCTGGGACTGGCCTGTTTAATGGGCCCTGTCCTCCTGTGGGTGGGGTGGCAACAGCAAGCTGAAAAGCAATCATAAATTTATCTGACCATGGTAACAAACTAGTTATATCCTCCAAAACCAGGTCATAATCCAACTGCCCCAAGAACAAAACCAGGCCTAATGTGCAATCTCCAATATGCATCGAGCCTCAAAGACCTGGAATAGGTCCATAGTTTCCACGATGGCCACAAACTCCTGAGACTCAACATTGCCAGGTGGAAAACTGAAATCTCCAAGAGCCATAAGCCTTGGGTTCTCAACCACTAGCCCAGCAATGGAATCCAGTAGTTCAGGCAGGAAAGGTGCTGTGCAACAGAGAGAGTACAAAAGCAACAATCCCATCTGTTGTGTCATGGGGGGAAAAAACACAATCTTCTACAATATGAACCAAAGCAATGGAGATCCCAAAGAAAGTTTTTTTTTTTTAATTGAAATATCCTAATACAGTGATCATTGGGTTCCTAACCAAACTGAGAGCCCCAGAAAATATATTGACAAAGAATTATATAGGAGATAGAAAAAGTACATCAATAGTCATGAATAAATTATTATATTTGCATAAGCAAGAAAAGTCCCCAACTCTATATTAGCAATAAGGTAGTCAGCCTACCCAGCTTTGAGGCTGGCACCTCAATCTTCTCATCAAACCCTGATCTATATACCTTTCTATTTTATAAAGTGACTTTTTTCTATACTTCTCCCCAAAATGCAATCTGTACCTTATTATCCACCAACTGCCTCATTACTCAGGGACACTTTAAACTTTACAGTTTCAAAGGGCATCCTGAATCCCAAAAACTTTCTTAGTTCTACTCAGATTTCTATGGACAAAGATGATTTAATCATAAAAAATCAAAATCTTAACTAAGCATTGGTGAAAATATTGACTGTAGCAGTGAAATGATAATTTATAAAGTAAAACAAAAATAGAGTATGAGCAATTATAATTATCAGACCCAAAGCCAGGAGCACATAACATTTCTTGCTTCTTGTTTAGTCACAGAAATCTCTAGTCAAAGATAACTCTTTATCGTCCAGGTTTTATGAATTTCAGTGAGGCAAAAGCCAGTTAGACACACTTGAAAACACTGCAGTATGAAAAGAGCAAGTAGAACGATCTATCCAACTGCAATTGGATTCTTGAACAGTAAGTCATTATATTAATAGAGCATGAGTAGCCATTCTATTATTAGAAACACTATAGCCACAATCATTTGATATCAAAATAGACTGAAAAAGGGTTTGGCCTGAATCTTTGTTAAAGTGCACTAAATCGTCTGATTTACTACTGGTATTATTGTTTTAAAAATCAACAACTCTTACGTAGAGTGAAGTTATTTATTTTTCGCAACTTGGGAGAAGCAGATTTCTTCTATCAAGGCTTAAGTAAACAAGATTTGGGGTAGTTCAGTTTACCTTAAGCTGTTTACCTTAAGCTGAAGGACACCATAAATGGTCATGTATATACCTACATTTAAAAGTGACTGTTCGTCATACTGATTCCTCTGTCAATAAAACTGAACAAGTCAGGCCATGGATATCAAACTTCAAAAACATATGCCAGGCTATCCCACCTCCTTTACATGGATAATCTGAAGCTATATGGAAAAACACCATCTGAAATAGAATCATTGCTCAACACTGTCCACATATACAGCCAAGATATTGCAATGGAGTTTGGACTGGACAAATATGCCACCCTTACCACCAACAGGGGAAAAATAGTGAAAACTGAAGGAATCAAGATGCCCAATGGAAATAATATCAAGCGTCTGGATGAGGAAGATCACTACAAATACCTGGACATCCTTAGAGCTGACAACATCAAGCACATTGAAGTCAACAAGAAGGTTACTAGTGAATACATCAGAAGAGTAAAGAAGATCTTAAGGTCCAAACTGAGTGGAGGAAATACCATCAAGGCAATTAACACATGGGCAATTCCAGTCATTAGATACAGAGCTGGAATAGTGGACTGGACCCAAGTAGAACTAGAAGCCCTGGATAGGAAGATCATAAAAATAATGTCAATGAATCATGCCCTTCATCTACACAGTAATGTTGACAGACTCTACTTACCAAGGAGCATAGGTGGGTGTGGAATGTTGCCAAGTGCACCAGACAGTTGAAGAAGAAAAAAGGGCATTGGAACAATATCTGAAGGACAGTGAAGAAGATGCACTGAAGCTAGTACACCATGAAGGCTTACTGAATATTGAAGAGACCAAACTGGCCTACAAGAAAGACTAAATGAAGAATAGAAAAGGGACATGGCAAGACAAAGTATTACATTGCCAGTACACAAAAAAACTAGCAGGCAAAGCAGAAAACAACAAGACCTGGCAATGCCTAAGAGCAGGGAAGTTGAAGAAAGAGACAGAGGGGCTAATTCTGGCTGCAGAAGACCAAGCCTTAAGAACAAATGCATACAAAGCCAGAATTGAGAAGACAGCAACAGACAGCAAATGTCGCCTCCTCAAAGAAGCTACAGAAGCAGTGGATCACCTAGTTAGTACTGCAAGAAGACTGCACAGATTGACTACCGACAACAGCATGACAAAGTAGCAACAATGGTGCATTGGAATATCTGCAAGAAATACCATTTGCCTACAAGCAAGAACTGGGTGGACCACAGAACAGACCAAGTAATAGAAAATGAAAAAGCTAAAGTGCTCTGGGACTTTAGCATTCAAACAGACAAGCACCTGCCACATAACACTCCAGACTTAACAATTGTTGATAAGAAAGACAAAAAAGTCTCGATAGTGGCCATTGCAATGCCTGGAGACAGCAGAAAAAAAGAGAAAGAACTGGAGAAAATCACAAAATACAAAGGCCTGCAAATAGGAATAGAACAAGTGTGGCGAAAGAAAATAAAGATAGTACCAATAGCAATAAGTGCCTTGGGTGCAATCCCAAAACATCTGGAGTACCACTTGAAGGCCATCAGCATTGACAAAATCACCATTAGTCAATTGCAAAAGGCAGCTTCACTTGGAACAGCTTACATCCTGCGACGATACCTTTAACACCATCAAACAACAACATCTACCTATCCCAGGTCCTTGGGAAGGATGCAGTGGGTGGATAAAAATGGCAAATCCAGTCTAACCATCTGGCTGACTGTGACTATAGGAATATCTCTAAGTAAATATATTAGTTTTGAAGCAATATTCATTTTTATTATATTTATATTTCCCCATAAACTCATTGGAGCTTTTAGCTATCTTTAAGCATCAATTTTCATGTGTAATTAAAATAAATGATAAATTTAAAGCCACAAGTGAAGAAAGAACCCTTGGGAATAATTTCCACAAATTATTAAAAGCATCCACAAGCATCAAAACCTCCTTTAAAAAAAAAAAACATTTATTATAAATTTAAATCAAGACATTAGGGCTCATGGAGAGCCAATGGTATGATATATGATACATTTCTGATTTTTTGGACAATACCATTATGTTTCAGTATAAAAGACACACACATTAATAAAACAGAATAGGTTATCAGGATGTAATAATAATTTATGTTCTATTCCAGGCTGAAATGTCATAAATCTCTCTAATAAGGCAGGCCAAAAGTTTCCACAGGACTTCTTAATAGATGAAGAAGAAATTATAACAATCCCAGTGAAACAAGCAAAGAACCACATCTTAGAAAATCACATTCTTCAAAAATTCAAGTGTGAGATCATTAACATTACTTGCAAGATTTTTGAATGTACAGCCAAAATACCAATTAATAATCTCAGATTAAGATTATTAAAATGATTGTTTTATAAAACTAAATTGAATTGAATGCATAATTGAAGAAGATATCATCTGTAGTGTGTACATTTCCAGTAATATTTGAGCAATAAATGTTAGTTTTTCTCTTGTACTATTCTAAGGAATGCCCATCTGAACTAGGAGCTTCTCCTATTTTTCTGGATTTAATATTGTCTATTCGGTGAGTATCTGCTTATGAAATGGTCTATTTGTTTCAATACATTGTTTAAACATAAATCTATGAATACATAAATGAGCAGAATGAATTGAAAAACATGAATGATTTAATTGTTTGACATGAAAGGTTGAGAGAATTGAGTGAAGTATACAAGGATGATAAGAAGTTCTGAATGTGGGGCAGATTTGGTGGTGTCAAAAGTGGATGAGGAAGGGAAGGGAAGGGAAGGGAAGGGAAGGGAAGGGAAGGGAAGGGAAGGGAAGGGAAGGGAAGGGAAGGGAAGGGAAAAATACAGTAAAAACAGAACAACTGTAGGAAGAAAAAGTTCAAGTTCTGTATGAAAACAGATTTAAAGATAGATTACTGGATGCCAGAACTCAACAAATGATCTGGAAATTAACAACTAGGGAAATAAATCTCATTGCTTAGATTTATTAAGAAAAGGTTAAGATGACAGTACAAGAATTCCAACCAGTACTTTGCTTTCAACTATGATTAGTTTACACCATGGCAAAGTTTATGTAACAGTTGCTATCCTCCTTATCAGTGTGCAATTTACCCTCACAGTTAAAAAAAAGAATGTGAAAGCAGAGAAGCATGTGTTTTGCTAATGGAAAGTACGACATAGGATATAGTGGTAAATGATGAGGTTAAAGAAGCTGCGAATGAGAAAAAAAATGTATATGTGAGAAAAAAACTGCTTCAAAAAATGGATAAAAGAAATATATCGCATACATAGAGAAAAGGTTGCAAAGAATATAGTCAAAAGAAGCAAGCAAGCAATAGCTAAGAACAGCAGTCTCTACAGGGTGTGTAAAAAAAGGTCAAGATGGTGGTTGGAAAAGTGTAATCAAAGCCCTGCTATGTTGTACAGGTAGTCCTTGACTTACAACCATTTGTTCAGAGACCATTCGAAGTTATGGTGGCACTGAACATATGGATTTATACCTGGTCCCCAAAGTTATGGCCATTGCAGTGCCCCCATGGTCACATGATCAAAATTTGGGCACTTGACAGCCTATCCACATTTATGACCACAGGGGCGCTTCAACTCCCCCCACCCACCTACCTCCCATCCATCTATGGCCCCCCCTTCACGTCACGGCCCCTGCCAGCCTAGCTGAACTTCACCATCTTTTTCCTCCTGTTGCTGACCAAGCATGTATGGCCTGGCCCTTTGCAAGGCAGCTGCTGGCCAGATGGGGAAGATGGCCTCATGTGGCCAGCAGGTGCCTCACAAAGGACCAGGACGGGCATGTCTTGTCAAGAGCGGGAGCAAGAAGATGGTGAAGGTCAACTGGGGTGGTGTAGCACAGGGTAGCAGGGGCCTCAGAGTTCAGGTTAGCAAGGGTGACTGCAGTTGGGACTGGGCTGGGAGGGCTGCAGCTTCCCGGGGCACTGCAGCTTCGCAACGTACTGCTGGGGCTTCTCAGGGTACTGCGGCTTTGCTCTGTGCTGCAACTCAGGGGCTTCTTGCAGCCCTGTAGCCATGGTATACCAAGAAGTCCCTAAGCTGCAGCATGGCTAGCAGCCCAAGTCACATGGTTCTAGGGCTGCTTGCTTCCCTGCAAGGCAGGGTGCTGGGGGGCCAAAAGGGCAGGTGGGGGAGATAGGCGGGTGGGGAATGTCTTGGGTTGGGGTGGGTCCTCGGCTAACAACCAGTGGAATTTGGTTAACAACAGCAACAGGGAGTGCTGGGATTGTCATCGCTAAGCAATGCAGTCACATGACATTGCGCTTTGCGACTATATCACTTAGCAATGGAAATTCCAGTCCCAATTACTATCATACGTCAAGGACTACCTGTACGTGCATGTGACATCAATGCATGTATAAAAGGTCAGGGCTTTGATCGTGCTGCCATAAGTATCATCTTTACTTTTTTTGTTTGTTTTACCCATCCTACAGACACAGTTGGGAACAACAGAATGAGAAAATTCAGACTGTTTTTGAGAAATAAACAAAAAGTAAATAAATGTTTTGGATGAAGATGAAAACAGCTAAGCAAAGCATCTCCAAGGAATGAATAGAATTAAAAACAAAACAATGAAAATATTTAGGATACAACTAAGGTGAAGGAATGCAAGAGATTTGTATGGGCAGTAGGTTGGATGATTTATTAGTTTATTAACTACTCCTGGGAAGCTGTTTGGCAGAATTCTGATTGAAAGGGCAGGAAGGGTGACAATGAGCAAAATATTGTAATTGCAGTGTGGCTTCATGTCAGGCATATTTTTGCTCCTCACAACACAGAAATCTATGAATGTGAGAAAGTTGTTTGTTTGTTTGTTTTTAATTTTGGCTGATTCAGAGAAAACATGATAAAATGAACAGCCGTGAATTATGGAATATTTTGAATGAGAGCTGGTTGCTAAATGTGCTAAGAGTGGTATAAGATGGAACTAAGGCATGCAATAGAATCAATGGAATGCTTAGTAAATTGTTCAAGACTAAGCAGGGAATAAAACAAGGATGTACTATGTCCCCTTGATAGTTTACTATATTTATGAATAAATATATAAAGAATGCTTGTGGTGGTTTTATAAGTAGATGGTTGGGGACATGAATAAACATATATTTTTGAATGCAGACAATGTAATATTATTGGCTGAACAAGAAAAAGATTTGCAATGAATGTTAGAAGGTACAGTATCATGTAATGAGGATTATGGGTGATGAAGTCAAAAAGTCCACTTCATCAACAAAAGGGAGCTATTAATAATTAAAGTTTTAAAACAGTGCTGATATGCTAAGGCAAACAAACCTGCCTATAGGGATGGGATATAAAATTATCTCTACAAAATTCTGGCTGGGGGTATACTTCAACACTACACAAACCACATACACATATACGTCCTTTTCAAATAAAATGCTTCAATGTTTTGATGTGTAAAAGTATACTCATGTGGCAACCTATGTAAAAGACAGCAAGAGGTTCAGGAAGCAACACCTCCCAAAGGAGGGCATTACAGAAGATTTCAGTCTCCTGTAGACAACCTCAGCCTCAACATGGTGTGATCACAGGCATTGTATGATTTGAACAAATAAACAACACTAAACCTTTTGGTGCTTTAAAGCAAGTCTTCTGCAAACATATTCTAAAAGCAATCTCTTCTTCCTGTTTATTCTGAAATACGGTAAAGAAAAATGGCAATAGAAAACAATAAATAACCTTACAAAACAGAGAAATATAAGACAAATGTTGTCCTTGTTACTCATAAATAGAGAGTAAATTCACTTGCAATTAAATGATTGATTTTTAAATACTTGCAAAGCAAATTTTAGAGACAATTGCTCTATTCAGGTGCTTGTTTGAATGCACGTAAGGCCTCTGCATGAGGACGGGGTTGTGTATGGAATCCCTGTCTCCCATATATACAGTACTGCCCCCTTCAAAATCATAGCATAAGGCAAAATCTGAGAGTTTCAGGCACATTCAAATGTGTACCTAGAGTTCCTCCACTGCTGTTTATGCTATCTGAAGTGGCTCCAGACTAAAACAAAAGGGCTGAATATTACACAATGACTGAACAAGTTAATAATCTTCAGTTATTGGAAGTGTCAGAAAGCAATTTTTATAGAGACTGAATTCAAATGCTGAGGGCGGGAGAGACTTGCGAGCTGGCTGAAATAAAGTACTTAAGGGTACAAGTGCTCTCTTTAAAAACTTGATGCAGGTTTACCAGTTAAATAGTCTTCTATATGAGTCAGGTTTTTTCTAAGGTTCACCTGTCCATTTGTAAATTAATGACCTACATAAAAACCATAATTACCCAGTTACCTTGCAAAAATGCTGCAATCAGAGTTATATTTGGAAAATAAGGGTGTAATCTATTTTTACATCATGATTAGCCAAAGATGTTGCTCCACTCATACCTCACCCCTCATTTTCCACAACTGGTGTCATATTACATGCAACCTCACCTAGCAGAATGTTGCTTTGAGGACTCCTCCTTCAGAGAGAGAAATTGGACAGGTGCTTGAGAAAGCCACACAGGCTGCTTGTCAGGAGCACCATCATACTTCAATCCATATTATAGTACTAAGCAAATATTGTGAAGAATATCCCAAAATACCATGTCTGGACAGTGGTAAGCAGGACTTTTTGAGTGCCTGCCTACTGTTTCACATGAGAAAGAACTTGCCAGACTGAGATGTAGGCTTTTTGGTTACTCTGGAAGTGACTGCAAATGATCCTCCAGGCTAGAGTTTCAGTCTGCCTCACCAACAAACTCATATGGTAATAAAAATATTTAACACATTTTTCACTGAAATGTTTTTTCATCTTGTTTATAGCCTATACGTATTCAGTCCAACCTCTAGCTGGATACCTAATCTCTTCCATTGGGTGTTTCCATTATGTTAACATCTTACTGGATGTTTTTATAATATACTTTCTGCATAGGAAGAATCAGTGGCCAGTCTGTATGAAAAGATTCCATCCAGGGACTGGATGGAATGATATCTTACAGTTGCTGGTTCACCATATGAGGCAACCACACAGAGATGTTAAGGCTATTTAACATTTATTTAAGCTCTAAGAACATATATTTTTATCTGAAGCCAAAAATCTAGGAAGACTGTCAAGTTGACTAAGGCTGCCTAGATGTCACCCCAAAATCTGTTACCTGAAAATACTGTCTAGTGAATGGGCTGAATGCACTCTATAGTATGAGTTTCTTAAATGAAGAGTCTTTGGATAGGGTGACATAAAGTATTTTCTATATAAAACCCTATGGAAAATGTTTTCTTGAGAAAACATGATTCTTAGGAGTAAAGATGTATCTACTATAACATACACAGGAGAAATATATGACTAAAAATTGGTTTTAGGAACACAGATAAAATAACTTTTTAAAAGCAAGATAAGTAATTTATAATTATTATTTGTTTTGTTGATTCTATACTACTTTCTTAATAAAAACAAGGGTGTGCTTAAAAAAAAGGGCCATAAACCATAAATATGAGCAGCTTGAAAAATAACTTGAAAAATTATAAATCAGCAGTATCTTTAAATTAAAATTTACAAAGCCAATATAAAGAGATGTATCTCAACCCCCTTTTTAAAAACCAAAAGAATGGGGTACTAACATTTGTAATATTTCACAATTTATAATGGAAACATATTAAGTAGTATTTTTCTTCAAAAGTTCTTCTCTTGAAAAAGTTGAGGCAGCCAAATTACTGATTTAGACAGCGCTATATGTTTGTGTTGTATCAGCAAGTAGAACTTTTAAGTCATGCTATCTGATGGCAACATGCTTGCTATATTTATTTCTTCTATGTCTTATTAAGAAATAATTATATCCATATAAACTAAAGAAAATGATGCATGGGTTGACCCTGAGAAAAGCCTTTATTTAATGAAATATGTAAATCTTATTAATTTTTATGCATTCTAGAACTTTGCCTCCTTTTTCCTCTTGTTGTTACAGATGCTGTCCATGTGTATATATGCATGCACATATGCCTCTGCATATGTTATTATACAATTTGGGAACATCATTTAAGTTTTGCATGACAGACGGGCCTCTGCAGCTAGCAATAGCCTCAAAAGGGCCCCTCCCACAGATCATATATACCTGACTAGCAGTTCTTCAGAAAGCCATGTCCCTTTCTGTTTATTAAGTCTTTAAATATAAATAATGTCTTTAAATATTTTCAAGAAGCATTTTAAAAGACCTATGAATTCAAAGTCTTCCCTAAATGTTTTCTACTTTCTCCTCAGAAGTTTCTATATAAGTTTTCCCCAAATCCCCAAATAATTAAAAAAGATGTGACAAAAAGCCTCAGGTTATTCATTTTGCCCAAAGGCTGTTGGCAGGTATTCTTTGTTCTTAGGTAGAGAATTGCATTCAGCTTTCTCTCATCTCTGCTAACTAAGAAATAAAAATCAAGTTCTAAACAGAATGCCTGGAACTTGAGTGGTAACAGGGTAAAAACAAGGAGCAGAAATGTAAAAATCAGTGGGACCAGATGCTAGTAATTACATCTAAGCTATTAGAAAGACATGGAAGAAGAATAAGGAGAAAAAGGCCTACACACTTTACAAGAGAGTATCAAAGCCGAGGATGATCAATAACTACAAAATTATTCTCCTGTGGCACCAGGAAAATATCTGTGGGACCATCTCTCCAAATCACACATATTTCTCAAAGAAGAACCATCCTTAGTATGCAGTACAAAGTAGCTGAAGGTGTTAATGTGGGAAAGTGATTTGTTTTAAAGACAAAAGGAAGCTGTATTTCAATACAAATTTAAATACATTCTCTTTCTTGCTCTATGACAGAATCACCACTGTAGGCTTTTAAGACAGTAGAACAAGACCCACCAATGAGCCCCAGTTCAGTTTTAGTATCATTGATCTTTTTGCTTTAATATATCCTTGCTTTGCTCACCCACTCATTCCCAGTTTTAATGCAGCCTATTAGTTGGAGATCAGTAGCAGCAGCTCCTTTCCTGCATAGTAAAATGTGGTGGGACTTCTTGGAAAAGCATAAGTGCAGCATGCAGTGAAAGAACAAACAGCCTAAAAACAGACCACTGGTTCATGGTGAAAGGACAAGATACATTGATAAGGAAGGAGTTAAAAGTTAATTTATTTTATATTTAACTGTTTCAGATAAATATTTTGTAAACTGTCTTGCAGAAGCCTCATTTCAAAAATGATATAAAATATTTGAAGTATATTATGTACAGTGGAGACAAAAAAAGCATTTTGTTGTTCAGTCGTTAAGTCATGTCTGACTCTTTGTGACCCCATGAACCATATCGCACCAGGCCTTCCTGTCTTTCACTGCCTCCCTGAGTTGGCTCAGTTTCATGCTCATTGCTTCAGTGATGCTATCTAACCATCTCATCCTCTGCCGTCCTCTTCTCCTTTTGCCTTCCATCTTTCCCAGCATCAGGGTCTTTTCCAAAGAGTCCTCTCTTCGCATTAGGTGACCAAAGTATCTGAGCTTGAGCTTCATTATCAATCCTTCCAATGAGCAATCAGAGTTGATTTCCTTTAAGATTGACTGGTTTGACCTCCTAGCAGTCCAGGGGACTCTTAAGAGTCTTCTCCAGCACCACAGTTCAAAGGCATCAATTCTTCGGCGTTCAGCCTTCTTTATGGTCCAGCTCTCACAGCCATACATTACTACTGGAAAAACCATAGCTTTGACTATGCGGATCTTTGTCGGCAAGGTGACGTCTCTGCTTTTTAATATGCTATCTAGGTTTGCCATAGCTTTCCTCCCAAGGAGCAAGCGTCTTTTAATTTCATGGCTGCAGTCTCCGTCTGCGGTGATCTTGGAGCCCAAATAAATGAAGTCTGTTACTGCTTCCATTTCTACCCCTTCTATTTGCCAGGGATTGATGGGTCCAGATGCCATGATCTTAGTTTTTTTAATGTTGAGTTTCAAGCCAGCTTTCGCACTCTCCTCTTTCACCCTCATCAAGAGGCTCTTTAGTTCTTCTTCACTTTCTGCCATTAGGGTGGTATCGTCTGCATATCTGAGGTTATTGATGTTTCTCCCTGCAATCTTAATTCCGGCTTGTGATTCTTCCAGCCTGGCATTTCTCATGATGTACTCTGCATATAGGTTAAATAAGCAGGGGGACAGTATACAGCCTTGTCGTACTCCTTTCCCTATTTTGAACCAATCGGTTGTTCCATGACCGGTTCTAACTGTTGCTTCTTGGCCCGCATACAGATTTCTCAGGAGACAGGTAAGGTGGTCTGGTATCCCCATCTCTTTAAGAATTTGCCACAGTTTGTTGTGATCCACACAATCAAAGGCTTTTGCATAGTCAATGAAGCAGAAGTAGATGCTTTTCTGGAACTCTCGTGCTTTCTCCATGATCCAGCGAATGTTGGCAATTTGATCTCTAGTTCCTCTGCCTCTTCGAAACCCAGCTTGTACATCCGGTAGTTCTCGGTTCACGTACTGCTGAAGCCTAGCTTGTAGGATTTTGAGCATAACCTTGCTAGCATGTGAAATGAGTGCAATTGTGCGATAGTTTGAGCATTCTTTGGCATTGCCCTTCTTTGGAATTGGAACGTAAACTGACCTTTTCCAATCCCGTGGCCACTGTTGCGTTTTCCAAACTTGCTGGCATATTGAGTGCAGCACTTTAACAGCATCGTCTTTTAGTATTTTAAATAACTCAGCTGGAATACTGTCATCTCCACTAGCTTTGTTGTTAGCAATGCTTCCTAAGGCCCACTTGACTTCACTCTCTAGGATGTCTGGCTCAGGGTCAGTGACCACACCAGCATGGACATCAGGGACATTAAGATCTTTCTTGTATAGTTCTTCTGTGTATTCTTGCCACCTCTTCTTAATCTCTTCTGCTTCTGTTAGGTCCTTGCCTTTTTTGTCCTTTATCATGCCCATCTTTGCACTAAACGTTCCTTTGATATCTCCAATTTTCTTGAAGAGATATCTAGTCTTCCCCATTCTATTGTTTTCCTTGATTTCTTTGCATTGTTCATTTAAGAAGGCCTTCTTATCTCTCCTTGCTATTCTCTGGAAATCTGCATTCAGTTGCTTATATCTTTCCCTTTCACCCTTGCTTTTCGCATTCTTTCTTTCCACAGCTATTTGTAAAGCCTCATCAGACAGCCATTTTGCTTTCTTGCATTTCTTTTTCTTTGGGATGGTTTTAGTTGCTGCCCCCTATACAATGTTACAGACCTCTGTCCATAGTTCTTCAGGTACTCTGTCTACCAAATGTAATCCCCTAAATCTATTCATCACCTTCACTGTGTATTCACAAGGAATATGATCTAAGTCATACCTGAGTGGTCTAGTGGTTTTCTCTACGTTCTTCAATTTAAGCCTAAATTTTGCAGTAAGAAGCTCATGATCTGAGCCACAGTCAGCTCCTGGTCTTGTTTTTGCTGTCTGTATAGAGCTTCTCCATCTTCGGCTGCAAAGTATATAATCAATCTGGTTTCGGTATTGACCATCTGGTGATGTCCATGTGTAGAGTTGTCTCTTGTGTTGTTGGAAAAGAGTGTTTGCTATGACTAGCTTGTTCTCTTGACAGAACTCTATTAGCCTTTGCCCTGCTTCATTTTGTACTCCAAGGCCAAACTTGCCTGTTATTCCAATTACTCCTTGACTTCCTACTTTAGCATTCCAATCCCCTATGATGAAAAGGACATCTTTTTTGGTGCTAGTTCTAGGTGGTGTTGTAGGTCTTCATAGAACCGGTCAACTTCAGCTTCTTCGGCATCAGTGGTTGGGGCATAGACTTGGATTACTGTGATGTTGAATGGTTTGCCTTGGATTTGCACTGATATCATTCTGTTGTTTTTGAGGTTGTACCCCATTACTGCCTTTCCCACTCTCTTATTGACTATGAGTGCTACTCCATTTCTTCTAAGGGTTTCTTGCCCACAGTAGTAAATATAATGGTCACCTGAATTGAATTCACCCATTCCCATCCATTTCAATTAGCTGATTCCCAAGATATCGATGTTCAATCTTGTCATCTCATGTTTGACCACATCCAGCTTGCCTTGGTTCATAGATCTTACATTCCAGGTACCTATACAATATTGTTCTTAACAGCATCGGACCTTCTTTTTGCTTCCAGATACATCCACAGCTGAACATCCTTTTGGCTTTGGCCCAGCCGCTTCACTCTTTCTGGAGCTACTTGGAATTGCCCTCCGCTCTTCCCCAGGAGCATGTTGGACACCTTCCGACCTGAGGGGCTCATCTTCCGGTGTCATATCTTTTAGCCTTTTAACATTGTCCATGGGATTTTCTTGGCAAGGATACTGGAGTGGGTTGCCATTTCCTTCTCCAGTGGACCACATTTTGTCAGAACTCTCTGTCATGACCTGTCCGTCTTGGGTGGCCCGGTATGGTATAGCTCATGGCTTCACTGAGTTACAGAAGCCCCTTCGCCACGACAAGGCAGTGATCCATGAAGGGGAAAAAAGCATTAGTTTAGTGTAAACCACTTGTTCCATCTCAGGAGAACAATATAATTAGGAAATGAATGCAGGAATAAAGGAGATGGGGGGCAAAGTAGAATATGTTAAAGATAGTCCAGAGATGGAAACATTTGAGTAGAAGGAGAGAAGAGACTGTCTTTTTCTTTTGTGGAGAAAGGGCAAAAGGAGCTTTGAATATAATTTAAAATATAGGCAAGTATTACAAGGGAAAACTGGGAAGAAAGAAAGGAGAGAAAAGATGTTAGAGGACAAAGTCAATGTAGAATTTAAAAAAAAAAGACCCCTGGCAGTTTACAACAATAAAAACATATCAAAACATACACATTAAAAATACAACTACACTAATGATAATATTTAAAAATTATCAAATTGTCAATGGTACCATCAGGCATGAAAAGGTATCAATCTTTAAAAGCCCTCCAGAATAAACTGATTATTCTGTCAATCTTATTATTGGAGAAAGGCTGTTCTGTAGGATAGGGACCATATATACTTCCCTGTCTCCAGCCTCTTGATCATCTTCATTGTTCTATACTATACTATTCTAGTTTCTTTAAATATTTCTCACATGATACTGCTAAGAATTCCACATAGTACTGATGTGTGGGCTCTGATTTAAATAGAATATAGAGGAATTACTACTTCAACATATATAAAATAAATTTATTTGGGGAAATCTGACAATTGAAGCGTCTGTCCCTGCAACTCTGAAAAGGAGAACAAGCTGCAATTTCACTGGTTCAATTCATACAGTGCATTAAATCCTAAACCTAGGTTTATAATAAATGATAATATAGCTTATAATGGCCTGGGTACATGATATGGGTAATGAATAGCTGGGATTCCATAATACATTGAACCACAAAACTCATCTGGCATCCTATGCAATCCTCCTGCTCTTTGTTGTATATTTCAAAGACAGATACATTGACAGCATTTATGTGGCTTATTTATAATAATGAATAGGCTTCTGCCCAAACCTAGGAGTTGCACCTATCACACCTATAGAGAAGGACAAGACTTTTTTACAAAGTGGACCTACTGTGTACTTGTCTTCAGAAACAACTAAAAATATAAAGTCTGGAGCCTGTATTATGGATATGACCATTTCCCGGCTAGGAAAAGGGACTAAATCTATTCCACTTTTCAGTCTGTTTAAGTAGAAAGGAATCAGAACAACCCAGCTGTTTTTTCAAAATAAACCTACATTTATTGAGAGTGTTAATATTTAAGGATGTTTCCAAGAAGAAACTCTGAAATTCAGAGCATGGTCATACTTTTTGCCAGCTGCTTGAAGACAAAGCAAATTTAGCAGACAACAAATTTGAGAAATGGAGCTCATAGCATCCAAAGGGGGAATGGATTCAAACTGGCCCATCTATATGTTGGACGACTTGCAATTTCTCCAGTACTTTTTATTTATTTATTTATTCAATTTATATTGCCACCCATCTCAGACTAGTGACTCTTTTTAAACATAGGACTGAATCATGCTGGGTTACAGAGTGCCCGCAGATTTACATGCTAAGATTTCAGTATAAAATCAAAATTGCATTTTGTTGTGGAATAGATAATGATGTATTTGCTCAAATTAATTGTATGTACAAGTGGGACAAAGTTCTAGTGAGCTAGAATGAGAATAACCCTTTTCACCTTTTCTAACAGACATGTTAATTGCTTGGCTCTTCCTGACTTGCTAATTTTCTAGAACAGATTTTCACTAATAAAATGAAGATTGTACTTTCATACACTTCTGTAATGTTATAGAAAAACCAGATTTGACTGTTTGTCTTCTTTGTGTCTAATTATTTCATCAACATATTAACTAAAAGAAAGAAAACACATCAACTTGTAAAATCCATAGTAACTTGATGAATATGAATTGTTCTTAGATGTAACAGCTGCTATGGCTCTCTCAAGACAAACTGACTATTACAACTTACACTCCTATATGCTTTGCAATATGAACAAAAAGAAAGACATTGCTTAAATTTCCAGGGCAGAACAAGTTCCATTATTTCAACCCCCAAACATCAATTCTCATACATAAAGATAGAACTAAAAGCAGACACTCCAGAGAGCTAAAACCACCAAAATAAAAGAACTTCCTCTTTTATATTTCTCCTGGTTTATCTGTTGTAGAGAACCCAGTAATCATAAGAAAATGTACTCTGATTTCTTTTCCAGTATGCCTTGAATACTTTTCCATATAACACCTTGAATTTATCTCCTTATAGTATTTGGACTACCTCTGGCTTTCAAAGAAGGGTGGAATTATAAATATGGAAAAGACCATTTGACCATTGAGTTCAACCATCTGTTCAATTTGAATTAAAGCAGCCCCAACAAAAATTAAACATTCAGCTTTAAATATGAGTGCTTGACTTTTCTGTTAGGATAAAGTCAAGATATTTCATGCTTTATTTCAATAGCAGCCATGAGAAAGGGACACATGATGAAAACTACAGAATGTAACCTATTCCCTATGTTACTGTCACCAAAAGAAAAAAAAAAGTTGGAAGTCCTGCTAAATCAGACATTTTGTTTCAACCTCCCAATGGAACTGTCTAAACCACAGAAGCTCCTTTTTCTTTTTTTAATGGTTTAAAAAATGAAATGTTAACTGTGACCTCGGTTTTGTTTCATCAAAAAGTTCCAACTCTGGCTTGTTAGGACAAGAACACTGTGCTTAGTGGTTTTGTGCTTAATAATTATTCAGTGTAGCATCCTTGATTGTTTTATTTACTAAATAAATAAAAAAATAAATGGAACTCTAGTTTGCTGCTGAGCAAAGTGAAATTTTCAGCATCATATTTATTTCTGAGAATGAGGATTGCTGTAATGCAGTGCTTCGTTTTGAAATTGAAATCTGTCTGGAAAAAAAAAGAAAAAGTATGCTGAAATGGCAGACAGCAATGGACAGGAAATAACCTAACTAATTGCATTCTACAATTTGTGTTTTTGACCAGCCACATTCTCTACAGCAGCCAAACTGTAAGGATGCTCATGTTATGTACTCAAAATTACAAAATTTTGGGCATCTTGTACTAAACTTTTCAGAATTCTTAGAGTGACATTCAAATGAAGCCAATGAAATTCTCTGCTGTATTATACCCAAAGGGAACCTTCATTGGCACCAACATACTTCCCTGTATATAATGCCTAGTCATACTTCAGGATCTCTGCATAAAAGAAGAGGATCCTTGGCCTGCTAAAAATTTATAAGCTGCTATGGATAATTTAGTTTCAAAGACTAATGATCAATATGCCCTGGATTGCCAGAAGTGAAAGAAATGTGTTTTCAATGTGCCCAAAATGGGTTATCACTAGTGCACTCTTTAAATATTTTTGACTTATTAAAAATAAACAATGTTATAAACATCATAAATAAAATAATATAACAAGAAATATCTTAATATAGAGATTTTTCTTCTCCAAGAAGCATTAACATTTGCAGCAATCTGGAAGATGGGTAAATTAGCAAAGAAATGGAAGGCAAGGTGTGCATTTATCCTGATAGATTCAACTAACCATGGCATTTTAAAACTATAATGTAGCTGTCTTGAATAATGTGGTTCCCAAGGCAACAAAATGTGTTTATGCATACACTCTGATATTTCAAAATTTATAGATGCATATGAAGTCATTTAAAAACACCCCCCCCCCCCAAAGTATATACAAATTTATTATGACTTTTACACAGCACTGTCTAGACCGATTTGGAAGGGAAAAAAAATGGCAACCTTGCAGAATAGTCAGAGTATTACAATTCTGTGTGGAAAAAAATCTTCCAGCTTTTCTGAAAATTTTGCCAATCAATGTTATTGTGGAATAATCCCAAAATACAAGCAGGGTATTCACTTAAAAGGAAGATTATTTTGTTCAGTAAATAATCTGCTTTAAAAGGGAGTCTGCTGGCTAAGATTAGCTGAGAATATGACTATGGAGGCAGATTAATTTTGCTACTAACCTCTTTCTTCGGGATAGGCAGTTGTCCTAAATTCCAGTTTATATTCAGTCCTCTTGTATAATGATGCCACTGGAAGAAAAGTCAATGCCCACGCAAATACTTGTTGTTTGAGTTGATTGAGCAACTCAATCAACTTTTTAAATGTTTAAATAAAAATGGATAGTGATTACTTCAAGTCGGTTATAGGTGATTCTTGATTCTTTTATCACTGCAGAAGGTCTACAGAATTCTGTGACTGAAATCTAACTCAAGATTTACTTCAGTGCAATGCAAAGATTTAGACCCAGATTTGTTTAACCTAATTCAACTAACCTATAAAGAAAATATTTTTTCCTATACCCAAAATGTCCTAGCTCACCCACCTTCTGCACAATTTGCCATTCCTTCCAAACAATGATTTCTCAGTTAAGTTAGATAAGAAAGTTCAGTTCTGTGAAAAAGGATTTACTCCTTTTTGGATTTTCTGAATTTTTGCCACTATATATTATCAAAACTTTATGGGGATATTATTGATATATAATGGGAGTCTAGGTGATCAAATAACATCAAAGTTTGGTGCTTGTTTCATATTTCATAAGATAAGTAATCTAAGATATAATGTGGAAGTGTGAAAATGTAATTGCAAGTCTAGTTCAAGCAATTCAAGTGTAGTATTAATTAGGACTGTTTTGTGAGTACTTCATGAAACAATAAAGGCTGATTTGGGACAGCCTGTCCTATAAAAATCTCACAATCTTTGGCTTTGCTCATCATAATAAAGTTATTTCAGTTCAGATTCTAGAATCATGTTGTTCATGAAATAAATGGAACAAGCACCCAATTCTCCCATTTTGATTCAAATTATTCAGAAAAACAGTATTTTTAGGTAAACATTGCACTTGTCTTTCTTAATTATTCCATAACACAGAATAATTGGGAAAGATCTAAAGATCTACTAATCTTCTTCATCCTCATGACTTACTTTTAGGAATATAAAATTTCAGAGCTGTGGAGCAGCTACATGCTCTTACAGTTCATATATGATAAACAACTCGGTCATTAGACTGAAGTAAAATCAGTATGAGACTATAATAAATAGGGAGGTGCAAAGCATTTGAATTATGAAGTAGCTTCCTACTAGCAGAAAGGCAGGAGTTTATTATCATTCTCTGGAGGTTTATGATTATCAGATGTGCCTGGTACACCTGTGGCCACGTACACTCTTTACGTTTGTCTATACTTCAGTATAGATTCTTCAGTATGGTTGCTGTTTCTTCTTCCCACCATCTCAGATGAGAAAATGGGGAGCAGAGTTCAGTCAGATGCTCACTCCCTTGGTTATTAGTAGATGCTCTCTCCATGTGGGAAATTCTTGGCACTGTCCTTTCAGGTGCCACTGAAATAATATTCTACTGCTGTCTTCAGAGCTCTTTGAGTTCAGTGGCTTCTTTACTTCTCCATTTGCTTGATGTACTGTTGCTACTTATTTTTGGTTTGCTGGCTCCATCTTTCTCCCTCTGCCAACACAGATGGACCTGACCACAGAGAAGGAGGAAACCACCAGAACACTATGCCTCCCAATAGACCAGAAGGATTCCCTGGTCAGTGGTATTGAAAGTTTCTGAGAGATCAAGCAGAACCAGGTTCTACCAGAGATTTAGAGGTACAACCAATGCCAACTCAATACTATGCCCCAGTCTGAAACCTGAAAGGTCTAGATAATCCATATCCACCAGGGGCCTTTGGAGCTGTAACCCAACCACCTTCTCAACAATGTTCCCCAAAAAGAGAAGAATGGAGACTGGATAAAATTTATACCACTCTAGAAAATAAGTAACACTGATCTTTATGAGAATCTTTGTCTACACTATGCTGTTTGAAATGATTTCAAGACAAGATGGAAAGAGTGATCAAGAAAAGGAAAGGAAGAGAACACATCTTTTTTCTCCATGCCTCCTTTTTTGCTTCAAACATCTTTCATCATTTTAGTTACTACACAGCTTCAGTGGGGATCAGCATATATACTTATTTATTTTCCTTTGTGCTCCTACTTTTCATAACAGTATTTCAAGAAGCCTGAAGAATGAAAACAAAATGGAAAGTGATATATATGAGGAACATATTCCCTAAGGGGGGAAAAAAGATGGGAGATGAACATGTAAAAGAGTGGAAAAATAACTATAGATATAACTGTTGCTCTTCATATATTTTCCTTATTTTTCTACAGCTTCCAGGATACTAGAAGCCAAAGATGTTAGCACAGTCATCTGTCCCCAAGCGTTAACTGATCTTCTCTATGTGGCATAAATTAGTGGAAGGTAGGATGAAAAATCACTTTTCGACATCTGAAAAAAGTAGACTCACCAGCCATCTTTCAAAGTGTCTGCTGGCTAAATTTTCTGGTTAAGGAGGTAAAAAAATGTCACAAGAATTTAGAATTTGGAGCTTGCCTCTGCATTCATTCCATTCTCCATATTATCACTTGTCTAGTTGAAAAACCTGATTTTAAACAATTATTCACTTCTGTTTTGATTTCAGAACCATATTTCATAACTGAAGGACTGTTCCTTTATTTCCCATTCTGTGTTCCAAATGTTTCTTTTTGACAGCTCTTTAGTAATACATGACTTGATATGTCAGCCTCATGTAAAACACTGAAAACGTTAAAACATTTCTGAAGGTAAAGAAAGTGAAGTATGAAACTCATGTACCATTTGTTTTCATTGAAGCAGAAATTCTCCATCATTTTAACATAAGAATTTTGGTAAGAATTAATACTTTTGATCTAGACAAAAATGCTAAGTAAATAGCCAGTATACTTGATCTGTACCTCAGGCATATTCTGTATTGTGGAATATTACTAAATAATCAGCCTATTGTATATCTTAAAATAAACATTAGAAATAGCTTTTCTACACAACAAATCCAAGGTCCTCTTGCTGCATGACTACCTTCTCAACCACCTTCCCCAACAAGGGGAGGTTAGATACTGGACAAAAATTGTCCAGTATAGTGGGGTCTAGCAATGGCTTCTTGAGAAGGGCATGAAGCAAGTCCTCTTTAAGAAGTAAAGGAATAACCTCCTCACTCAAAGAAGAATTAACCACTGCTAGAACCCACTCATGTGACATCCTCCAGGCCACTTTCACAAGCCAGGAATGGCATGGATCTAAAGAGCAGGTGGCTGATCTCATAGTCCTAAGAACCCTGTCTGCTTCCTCAGGTCCAACTGGTTCAAACTATTTCCAGATAACCAGGCAAGATTCTACTCCAGGCATCTCCTCTGGACCTGCAACAAAACCAGCATCCAGCTGCAAGTGAATCTGAGTGAATTTGTCCAACTGATGCTGAGCAAATTCCTCCACACACCCTGCAAAAGGTTCCTCAGGCCTCCTTTACCCAAGAGGGCTCATGTCACCCAAATAGGGCTGTGGGGCAGCAATCTGTGGATGCTATAAGGGTGGAAAAATACTGCCACTTCACCACCCTTACTGCCATAAGGTAGGCCTTAATAGTGGCTCTAACCCATGTTCAGTCAAGCTCATCTTGGTTGAGTGCCAGTGACACTCTAGACATATCTTCTATCATTTCATCTCCCACAATTTATCTGTAAAGCACAGGAAATGACAGGATCCCTGAGAGGGGAGAGGTCACATGGGTGTGATCCAATCCAACACCTCAGCCTCCCCCCCCAGTATGGACTCCCCATTCTTTTATTACCTTAGCTTAAATATTTTTGGAGGAAAAAATGTGTTGGTGATTAAATAGATCATTTAACTAAAAGTCTAGTGAAATAAGTTGTTGCAACTAGGTAAGTGAGAAAATCATAATAAATAAAAATGAGAATATCAACTTTTTTTGGATTGGATTTATTTTCAGGTTAACATGCAGTTGGCAAAACATCTTGAAAAATTAGGAGACAACATCAGTGAAAATTAGGAGAGAAATCTTGTGTGCAATTCAGAATTTGAAGCCATGATAGTATGGTTTATATTATTTTATATTATAAATTATATTATTTAAGGATGGTCTACAAATATATTCATTGTGGCAATTTATGATAATAATACAAGGATATTTGGATCTATTCCTAGTACTGAATATTCTAATAAAGCTTGAATGGAAATAGTATTAAAATGGAAACTGAAGGACCACTCCCTTTCTCTGTTACATATAAGTAGCTTAATACATATAAGTAAATTAATCTATTTACTTGATTGATGACATTGGAAGCATCCATCAAGTAAATAATTAATTAGATTGCAAAATGACAAAAAAAAAAGTCTTCAAGCTAAATAGATAATGATTACAATTTTTATTTTGACATATATTCTCTGGATAGTATAGTGTAGTATTAAGTTTCTTAACTAAACAATATTCTTTGAATAAATATGTATTAATCTGAAAAATATGTACCTCATTCTGACAAATTTTACCTAAAAATAAAATGTAATTTAACTTACATGTATTATTAGGTTCTCAACCTGCTAAAGTTCACCATGCAGGAAATGTGAAAAAATAATTTATAAAATGCAATTTTCTTGTCCATATCACAGGTAAATTTACAACCAGCAAAAAATAAGACCCTCCTACTTATATCATGCACAAAAGACCAGTAAAGACATCCAAAAAGCTATATATGTTGTCAATATCCTTAAAGGGCTAAAAGGGGAAATTTTGGTTTATAAACTTAAGAAACTTCAAAACAACACCCCCTCAATTACTTTAACAGCCATCGCATGCAAGACAAGCAAACCAAAATAACAAAAAATAGCAATGAGAGAAACCTGAACGTGTAACAGCTGTAGTGCATTCAGAACAAAATACAAAGAAGCATCTAAAGTAAAAGTAGCTTCAGATATTATACAAGCGGCAAGACTATTGCTTTTGGGCAGATGGGATGATACTAGGAATTTTCAAGGATTGATGATTGTACAAGTCATCATCATGAAATAGAACTTCCACTCACCAAGGCAGAAATATGTGAAGCATCACCTGTGACCTCGGGGGTTCTTGTGCTGTTTGGGAGTCTGTGAGGATTACGAGCTATCGCTTGGCACCAGCCCAACATTTTCTCCTTCCACTTATCCCTTTTCAATTTCTGAAATTCTGAAAATAATTTACATTCCCTGAAACAATGGTATTTTCAGTTTCTTACAAATATGTCTCTGGGCATGCAATTACATATATTTGAATTGTGCATAAACAATTAATTGTTTTCAAGGGCAGAGCAGAATTCATATCAGTCATAAGCCATTCAGTTTAGAAACAAGTCCCCAATAAATGAAACAACAGCTTCCAGCATATTTCTGAAGTTCAAAAATACAAGCTACTTACTTATAGAAGTTGAAATATTTTAATGGTAGTTGAAAAAACACAAGGGGACAACATACTCAGGCAGAAAACTGTACATACAACATTGCAGTAATGCACTTATATTTAAATATAAACTTTCTCCTGATTGAAAATGTCATACTAAATTGTGCTAAGTGAGGCAAACTATTTAGTAAAAAAGAAAAAAATCTATATTTGCTAGAATAATGAACTCCGTTATATTTATATTACCTTTTGTTGTTGTTCAGTCGTTAAGTCGTGTCCAACTCTTTGTGACCCCATGAACCATATCGCACCAGGCCTTCCTGTCCTTATATTACCTTACTCAATAGCATAATTTTATATATTTCTTTTCAGAATTAGGCCCACTTACTTCCAAGTAACTGAATCTGAATAAAAGATTTCTGCCTAATTTTTTCAAATACATATAACATTTCTGTGTGACCTGTCTTTACATTATAACATTATTTTTGGAATATTTATATTACAAATTATACAGCTTCAGGTATACATTCTTGTGTATGCTTGGAAACAAAACATAGTCTGTGAGAGATAAGGTGACAGGCAGTTATATTAACACCTGCTCAATGAAGCACGGGACAAAAAGTTCTTTGAAATGCGGGAAAGACAAGAAGCAGCAGCAACTGCTGTGGATATAAGAAGGAGCTTATGATAACAGAGGACAACCAACTGTTTAATGTGGTTTTACTTTAGTTTGCAATAAAAGAAACTATCTAGCCATATACTGTATTTTCACATGTCTGATAAAGGTATTGCTGAGTTCAAGCCAGCAGTTCAGTTAATCCATATAAAATTGGGGGTTTGAGATTTACTGCTGAGATCTTGTAGAGGTTAAAGAAGATGACCTTGATGGTGATAGGTAGGCTGCACTGACTAGGCAAAAGAGACTGAAGCATTTCTAAAGTACAGACCTATGAGATAACATTCGGAAGTGGCTCGGTCAGATGACTCCCTAATTCACTGAACCATAAGAAGGAGGAGGAGGTACAACATAATAAGACTTGCAAGATACTTTTATTGTAGCTAATATCAATAAAAGTAGTTTTAGCTGTCCTGTGGAGTTAATTTCTTGGTCTGGTCTACCTAGTGGGGCTGAGTCTGTGGTAGGTGGCCATTGGCTGTATACAAGGGAAGAAAAGAAAGACTATCAAATGGGACTCTCAGCGTCATGGCCCAGGAGAGAGCAGCTGTTTCATCGAGCTCTATAATCTTTTCCAGATGATCGGTGTGGTAACAAATGATATTGCCAGTCACAGCTCTGATTGTATTACAAATAGAAATGTCAAAGAAATCTACCTAAGATTTTCTTTGGAATAAAATGGAGTGATACGACAATATGACTCTGTTGTAGCACAGGCAGCAGAAATGCAAACAGTCCACTAGTGTCTCTCATTCTTAAAACTTCCATACAGAGAAGCACATATTCAGGAAATGCACAACAACACAATACATAGATAGTTGTGTAAAAATAGCTTATATTATATGAAGTTGCATACAGAAAAGCACATCGTTGTCCTTTTTTACTGTTATTATAAAGCACTAAAAGAAAATGTACCCCCTTCACTACAGTAGGCAGGACAGTTTGCTGCCCCTCAATAGGCAGTCACTAATTGCTACTATATTTCTTTCTTGTGGACTGAGAGGATTCCATCCTTTCACAGAAGACATCTGGTCCTCCTTTATGCTCTGTGGAGACTGGGACAGCTATTTTTCAAGTTATGCACAAACACTGTCTTTGGAAAAGCCACTGAACTGTGCACACATCTCTAATTCATTGCCTAAATGCTTATAAAATTGCAGTGCATGTCAAAATATAACTTCCCAGAAACACATTTCAGTTTTAGATCCTGTCTGTCATTAATTCCCACTATATTTACTTTAACAGAAAATTATTGCTTTGATTCTTGTTCAGTGTAGCAGTTAAGCTAATGCCACGCAGGATAGCATTATTCAACAACTTCTGAATTCAAAGAATCACTAACGAATGATTTAGAACTGAATTCAACTGTAGCTTTTATAATACTTATTTTTTTTTAATTTGAAGAGTCCAAATTAATTGTATTTCATTTGAAAATATTAAATATTTGTTATAGAAATGCATTGTTAGTAAATTTAAAACAGCAACAAGAAAGAACACTAATCTGTTTGTTTATTGTCCTGTCTTTGTACTTTGGTGAGCACTCGAGGTGGCTGATAAAATTTAAAACAAAAGTATAAACATTTAAAAATACCAAACACAATAAATACATACTAAATTGTCTAATAGTTAAAAGCTTGACACACACGCACACACTGCAAAAAAAAGGACCTTTATAAATTTTAGGTAAAAGCTTTGAAGAAAAGCTTGTAAAAATTATATGAACATGCTTTTTTTTACTTACTTCTTTATGCAACTAAAACAGTGAAACCAAATTCAAAATAAAACAAATAGTGAATGTCCTATGAACATAAAGGGAAAAAAAGATTTCTGAGGAAAAAAATTTAAAGGTGCACATCAAAAGCATTTGGAAACTGAATCTGAAATTATTAAATTACGATATTTTCCAATGTTGCTAGAGGAAAAAAATTACAAGGTCATATATTAACAATATTGTACAACATGTAAAAGACAAATTATGTATTCAGCTGGCCAACGCTGAGTATATTTTGTCACAAACTTATATTATTTTTATATTTAGTAGAGCTGTGAAATTATTGAATAATTATTTTTAAAAGCTGAGGGAAAAGGTGATAATTGTGATAAAACTTGAAGAAAGCTTACACAAGATAGAAACATTTTGGATTTTGGCTCCCCATCCACCCTACTCAGAACCTCAGTAGCCAAGAGATGCTGTGAGTTGTAATCCAACACTTCCAGATAGCACCAGGTTGCCTATCTCTACCCTGGATTTAGTTCTGAATTTCTCAGAGAAAAATGTAGAGAAACATCATGTAGTCTGGCAACATCATATAACAGATCACAGTTTTAAACTAGATAATCCTACATGCATTTACTATTACATAAAACCCATTAAGTTCAATGGGTTTACTTTCAGCTAAAATATAGGATGAAACAATTTCAGTGACTCATTACCAAAGTAAGAGTGAGGAAAATTGTATAATGAGTAATATATTCATTGACACAATACATATTAAATAAAACTCTAATTATGCTCTAATTTCTGGGTACCTGCATAAAATGAATATAAAAACTGACAAGACGCTAAACTGGGGGGTGGTTGGGGTCATCATTTCTCACTGAGAAAATGATGAGAGATATGGAGAGAGGTATCCTTGTTCCAGACTGTACAGTAGATAATTTTTGCAAACTAATTTTTCAGTTTAGGATTTCTGTGAGCCGAGCAATCAGCTATGTACCCAAAGGTGGCGACTCTTAAGGTTTGACAAAGAGTAGTTGATACCTAATAACATTCTACTAGTATGGACAATAGTATGGAATCAGGATGAAGAGAGGTGACATTTGTTGTCTTGGGAAAAAAATTGAAAGAGGCCTGTGCTGAAACTGCATTTGAAAAGATAGCAGAAAGTCCAGTGGCAGTATCATTTTCCTAGAAATTTGATGAACAGCAGAATTTGATAGAGTACTAACTCATCTTATATTTAATCTGTATAAATGTGCAACTAAAGTTATAGCACAGAAACACAGTCAGTCTCTTACCTTTTTTTCCCAAAGAAACTAAATTCTGATACCTCAGTAGTGGAATGAATTATATAGCGTATTATAAGAAACTAGAGATTTAGTTGTATTTGCCATTTTAAGATTACTAATAATCCAACTTAGACTATGTTTCTAATTTTAAAGGTTCTTTTTCAGTATTCTCTTCCCAATTTCAGATGACGTTTGTGTGAGCATATGTTTAAAATACTACACTATCAAAATAAAGCTCTTGTACTAACACTTATTTCAACAGTCACAAAAATTGCAGTCATAAAAATTGGAAGTCTTTTCAGACTAATGTTGTTTCTTCTTCTATAAGCTCTCAACATTTCTCAATGTATCCACAGCAAACTGGAAAAAGAATGAACACTTAGGTTAGCAGTAGTCTAGCCATGAAATTGGATATGCTTTTCTGGGGTGTGGGAGAATCTTTTCATCTATAGCCAAAGTTTTCTTTAATATAGGAAATCAGATGACTTAAATTATATTCTAATTGTTAATATTTTCCTGTCTAATTAAAGTTCAATTTAAAATAAAACACTGAAAATTCATCTATTATAATTAAGCTCCTTTTTCATCAGGAGCACTGTTTATCTATCTATCTATCTATCTATCTATCTATCTATCTATCTATCTATATATCTACCTACCTACCTACCTACCTACCTACCTACCTACCTACGATTTATAGGTATATAATATTATGTAAAATTACATTCTCTCTAACATCTCTCTCAAAGGGGGTTAGAGCAACCCACTTGTACCTTGCACATGACCACCATATTAGATCTGTAAGCAGATCTTGCACTATCAATCTTGGAGTAAAATGATATTGCCAAGAAACTTCTTTCTCTCTATTCTTTTGCCTGGATGCAAAAGGTCACATATTCCTTAGGTCACCTGTTACTTATAATAGTATTTCTCAATCTTTCCTGTTTTCCACTCCCAGATATTACTCAATAATAGAACCTGTGCCCCACCATGGTATATATAAACAAACACACAAACACAGAGACACTCACAAACAGAATTTTTCCAAAAAGGACATTTCTATAAGCATAGGCAATAAAATATGCTGTGTATCATGCAGCACAGAAAACATTTGGGCTGCTCTTACCATCCTCCAGCATGTATTCTATCTATCCTAAAGAATTTGAAAATACAAACTCTCTTCTTGCCCTGCCAACATGGGATTCAGGCTAACAAAATGCATAGGACCCCAGGAAGACTTCTGAGCCTTCCTCCCATCTAGCCCACTTCCCACAGCCATGATTACTTATAAATGCCTCCATCTCCAAACTCTAAGTTTGGGCTCAATGAAATAGTCTTTGGATGCACATAAGCTTCATTAGAAACATATAACATTCTTTCTCTCCATTTGGTAAATGCTCCCTCTGCAGAGGCTACAGCTGACTTTACCACTCTCCTCAACTGTCCATGCCTGCCCAGCCTCAATTCGCTACCTCCCAGGGCCTGCCATTTCTGTACTTGGCATTATTCAGTCTTATTACTCAGACACTTATAAGACCAGTCATGTAAGGATTTTTAGAAATGTGCATAACAGAGCAAGGCATTTGATTTACTCACATGTAGGAATATTGCTGCGAGGGTGAGGAGTGGGAGGTGTTTCTCTAAACTGTGGATTTTATGGTTTCAAGTACACCCTACAAATTACCCAAAATCTCCCACAGACAGCAACATCTGCTTCTGGAATTATGATCAGTAGGATTCATCAGGAATTGGATATAATCAATAAAACTTTTTCCACTTTCTTCATTATCTATCTATCTATCTATCTATCTATCTATCTATCTATCTAGATTCCTAAGATTAATTTATGTTAATGAATGGCTGCATGAACCATCTTATCCTCTATGAATCTTCCATAACTTTCTTTATTGGTAACATTGCTCTATGCATCTATGCTTTCAGAAAATTAGTTTGTTGGGAAATCTGATAGGACTTCTTTATAGCACTACTTCATAGTGCTACTTAGTAGTGCTACTTCTGTTCTGACTTTGTCTTTCTTCGTCAGTCTTTGCATAAACAAACATTCCAATTGCAGGACACCTGGCTTATTTCTCTGTTTCTGCAGTTCATATTTTTGTTGGTATTATTTTAATCTGTGTCATTAACTGAATTAATGCAAACTTGTTACCTTTCTAAATTGTTGGAAGTCTAGTTTGAGATTCTTGATCTTGGTATGTGGAACACAAAATGTTAAAACAGTAAAACGAGGATAAGTATAATGATTTCCAGTATTCAACTAGTATTCAACTTTGCTGGACATAAACTAGTGAATGCTGACATTTTCATGCATAATCATATACATTTTCCTTTGTTTTTGGACATTCACAAATAGTGACAGAGACCTGTTAGCATTTATCTGTAAATGTCAACATTTCAGATATTTACTATAATGTTATACATATTATAATGCTATACATTAACCTCGGATAATATTCTGCATTGAAACAACACAAAGAAACAGAGCAAAAAGGTAATTATTTTGTTCTAGAAAAGAAAAAACAGCTGTTTGCCATCATCAAGAAGGAAACCAAGATTCTTAAATTTAATATTCAAATGTAGATTTTTGTCCATTAGTCTTCTCCAAAACTAATGTCATATTGATCCAAATCCAGAATTAAGTATACTTGCATTTAGACAAACAAAATGGCACATAGTGAGTGAGCTTCGAAAGTCTCCACCTGGGAAAAAGGAGCAAAAAATTGTCTGGATGCTAGTAAATTTAACATTAAAATATATGGGTTGTGTAATTATTAATGTATGTTACTACACATTGCAAAACCTGCCAATATATTCTTTTGTCAGGCAACAGATTGCTTGAACTTTGATCACAATAATATACGGTACACAGAAAGAATTAGTAATTTTTTGCTCATGCAATTTGCTCTCTGGTATAGATTCACACATATACTTTTCATGTAAAGAGAGGGTGAGAATAACTTTATAAACAGCAATCCCTTACCACAATGCATGGGAAATCATCCCTCTTTATTCTGTACCTGTAGTGAGAAGATTTTAGGAGACCGTCCTCTGATATATAAACATATAAGCAGTGTAATCTTGCCCTACTGCCACTGCATCATTGGAAGAGATTTAATCTAAATTGCACAAACACATTATATTTGTTTGAAGTCCCTCATCTTTCAAGCAACACTTATTTGAATTAGTTATCTAATGAATTAGGTGAACATGACAATTCTTTATCCAAGAAACTGATATGAACTCTTAACCAAATCCACTAGTAGGAAAATTGAAAGATGGAATGTGTGTTAAAATAGAAATAATTGGTACTCCAAATTCCTTTCTAAAAAAAGAAATTTAGATACCATACATTATAAAATATACAGGATTTTAAGAATTCTTCTAAAATGTGTACTGATTAAAGAATTAAGATCATTTGTACTTAACAACCTGAGTATTAATACAATGTCCAATCTTTAATATGTTATCACACAAAATTGCCAATTACTTTTTGATGAGGAATTATCCTATCTAATATTTAAATGTTATGTGCCTGACTGAAATATGTTTAAATAAGCCTTCTTTAGTATGAAACGTGATTGTCCTCTATACCAAAGCCAACATCTGTTCTATTATCTGGGGACAAGATATCACATTATTGGTGCTGTATCTGGACCAACAAAAGCCTAATGCTGAAAGAAAAATTGGCAGGGGTGGAATTCAGAGTGGGCCCAGCTATTAAATTAGAATTACCTTGGCATTCCAGAATTCTGTTTATAGGTGATAGGATAACAGAAAATAATATCAAAATTTTAAAAACTTGTATATTTAGCTTAAAAGAGAGCCAACTTGGTGTAGTAGTTAAGGCATCAGGCTAGAAACCAAGAGACCATGAGTTCTAGTCTTATACATAAATAGATAGATTTATCTATTTATCTATCTAGATCTATCTATCTATATCTATATCTATATATTTATCCTTTTATTTGCCTTAATACAAATAAAAGGCTTAGGAAGAGATAGGATTCATGATTTGAAAAACTCATGATTGATTCATCATGTTGTATTAAATTCCAATTAGCAGTCCATTCATTTTGATGAAGATAAAGTAAGATAATCATTTAATGATGAGAAAAACCTATAGAGGCCTATCTACTTCTTTAGTTTTTTCTCACCTTCTACATCAGTCTTCCTCAATTCAGCTAGGTAAGGTGAACACTCAAAGTTTTCACCCATTTCTACCAAGAAAGCCTACTGGTAATTAATGACCAGAAAACTAAAGTGGTGGTTTTTGCCAACAAACCCAAAAGGTTCAAATGGACCATTGATGGGAAGGAAATTAGGCAGTGTAAAGGCTTCAAATATTCGGGGGTATTGCTCCAGTCTACAGATGCCTGGAAGATGCACATTGATCATGCTACTTCACAAGCACAAACGAGTACAGCAACTATTGTGAATTATTTTCAGACAAAGGGTAGGGAATGCATACAAGAAAAATCCTTGGCCCAAATGTTATATGGTGCTCGGTTGGAACCACTCATTCACTATAAATCACTTGAAGCCATAAAAACAAAGTTTTTGGGAAGCCTTTACAAGTGCCTAGAAGTGTATCCAATGTGATGTTCAGAAGGGAAGCAAGGCAAAAAAAAATGAAGGTGAGAGCTGTTAATATTTAACTATTGGCTCAAATGCCACTGTTTTCCTTCAGTACTGATCTATTAGTCCTGGCAGATCAATTTAAATCTTCATGGCAAAAAGCAAGTGTGGGGAAACTTACCACTTGAATAACTGATGCTTTTAGAATGCACTCAGGCCAAAAGAATCATTAAAGATGGGGTCCTTGATACAGAATTCCAGAATGAGGTCAGCCATATTTCAATCCACGTTAGAATTTTCACAACTTATTCCAAATGGGAACTGGGCAGATACTTAATTACATTAGTCTTCCCTGCGCAGCAAAGAACCTTTCTAAGAACCTGGCTTGATGTTTTACCTTCTGCAATTCTTAATGGGAAATTTACCAAAGCCCCATTTGTGTAAAAAACTGTCATTGTAACATGAATGCTATTGACCATTACACATGTGTTTTTACACTGACCCTACTACCAATGTAGTCAATAAACTTTCCTTTATTGATACATGTTGTAGGTCATAATGAAAGTTTTCTTCTTGATTTTCTCCTCTCAGATAAGGATTCATTTATTATGTACAATGTCACTAGATTTTACCTGGCAGCAATTAAAATTCACAAACAGATCACAAAGGGTACTGCATGGGTAAACGTACTAAGAATTCTTCTTTAATTTAATTTAATTTTTCTTTATTTATTTTTACATCCTTTTTGTGGCCTCCAGAGGCCCCCTTTAGTCCATAGTATTAGTTTTAATATGAAGGATTTTTATAGAGATATATTAGTGTTTGAATATTATAGTATTGTGTTAGCAATCCTAGTTTTTAGTTATCTTTTATTCTTATAGGTTTCGCTATTATTATTGAAATGAATTATTATTGAAATTTTTCTTTGTTGTATTTTATGCTGCTCTGTGACTGAAATAAAAATGTGATTGACTGCTATACAAGAAAAGAACTATTATTCAAAATTGTTATAAAAATATAAGTCAATGATTAAAATTAGCTTATAAAATATTATACTTTTCCACAGCAAAACATAGAGTAGCTGAATGATTTTAACTTGAAATTGTAATTAGCCAAACTCCAAAGGACTGGGAGCCCAAAATGCATTTTTAGGTAAACTTTTCTGAAAAATGACAAATGGCTTTTGAAATTATAATGGGATCTCGGCAAAAAAAAATGTCCAGTAGAGACTAGCTATTCTAAGAGAATTTCCTTAGCTCTGTCTATACATATCTGTTTCCTACTGAAAAGGAAGCAGTAGTGATTTGACCAAATTTGACAATTAGTTGTAAAGTAATTTTAAAGTATCAACATTAAGAAGACAGATATTAACCAGTTTAATATTTGGCTTGAAGACAATGGAGTGCGTAAAATATAGTTGTTTTGCGGAACTTAAAGGGTGTGGAGTCTGACCAGAATCCATCTGAAGGGCTGCCTAAAAACTTCATCTATGACATGAAGGAAGAAAGGTGGGATATAAATGTAAAATAAATACAGAGATGTGCCAAAAGGTTAAAGTAAGAACAATTTTGAGTGTTCTATGCTCAGAATAAAACATACTTTTCAAGAGTTTTCTTTCGAGTGTCAAATACAAATGCACCAGTTTTCAGTAGCATTATTTTAAGTGTTCTCAAAACACCAGTGATGTGACTGGAGTGCTGAGTTGCCTCTTTAGTTCATAGTTACCTGCTTCAGCTGGATAGAATGACTTAGGGGCTGGAGTATAGCAATGGAGGATAATCTGACAGCTGTTGATGAGAGGCTTTGAATGAAAACAGGGAATTGCTATGACTGGGCTGGACTCACTGCAGGTGCTTGTGCTGCTGCTTGAACTACAATTGAATGTATCTAACTGCCTGCTTTTGAAGCTGGGCATGGGGGAAAAATGGTGAAACAAGACCTGTAGTGGGAGTAGTGCCATCAGCTGGCATTATGGTGAGTGAGGATGAAGGAGGGCACAATGCTGGGGAAGAGGCTTTTGAACAGATACTGCTGTCAACTCTGCTCAGTCAACCTACTCCTTTCCATTAGCAACCAAGGTACTGAGATCAGGAATACTGATCCTTTCTGAATCTAAGGCCATAGATGCTGCTGGTGGTGGTGATAAGCCAAAGATATCAGCAGTCTGCTTATTTTCATGAAGCAGAACACACTGCCAGCCTGGGAGTAGCATAGTATGCAACAACTTCAAACCTGCTATTCTGTCTAACAGCTAGAAGCAGAAGACTTGCTCTGAAGCCAAATCATGTGCATAAGCTTATGCATAAGCATAAGCATAAGCTTCCAGAGGTCCCTTAAGACTTGGTTATGCCAGCAGGCCTGGGGACTCCAGGGGACGGGGGAACTAGTGAGGTGGCTCCCTTATTTTTAACTTCTTTTTATTCTCTGTTTTATTTTGTTTTGTATATTTTTAATGTATTTTACTGTTTTTAGCTTTGTTGTACGCCTCCCAGAGTTGCCTGTGGTGAGACAGGCAGCTATAGAAATTGATTAAATAAACAAACAAATAAATAAATAAAGCAAGCAAGCAAGCAAGCAAGCAGTTTTCAGGGGCAAGTTGCTGGTGGAGGCTTGAAGTCAGCTATGATGCAGATGATGACTTTGCATGACCAACCCTTCTTCTGGTGAAGGATGCAAAATTGCAACACAGTCTCCAGCTAGTTGCTCTAACAATCAGACCTGGGCACCTTCAGAACCTTTCTGCTTTTAGCAAATTGAAGAAAACAATATTGAGTCATTCTATGAACTCCTCCTCTTTTGGGCATGTGTGCAGTGTCCTAACACATCTACAAATAGGGCAGGACTTTCATTGCAATAGCACAATGCTACCGTTATCATTTTGCCCCTTCACACCTTGTGTCCCCTCAGATGTCACTGCTACCAGATTCTGTAGCACACCATCTTTATCAGGCAGACAATAATGTCACTGTATAAGAAACTCAGGGAATAAATGTTTGCTGCAAGTAGCAGGTTCCTCAACTTAAATTCCATTCGTTTTAGACATCTGTACCACTATAAGTGGTACTCTCCACTAAGTGGAGTGCAGCAGCCAAACCTTAAATCTGCTTCATGGTCATGGGTAGTGGGGTCAAACTAAACGGCAATCTGTCAGGCACAATGTGAGACCAGCAGCTGCAGTGCCCACTAACAGAATCTGATTGTGGGTGAGAACACTCTTGGTTTGGCTTCTTTGCTGAAGATCTTCTGTCCCTTTGGCAGTTCAAAAATAAGTATACCTTCTACCTTGGCTGGACCAAATATATGACATAAAGTATATCATTCTCGGATGAGCTGTTTCTTTTTCTGTTTCATGCATATCCCAATGAATATTTACTTATGCCTCCAACAAAGGGTAAATCAGAGAAAGGTTATGAAACAATGTCATTATTTTTTTTAAAAAAACCATGGCTAACTGAATTTTTATTTTATAGTTTTCCTGTGGATCTCAGGAATTCTTTGTATAACATGTATGTGAATGATGTTAGATTGAGAGGACGTCACTGGCCCATATCAACTAATTAGCTTAATAATTAAATAAGGATTTGAATATAGTTCCCTTTTGTCTTATGCGAAAACATGCCTTGGAACTCTTTTGTTTTGTTTTTCTTTTAAAAATATATTGAGAAAAATAACAAGTTTTATCTATGTTAAGGCTGTCTGTTCTTTGGTACAGCTGAATTCCCATAGCTCGGTCTGAAAATGGGTCACTGAATGCTAGGATTTGCACTTATGACAAGAGATTTATAAGGAAATCTTTTCTCTCATCATAAGCCAAAATATATCCTATTAATAGAATCTGCAGTGTCTGTTATATAAATCATTTCATATTTACTATTTTAGTTAGAAAATTACCCAGATGAGGGCTGTGGAATATTATTGAGTTTTTCTACTTTTTCCTTGAAATCTTTTCTTTGGGACTATTTGGATGCAGAAATTGTACTAAAACTAAATATAAGAAAATACTCACATACTGTACATTCCAGTATCTGTGCATGTACTAAATCTCATTTTCCCTTTCAAGCTGTGTTAGCAACTTTGAGAAAAATAATGTTCAATTCAATTGTTTCCAAGCTTACAAGCTAGGAAAATTTGTGGTCCAAGCCAGGTAATTACAAGTTTCAGTGACATCATTATACTGAATGTATATAAATCAAAACAGGATAATTAGGCTGGTGTTATGCAAAAGCTTGGCCTGTCTCATTAAGAGAGGCTTTTTTTTTTTAATAGAGAGCGATGAAACGTTATTGAAATAGCAGTATGATATAAAAACTCATGAATGTTCTCCTCCTTCCAGAAAAAAAAAAAAAGGAAGGAGTTCCAAAATATATTTTTAAGATTAAAGTCAAAGCAAATATAGAGCATTACAATATTATGTTCAGTCCATAACACAGCTGTAAACCATACCTTAATATTTGGAAGGTATTATTCATACTTCATAGAATCAAGTTTATATTTAAGCACATTGAATTAATGAGGACTTATTTCCAATTAATAAAAGTACTCTCGGCTTCTAAAATTGGTATATGTGGGAAAATATTTCAGAAGCACAGAAAAGAGTTTTGAGAGCAATAATTACATTTTAGTCAATCTATATAAGAATTAGATGCGGGGGGCGGGGGAAACTTGCCCTGAAGATTAGTTTGATTAGCATTAATTAATATTTTTTCTTGGGTTTTTAAGTATTTAAAAATCGGTAAAGTATTCAGTAGTAAAAATGAATGGTTTTACATTCAATTTTTATATATTTCATGTAACTTTATATAACACATTTGTAGATTTTACATAGAGTTGAAATTATTATTATTGTTGTTGGTCACATAGTCAGCCAGATGTTTAGACTGGATTTGGTGTTTTTATCCATCTATCAAGTCCTTCCCAAGGACCTGGGATAGACAGATGTTGTTGTTTGATTGTGTTAAAGGTATTGTGAAATGATGTAAGTTGTTTCAAGTAAAGCTGCCTTTTGCAATTGACTGATGGTCAATGCCAATGGTGTTCAAGTGGTGCTCCAGATGTTTTGAGATTGCACCCAAGGCGCCTCTTACTATTAGTACTATCTTTGCTTTCTTTTGCCACAGTAGCTCTACTTCTATTTGCAAATCTTTGTATTTTGTGATTTTCTCCAGTTCTTTCTCTTCTGTTCTGCTGTCTTCAGGTATTGCAACGTCCACTATTGCAATGTTTCTGATATTTGATAGCCACGGCCTGACTTGTTCAGAATTATTGACAGAGGAATCAATGCAATGACAAACAGTAGTGGTGATAGGGAGTCTCCTGAAAGTTTGCTCTCATGATGTTTACCTCTTCCAGTCTATCACCACTGACTAGCAACTGTGTCTTCCACTGTGCCATTGATCTTTGCACAAAGCTTCTGATGTGTCTACTGACTCCTGTTATTTTTAGGCACTTGATTATCCAGTCAGGTGGCAGTGAGTCAAATGTCTTCTTGTAATCAATCTAAGCTATATTCAAGTTGGTGTCCCTTCTCTTGCAGTTTTCCAAAATCATCTTGTCATTTAGGAGCTGATATTTTGTTCCTGTGCTGTTTGGGTGCTTTCCTTTCTGCTCAAATGGAAAGAGCTTGTTTTCAAATAGATGCTGTTGGATTGTATCAGCTATAACACCAGTTAGCAATCTGAAAGTTGTTCGTAAGCAGGTAATTGGCCTGTAGTTGCCTGGTGCTGCCCCTTCTGTTGGATCATTCATTATCAGGTAGGTTTTGCCAGATGTTATCCAATCTTTAATTTCACCTCCTTGCAGTATGTTGTTAAACTGCTTGGCTATGAGTGAGTGTAAACCAGTCAGATGTTTCAACCAAAAACCATGCAGTTCACCTTCACCTGGTGCTGACCAATTCTTAATCTTCCTTGTGCCTATTATCTTATTGCATTCAATAAAATCAAGCATATAGCAAAACTATGCACCACTGCTCCACCCTACGTGTATTATTCAGGAACAGACTTTGTACCTGGAGATAGACCCTGACCACTCCCAAGTAGATGGAAATTAGCCCAAAAGATGTTACTTTGGAACTGAGAGAGAGAGAAAAAAACCAGTCTGTTGCTCTCTATATTTCTACAGGAATAGGCTACTTAGGAAATTTTCTAAAAAATGTAATATACTCAATATCTCTTCAGATATGTAAGTATATCTAAATTCATCAAAATCTTCTATGTGTATCTAAATTCATCAAAATCTTCTATGTGCTTATTCTTGTCTGCAACATAGAGTCTACTTTGAGTTGTGTTCTAGAGCCTACTACAGAATAAGCCACTTTCTGATAAGAGAAAAGCAACATTTTTAGAATAAGCCTCATGTGACACCTGGCATAAACCACAGGAAGAATGTTAATTGTAAGTTGAACTATAAGTTGTGTTATAGTGGTTACATGATTCCTATCTCTTCTACCCTAGTACACATTCTGGCCAGATGCTTGATTTCTGCTACACAAATTTTATGTTGCCTTCTATTTAGTTTATGGCTGCTAGCATATGATTTATTGCACCCATACTCCATCCCACATTTCATTCTCCTGACACAAAGTGACATGAATTTCATTCTTCTTATTACAACAAGTCCTATGCCTTCAGGTCAGTTTAGCTAGCAAAATGCAAAAGCAATAACAAGTGCTTCTATATCTCAAAGAATGCAAAGGTACATTACTGTAAGATGGTATTAAAATGTGTGTTAGATAAGTATATTAATGGGGATAAAGAGTTCCTTCACCCTGGGATAATTACATGTAATCTAATTTCCTGGAAATAGGTTACCGAAAACCAATTATAGTAGCTCTTCCTTTTAAGAAAACCTGGTTCCCAAAGATCCTGAAAAATACATTTACACATTAGTTTGCTTGCAGGGGAGGGAGAGGGTAACATCTCTGCTCATTCTGCTTGCTGTGATGAAGATGATATTAAAAATAACCTTCTAAAATTAGAGCCAGATTTATGTGTTATACAGTTTTTCCTTTCAACTCAAATGCACAGAATTATTCTTTTCAACTTTTTGGTTCCTCATAATTAAAGCAGAGGTAAATCTAAATTTCATTTCATCTTAGAAGAACTATTTTTCCACCCAGAAAGTAAACTGAGTGGCTTATTTAAGAATGGTGAAGTTTGTTTCCAATAAGATTTAAAACTCAAATAGGGGAGAACACTGAAGTGTGTTTTACATCCCACGTAGCAATTTCTGCCATCACCAGACCTGTGTCACTGTGGTATGCAATGGAAGATTTTTGAGAGAATTCTAGGTGGCATGCTCTTTACAAGGAGAGTGTAACGAACTGCCACCTGTTGATCCCAAATCCAGTAACTTTCCTTGCAACCAATATTGATTCAAAAGAAAGTTCATTTATTGAGAATAAGTATACAGATTCAAAGCATTGCTAAGACTGAGCAAAAGCATGCCAAAAGCTGTTTTTCTTACTTCTCCCCCTTACATCGCCCTTAGTTCTTGGTCTTCTGATTCCCTTGCTGGCATGGCCTTGAGCATGCCAGAGCCTGTGATAAGGAGCCATCTGCTTTAAACGGTTTCTCATTCCTTCTCTCCCCCCCCCCCCCACTTTTACAATGGCAGAACCGCAGCATGTAAAAAGCCATTTTTTAAACTAGCCATATAATAATCTATTATAAAATCTTGCGAGGATTCTGACATGCTGCCCCTCCACAAAGAGGATGTCAGTCAGATGATTCCTCTTCTTCACTCTAAAAAAGAAAAAGCAAAGAGAAGCATAATACTATAACCATTCTAATTGTTAAGGCTTTGTAGGATAAACATCATAAAATTTTTTAACTAAATGTGGAGCCTTTACATGTTTCTTGTCAACCCATTCAGCCATTGATTTGGGAAAATGTTTCCACTGAATTAAAAATTGAACCGCCCCCCCCCCCCCCATGCTTTCTACTGTCCAGTATCTCTTTAACTTTAAAATGTTGTTCTCCTTCAACCATCATTGGTTTAGGAGGTACTGGGGAGGGATGCCATTGAGATGACTCTTTATAGGGTTTAAGCAGGTCGCAGTGGAACACTGGATAGATTCTTTTAAAGGCAGCAGGCATCTGTAATCGTAGTGAAACTGGATTAATTACTTTATCTATAACAAAAGGCCCTACGAATTTTGGAGCGAGCTTTCTGGAAGGTTGTAATGATTTAAGATGCTTGGTAGATAAAAGAACCTTATCTCCTACTTTCCAGTCTTTTTCTGGGGTTCTCTTAGCATCTGCAAATTTCTTGTACGTTGCTCTGGCCTCCTTCAATGACGCAGCAATCTGAGGCCACACTTGTGTCATTTGTTGGACTCATTCATCAACTGAAGTGACTTGAGTGGATTGTTTAGGTAGTTCTGGGATGGGTACAAAGTCTGGTCCTGTAGCTATTTTAAAAGGCGTGAGGCCAGTGCTTTGGTGCACTGCATTATTATAAGCTACTTCAGCAAACGGTAACAGTTCATCCCAATTGTCTTGTTGGTAGTTAATGAAACATCTCAAATATTGTTCCAACACTGAGTTCAGACGTTCACATGATCCCGCCGTCTGGGGTGGTACCCCGAACTCAAGCCCTGTGATGCCCCCAGTAGCTTTAGGAATGCCCTCCAGAACTTGGCAGTAAACTGGACCCCGCGATCCGAAATTATTCATTCTGGGACACCATGAGCTCGGTAGACGTGTTGTATAAATAACTTAGCCAGTTTGAGGGCTGATGGAAGGGATTGGCATGCCACAAAATGTGCTTGTTTGGAAAAAAGGTCTGTAGCTACCCAAATAACTGTCTTTTTGTTGCTTTCAGGCAGGTCTACAATAAAGTCCATGGAAATTTGCTTCCAAGGAGCCCCTGGGTTTGGTACTGTCTGTAGAAGCCCCATTGGTTTGCCCCCTCTCTTTTTGGCCATTGCACACGTGGGGCATGTAGCTACATATTCCCCTACATCTTTTCTCATTGTTGGCCACCATAATTGACGCCTGAGTAGATGTAATGTTTTCACAAAGCCAAAGTGCCCAGCTGTTTTGCTGTCGTGACTTCTTTGCAAGACCCACTTTCTAGCGTCTGCAGGGACATACAGCTTATCTTGCCACCACCATGCCCCTTGTTTGTTCACTAGCAATTGGCTGTTGCTTTTAAACCAATCATCCTGAGCAATCTGGGCATTTAATTTTTTCAACAACTCTCCTTCTGGTTGTTCTTCACCCCTTTTTTTCTGAGCTCTAGTGACCACTCTTAGGGCTGCTTGGGTACATGGAATTACAGGAGTGACTACTTCCTCCCGCTTGCTGTTGTGTTGAGGCAATCAAGACAGGGCGTCTGCCAGAAAATTTTTTCCCCCAGGAATATATTTCAGGGAGAAATTAAATCGATGAAAATATTGTGCCCATCTCATTTGCTTGGGTGACAGCTTCCTCGGTGCAGTCAAAGCTTCTAGATTTTTGTGATCAGTCCAAATTTCAAAGGGATGGGGTGATCCCTCTAACAAGTGTCTCCAGCAAACTAACGCCCAGCGTACTGTGAATGCTTCCTTTTCCCACACCAACCAGCGTATCTCAGTTTCTGAAAATTTCCGGGATATGTACGCACATGGAAACAATTCCCCCCCTGCCCCCTTCTGTAACAACACAGCTCCCACTGCCACATCCAAAGCGTCTGCCTGTATGACAAATGGCTGTTCTGGATCAGGGTGCTTTAAGATCGGTTCAGCCGTAAACAGATGCTTTAAACTTTGAAAAGCTTCCTGGCACTCCTTAGTCCAGGCCAAGGGGGCTCCAGGTTTTGATGCCTTCGCTTTGTCCTTGCCCTTGGTTTTTAACAAATCGGTGAGTGGCAGTGCTACTTGGGCAAAGTTGGGTATGAATTGCTGATAGAAGTTAGCAAAGCCCAGGAAACTTTGAAGCTGACGCCTGGTTTTGGGAGCCTCCCAACCTGTGACGTCCCTCACCTTGACCGGGTCCATTTCAATTCCCTGATGCGAAATTCTATACCCCAAATAGTCAATTTGCTGTTTATGAAATTCACATTTGGAGAGCTTGGCTTACAATTGAACCTCCAGTAGCTTTTTTAGTACCTTCCTGACCATTTGTACATGTTGCTCCATGGTCTCAGTGTAAATCAGGATATCGTCCAGATAAACCAACACCCCTGGTATAAATGCTCTTGTAACACCTCATTTAGCAAAATGTAATGAACTGCCACCTGTTGATCCCAAATCCAGTAACTTTCCTTGCAACCAATATTGATTCAAAAGAAAGTTCATTTATTGAGAATAAGTGTACAGATCCAAAGCATTGCTAAGACTGAGCAAAAACGCGCCAAAAGCTGTTTTTCTTACTCCCCCCACCCCCTTACATCACCCTTAGTTCTTGGTCTTCTGATTCCCTTGCTGGCATGGCCTTGATCATGCCAGAGCCTGTGATAAGGAGCCATCTGCTTTAAACAGTTTCTCATTCCTTCTCCCCCCCCCCCCCCCACTTTTACAATGGCAGAACCGCAGCATGTAAAAAGCCATTTTTTAAACTAGCCATATACTAATCTATTATAAAATCTTGCGAGGATTCTGACAGAGAGCATTAATCAGCAGGCCTTGCTGTCATCCTGCATGACCTATGTCCAACTTCTGGAATACATCAAACATTCTCCATATGCTTGGGGCAAAGAGCCTTTTGCCAACTGGAGGATGAACTCTTTTAAAAGTTTGGGCTGAAATTTACTTGTGTTTAGTTTACTTATGGGTATAGTAAGTACTGTCCAGGCAGTCTCTGAAACAATAAAAAAAAAAAATAGTAAGCACAAATGAAATAATTTTGGTATGCAATAACTAAAGAACCAAGCTCAGAGATCACCAAGGACTCCACAGTTCAACCCTGAGCTACACATATTCTCTTCTATTGCTAACTAATAGCTAAAGAAAAGTTTACACATGTGGTTTTGACTTTTCTTCCAGAACAAAAACAAAAAGCTGGAGACTGCACAGCCATCTCTTAGCTGTCTGCTACCTGAATTTAGCAGCAGCATCTTAGGCAGTTCTAGGGAACAAAAAAAAAAAAAGTGGGGGGTGGGGGAGTGGCATTGCAGATTGCACTTACACTCTATGGTTTTCTATTTGTAAAAGACAGCAGCAAACTGTCTTCCAGAGAATCAGCTATTACAGATCACTTCACTTAAGAACACAGATTACAACAAACAAACAAATATTCTTGTTTCTCTGGAGCATGATGGAAAATGAAGAAACACACAGGAAAAACAAAATACTATCACACATTTTAGTATCACAGTTTTAACATGAATGAAGAGTTTGTGGCATGAATGAACATTCCACAAACTCCAGCAGAACTAAGATTTCTCAAAAGCGCTTTACAATAATTTAAAAGGAAACATTCAAAGGTCAGTGACTGTATTTTATCTATCCACCCAAAATATTGTCTTCCTTTCATGTGCCACTTACTGCAATTATCTTTCTGTCAATAATATTAACATATTATCTCTACAGAGCTAGGCAATAGTTCAAATTCGATGCAAAAAGGGTTTATGTATTTAATCACATTTGTATAGCCACCCATCTCACATAGTGACTCTGGGCAGCATACATAGTAATAATCAAGAATATATGAAAACCATTAAACAAGCAATTTAAATTAAAACAAATAAAAAACAAAAAACAACATAGCAGGAAAACATACAGAGAGTGCATTCCATTAACATACAACCAACTAACAGGCTCCACTCTACCATGGGATCCCCAAGCTAGTTGACAAAGTCATGTTTTAAGGGTTAAGCAGCTTAATGACGCTGAAAGTGCTGGCCAGAAATGGCTGAAAGCTTCAGCGGTTCAAGTCCAGCCTCGTGTTAACAAGGTGAGCTCTTGTTTCTATATCCGCAGCTTCTGCCAACTCAGCAGATCGAAAACGTATGTGAGTAGATAAATGAGCACTCTCACTCCGGTGGGAGGAAAATGCTGGCAGCGACTCCACAGAGAGACGGGACAGTTGCCGGTAAAAAGCGCGAAATCGCGCTCGTCCGAAAAAGGGGCGTGAAGCAACGGAAATCCGCCTCCTGTGCTGCCAGCTGGGCTGACGCTCTAGGAATTAGGCTCTGGCAAAGTCTAATTCCGAAACTAGAAAGATGCAATTGCCTTGAAAACCGCTAGGGGGCGGTCACTGCAGGGTCCGTAATGACTGTTAAGCAGATTAAAAAAAAAAAAGAAGACCAACAGGATTGGGGCTAACTTCACCTGTCCACAGGGGGAGACTATGGCAGAAAAGGCTTTCTTCCTAGGTCCCATCTGACAACATTCCCTAGCTGATGGGACCCACAGCATGCCTCTTCTGCCAGACCTAATGGGATGGGTAGATGTAATCAGGGAGAGGCAATCCCTCAAATATCCTGGCCCTATGTCAGGGAGAGCTTTAAAGGTTATAACCAACACCTTGAATTGGACCTAGAAGCAAACTGGCAACCAGCACAGCTCATGCAGCAGAGATGTAACATGTATGGATCTTGGAACACACATAACTGCCTGCACTGCTACAGTTTGCACCAGCTGAAGCTTCCAGATACTCTTCAGGGATAGCCCCATGTAGAGCACATTACAGTAGTCCATTTAGGAGGTGACTAGGGCATGAATAACTGAGAGTAGAGCCTCCCAATCCAAGAAGGGGATCAACTTGTGCACAGCACAAAGCTGTGCAAAGGCCCTCTGGGCCACGACTGCCAGCTGCTCTTTAAGCAGGAGTCCTGAGTCCAGAAGAACCCCCAGGTTGTGCAGTGGGTCTGTTTGGGCAGTGCAACTGCATCCGGCACCAAAGATGGTATAGCCTCAGATACAGAAGGCCCTGAAACCCAAAGCCACTCAGTCTTGCTAGAGTTCAGCTGAAATCTGTTTTTCCCCATCCAGGTCCCCACAGCCTTCAGGCACTGAGAAAGGACATCAACAGCATCACTTAGCTCACTAGGAGCAAAGAGGTACAGCTGGATATCATCAGGATACTGAAGATACCTCACCCCCTGGTGACAGATGATCTCATCCAGCTTTTCATGTAGATGTTAATAGAAGCACAGAAAGTATCAAATCCTGTGGCACCCCACATAGTAGGGGCCAGGTGCAGGACCTCTCCTCCCCAATCATCACTGAATGAAATTTGCCCAGAACAAAGGAGAGCACTGTGCCACCCACCCCCAGTTCTCTGAGCTGATCCAGAAGGATACCATGTTTGATGGTATTGAAAGCTGCCAAGAGGTCAAGTAAAGCAAGGATAGATGCACTACCTTCATTCTGCTCCCACCAGAGATCATCGAAAAGCACAACCAATGCTGCTTATGTGATGTGAACATGGCACCTGTTGGCAATTCTTCACAGTGACAGATTTAAAGATTTGAATGTAGTATGGAATCACTTTCCATACTTCCTGAAACTTTCTTCTGGAATCAAATCCAATGCACAGCTTGGTTTTTTTTAACGTGCAATGCTAACAGAAACCATCAAAAAAAATCACAGAATTCATCTTGGGATGCATCTGTAACCCATAGTACCATATAGTTTGAGGAATTCAAGAAAAAACCATGAAGATCTGCCATGATCCAAGCCTTAGATTCATGCATGCTCTGCTACATATGCTCATAACAGGAAATTTTATATTCTGTACAAACCTATAGGTGACCACCTAGAAGTCAAGTAGGACTGCAATTTTTAAAAAGCACCTTTTAAAGATAAATAATGTAAAAGAAATTTATGTATATATGAATGATCAGAGTGCTGCTACAATAACTGTCATTACTTTAAAATTGAAATAAGGTAGTAATATATACTATTATGAACTTTCTATTCCAAAGAAAGATATTTTAACAGTGGGAAATCCAGAAAATTGCTTTATTTTCCTGCTTATATTATAATCAGTTAATTATTTGGGGGGGGGGGTTGCTTTCAACTGCTTGTTGCTGAAAATGAAAAATAATTCTTCCAATATTCCAGTTTTAAAACTAAAAACTTCATGCAATCTGGTGAAACAGATTTATCCCTTTATATATTCCCAGAAAACTTTGGAAGTTTATTCATTATTCCTTTTAGCTGACCAGTGGCAATTGTGTGCATCCCTTAGGCACTGATTCCTGTTCATAAGAAAACAATTTTTTCTTATTTTATTTCCTAATTCCCCTTCTATAATGATTATTTGAAGATTTAGGAAAGAGTCAGAGTGCATATCCACACTGAAGCTTCCATTAGGTTCAACCCTCCTTCTGTTATAATCATGACAAAAAATGTGATGCTCTGAACAACTTGGGAGGAAGCTTCTATGAAAATATATAATTTCATGTGTCTTATTATGGATCATCCAGAGTCAACTTCCATATCCTTACCTAGCTTAATATTGTTATAAGAACTACATCATCTTGAGTTTCCTTGCTACAAAATTCTGAATGTGACCTTCATTATCCTGTGAACAGAAAAGTGAAACTAAGTGATGTGACTCCTTTGGTTTCCTAACAGTGATCTTTGGGTGGCAGATTTTTTTCAATATAGATCTTTTTTTTTTTTTACAAAAGCTGCACTCCGCATTCTTGAATCTGCAAACAAACCACTGATTTAACTCTCTGCAGCCTTAGCTGCAGGTATGTTTGACTTATTTGCAGATGTTGTGGAGGGTCCATTTCCTGTTTCAGTCCTGAAATTTCAGTCTGGTTGGTGTCGATCGCATTTAAATTAATTGTTGCCTTTTTTATTTCTGCAACTTGTAGCAATGCATTTTCATCGGCTGAGGCCTTTCTTTAGCCATTACAAATGTTAATGTTGGTTCAGATAAGAGCCTCTATTGGAGTGCCCCATCATAAACTCTTTAGCATCTATTATAAAAATTCCCCCAAATTGCACTATGGAGAGGTTATGCAGCTCTGTGATATAAGCAGTGATGTATTCTCCAGGTTATTGAACTTGCTTGTAAAATTTAAATCACTGTACAATGACTGATGGTGCAAGTGAGAAATAGTCCTTCATTAATTTTCCAACTTCATCAAATAATTTATATTTTTGTGAAGCAAGAGTAATGAATGCTCCTATAAAGGCAAATGTCTGGTTCCCACAGATAGTTAATAGGATATAGATATAGATATAGATATAGATATAGATATAGATATAGATATATAGATATATTTGGTCAAGGGCTATCTCATTTATTTGATAAAAGCTACTTTGCATATAATTCCCAGGAAGCAGGCTGACTATCAATTTCCTCAGTGTGTCCAAGATGAGCCTAATAATAATAATAATAACAACAACAGCAGCAGCAGCAGCAGCAGCAGCAGCAGCAGCAGCAGCAGCTTATATCCTGTGACCATACGTTTAACAGCATCAAACAACAACATCTGTCTATCCCAGGTCCTTGGGAAGGACTCGATAGATGGATAAAAGTGCCAAACCCAGTCTAAACATCTGGCTGTCTATGCGACCAACCATAATAATAGCAACAGCATCCAGAATATGCTCAGTTTCCAAGATGGGATTATTTCTGATTACTTACCAGAGTACTTGAATATCCAACAACTTACCTGTTATCTTTCATCCTCGTTAAAGCCCATCCTCATTTCCAATAATGGTTTGTAGTAGAAAAATTTAAAATAACACATACAGACCTTTTTGTGAACTCTACAATAGCTGACAATACCTCCCCCTCCCATCCAATAGCGACATCTCTTTCAAAACTATGTGAGTTACAAGGCGCCAAAAAGTATTAGTAACACACTGTATTCATAATATTAATTGGTTTTTCCAATTAATTTTAATTTAATCATTATAGAATTTCTGAATAGATTCAGACTTAACTCCATATTTTATACATTAGCATATTTCTGTCATCGTTAAGATTATTTTGTAACCTTTTGACAGTTCTTTTGGTCCAGAGTAATTTATGGTCTTTATAACATTGATATTCACATGAATATGGTGAATATTACGGTGAAGTAAGTTGCTATCATTTCGATTTTACACCTGGGGAACAGGGGCTAAAGAGTAAATTACTCTTGCTGGACACCAGCACTTGCTAGTAATCATAGGTCACGTCTTCTCTTTTCTTTCTTTCTGTCAAGTTTCAGCATAGTTTTTAGACCTCTATTTTCCTTCTGCCCCACTAGTGCAATCATGGTTATGAATAGGAACAAACCTATGATTCAGCAAGGTATCTATTTCAGGGAATATGTACTGCAGAAGAATGGTAAATATTTCAGGGATAACGATGGATGATTTCTCAAAATGTAATTACCAAACTCTGTGTTTTATTTTCTGGAGGAAATATATACCATCACCTTCCACATCATTTAAAATATATTAGTGAAAGATGTTAGAAGACAAGATGAAAATTTCAGTTACTAAATTAATAAAAATAAATCTAAATCAAGGTAGTTTTCAGTGAATCCCTTTATTCTTTTAAACTTGTAGTAAAAAACCTGTGTGGCGTGGAGGGCCAGAAGCAGAACTGTAATTCTTTTAGTCTAAGCCATTATTTCAATTTCAATTACTCCCTATACCTCCACTGTTATTTGTTCTGTGGGAAAGAAGTATGTGTGTATTTTAAGTTGCCTCATTGGAGCTACTCAATATTGTAAGGCATTTATGGAAAGGCATGTGATTTACAATTATACAGTTTACAAAGCACTTCAAAAGAACTGAACATTATATAAAGGAAATAAGAAGATTTCAAGCAAAAAAAAGTAACAAAAATTTAAAGCATTACAATTCATGCTATTTTTTAAATGGTTAATGGAAAATTATACAACAGTGGCGGAATCCTTAATTTATAAATATACACTGTGTATCTTACACTTTATGAGAAAGTTATAATTTGGAAGGTCTCAGCTTGTATGCTGTGCATAATTTTATACCACCGTAGCTAATTAAACATTTTAGTGTAATCATCTGTCTTGTTTTTAACATTGCTCCAAAAGAAACATGAAATGAAAATGATTTACTTTTTTCTAACCATGTATATCTGAACTGTGGATATACAAATGCATCATGTAAACCATGTCCAGTCCATCACTCTGTGGATGGAGACTAGGGCAAATAGGAGAAACAAGATACAATATTTAAGTAGGGTTGTAAAAATATTTCAAAGCAATCCTTTAAAATGATTACTCAGGGCTTTGAGGCAGCCACAATTTTCAAAGGCTCAGCTTGGCTGCTTCACAGTGCTTTACTGTTTTTTTGAGTATGAATGCCACTGGATCAAAGCATATCATGGCAGAAATGTCTTTGGTAGATGTACTTTCACGCTGAGAAGACCAAGAAAAAGTCTCAAAGTGTCAGTGCCAAGCCTTTGAGAAATGTGGATGCCTTGCCATTCCAATTAGTGGGTTCAGAAGGTTGCTTTAGGAAGTGGTCCTCCAACAGCTTGCACAAGCATCTCCAGTACACAGACAGATATGGAGGAACAGCATCCTGCCAAGTGCACACAGCTGGATCAAATCCAGGAGACAGTATAGAAATATAAGTTCAGGACCAGAGCTACAAAATGGAATATAATAGGTCAGAATAAAGAAAATGAATCATAGATCATCCAAAGAAATAACTGTTCATCAATCTGAAGAGTATAATCAGTTCAAATTGATGAAAATTAGTTCAGTATTACAGTTCAGAGTGATGAGGATCAACCTTGTCAGGTAGGAAGGAAGCATGGTTCTGCTAAGTATCTTAAGTAAGCCAGGAATACATGATTAACTAAAATGACATATCCTACTGAGAGACCCAGAATAATGAGCAACACTAAAGAGACCATCATTGTTCAGACATTCATGTTTTTCTCAAATGTGAGAAAAGTCCGTCTTCTCCAAGGAACTATAGATTGCTACCATATTCCTTGATCACCTTACCTTAAAAATAATCCTCAGATCAATTCCACTGGGTCCAAAAAAATCTTCTTTTTAACTTAATAGGAACAAAGCTGCTATTTCTTTCATCTAGGGAAAGAGTAAGTCACTGTTTAATGGCCAAGGACCACATTTAACATTTCTGGGGAATCTGAATGCCACAAAGTAAATTGTACTATATCATATATGTGGATGGACTGTTTTAGGAAAGTATTTATTTAGGACTGTTTATGGGAGTATTCTCTGCTTTTTAACTTGGATGTGCCTATTTTGAGGTCTGTTTATAGGATTTTTCCCCACTTCATGCTCAAAATGACATGTAATTCCCAGTAATACTGCGGGGTAGGTGGGAGCCTATGTGGGCTGAAAAAAGGATGCTTGGAGAAATTCATATTCTCTTATACTAGTGTATTTTAGGGCTGTGCAACTCCATACAAAGCTGCATCTTTTCCTGACGTTTTATAGTTGCTTCCACAGTGCCACACAACTCTAAAATATTTAGATTACAAGTGAGAATGCAATGAATATTTTACAAGTCACTATGGACAAATATCAAACAAGTATGTTCTCTGTTACTCACCCCTGTGGATGTTATCCTTGTATAAGAATAACTGAAACTTATCCAATTAACTGGACAAACAGAAGGTTTGAATGCTCTCCAAAATGTAAGCATCTCCAGTATTATAATCAGACAGTCCTACTTGTCCTGATTTTGTGGCACCATTTTTACAATCCCTCTGTATCTGGTAAACAATTATCAAGTTTAAAGTAAAACATAATTTATGGAGTACCTACCATATTTGAAAACTATAACATGGCTTATTACATTTTTTAATCAACTGTATCTTGAACGTGTCCTGCTGTAACACGCATTTGTTGCTATTTCTCTACATCTTTGGACTCAGAAATCAATTACTGAACACAAGAAACAATGTAGGATGAGGCCCTAAATCCATAGTGAACAATCCCATTTATTTGATGAAACAGTTATGATATTTTAATGTCCTATGGTCTTCTCTTGCCACAAATGGTAAACACTGCTTTCATGATAAATCTATATAAAGGGAGAAAATAATTTGCTTTTATATAATATTTTCTGCAAATGTAATAGAATGGAGCAAATTCTCACTGAAACAGCAACTGAGTGAACTTATGTGCATATTATAAAGCTTTTCTTTTTAAGAAAGAACAAAGTGGGAAAAAGACTGTGCAGAAGCACTCTCACTTTAAAACTAACAAAGATATATCACCTTAGAACATTTGCACTTCCATCTGAGAACTTTCATTTGAGAACTTCAGAGTATTTAAAAATTCCTGTGCTTTTTTTTTTAAAACAGACCCTCATGATAAGAGATGTTTGCAATCCTAAGTTCAGAGAATTCAAAGAAATAAGTGTTAAACCTACAAGTTCTAGTTATTAATTACATTAAAATGGAGAAGTCAAGTATAATCACTGTGCACTGATTTTTCCTTTCCCTGACATTTCTGTGTGTTACATTACTTCTCCAACGTTCTTATTATTAAGATAGGTGACTTGATAAGATTGAAATATTTGGCTCATAAACACTGCAATAGGGTAGATGATATTTCAGTGGCATCTTTTTTTTAAATATGGAAAATCATATATATGTACAATAGTAAAGAGTTTTTCTTCTAATAATTAAGAAAATAATTGCTGAACTATTGACTATACAATATCAAAATAAGCAAATTATAATGATGTATTATCAAAAGATACCTATAATCCTATGATGGTGATGATCACGTGCCATCAAGTTGTTGTTTTAGCAACCATATTCCATCTAGTCAATCAAGAATACAGTGTTGATAGTGAAGAGAAACAATTATTAAATAATTTAATAAATATTTAATACATTTTAATGAATTAAAATTAAGTCTTTATTTTGGCTGTTATAGACTTAAAATTGCAATTTTGAAAGCTTGTTTCAGAAATGTTTAATTAACAAAATATTGCATATCAACTATCAATTATCAACATCCTATCCAAAAGGTACTATTTATTTAAAGAACCAAATCCATTCAGACAGTAACCAAAAAGTAATTAAAAATAGAAAACTCAAAGCTTTGTTGTTTGAGAAGGCTGACGTGATTAAGGAAATAAATATAATAAAATAAAAGGATGAATAGCCTGTGAGAAAAGGATCTGACTTTGTCACTCTTTGAAACGGAGTGCTGGATTTTTCCTCTGATACAGCATTATAGGGATCTGCCTGGATCATATGATTGCCAACTGCAGCTGCCATATGATTTCAGAAAAGCACATGGCTACTTTATAGTATTCCATACAGATACTATATTCATGATCCTGCCTGCTTCAAAGCACCTTTGGAGTTTGAATCCAAAGTACTGCACAGTTGTACAGTTTAAGTCTTCTTGATTCTTACTAATAGGCTCATCTTTATGTGCCACAGAATTACCACATACAATAATGCAGAAAAGTACTTTCACAAAGTAAGTAGACCATCATGTTGTGCAATGCCAGCACATTTTAAGATATGAGTTTGATTTCCACTGCTATAATTTCTTTTGCTCCCTTGTTTCTTTCTAAAAGCCCTTATACCTCTTGTATCATAGGTATACAAATACACCTTCTAATGTTGAATGGTCAAATGTTTTTTGAATTGAAATGCACAAAAATGGAAGCTCCAATTGAAAATCATTCTAAAAATCATACTTAGGTGACTCTCAAGCTATTGTAAAGTGAACCACCTATGGGCTGCAGGACAAAATCAATCCCTAGAACAATTTTGTAGGCCACAGAATATCCTCAGAGTGAGTAAAACCAAACTTTTTTGTCAGTTATTGAAGGTGAGGGGTAAAATGGTGATGTAAGCTTTTGAAGATCCTGAAAAAAGGTGTGGATAATTTAATGAATTGGGGTCACGAAGAGTCGGACACGACTTAACGACTGAACAACAACAACAACAAATTTAATGAATGGCAGAGTGGTGTTGCATTTGTGCACGTTTTAGAACATGTCTTCCTAATCGTTTTGGAAACATTCATTCATTCATTCATTCATTCATTCATTCATTCATTCATTTATTAGATTTCTCTCCTGCCCATCTCCCCTACAAAAACATGCTGAGTTCTAGTTGAAACCACACTCAAACTTATTCTACTTTTCAACTTTTTTCTCTACATTCAAAGACTTTCCAAATACAAACCATACCTGAGCTAATGCATAATGTGAAGTCTAGCATAAACAGTCCAGCGGATTAATCATATCAACAAATGATAAAATCTTAATCCTAAATTTACAATGTATACAATGATCAAAGAGAAAATGACTAACAGGTCAAGCTTACCCCAGTAAATTTTTGTTATCTCAGTATTTGTGTTTATCAAGCTAATGTTGCTGTGTACCAACATATATTTGATGTTATGCATCTTCTTGGAAGTAAAAACAGGCCATACTGCTCCCCCCCCGCCAAAAAAGGCAAGGCCAGGGCAAAAAAAAAAAAGTTCAATTATTACTGATTGAAGATATTTTACTGTAAAATAAGCACCCAATTATAAAAATCATTGATCTCCTATCTGTCCACACAGCAATGGTTTTCTCACAAATTGCTTTCATACAAGTACACATACACTTTTGAAGTGGAGGAGGAATAGGAGGTGGTGATGGAGGAGGAGGAGGAGAAGGGGGTGAAATTGTCCATGGAAATCTGGATTCAGAAAGCATTAACTTATGATTCTTAAGTCTATATTAAGTTATGTTGAATTTAACAACTCTTGTTTCCAAGTTAGTTTGCATAGGATATTGTTGTGCTAGAAAAGGATTAGTATAGGCCATCCTGGAAACAAGTTGGTAAAGCCTTTGTGTGGGACTACAAGGACAAGAGAATCTATGAATATTTACTCTTTAGTAAGCCCCCTTGAGTTTCATGTACTTACTCCCAAGTAAATATGCTTAGGATTTCCAGTCTTGTTCAGCCAATCTGTGAACTTTATTCTCCACATAGGGCTTTCCATTTTAAAATGGTGAGTGTCTCCAACGGAAAGTCTCTCTATTCAATGACACTATGCATCAATTGAGAATCCTGTTTTTATGGAGTCCCTATTTATGTGGAGAGAGAGACTCCAAGGATATAGAAGGCTGTGCATTGTGAAAGGTGATAAGAAGTTGACATAAGGCTCAAAGAAATCTGGGACCAGGACATTGACACATTCTTTCTCTAGTACAGACCTGAATATTTGTTAAGAGCATCAGATCTGCTGCATATACTCTAACGGACAGTATCACCTTGTGACTACTCACCTTCTGTCAGTAATACCTTGCCTTTTAAAGCAGTGTCCTTTAGATGTCCACTGAAGACTTTGTATCTTTCCCCTTACCTTCCTTGTGTGAACATTATGAATAAATGATTTTGTTTTGTTCTGATTTTCTTTGACCTTCCTCTCTGCTTTAATTCACTTTGTTAATGTGCATTATTAATCTGTAAATATCTTCAAGATGTAAATACTTTGGAAACAATGTAGAAATATATTACACAAATATACTTGCCATACATAAATATATTTTCCTGAGGACCAATTCCAGTGAGCCAGTTCAGACAACACCTATAACACTAAAATGGGCTGGTACAGGAATTGTCCTGCCAATTGTCCTACACATATAATATCTAACACAGGACCAAAATCACCATTAGTCCTTATATGTATAACTGGAATTGAAAATACTGCCTGAATGCAAATGGCTGTGGGTAAGCAGGCAGTTCTATATGCAGGTCTGTATCACATCTTCCAAGAATCAAACTTATTACTAGAGATTCTATTTGCTTAGGATCACAATCTAAAGTCCGAATTTGAAAACATTTATGTCAGGGTTCCAACAGTTTTCACATGATCACCATCACAATACTTACTCACCTATTATAATCACCTATTATATCCTGCAGTCATCAGTCAGCTTTGTGAATATATTTTTCCATTATTAACCTCTTATAACTTGAAGCAGTGATGATATCATCATTGTCATTGTCATCATCGTTATATTTTTATCCTGCCTTAATATATATGTCAATCCAAGGCAGTGAACATACCTAATACTCCTGCATCCTATTTTCCCCACAACAACAACCCCCAAGAGGTGGGTTGGGCTCAGAGAGTGATTGGCCCAAAGTCACTCAGCTGTTTCCCATGCCTAAGGGAGGCCTAGAACTCAGTCTCCTGGTTTCTAGACCAGCATATTAAACACTACACCAAACTATTTTGTTTATAAAAATGCAGTTTTGTACACACAATATGTGACCAAATGTGTAGTTATGCAGCTAGGATCTATGAGAATAAGCTACAACAACTTGGCCAGCCCAATACTTCAGTTTAAAAAAACAAAACAAAAACAAAAACAAAACAGTATCTTTTCTCATAAACATTTAATCAATGTGGATGCTCAGTTTCCATATGCTGAAATGGTTGAGGAAGAGATAAGCCTAGGACAATATGCTGATGGAATGCATGGTTGGGGGCGGGGGTTGCTTCTATGCAAGCTGTGCATCTGATTGCAAAATTGTAGTAATTTTTATATAGAGGTTAGACTGACTTTTAAAACCTTATAATAAACTTATATAAAATGAATACAAATGTTGAAGTCTTTATTAAGAGGCTGAGTAATTACATGCACTAAAGTACCCCAATGTGAAGATGAGCTGCCAAGGATCTACAAGCCAGTTTGGTCTAGTGGTTAGGACACCAGTCTAGAAGGCAGGAGACTGAGTTCTAGTCCCGCCTTAGGCATGAAAGCCAGCTGGGTGACTTTGGTCACTCTCTCTCAGCCCAACTCACCTCAGTGTTGTTGTGGGGAAAATGGAAGGAGGAAGGAGTATCGGGTATGTTCGCTGCCTTGAGTTATTTATAAAAATAATAAAGGCGGGATAAAAAAAATCTAAAAAAAATAAATAAAAAATGGAAGCACTGTCATTATTACTGCTAGCTATAACCACCTGTATCACCTCAAAACACCTAAAGAGAACTATTAACAAAAAATGAATCTCCCGCTGTTCAGCAATTCTGTTCTACCATCTTTTGTCTAACGATTATTGTACTGGGACAAATTAACCAATTAAATATAAGACACAAAGACTTAAAGATTGATAGAATCAAGAAGCTGTTTATCCTAAACATAGAGGCAAAAAGGCTAAACAGGCTTATGAGAAGGGCATATAACATCTACCACAGCTGAAAGTGAAGACAATAACTTCTTTTTAAAAAGTTGTCTGAAGCTTTTTTCCATCCTCAGAAGGTTATAGAGGAAGAATATATCTTTAGGAAGCTTTCTAGCACTCATGAGCAGCTTAATGGAATTCTAGGAAAGCTTCTCAAATTTTATACAATTATCAGAAAATGTTGAGAACTTTCTGTCACATTTGAAGGGGGATATGGTGTATCACCAATTCACTCCAATTTCCTCCCTCAAAAATCATTTTCCAAATTCTGCTCTGGAATAAAGCATTTCCATGAATTACTTTTCTCAATAAATGAAATGTTTTGAAATACTCCTTCTTCCCTTCTCTATCTTTTTTGCATATGGATTATTCTTGTTTTCATAAATAACAGCTTACCAAAAAAAAATTAAATATTAAGTATTATAAGCTTGAAATATTTCATACAAAAAATACATCACTGTAATACATAATAAACATTGATTGCTGTCCAATGTGCTGAAATTATTCATACTGGAATGTTCAGATACTGAGTTCTGAAAGTTTTAAGGTTTCTGATTTTAAAAGCTAAACTTTTTAAAAGAACAGTTTGCTATATTTCTAGACTAGATAAACATTTCAGATTCTTTTGATTTAAATTAAGTCACATATTTTACTTGAAACTCACTGTTCCTCAAAGCAGTTCAGATCTGTTTATATGGTTATTTCAGAATCATTCTACCCAATGTTCTATCAAATGAAAAAGGTAAAATTATTTTCCAAACACCTTATCAATATTTATTTATATCACCCAACATATTTCAAACAGGTACTCCCTTTTTAAAGTCTCAAACTTTTTTTCCTACTTTGAAAAGGACTACAAATCTAAAATACTGTATGTTGGGCAATCTAAATAAATCATTGATCATGCACTTTAAATATAATTTCTCCTACCTCATGTAACTTTTCATTTGAGTACTTGGCTCCATTTAATGCAATTCTATCTGCAAAGGATGAGAGACAATGACTTGCTCAAACTAACCCACTTTATCACTGACAAGGATTTTAACAGAATGTTAATCATTTCTGTTTCTGCATGCTAGGTAGTTAAGTTACAGTATTCTTTCAGGCATAGACCATTATGCTAGATTTTGGTGAATTTAATTTTCAGTCACTGAGGTCCAAATGCAAAATATAAATGAACAGCCTTAGTTTTGAGGGAAACCTTTTGCTAAGTATAAGTAAGACTTGTATACCTTTCAACCTGGTAAGACCTATTAACTTTTAAATCAATATTTTTATTCAAGCTACATCATTGTATTATTTACATTGGTGAACTTGGTTAATACTCATATCATTGAAATGTATTTCCATCATTTACTTTTCATAAGACACTTTGAAGTGTTCAATCTACAGTAATTGTTGTTTAGTCTTGTTATTAAGACAAGCAATTAGGGGGGGAAAATGCTCATCATAAACTAAAGAACAGCAGTTAATATTTTCCTATTTCAACTCCATCAAAGAATGTTCTACATTTTGCAGGAATCATAAGTAGGAGAGAGAGAGAGAGGGAGAGGGAGAGGGAGAGTGAGAGGGAGGGAGAGAGGGAGAGAGGAAGAGAGAGAGAATGCACCTAGTTTAACATCTTTAAATAAGTTTAGCACAAGTATTTTGAGGATCAAATTGTTAAAATAGTTATGTTTAGAATAAGTGGAAGGCTGCATGGTAAAGATGGAAAACTAATGGGAGAGGGTTTCAAACAGTACCCTAGATTTCAAGAAAGCTTATCAGAAGGTCCCCAATGAAAAGACCTTTAATGGCAGACAAAAGTTTTCCAAGAAGGTAATTTGTCCTCCATGGAAGCACTGGAGGTATTATAAATTTCATACTCAGTTCCTTCAGATCACAGTAAGATTCAGTAGGCTTTCCAACATTCTGGAGGAAGTAAGTATATGCCCTAGATTTGGGGGCATGACATTTCCCCAGGCTTGTGCTCCTCTATTGCTGTACAATTTTCATAGTCCAGGTTTATGCTGATTGGGGGTTTTGAGATTAATGCATTTGGATGATACCAAGTTAGGGAAGGCTTGCTTAGAGCATAATCCAAGAATTATCAGTGTAAAAGATTTCTTTGGAAGACAGGTTTATATGGAAAGAATGTAATGATGATAAAAGTTTAAGAGCCATTAGGAAGCAGAAATCCAGAGTCAATTTTCACTAATCATGGCAGGAATATAACAATATATTTCCTTATTATAGTATAATTTTTAGAAGTATAGAAACATAAAAGAGAAAAATGACGATGGGGTCATTTATATTGATGAAAAGAAATAGTATTCTTAACTGGTCAAATTGGAGTCTACTGATGTCATCCAAATAAAAAAGAAGACAGTAAAAAAATGGACCAAAAAGAACATAGCCTCCAACACAGTCTCAGGAGGTTGAGGGGGAAGAATGAAGCAACTTGTTATTCCTCATTTTGAGCCCTATATTAAAATAAAAACACATAATTTTATTTAAGCATTCCCTAAAACAGTTAAAATGCAAGAATTTGTTAACTGTATACTTCTGTGTGAAACAGCATAAAAACAGATCCTAAATTTGGAAACCATAAAGAATAAACTGAGATGCAGTTTAGAAAATTGTATAATGTAAATTATAATCTTGCTTGAATATGATTTCTTTTTCTTTGAGGGTAGAAAGAGGCTAATTCTCAGAAAATGTGTGGGTCAAGACTTTGCCATGTATTAAAATAAAGGATGGGTAAGAGATTTTTATATCCTCTCTCAATTGCTTTCCTGAAATAATATACTTAATTCAAGATTGAAAATGCAGAAAATCTCTCAGTTCTAGGCTGTAAAGTTCTAGACTATACAGTGATTTTCAAAATTTTGCACCAAGTCTTAATAGTCTATCAGGATATACTCAGTATTTTATATTACTAATATTATACAAACCTTTGTATGCAGTGGGTAAACAACTGAACAGGTAAGAAATTCAAAATAGCATATGACAGCCTTGCCACATATATTTTTATAGATGAAGTGTATCAAAACATGTCATTCCTACAAAAAGGAGAAAATTAACTTTCAAAGTGTTATTGTATTGTGTTTCTAAATCTTCCTGGAACAGCCTCTACTGTCCCACCATGAGATCATACAGTACTCTTAAACAAGCAGCTGAAGCTTCCCAAATTAAATATCACCAACACTCCTTTCCAAAATGAAACAATAAAGAACTTTTATTTTGAGGAGATGGGGGGGGGGGGGGAGGGTTCTGTGATAGATTTTGGACAATCCCTAATTTTCTGAATCTCATAAACAGTTTATAGATATCAGATTAATGTTACTCATGTAAGTGAATAGTATGCTATTAACTTTTCATTCAATCAGCATATGTGTATTTTTTTTTATTATTAATGGCTTCTTTCTTAGACACACTTTCCCTTTCAGCTGATTCCCAGTAAGTAAAACTCTAGTATGATACTTCACAGTTATCAGTACTTGTTTCATATCATGACTAAACCTGGTCTATCTGAGAATTTGTTTTTCTTTTAGAAGCATAAAAATATTTATAGCTGAAAATGGGACTAATAATCACTACATTAGTTACAAGCCAACTGCCAGATGACAAGATTTAAGTCAAGGGTTAGTAAATTATATATTACTGCATAAATTGCTCTCTGGAAATGAGAAAGAAATAATATAAACTATGAAAAAAGGATAGATTGTAATAGAACACCAGTAGAAAATTCAGTAAATCTTCCTCAATTAAATATCCCCATTTGTTTTGTTCTCAGACACATTCATTCACAACTGAAAATGTATGTTAAAGGTCAATTAGGAATGTTTACCAGATGTTTTGAAAAAAGACAAGCAGCTTCATTCCCCACATACTATTAAAGCCTTCAAGAAAAAACACATCTATAAATTTACTTTTCCTAGATGAACTGAGATCACTGCTACAAAATGTGCTTTCTGTATTTTTAAATATAATGTATAGGATGCTAGATACTTAGAAACCTAGAATGCCCTGATTAACAGTGACAGAATAGTTTCTTTTTTTCTATAAAAGAAAGGAAACAATGGGATGAGAAAAAAATGGGCAATTGAGAAGAAATAATACATTGTATATCTGTATTTCAGAAAACCTTTTACCAACATTTCGTAGACTGATGATATTACTGTCTGAATCCTTAGCCATGCAGTGGAGATCTTTTGATACCATTCTCTTTTGAAACATTCTCCCTAGTCTATAAAGAAGATGCTTTGTTGACTTTTAGCATGTCATCTGAAAATACAGAAAGAACAGTCTCTATTGTCTGCAGAATCAATGGACTGTGTATCTTCTTCTGCACACCCCTTTTCTACAAGAGTCCCCTTTCAAAATGTACAAACAAAGCTGACAATTCACATCCTTTTTTGGTATTGTCCCCTACAAAACTGTCTATTGCTCCCCTAACTGGGGGCGGGGGGGGGGAGGGTACATATGAGAAGCCTGCATTAGGAAGGTATCCTAAAGAGAGCATTTCAGCACACTTGCAACCATATACTGGATAGAATGGGTATTCCCCATTCTAATTCTTCCTGTTGAGTAAACAGGGATATATCCACCTCGCCCTTGCCCCCCCTCCCCCTCCCCCCTCCCGCTTTCAACACTATTTGTCACATTGTTCAATCACAACCAAGGCTTGTTCCTCCTCTTACCTCGACTTCCCTGTTCTTCTCTTTGTTTCTACCTATGGAACTTCTGCCATTGCTGGTAGCCTCCCGCGATGGGATTACAGAGATCCGCTGGAGAGGCATTGGGACCAGGCTGTGGGTTGCCTAAGCCTGATTGGACGTCTTTCAGCTTCACTCCCTCTGAGTAGCCCACCTGGATAACTGTTCATATCCTCGCGTTGCCGAAGCCTGTACGTTGCGAAATCAGAAGAGCGATTTTGAAGATTTCCTTTGAAAAATGAAAGCAAGCGCCAGCCCTGCCCGTGACTTTAAGCAGAGCGCAGAAGAGGCGGCCGATAAAAGGCAGAATATTCCAGGAGTTTGAAATTCTCCGTGAGGCGAGTTCCTGCGAGTCAGAACTCCGCAGCTTTGTCACTGGAGAAGCCTCTTCCCCACCCCCCACCCCTTTCTCCAGAGCATTGTGGGAGACAATTCAATGTCTCTGTTACCTAATAACTGTCATGGAAACGAAGGCAAAGCTGGGTCTTGATTAAAACGCGTTCCTTTCCCCTGGCAGCTTCTCGGGCGCTTCCATCTTTGCACAGTCGCTGTGGCGACTCCTCGTTTGGCTTCCCGGCTGCTGCTTCCTCCCTCGAGGGAGCAGCCAGCCGCAGCCCGTCTCGGCCGGTACCGCCTGGTGCGCTGGCGCTGCCTAGGTAATCAAATTAAGGACACAGGCGAAAGGCGCTTAGCGTCCTATTTTGGAGCCAAATCTCCTCCCCAGAAAGCACCTCCTCGCCCTGTCCTTCACACGCCTCCAGTAATCTGCTTAGGGCTCAAAGGAGCTGCCCCGAAGGGAAAAGGAATGCCTCAACATAAAATAAAAAGTGGTGCTGACAGAGAAAGAGCAGCAATTGCAAATGGGCCTCTCCGGGGCAACCAGGAGAAAATTTTAACCCGTTCCTCCCACATCCTCAGCAAAAGAACTTAAATGGACAGAACCCGTGTTTCCCTTTCAGAACACGGTACGGGAGCACCATCTCTCTGACCACAGTAGAACAAGAGCAAGGCAGCCTGAACTGTGTCTTCCGTGTCTGAACCTGGCTGGGAATTGAGTTGGCTCAAGGAATTGCAGTCTAGGTTTCTATATGGCAGCATAGTGCCTGGGCTTTTTGCCCTGACTGGGATCCTAACTGGGATCTTAACTGGTGAATCTTGTAACCTGCATGCCCCTTCCACTGATGCTGAGATGGGAAGTGCCAATTGCTTTTCCCTGCTTGGGCAGGACACATTTGGTTCCTTGATAGGCCTTTCCTCTTTGTCACCTATGCGTCCTCACCCCTTGCCCTGCCATACCCACTGTGGAGCCTTTGCCTCCTTTGCTCTTTTAGCCTCCTCTATCTCAATTGGAACAATTTCCTGCTGTCTCCAGAAGTGATGCCTTGAAGTTATTCTGGGATGTTCTGTATTCCAACAACAGTTCTTCCACTGGGTTCATGATGGAGCAGCTGAACTGCCACCAGGTACCAGGAGTAACATTGGAAGATTCCTGCAACAGAGAAGAGCAAGGAGCAACTATGAGGCAGTGTTTCTGGAGGTGGCTGGAGCTTCACCATTCCCACTAGTGGGAAATTCATATGATTTTCAAATAATGCAAAAAAGAACACCACCTGTTTTTATGATCTCCAGCCCACTGATTTCTTTGCATGGGGAAGCAGGTTTCCATCTGGCTGCTGGACTACAATGGAGAACTGCATGAAAGGTCTGAAATGGCTCCTCTCATCTTCTGGTGGATGCTTGCTGGCCGTGACTAGGAACTGCCTAGCTGGGTCCAAAATCACTGGCAAAATAGTTGCAAAAGTTGGCATTTTCTGGAGGCAGGAGGAAAAAAGACAATTAGCTTGATCTCCTAACTGCAAGGACAGCCTGCAAGCTTACATGCAGTGCTACAATGTGAACAATTATCCTCCACCAGGGAGTGACTAGAAATTAGAAAACAGGTCTGGGAAAAATGTAAAGGATCAAAATAGGTTTCTTTAGATTTATATGGAACCATGAGGGAGATATCCATTAGTGCATTGCCTACTTGCTCCTTCACGTGCAGAGTTGTAGGGTGCTGGGGGCAATCAAACCTAGCTGAACAGTGTTCCTCCAAGTAAGGTCAAGGTGCAATTTTTCTCCTCTGACCTGAATTCTGCAGATGCTGTGGGGTTCGCCATTGTGGCAAGGGCCCTCTAGCAGTCTTTCTGGCTGCCCTGGCAGTCATTGCCCAGCACCACCATCTCCTTCAAAACACCCCAATATGGTCTGGGCACCTCACCCACTGCCTGAGGGTTCCTGGTCCATTTCACCCCTCTGCTGTCATTTTAAGTTCCTCCAACAGTAGAAGACCAGATTGTTGAACTCTGAATTCGTTTCATGACCAAATTCTAGGCAACATTTAGGAGCATTTCATGTAGCCCAGCCGTGAGGCTGTCCTTGAAGAAAAAGAACAAGTAGTACTTCATGCCATGCCCACAATTCCTTGTAAAATCTAACACTTTCATCATGCTTGTGGACATATTTTCTTTTGCTGTTTATTTGTTTATTTATTTATTTGTAACTTTATTTATTTATTTATTTATATTTATTTATTTATTATTAAATTTGTATGCCACCCATCTCCCCCCAGTAGGTGACTCTGGGTGGCTCACAATTAAAATCAGAAACCCCATCAACAATTAAAAATCCCCCCATAAATAGTTAAATAAATAATCCATTAAAAATCAAATCTAAACAACAAACTCTGTACATAAATACTAAAAACATTCAAGGTGATGGGGAGGGCAAGGTCAATCACCCCACAAGCCACCTCCACTGGTGTGAGCCCCCATCCGGCCCCCAGGCCTTCTAGCACAGCCAGGATTTCACCCCCTTCCTGAAGGCCATGACAGTGGGGGCACACTCTCTTATCCTTCTATTCCCATAGCATGGAGTGTTCCCACCTGTTTCTCACTTTCATGTCACAGTGTAGTCCGTACATAGGATTCTGTCTGTGTGCATGGGGCACTGTGAATTGCTAGGCTGCTAAATTGTTCTTGTTCTGTTTCCTGGCAGGCTACCATATGGCCCCAGACACGATCAGCTTGAGAAGAGAATGTTTGACCAGGTACTTAATCCCATTCTAGTGATCAACCACCATTCTATTGCTGCAGACTGAACCTTGCACAAAGTTTCCAGCAGGTACCAGAGATATCAACTAGCTGAACATCTTTTCATTTTCCATTCCTAGAGCAGCCAACTGACCTTTTTCTGTCCTCCTTCAGCAGTGGCATAACACAGCTGTGCTATCCAGGTTTTGCCAAGTTCTGGAGAGTGAGAACACAGATGCACATTGTAAAACTCACAACCCCCCCCCACCCCCCACCCCCATGCTGTTATAGTGATCTTTTGTGCCCCTGGACCATTAATCAACCATTATGTGTGGAATTGGTGAATTACTCTACCACATAATACCAACACCCAGGGTCAAGAAAGAGTGAATTGTTAGCCCTACTTTGTGGTCATTTCCAAGAATGATCTTTGCATGGAGAAGAATGTGTTCCACAGCCAGGCAAACTTCCATAACAATCTCTCTCAACCACCATTGTTAATCCCAGGCTGAATTGATGTATCACATCACAATATGTGACCTGTGTTGCCAACTACCAAACTATGATGGCCACCTAATCCTCTACAGGGATTGCTGGCTGCAGTATTTTATTCTGCTGTTAAGGTATGGTCACAGACTGTCAACAATTTCAAATACAGCTGCCTGTGTTTTCTGGAAGTTGGCAAGGCAACGTTTATCACTGCAGACCCTAAGCATCACCTCTTTCCACTAATGGTTCTGGCCAGATATATCCATCAACACAGGCTGTCAGGAACCACATCCATTAGAACACCATGCAGGATTTAGCCATAATGTATTCATGCAAGGACCTGACTGTTGTAAGAATCCTGCATCTGGCAACACAGAATACAAATGCTGCTACCGTGGTTTCCCTCTCAGTGTTTGCTCTGTTGCTTCCCTACAGAACTGCCAAGGCTGCCAGTATACTTCTAATAATTGCAGCCAGCAGCAATTTGGAAGCAGCTCAAGAGTGGTGGCTGCTTACCATACTGACTTCTACTGCTGCTTGAAATAGTGGCAGTTCACTGATGGTGGGCATTGTGGCCAGCCTCCTTTCCTCCCATGAGAGGAGCAGGGCCATTTTTCTACCAATAAAGCTGGTTGTGAGTGCTTGGATATTTGTATATTGACCCTTCCCCATTGCACCATGGCACATTACCATGGTGCCCCTTTAGTGCTATCCTGATTGGCTATGGCTCACAAGAAGCTACCCAACCTTACCTCCACCTAGATTACCTGATACCTATCCTGAACCCTACTAGGAAACTATTTCAAAATCACTTGTTGAGTACTTTTCCTGCAATTTGAATGTGGAAACAATGATATGGCACTGTTCATGACTTCCTACCATTGCAATGTACCTTTACTATCTTCTATTGCTATAACCTTTTCACCAATGACCAGCCCTACAATGTGACTCCTGGCAATGTGAAAAATATATGACAAAGGCTAGTGAGCTCACTGGAAGCTAGCACCCTAGAGAGATATGTTGCCATTTCACAGTTCCCTAAATCATGCTGGAAAATGAAGAAAAGAAACTGGAAAAATATTTGGGGTGGTATACAAACAGTTGCAGCTATGAGCTAGTCAAAGGAACTTCCATACTGCCCCATCATCAACCTGTGGGGAAACAAATCATGTGTTGTAAATCCTCCCAAGTGAATGGAAGAAATCAGAGAACGCCTTCCCCTCCCAGCCATCCTCACAATCACATCCTGATCCAGGCACCAGGACCTCCCTTGCACTTATGCTCTCACCAGTACCTTTGTCAGAAGCCTCACAATCAATTAACCATCCTGCTAGTTTGCTTGCTTTGTTTCTGCCGTTACAAAGAAAAGGGGGAAGGGGGAAAGAGCTAGAAGGTGAACCGTTAAGCGCAGATGGAGTGTTATCTGTTTCTCAGGAATGCCCAAGGTCGTACCAGCATGGGACCAGGAGAGATCCAGTGGAAGGCACAAGAAGGACTATGGGATAGAAGAGGGAGGTGAAAGGAAAAAGGGATAAAATTGAGTTTGGCACATATGGGCGTTTAGTCTCAGCAATGCCCTAGAACTGCACAGCAGTCCTCAATAAGTGAATTCTTCTTTGAATCTTAAATGGTTTCAGTGGGAGTTGCTTTCATTGGGAACTGAGTCTTGCAGCTTCTTACAACCTTTTTATTCACCGCAGTTGCAATATTCAGAAAGTATCAGGACTATTATCAGGATTCTCTTGTATCAAAAGGCACTGTGGTGGCTGGCCCACAATTCAACCAATGATGCTGTAATGGGTGATGGAGGCCATTGAGTATGCTGGCAACCAGTGCAAAAGGGAAAGGGTAGTGGTATAGTTCCAGGAGAAGTGTCTTGGTCAGCAAAGGGAATATTGCTCAGGGAAAATGGGAACTTGGATAGGTAATGCACCATTGGCAAGGTGGATGAGGAGACCACTGGCCAACTGAAAATAGGATCCATATCTGGAGTTCCCAACTGAAAATAGGATCCATATCTGGAGTTCCCAACTGAAAATAGGATCCATATCTGAAGTTCAGTGGTTAAAGCATACACTCTGCATTCAGGAAATCTCAGGTACAGTGCCTGGCATTGAAGTGGAAAAATTCCTGCCTAAAGCTTTGACTATTTACAGCCATTGTTTATTAACATTACATTTTATTCAGTATAAGGGTCTTTAGATGCTGATTTCCATATTGTAATTCAGTTCTTGTAAATGGTCTGACATTTCAGACAATTTGGAATCCAAGAACCTGCTTAGGGCAATAGAGAATAGAAATGGAACTGTGGAATCCTTCACAAATGGAAGAGCTTTGGGACATGCTAAATGTGCATTTTATCTAACAGTGAGTAATCACAGCTAATTCATGCATGAATGGCAGTAAGGCTCACACACTCTTAAATCTAGCTAGTTCTGGCTTTAGCAATTAAGTCACACACTGAGAATGTGTTCCTCATTGCTGAATTGAATTTCTATCTACACATTATTTAGTAGGCAGAGGACTATGGGTTGTTTCCTCAAGTGACTTCATGTTTCTTCATAGCATCACTTAGACATTGTTGAAGAGATATAAAGTTTGTCCTCACACTGTTATTTTGGTATGATGGTTGGGAGACTCTAGAAGATGCTGTAAATCACTAGTGGGAAAGTTATCATTATTTATAATAATATTTCTTGGCCACACTTAGATCCCATTGGCATTCTTAGATAATAAGAATAGTGGATAAGTGCACCTGAATACTTCGTAGGGTGTCCACCTGCCCAGGGAAAAAAAAAAGATGAAATGTGTGTCAAAATAGTATGAAACATTCAGGGAAAGGACTACAGGAGAATGAGTGGCAAGCAGCCTCAAGAGTTGGCTTCTCTGGGAAAAAAAAATCTGTGTTTTGTACTGGTCATACCATCATTTGTTTTATGATTAGGCAAACCCTCCATCATAATACATTCTCAAAATTCCAAATGTTCTCAACAACATAAAAAACCTGTCTACTCTTGTTTATGAGCATAATTTGTTTGGCTATGTAACCCTCTAAATACTAGTGATATTCATCAGTAATACCCATTGTTCCTGTACTGTTATATACTAACATGTCTGCAGAAGTTCATAATAACTAGCATTCATTCTTGTTTATGTAGCATGAGATGGAAATATTATACATATTTTTGTATGTCTGCAGAAATTCTCTATATAATTGGCTTGTACCAGATGTTATCATATACAGCATTAATGTCTCTCTTAGTGGGGAAAAGGAAAAAGAACACAAAGGCAGGCCTACTTCCTTCTTCTGTAGTGGGTTAGATCAACAGCCTATTTAAGTTAGTGGAAAATGGTATTCCATTCTATTGATGGTATTCCATTCTATTGATGGAATTGGTATTCCATTCTATTGATGGAATTCAATTGATGGAATAGTCCTAAGTAAATCCCATTACATAGTGGGCTGTGATTTCTGAGCAGGATATGGAGGATCATGTTTGAAATCAAAATCACCTCCACTGTTTAATGCAAGGAAAATGAAGACGTCCCCGTTTTGGTTTTGCCTTAAATGAGCCATTTTGTTGGTTGGATTGAGGGTTTTTTTTTTCCTATATGCGTTATATTGAAAATAAATTTTGAATAGAAACGACAGCTTATTTGCATTGTGGTCTATTTTTTAAAAGAATCTCAAAGCAGTTAACAAAGAGGAATTCTTCAAAGACAGTGAGTTTTGGAAAAATTGTTTTGGCCTCTTCTCCTTCTGTTTATTCTCTATTTCCGTATGCCCTTATCTTCCTAATTTAAGCCTGCAGAAATGGTCACTGATTAGTGACTGATTCTTCTTCAGGGCTTTGTAAATAATAAATATTAGTAACTAATATAATATTCTTTGCATTCTATCAATAAGCAAATTATAGAAAAATATGAATATGTTAATATTCGCATAGTAAATCAGTACTTAAAACAACATGTGTTTAATTTTTTTTTTATTGGATGTATGACAAAACATTCAGCATAACAGAAAGACCACCTAATAAATTAATGCCAATAGCATCTGAAACCACAGAATTTCAAATAACAGCTCCAGAAGCACTAATAAAACAGACCAACTATGCAGAGAAAAAATAACACTTTATTACAGTACATGCTTGAAAAATGGTGTAAAGTTAGTACCACTGAAGAACGTCTGAACAAGGTACTCCATGAATAGGGTTTTCTCTGTACTGGTTTTCAGCATCTCCCATTTATTTAACATTTGAAGGCAGAGGCGTCAAATATGGGGTAGGTTCATAAATTTCATAGCCAGTAGTGTGAGTATCCCAGTCTCCTATGCTTCTTATGGTCATAACTTCCAGATTTCTTTATTTCTTTCATTTAATTCCTTGCTTTTCTGTCTGGCAGCCAAAGTACCTTACAGCAGTTAAAGCTTTCATCTACAGACCAAATAGACAAATTTCTGGCAGCAGGAGAGAGGCCTTTTCTGCTGATTGAAGAAACTGGACAGGTCCATAATGTAAGAGTTAGCTCCTCAAATAGTCAGGCCCTAAGTTCTTTGGGATTTTAAGGTCAACTAAAGCACTTGAAATTGTACCTGGCAAACAGTTTGCAACGAGGGTAGATCTTTCAATATAGACAACTTATCCCTGGTCAGCAGCCTGCCCACCATGTTTTGAATCAACTGCAATTTCACATTTCACATCCCCATGTAAAAGTTGGTACAATAGTCATGATGGGAAATAACCAAGGTTTGGGTAACTGTTGCTGAGTCTGGCCAATAGCAGTTGGTGCATTAGTTGTAGTTATGTAAACTCACTTCATTTTGCAATTATCACCTACAAATCCAATGACATTTGGGAATCAAGGAGACTCCCAAACTGTAAGTCTGCTCTTTCTGGGAGGATGTAACTCCATTAAAAACAGGCTTCACTTAAGTTCCCAAATTCAACTTTCTCCTTACCAGCACTACCTCCAACTTTTCTGGATTTAATTTCATGCAGTCTCTTATTGAGTTTAAGCAATGTTCAAAGGTGCTGATTTCTTCCTTAGAATTAGAATTGCAATTCGAATTGCAATTGGAAGCAATAGAGCTGGGTATCATCCCCATATCCCATTCCTTTCTTTATTAAACATAAAAAGATTTTAGAGAAGATAAACAAAACCATTTTAAAAAAGCAAATAAAAATAATAAGGAAGTAAAGCATAAGTAAGAAAGCAAGGGATAAAAATGTCTAAGAGGTTATAATTTTCCAGAATATTATTAATTAATTATGAACAACTGAATATTTCACTTTAAGAAACTAAAAAAAAAAAAAAAAAAAAAATCAAAGCACAGATAATTATCAAAAACCATGGTCAACGCAGTATGAATCACCAATAGAACCATAAACTACAGTAGACAGAGTAAAAACTGAAAAGATGTTCTGATTTAAATATCCCATTAAATTGAAATATAAATTCTATATTGAAAAACCCAAATTTTGGATGAGGTACAAATCCAAACATTGAATCATAGAGTACCCCATTTCTTAATGCTATAGCCTGATTTGTTCTTAATTAATTATTGCATGTATGTAATAATATTTAAATCTTCTGATAGATTAAATAAAAAGTGGACTTGGATTTTTTAAATTAAATTATGCCTGGCAATATTAAATACTGGGCACAGGATGGAAATGGGGAGAAGTTTACAAATAAGATACACGGCAACTTGATTCTGAAAGAAGGAAACTATTGACCACAACCACAATAGTCCCATCTGTAAGAAGTGTGATGTAGCCATGGCTACATAAATTTTCCCCAGTACATTGGCTAGAAAACAACTGGGGATAGCAGATTGTGAGAATGCCCCTTTCTATAATTGAGAGTGCAGAACCATGTATTCTGTAGTGGGCCATCTAGCAGTCACTGAACAAGACTATAAAGGAAACACCTGCCTTTATATATGCACTCTGTTCTTGAGCACTCCCAAGTTCCCAGCAGTTTTCTAGTAATAGGTCGGTACAGGCCTTGGAAGCCAAACATCAAAAGCATTCCTGCTGAAAATAAGATAGTGTTTTCTCTCCTCATGCCTGTGCTTGCACAGCCACTTTGCTTCACTGAGAAATGCAAAACAAGGTGGTTGTCCATCAATACGTATGTGGAGACAACTAGAATTAGGAAGAAAACTGGCTGCACATGGATGCAGAGACAGCTAGGAGTACCTTCTAAAGGCACAGGTCCTTTATCAAAATGAAAAGTGGGGCTTTGTATCTGTTCCCACAAGTTCCAAAGCACCTCCTATGAAGGATATTCATAGTCCTAGAAAATGCAGCCTTGACATCCGAAGTATTGGATGTAAAAATCAATTCCTTTACCTGTGCATGGAAGTATTACAGGAGATGTGCAAAAAGTGCAACCAAGGGGCCGCGTATGGTCTTTTTCTGGCCCCTGAGAATAGGTATGCCAAAAATGTCAGCCACCCTACCTTATTTTGCATTTTTGGGGAGTCTGAGATGGGGCACCCTGTAGGATTTGAAAGCCACCAATTTTCCACTTAAAGCATCCCAAGAATAGCCCATGGCCCAACCCAGTTTTCCTTTATTAAAAGTAGTCACAGAAGTCTTCTGTATCTTAGGTAGAGTAATCAAATCTTTTGGACTGCCAACGGGTAAGGTTGGCAATGAGTATGAGGATTTTCTGAAGCTGTGATAAACATGTTTTTCTCTATCTGCTATCTCAGAGCCCTACCAACATTTAATTGGTGATAACACACTTGCTTAGCTAACTTTTTTTGTATGAACAGCAGCTGGAAATGCATGTCTATCAAACCAGTTTATTTGTTTGTTTATCAACTTCTAAGCTGCCCAATTCCAAAACGTCCGTGAGTGATTCACAACCTTATACGTAAACATTGCACAACTGACATATGAGGGGAGTCGCAAAACATAAAAAAAACCTCAATACCACCCCTAATTGAAAGGGGAGCCTCTTAAGCCAAGGCCTGGCAAAAGAACAGCTTTTTAAAGATGTCTTGAAGGCAGACAAAGTGGAGACTATATAAATCTTTGGGGGTTGCCAAAGGCAAATATAGCCAGGGAGAAGGCCCATTTCCTAAATCCTGCTAGATAGCATTGTTTAATTACTGGGATCCAATGCCAATTCTGCTGGAGTGAACAGGATGGGCAGACCCTATGGGACACAGAAGCTAGGCCTGATACCATATATGGCTTTATAGATAATAACCAGCATGTTGAATTACACCTGGAAGGTAACTGTCAACCAGTGCAGCTCACACAGCAAGAATATCATGTGTATAGTGAGTCATGCCCATCACTGTCTGTGCAGCCACATTTTGAATCAGCTGTATTTTCCAGATGGTCTTCAAAAGCAGCCCTATATGCAGCACATTGCAGTAGTCACAAGGTGACCAAGGGATGAGTGACCTTGAGGAGGGATTCAGGAGTGGATGCAAGTAGTGCACAAGCTCAACCTGTGCAAAGGCTTCCTAGCCACACCTGCCATGTGCTCCTCAAGTAGTAGTTGAAAGTCCAGGAAGACCCCAGATTAGACATGAGTCCTAAACAGGGCAGTAGAACCCCATTCGGGAACAGAAACAGAAAGTTCCCAGAACTGGAAAGACCAAGCACCCAAAGTTGTTCAGTCTTGCTAGGGTTCAGCCTGTGCCTGTTTCTCCCCAACCAGATCCCAACAGCCTCCAGGCACAGGGACAAGGCCTTGACAGTTTGTCTTCATACTGCTTTCAGACTCATAGATCATAGACTTCTGTGTGTGCTGTTTCCCTTGGGATCTGTCTTCTGTTGTATTCCTCAAGGGGCTGCATAGTTGAAGGGACATAAATCTTTCATAATTTGGGGGGAACAAAAATACATTCTACTTCACTACTAGAACTGTGTGTCTCTATGTCAAATCCATTCACCCCATCCCCACCCCACCCCCTTAGTGTGAGGCAGCAGTACATTACCTTGACAGCTTATTCAAAGCCTGGTGTGGCCCTCAGTTCAAAGGAAGTTGAATAACTGCTGCCTTTTAGCATTAGATAGGGCATATATTCAGTTGCATGACAAGAATCACACAGATCAGGTTATATAATTTTTTTCAAACCATGTTAATTAATGTTGGAGGGATTATCAAGCAACCTAAGAAATGAGTGTTGGTCTCTTCTTCCAGCATGCTTATATTTATAATGTGGTATCTCAGGTAACAGATTCCTGGATGAGTGTATCTCAGATAAAATTGTAAGAGGCTTTGGACTATACAGCATGAGACTGTTCTATCAAAGAAAAATACGTTTCTAACTGAATTTAAAAATCAATACATCCCTAAATATATATTTATTGCATTGTGGCAGCAATGTCTTGCAAAATATTCCTACCAAGAGGACTTAACATACAGCCATGTCATTCTTCAATAAAAACATTGAAATGAAAGTGTCTCAACAACATTTCCTCACTTGATCAGGGATTAGATACAATAGGTAGGCAACTGACAAAACAATGTTAGGCTGCGTTCCATCTAAGCAGTAGGTGTTTAAAATCTGTCGCCTGCCTGCCAGATTTTAAAAGCAGTAAGATCAAAACATTTAACAAAAAAGTTAATACCATTCAGGTTCTCTGAGGAATATTAGCTCTTCCAAATGATGATAGTTTCTGGAAATTCAGTGCAAGCATCACATCTGGGTTTCTGAAATGATCTTCCTGCTTAATTCTATCAGTTGGAGTTGAACTCCAGGACAATTCCTATAGTCCCATCAAGACGTCTTGCTTTGCTTGATTTATTTTGTTTGTGACATTTAAAACATCTTATAGTTTTAAAACTTTTCTGTGGAACTTTGGCCTGAAAACCCAAGCCATTTCCTTTCCCTTGCTCAGTATGCCTCTGACCCACTTAGGCTCAGAGGAATTATTTAGAAAGAAAAAATTCTGCAGAGGTAGCAATTCTGCTTTCTAGCTTAAACTGAAAGAAGAAAAGGAAGAGCTTCCTGGCTATGAACTTGATGGATAAGAAGTAAAGGGAAGGAATGCAGAAAATTGTTAGGAAAGCTAAGTGAGGTAAGAGAAAAAGAGATTTGGAGACATCATTTTAAAACAATGATCAACCAGCATCTTGAAGGCCATATGTGGTTCTGCAGCACTGTATATGCAGTTGCAAAATACCTCCAATGTAGTAAGGCCAACAAATTTGGCCTTTTTTGAGGGGTAAAATTTAGTGGGTGAATTAAGAGATGAAACAGGCAGTTCAAACTTTCTCTGCCATAGAAGAAAACAAAGCCACACAAGGGGCCAAGAGCAACCAATAAAAAAACTAATGTGTATACTATACCTATATATTTTGGTAGAGGGCAAATTTCCAGAGCAAATAATTTGTAATGATTCTCAGAACACTTTCAAAATTCTAGGTGTGATCACAACTTTCCAAAGATAGAAAAACTCTGAACCATAGTAAATATCACCTAGAAGTCAGGAATTTACTTTTATTCTCATTATATTTTTATCAATTGATTATTCTGTTTACAGTATTATCATAAACATATAATGGTGATACACATACCCTGGAATTCTCAGCTTTTATTTAATTGTGGCCCAAATATATTATGTCTCCACCCATTTTACACTTCCCCAAAATTTTCCATTCATGCTGCTGGTTGTCCTCTTCTTTTCTTCTTTTCTACCTTTTCCAGCATTATAGACTTCTCAGGAAAGTGAGGTCTTTGCATAATGTATCTCAAGTATGATCATTTGTGCCTGGTCATATCTGCCGCAGGTGAGAACTCTGGGTTGATATGTTTGTTTTCTTGGCTGTCCATGGTACTCTCAGGAGTCTTCTCCAACAGCAAAGTTTAAAAGCATCAGTTCTCTTTCTATCCTGCTTCTTTCACTTCCATTGAGTGTCCAGGGAAAACCACCACCTGCACAATTCTGATCTTATATTTCCTATCCATGTGGTTTTCTTGTTGCAATACAGGACTGTTTCACCATTGCCTTCTGCTTTATACTATGAAATGATGCCTTTGCTGTTGTTACTAAAAGGACCTTTCACTTTCAGTATCTTCCTATATTGCTGCTGAGCAATATAGGTGCTGCTAACTTTAGCTGGGCAGATGAGATTACACCTTGGGTGACCCTGTTGGGATTATATACTCTTAGCATACATGGCCAGCCTTCTTTGCTAATCCTCCCAGAAACACCCCCACCCCCCTGCCCTGGTGAGGCAGCACCGCAAGATTCGAGTTTCTCCCTGCTGTTCATTAAAGTAGCCCAACTTCTTTCACGAGACTGCAAAAAGGTACTTTTGCTTTAGAGAATCTATTCATTAAAGCTCACAGAGTCAAGAGGCAAGAACACCTTTTTCTCAGACCCATGCAGAAGCCTGAAAAAAAATCAGGGTATATTTCTTTATTTATTACATTTCTCCTCCACTGTAATCAAAAGACAGTTTGTAGTTTACATAGAATATAAAACAAGTTAAATTTTCTATGGTCTGATTAAAACTTGAAAACAAATAGGTTTCACAATGAAGTAAAAAGTAATTAACAAAAAATAGAAATAAAAATTAAAAAAATAGGGAAAAGTTAAAGATAAGAAGATAGCATCAGTAATAAGCCTAAGAGGATGCCCTCTGAAAACATAAGTTTTAACATTTTCTGAAAAAACAGCAAGGAGAGGGCTTCTCTGATCTCTGTCAGGAGGCTGTTCCAACATGGCATCTTCTAGCTGCAGCCTTCAAATCTCTCAGAAACATGGACCTACAAGCAGCTTCTGCATGGCTGTTACAAGTCAGGTTGATAGTGGTTGAAGCAGGAAGCCCTGAAGGTATTTTAATGAACAGCAGAGAGAATCTGCACTTATATGAGGTCCAAAGTATTTTTGAATCATTTTCAAAGTATGCAGAGCTCTGTCACTTAGTGCTCTACTAAGCATGCTTTAATTTAAAATGCACTGAATCTACCTGGTATATAAATACCAACAAAAAACACTCCAGATGGAGAAAAATGCATCTTCCCTATTTAAACTGAACAAAAAACAAATCCATTAACATGTTAACAAATCACATAAATCAAGATCTCTATTGTATTTTCTTTCAATTTCTGTTCTATTGTCTTCTATGTGTTTCTACAAAACACATTTACAGATACTTATCTATACAGTATGTGGAAAAATTCTAACAATAAATGATTTTGAACAGATACTCTCACGTGTGAATGAAGAATATGACTTCCATTTCTTTTATAGCAATTTCATAATTTATGAGAATATTTCATATATATCCTATGAGTCCAATTGTACCTACGTATTCCATCTCTGTGTTGGAAAAACTGGTGAAAATCTCAGTTGTAACGGAAAAACAAAATTTTCTGCTGAAAACACAGTAAACAGAAACATACAGTTGAGGAGATTAACATATTATGGTTTTAAAAACCCAGAACTGTTCTCACACGAAAGAAATACATGCAAATTATTATTATTATTCCGTCATACAGAAAGATGACCTGAAAAGGAATTAAAATGAGGGAAAATAAGACTGAAATATGACCCATTTACTATTTAATAACTTAAAATATTTTTATTTTGGTCAATTAAAATATTAAAAGACAACAATAATTGTAAAAATCCTAAAAGAAGCAGTAGATAAACCAAACAAATATGTTAATAATTAAGACAATTCCCAACCAAGGTATTAGAAATATTTATTCAGGATTTTACATTATGACAAAAGGCCATCAATGAGATAGCAAGGCACATACATCAGCTGAAAGTCTCTTTTTCTGTCATCATGTCCTGTTATTAAGAACAAAGAAGGTAGAGAAAAACTGAGGACGAAAAGAGACATTATGTGATATAGACATCATATATGACATTATCTTCTGTCACAGGCACTGAGGTGATTGATGACCTATAGGTGCTGGAGGGTAGTGGTAATCCCAGCTGCTTCTCTTGCTTAACCAAAGGTATTTTAGGAATTGTTAAAATGTGCAGAGGATTTCAGTGAACCTATATACATATGAGCAAGTTCATGTAAGAGAACATGCATTCCATTAATCCCATTAAAAGCAATAGGTGTTTGCTTCTGATTAAACATGTATTACACTAGATATTGGTAAGATTAGAACAATCAGAAGACTTAATGGTTTCAAATGCCACACATAAATTGCTTTCCTTTTTTCAGCTTTGCTTCAATGACCAATCAAATCAACAAAGAAAGGAAAGAAAAGTAAATGCAAAATAATCAGTATTAACATCTGACTGAGAAAAATTAGATAACAGAAGTGTTCAAACTCAGACTGCTAAAGTGATAGATGTGTCCATAAAATCCTGAATACTGGGAAAACAACTTTCATTAATTCACCAATTATGGGCAATATGCATTATAATTTGTTCATCAGAGAAAATTCATCTTAGAAAAATAGATGAAAAGAAAACCTGTTCAGGAATAAATTATTAAGATTCAAATACAGAAAAGAAATTTTAGTATGATGTGAAAGTGAAGAAGATATGATATCCTACTGCCTTTAGTAGATCGTAATAAATCTACAAATGTTATATTCAAACTGCTTCTGGCAAATAAAATCTGAGTTCACAATTCAGTTGAATAACATTTCCAATAATGAATGCACTCAGTGGATTTTTGGATGAAATATATGTAAAGATTATTTTGAAAAATTCAAATCAATTCACTTCAGTAAAGCCTACCAGCTGTATAAAATGATACAAAGTAAATAGAGTTTGCATATATTCTTATTCCAACCTATTTTTGAAATTAGTAAAATGTGATTTGTAACAAATAGTATATTGTATAGCATGATATGTGATCTAAGACAATGTGGTATATTCAAGAAGCCGTAGCTGATAGACATTTATGAGATATAGTATATTTATAATCCCATACCCCATTGAAAGTCACTTTGAAAGACAATTGTAGTAGGAAAATAGTATCTCATCAGTCTATGCACATCTGCTCTGAAGTAAACTCCACTAAGTTCCAAGGAACTTGCTTCCGAGTAGGCATTATCCTAGCTGGGCTATGTTAAGAAATAATTGAATGTTAAATTTCCTCTTGCAGAACTTAGAATTTTCCTAGTGCAGCCAAGGTAGCTGAATGAGAAAAAGAGGAAGGATTTATTATAAACAGTAAATACAAATAAAATTAAAATATGTATGGTTGTAAAATTCACTGAAAAGTGGGGATGGGTCTTTGGGTTTTTAAATTATTTTTTATATTATTTATTTTTTATTACAAAAAAGGAAAAAATACATAAAAGCGCTTTAACATAAAAGTGAAAAACTTTAACAAAAAAAGTTAATATATCATTATAATAATACAGTCTTTTTTTTAATCTTTGTTATAAAACTGCTTTATATATTTCCTCCTTGAAGGGCTAGTAACTACCTCTTTTAAAAATGAAAGCTGGGGTTTTGAGCATCATGGATAAACTGGGGGAAATACCCTTATACATCCTCGCACATGGGTGTTAATGCATGTAATGTAAATATATATATAGTCACAAAAGAGCCATGTTGCATCAAAAACAAGGGAAATCTTTATCATATAGTTGAGAAACATTTCATTGGTTAATTTCTGCCTAGTCATCTCTCCCCATATCTTATATTCTAATTTCCTGGTTTCTGGAAGACTTAGAGTCCATATTATTTATTTTCTCAGCTACTAATACTCTTTAACACAAACCCCTTAGAGAGATTGGTACCAAGGAAAATGAAAGCATTAAATAAATCAAATCAAATATCACAGCCCTTTGCACAAATAAATCAAATTTCTTTAACAGACTCACCTGGACACACTGATATCTAAAAACCTCAGAGGTAAAAAGACTTTTGCACCTAAGAGTCCCTTTGGTGGTTTACTTATAAAAAAATACGCAAAATACAAGTATATTGACACCTTGTTTTAATTAAACATAATATAAATATTTGAGCTGAGCTAATCTCAGAAGCTGGTTACTACTTGAATGGGGGACTTCCTGAGAATTGCTAGAGTGAAAGATCAATAAAACTTTGGGTAATGTACCAAGGACACTGCCATAGCATCTCCCCAGAAATACATATGGCACCCATTCTTAGGGTTCTGGGTGAATGATGATGATGATAATGATGATGATAGGATAGTGGACATTGCAGTACCTGAGACAGTAGAATAGAAGAGAAAGAACTACAAATAGAAGTAGAATGACTATGGCAAGAGAAAGCAAAGATAATACCAATAGTTATAGGTACCTTAGGTGCAATCCCAAAACATCTGGACCACTGCTTGAAGACCATCAGCATTGACAAAATCACCATCAGTCAATTGCAAAAGGCAGCTTTACTTTGAACAACATATATCCTGTGACAATATCTTTAACACCATCGAACAACAACATCTGCCTATCCCAGGAACTTGTGAAGGACTCAATAGGTGGATAAAAATGCCAAATCCAGTCTAAACATCTGGCTGACTATGCAACCAACATTATAATTTATTGAAGTTGTATGCCACCCAAAGACCTGGCACTGTCTCCAGGTCTGGAGTTAGGGTGTTAGTGGGGACCCTGTCATGTTTTTTATTACTATAGCTGCTTTTGTCTGGGCTGTTATGCTTTGTTATTATGTTTTTAATTATGTATTGGATGCTGTGAGCCACCCAGAGTCTTTCAGAGTGGGATGGCTATAATAAATCTAGATCAGTTTTGGATCAGGTCCCCATGTTAGTTTGGCAATTCTGGGAGTTGAATTCCACACATCTTAAAGTTGCCAACTTCAAGAAACTCTGATCTAGATGTTGATGATGAGGTCATGTCACAAGTTACAAGGAGCTGAGCTCACCTTGAGGCTTTCTGTACTTTTTTATACCAGGTCACAGGAAAAAGAATGAATTTTTTAAAAGGGAATTTTTTTTGCACTGAACATAGATAACCTTAAAAACATGATAACATTTGGTCAATACAGAAGGCTTCCCTTCTTTAAGCAAAAGAAAGTTGGAAAAATAGCTTATTCTAGAGAAGCAAGTTTTTTAGTTGAGAATTGAGAGAACTCTAGGCTCTTGCATGTTCCCATTTAAATAATCAGGCATAGAACAGGGCCCAATATAGAATCAGCAGTAACATTAAAAAACAGTAGTTGTTCAGTATGGATGCATGGATATAGTACAGGTTTTTTAGTTTGAATTTTTTAATAACTGAAAGCTTTTTTTGTAAATATGTAAAATTGCCAATAATCAGTTGTATAAATAACAAGCTATTCAGAGCTTTGGATTGGGAGGGGAAAATGTATTTGGGAACACATGTATGCATATAACACCTGCCAGCAGTTTAAACCAAACATGTCTTTTCATGAGATTGTGCTACAGAAAACAATCATGTGATCCTGGGCAAAGACACAGCTGCTTTACAGCAAATATTCAATGAGCACTCTAATTTATTCCAAATCACTATTTTATTATATTTGTTATTTAAACAAATATTCCCTGTCTTAGAAAATGCTGAATCTAGGTTTTAACTATTTTAATGGATCATTTATTTTCTGTAAATCAATCCATGGAAGACGAAATTTAGGGATGTTTTATATATGGTTCATGTTTAATTTATATCTAGAGCTTGAGGATCCTAAGTCTGATTTTTTTGCATGAAAATGTCAGTAGACCTTTGAAAATAAAACTTAAGAAGAGTTCATTCTTTCTTTGATTATGATAGTTGGAATACTGGAAAACTATGACAAATAACACAGTGTAGACAAATATGTCAATGATTTTTTTTTTTTGCTTTTCCATCCCCAGGATACAATCATTTTATAATTTTAAATCTATACCATATGTATGTATGTATATGTGTGTGTATAATAAATCTATATAAAGATCTAGATATATATATAAGAAAGCTTGAACAGTTTTGATAGTTTTTCAATTGTATTACATTGTAAGCTGCCTAAGGTCTATGATTTAGCAACATACAAATCCTAGTCACAAATAGAAAGTTACTTCCAAGCAAATAAATTTAGGACTGCAGTTTGTGCCTTTTCTTTTTAAACAAGTGCTTATATTATCTACTACCACTATATTTAGCCAATCTACTGTCATCTTAAATAAAAGGAGTGAGTTGGCTGAATATGAAAAAATAGCATTAAATTTCTTAGACAATATCTTTGATGTGATGAAGAATAATAAGACCTTAGAAAAAGGTTAGCTATATTTACATAATAAAGAATAACACGTTAAATTACGGAACTAAAAACATTACAGTTCTGCTAAAAGACTTGGACTGACAAAGGCTAGATAATAAATTATTAAAGGCTGATAGTATCATTCTTGATATTAATAAATGGGGGGAAATCATTGTAATATGAGGGTACCCAAAGAACAAAACTTATTTAGGCCGCAGCCTACAATTGTTCAGGTTACGTTCTAGGTTAGCTATAAGGATCTTGGAAGGATCAAACTGGGTATCCTCTCCATACCTGACAGGGTGGCTGGTTCTTTCTGAAACCTTGACCTGGAACTGCCCTTATAGAGGTACAAGGTAACTAAGAACGTTATCCCACTCAAAGGTGCTGTCCCTACCAGTGAGGGACAAGAATCCAGGATCTGGGCTGGCCGAAGCAAATTGAATTTTCTTTTTTGTATAATTTTTGCCAGCTTGTGCTACCGGATCCTGAAATATGCAAAACTCTAGAAGTAGAGTTTTTTCCTGACTGGACCCAAGACCCAGGCTGGAAGAATTGAAACCAGAAAGGTAAAATTGGCAGGAAAGGTATAGATAGAAGCATCAGGCATTTTTGTCCCATGCTGCTGTGCCATTCTTTGTTCCTCTGTTACTTTAATTGTTTGATCAGTCTGTGTACAAGTTAATGATGGTTAGCATCATTATTGAAGAATTATATAAGAAACCTTTATAACTATTATAAGAAACATTATTGCAGCTAGCCAACTTCTCAAGACCTTACTTTGTTATTCCAGTGTTGAGTATAAACTAGCACCATGCACTCTAAAGCAAATTAGGTCCATTAACCCTGGTTAAAAGAAAAACTCTGGAAATTATCTTTTCACCTGTTTTCCTCAGGTACTTTATTCATTTATCAACTAAAGTCACCATGGATTTCCATTCAAATTCCCCAAAATTGTATTGAATATAATGTAGCTCTACTTTACAGTGTTAAATATTGCTTTTGGAAATGACTCACCTTTTTTCCAAACTGCCCTACTAAAAAACAACAAGAAAGGGGAAAGTGCATTTTTCCTATCTCACTGCAATCATCTAAAGTAGTATTCTTCTAGATAAAAAAATGTCTCTGGGCTGTTATTTTTAGGGAAAAAAGCACTGTGTAAGAAAGATTGGAAACGATACAAAAGAAAATGAAATCCACAACAAGAAAGCAAGAAATATTGATTAGCCTTTGTCAAAACAGTCTATTATCACATTTAACATGCATCTCAAAGATACATTGTACATTGTACTAGTACAATATTACAGAGAAATAAACATTGCAGTTTTACTTTGTTCTGTAATTCAACTGTGGCACTCAAAAAAAGCAGTCACTTTCTAGCAGAGCTGGGCATTAACTATCTGGCTCACTGAGATATCACTGCCAAAAGTTCACATCAACAAACACAACACTGTTTTAGATTCCAAACCAAGGAATTTCATTGTGATTGTAATGAGGAAGAATGATTTTGGTACCTCTTCACTCTGAATCCAATTAGCAGCTAAGATTTGAGGCCACTGCCAGCAACTGCCATGTAGATCCTTTGTTCTAATGATACCTTTGCCATTGCTGTATGCTTCAAACGAGAACTTTTCATTTATTTCCTAATGTCACATTGAACACCTTCCCTGGGACTCAACTCCTAAGCTAAATTAGTATTGCTGAGAACTGCTATCTTTAAATCTTTAAATGGTCCAATTCATTCAGCACTGCAGCAACCATACACGTTAGATTACACTGGGATGTTGTGTAAACATGAGGCATTTTATTTTTGCTTCTTTTTACGCCTGTTTTCAAATCAATAAATAGTAATACTGTTTGAATGCCTTCCTTGTGCAAAACTCAGGATAAAGTTAGGATTTGGGGTGGGATGTGTGTGTGTGTGTGTGTGTAGTTGTATGCAATCATTTCTCCTTTTCCACCAGAGCTCATATAATGGATACACACACAGACACAAACATTTCTATTCAGACTTTATGAATCATAGGGTTGTAGTGGGCTATATAAAGCATCCAACCTCCTGCTCAATGCAAGAATCCAAATTAAAGAAACCCAGAAAGATGGCATTCTAGTCTCCATTGAACATATCCAATGAAGGGCAGCTTGCTACCTTTCTGGGTAACAGCTTCCAGTGTCCAACTGCTCTTGCTGTTAGGAAGTTTTCCCTAACAATCAGTCAGAATCTTAAATACATTATTCTGTGTCCTGCATTTTGGAATGAGAGAGAATAAATCTCAGCCTTGCTACCTGCAAAAATCCTTTCAGGTATTTGAAGAGTATGATCATATCCAACTCAGATCTTTTTTCAAGACTAAAGATAACCAGTTGTTTAACATCTTCTTTCTATTGCTTTCAGCACATTTCTTGAATCTATCACAATTATTTTGTATTTTGGGTCTTCTAGGGTATTAACTATCACAACCAATTTTGTGTCATTTGGAAATTTGATAAACATTTCCTCCTTCTCTTCATCCAAATCATTAAAGGACCCAAGATCTCTCTCCAGTTTCATAAGGAACCATTGACAAATACTCTTTAAGTACAATTTTTAAGCCAGCTATGTATCCACTTAATCACATGTCATCCCACCGATATACCATTAGCTTGCCAATCAGCATTGTCATGTTGTTCTTGGTTACATGTTTTGATGAAGTCAATATATACTCTTCCTACATTAGTCCTACAATCTATTTGAGAAGTTACCTGAACCAAACATGAGATAAGAAGAAATATTGCTAGACAAACTTTATCAAACCTGGAATCTGAATCTGAAAGTATCTTTGACATTGTGCTAAACCAGTTTAAGATGCCATTATTTCTGAATGCTAGATGAAGCAGATGTGAGCTGCAGTCCAACTATTAATGTTCCCTATAGGCATTTAAAGTTTATTTTTCGTGAGTGAAACTTTCAGAAACATGCTGTATCATGTACCTTTAATAGGCTGACATGAATTTCTTCTTGAAACTTTTCCTTGAAATACTCTTTTCCAGCTGGTTTCTGAGCAGCCAAATATCTGAATATTTCATTTCACACACAATTATATTTATTTAAAGTCTAATGTCTGAGATTATATAATAATTAATTGATGTCTGATATTATTGAAAGGTGATCTACATGAAAGCAGATCTTCAAATTTTTCATTCTTATTTTCAATTTCAGTTTCAAGATCAAATTGTTTGACAGCTCCAATATGGTGCAGGAGATTACAGTGTGTGTTCAACATGGAAAAACAGAGGGTTAATTTTAGTTATTTTTTTTACTTGTATTTCCACTTTTGCAGTGGGTTTTTTTTTCCAATTAAAAAATGAGTTACAATTTTCTAAATAATACTAAGCAATTGGTTGATATGCTGTCTAAAGGAAATAATCCCATTCTTCCTCTTTTCTAAAAATAGATTATTTGTGCTTCAAAGAAACAACTGGAATAATTTCCTTATTAAAAAAAATCCTGTTCTGTGAGTTAATGCTGGATTTTTATTAAGTTGTTCATTAGGCATAGCAAGGAAATATTTCAAATCATAACTTTCTTTAAGTGCCTTCTTAACAAAGCAATGAGTATAGCCCCCTACCACCAACAGATTTCCCAACCAACGTAATTTTTTCTATGTATTTTTAAATGTATGGATTTTAAAATTAAAAGCATAGAAAAGCTTGACATAATGGAAAGCTGCTCTGCCAAATGAGGCAGTAAAAATGAAATCACTATTTTTTAAATGATCTGCACTGCACAATTTTGTATACATAATAGATTATGTTATAGAAGAATCATTAGAACTAATAAAGAAATACATTTACATTCCATACCTTTACAAGTCACAATTCTGAAATAATAGACTAGAAAAGCAGGTGCCAACATTTTTCTTTCTGCAGACCACTTCATCATCAGTTAAGGCTGTTGAGACCAACCATACAGGCTAGGTATTTTGATTAATTGCTCTGTGGTATTCATTGATAAATACTCTGTTTAAACTTGTTGTTTAGAAGAGCCATGAGGACTTGGCTCTTCACCTAGGCCTTTGGCCAGGGAGAGTGAGAGCCCTCACTTCATCTTGCTTGCCATCTTTTTTCTTTATTTTCTTTATGTTTTGTTGTAATTTTTGTTTTGTTTTGTTTTGTGTTTTGTTTGCAGTGGTGATTTGGACAGAACTTAGAAAATCTGCGGATTGATGCAAATGAAGGCCAACACTAGCTAAAAAACTGGCAGCTGTGATTTCATATACTCAATAAACTCTGGTTAGCTTTAATAGATGGAAAAACTTAAATGCGTATGCCCAGAGTCCTCTCCTGTTTGCCTAGAATGTTTCCCTTACAATAAATACATGTAAGATATATTGCTGTTCCAGAAGAGTCAAGAATGAACCCTTTTCCACTTTTATCCTGTTGACCCTTCAGTATTATAGAGGAAATACCTTTTTGTTCTTCTCTTTGCTTCTACTTATAAACCCTCTCTTTCAGCCTGCTTCCTATGTGAAGTGTACTTCCTTGTCTTCTCCTTTCTCTCATTACAAGGCCAGAAAGCTCTCAAGTTTTTTTATAATAACATGTAGCATCCTTAATAAGCTTTACTTGACTGTTTGGATGTTAAGCATCTGGTTTTAAATTCTACTCATACGGTGCACATATGCTTTGCTAAATACAGACCCCAGGGATTCCAACCAGGGTTATTTCATTTTTTCCTCCTATCAGATACATATCAGCTTTGTTGCATACAGTGCTTTACAATAGTTCTTTTCCACTTACTCTTCCAAATGGAACCCCCTATAATTTGTCTTAAACACATAGTTACATTGTGCGAGTCTCACCAAAAGTATAGATGTTTTCCTTCTAAAACACTTTGGATGCAAGACAATGTATATATATGAACTTAGAGCACAGTACACTGCAAAACATCTTTGTTTTATTCACCAATTACTTTGTATTATATAGTTTGTACAGTTTTAATTATCTACCTGAAAAACTAGGTGTTCCCCAGAGTGTGTCACAGAATGTGTGGCTATTAAGTCCTTTAATATGGGTGGGTATTGGTAGATACTACTAAAACCTTTCTCTCCCTCAAATAAGGAGGGCTGCACTAATATTATCTATTTAGCTATTACCTTTTATTTTGGAGCCCACTTTTATCTCCATAAAAGCCATTGCATGAGATAGATTGGGTTGAGAAATAGTTAGTCTGAACCTTCCTTGCTTCTTCTTTTGTTCGCTTTATTCAAAGCAAAAATCTTTGGTGTACACTCTCCCTCTGATGTCAGATTGCTCATATCTGTTAGATAAAAGATATGCATATAGAAAGCTATAAATCTTGTTCAGTGCTTTTTATGCATAAGACAAATGGAACACAATTTTGTAATATGGAATGTTCCAGTTCAGCTTGCTAACCTTTCCCCCCCCATACTCCATTCTATTCCCCTTCCTCTAGTTTTTTAAAAGTGCCACCTACATAGTCATAATTTTGTATCCATTGAGTATGCTATTTATTTATTTATTTATTTATTTGTGTGTGCATGCATGTATGTCCCTGAGATATGTTAAGACAAGCCATAAAAAGTGCTGCTACCTCTCTATCAGACTGCCCAGAATTCCCTATTGGTTTCTCATACAAATACTAACCCTTCTTAGCTTCTGAATCCAGTGGAGGAGAGCAAAATAATGCTGCATCTTTTATTATTATAAATTATAAATTACTGAGTAAAAAGAAATTGATACTAAGATACATCTACACAAACGTACATCTGGCAGGGTTATTCAATCTGGTTGAATCTGAAATCTGACATGTCTCCTCTGTAGATAGTAAGAATCATAAGAGATACAATGCTATTCAGTGAAGTTCAAAATATACTATATGGCAACTGAGAGCTACAGCAAGTATATTTTAATAGCCAAAATTATTTCAGTGTGAGAAAATTTTCCAACATCTTATCATTCAAATACACTTCCTGTTAAGATCAAATGCTCTTAAAGTATACAATTTTTTTTCTCTCCATTAGAGCCTGTCCACTCATTTCACCTTCAGGAAGTCATAGTTTCCATATATTTTAATGAAGCATGAGATTATGTCTGAGTAAACTAAATTATCCTTAGGAATACCAGGGACAGATGTTGAATTTCCAAGTGTCATTGATTTATTTATATCATTTTATATTCCCATTATATTCTGCATAAAAATCTATATAATACATAATGAAGCAATAAATGGAAGACCTTTACAATAATTCATTTTTTCTTCATATGCTAGACAGGTTTATACCATCTTATGATCAGAAAGATGTATGCAGAATATAGAAAAGAAGAAAATTAAAATTGCTATAGAGTTTCACATTGAAGTTGAGGACAAACTACCTAGTTTACAATAATATAAGCAAAGAACACTGAGCTGGTAGGATTATTAATTATAGAAACATTACTAGATTATATTAATCTTATTATTATTGTTATGAGTTGATCAATGATTTATATGAAGAACTACTTTGACACCTTAAATATTGTAAGTAAAAGATGAACTGCTATGATGTGAGATAAATCAATGTTAGGAGCAATACTCTGACATACTATTATTATTATTATTGTTAAAACAGAGTGAATGATTTATGTACCTGAGAAGGGAACCAGTTGACACAACGTTTTTCTGAGCATTGATATATAATAATAATAATAATAAAAAGTAATACATGAAGGCCATCCAAGTGTGGTTAAAAAAAAAAATTAAATGTATCATAATTTATTTTTTGTTTTATTTATTTAATTTGGGATGATATGCTTCGTTAGAAATAAAGATGCTCTTACTACTAGGAATGCTTGACAATATTGTATATAAACTAGTATTTTTTTATAGTTTTTATTACTTAATTTTCAAACAAAGAAACATTATGCAAAGTAAAATTAAGAACAATTTACCATACACAAATACTGTACTCAGAGAAAGAAAAACATTATACAGCAAAGATACATAAAAAAAAACAAAAAAACCCCTCTGTGATTACAACTATATCTTGAGTTCACCTCATCTTGTAAGTCTTAAAAAAAAACAACACACAACCAAAACTGTAAGCTTTCAGTGTTGACCAAGCCTGTCAAAGAATGTTTTCCAAAGGGAAAGATAATGTGACCTTTTCTGATTAACTGAATATATAATTTTCTCAAAAATTGCTAAGTCAAGCATCTCTGAAAACCAATACTTTATATATGGAATTATAGTATTCATCTCCTGAGGATTATTCTTTTAACTATTATTAGAGCACAAACAAGCCATCTTTGTTCTGAACATGTCAAATTCCAATATACATGTCTTTAAAAACCAGAGTTTTCTGAATAATTCTGTCAATGTATCGCATAACATTACTCTAAAAGGGAGTATAGGGAAGGGCATGATCATAACATACAAGTTAAAACACCTCAAATTTCTTACAGTGCCAACACAAATAATAATTAGTCCATCCTTTATGAAACGTGGTATCCAATAGATACTAAAAACAGTATTTTGATGGATTAATTTCAACTTTAAGTCACAGGACATAAACTTAGTGTTCTTCAACATTTAAATCCATTGGTTGAAAAGGACTGGAGTTTTGAATTCTTGACCCCAGGGTTCTTATATATTTGTAATAGATATTTTAAGCTGTTCCTTTAGCTTTTGACAGAAAAAAAAGTTGACTTGGATTCTGAGATTGAATTCTTCAGTATGCAACTAATGATACGTTATTTGCATATAAACTAGTAGAAACACCAAGATCTTAACCCAGTAAATCAGATTGCTAAATTAATCTGCTTAAGTCCTATTCTAGGGAAGACTACTTCTAAATAAATATAAATATACATAGATAAAGATGCAAGGAAAATCTCATTTGCAAAAGTCCGATCCTTTGTAAACATCCTGATGCATAAATTTTCAGGGAAAGCTTAAAAGCACTTTACAGACCTTTTGTACTGCTTTGTTTCATTCTTCCTGTTATTACACCAAGATATTTTGCACAGGAATATTTAATTCTGTTTGCAAACCATCCTGTCCTTTCCATTTTATAGCCATTATAATCTTATTTTCTTTTCTTGCACAACTCTCTTATTTTGTATTTTGATTGTTTATAGTTCAGTCTGAAGATGAGCTCTGGCAAATTCAAAACTTTGTAATTTAATTTACTGCTAATAAAATTATTGCTCTCTAAAAAATGGAGCAATATAGTATGAATCCTTAATTTATTGATTGTTGAAAGCAATGAAACAGTATTAAAAACATTAAGTTAAAGCAAATACCCACTTAATAATTTAGCACTATGTTTATACAGATTTTTAGAAGTGACAGTTAGCTATTAATATAGACATTTCAATCTTTTTTATAATCAGGAATATCTTAATTTAAGGAATGTGGTAGAGACACATGGTTATACCTTACATTATTCAAAAATTAAATTAAATTTATATATTTAAAACATGGGAGTGATGATACACTTTCAGAAGTCAAATGCTTTTATCTTTGTGGTTTACAAAATTGCTAGTTCCTAGGGCAAAGAGAGGTTTTAAACATTGATGATGATGATGATGATCAGAGAAGCAAATGTTACCCAGTAATTTGCAGGAATATTTGACTGTATTCTGTGAAATGAATAAAGAATTCATGGCAGTGACATTCATAACAAGAACATTCTACAAAAATAGCTAACATTGTGGAATGGGTTTCAGATACATTGCCACTAACCACGTACATATTAATATAGAACTTCTATAGAAAATATAGAAGTTATTTGTAGGCTATCATAGCCATGTGAAAGCAGTCAGCATATTAATTACAGTGTAAATAAACTAGTCAATTCCATTGTATTACAGTGCCTTGTCAATGCTTTCCTTCATATTTTGTGGATATGCTCAGATCTTTCTTCTACCATTTGATGGTTAGCTATTTTACAAAAAACACTCTTATCACTATTTACTTGTCAGTATTACTGAGATAATAGATATAAAGCACATTGATTTCTCAAAAGTACCTTATATCATGTCTGTTATTTCTAAATATTTATTTGAAAGCGAGCATTGCATTGTGCTTCAGTTCAAGGACTGATTCAGAAAAGCAAGCAGATCTGCAGTATTTATTTTAAATATGCTGTCATGGCAGCTGCATCTGCCATTCAATGCATCTGCAATGCATCTGCAATGCATCTGCATTGAATGGCCTTATTCAGAAATTATAGGAAACTAGCCCTACCCAACTGGGAGCCCTCCAGGTATGTTAGGTCCCTACTTACAGAATTTGAGAGCTGACTATTTGAGGAGTTAAAGCCCAATACATTTGGAAGACATAAGGTCAATAAAAGTTACAGTTAATTATTATATTTAACTGATATGTTAACTGATAGGTTTATGCATTGAAATACACCTTCACAGGCTAGGTTTACTCAAGCTGAACATGATTTTACTTAACTCTGGTTCATTACATGTCTGAAACTGATCCGTGGCATGCAAGTGAAAGAGAGAGAGAGAGAGAATGAATGAATGAATGAATGAATGAATGAATGAATGAATGTTTCTTAGCTAACTTTCAAGACTGTATTCCTCCTATGGTATCTTACAAGAAAGAAACATACAATTACTTATCATACATTCTTTTGTCCCATCAACTAAGGGCCAAGCACATGGCCAAGTACACTTTGCAAATAGAAATGTTATTCTTTGTTTAAAAATAAATAAAAACCTGTTATTTCCCACTTCTGCAAATCTGATCAGTGAAGCAGCAGGTATTTAACAATTTTGGCTACCACTCATGTTTAATTAGATTCATACAAGTGACTTGGGCTCACCCATTCAAAACGCTGTCTTTTTTTTCTTTCAATCATTTCCCTGAATGTCCTCTGACAAATAGCTTTTGAAGTTCTGCTCACCTTCAAGAAGACTTTGCCAGGCTCCAGGAGGAATTGCCATTCAGATAATTACATGAAAAGATCCCATGGACTTACTGAATCATTATTATCTTTAAGATTATTGAATAAGATTATTATAATTCTGATCAGCCTTTTTTTTTTGTTTTTCCCCCATGTACATTTGAAACAACTGGGGCAGTTGCTTTTTTTCAGAATCCAGTTGGTGTGTTTGCAAATTCTTTTGCAGTTCTAACTGTGAAATGAATTTTGTCAATTACAGATCGGGGTTTCTTTGTACAACTCCTACATGAAACATTCCATGATGCCAGGGAAGAATTTTGCCCATTTTTGTTATTATTTCAGAGAGAAAGATCTTTCAAAATTCAGCTTAATGAAGCATAACACTTACAATTTTAACTCTCACCCTTTCAAACATATCTGTAGTATTAAAAAAGAAAAGAGAAATTCTGATGGTTGCTCTCATTAAAAGTTACAGGTAGTTGCTTGATGAGGTCTCATAAAATAATAATGCAGGGATGTTCACATAATGAGCGCCTCAGATTTTTCTTCAGCATGTTAAGCGTTTGTGCAGAATCTACAGTAGATTTTGATGACTCTAGCTGTAAGGATTATAGCAACATTCTTAAATAAAGTTCTGTAAAATTAAGCTCATTAACTTCGTTGGGACTATTCTTGTATAACCTAGAAGCTATCCATACTAGCAATTGACAGCATTATCCAATCATTGCTGCGAAAATATAAAGCCCATCTTTATTAGTAATATATCATTGCAGCAATAGTGGAATAACACTATGGATCACTAACTTCCAAATATAGAATGTGGTCACATTCCAACACAGCTTCAGTGTGTGGGATCAGCAGTTCACAATCTGTTTTATCCAATGAAGATAATAATACATTTGTGATACATGGATGATTTCTAAATGAGATGAATGGGTAAACAAGACTCTGAGCTGTGTATGCCAGGGTTCCTCAACCTTGGCGACTTGAAGATGTGTGGACTTCAACTCCCAGAATTCCCCATGGCTGGCTGGGGAATTCTGGGAGTTGAAGTCCACACATCTTCAAGTCGCCAAGGTTGAGGAACCCTGGTGTATGCTGTTCTCTTTCAACTTCAGATATTAGTAGCATAACTTGCTGAAGCTTATTAAAAATATAACACATGTAGATAATACTAATAAGGTCAAAATAACAACATTCATGTGGTCCTGTGTCTGGTGGTGGTATCTATCATGGAATTACATAGAAAATCATAGCGATTGAGCATACTCAGTCCAGCTTTTCTAAACACCGATTGCCTTTTTGACCACCAGGTGTCAATCAAAACTTCCTGCAAAAGGAGCCCAGTTTCATTTAACATACAGATGGTTCACTTGGGCTATATTTGTTTGCCTTAAAGTCTGTGTATTTGCCACAACATTTAAAAAGGAACCTACATACATGCTCCTGTACAGGATTAGACTACCCATGCACTAAGAAACCCTGAGCAAGTTTAAAGTCTAGTTATTCAAACAGCTTCATATGCATACCTCTATTAATCCTTAGACATGTGTATTGATGTTTAGCTTTGGGAGACAACATGTCTTCCTTTTCCTTTATAGGCATATCATCCAGGTAGCAATGGTACATATTACAATATTATTTCAATTCTTTCTCTCCTTGTGAAATTCTATACTCTATAAATTTAGAAATATGAAATTCTATATTATAAATATCTATCTATCATCTATCTATCTATCAATTATCCACATTCTACATTTCAAGAGATAAAATGAGGTTGCTTTGATGTAAAAATTTGTTCTGGCTGTATTCCATCTCTGACCTATTTTCAACCAAATCTGTTTATTCAAACATTTAACAATGGTTGGATTTATTGATGCTTATCCTATTGCTTACCTTCAGGTAATTGGCATACAGCAATGGAAGCTCCTGGAAACTCCCCTGAGGTCAGACTGTAGACCAGTGCCCTCTACCTCTAGAAAGTCTATGAGGGCTGGTTGGCTACATTCATGAGCAAGCACAACTTTCTCTTCCTTTGAGGTAAAACAATGAGGTTGGTGTTTGCTGAAAGCTGTTACATTTCTCCCAAGTTATGGGGTGTGAAATCTCTTCACAGAGATTTCTAGGTACACTGATAACACGACAAAGTGGTGTTAGAGTTTGATTCTATTTTGTATGTACTTAAGGCAAATCCCTAGTTTTCTTTACAAGTAGTCTTTCTCTGAGGCCTAAGTACCATCTTTGATTTACCAATTGTACCTTTGTTCATACTTTCTTTATGCCTAATACCTATCTGTGTTTTTTTCTTCCTGCTTTGAGTCCTACATGTTGTAGATGCCACTTTACATCTCTGATGATGGCCTCAGATTGACTACCAGATATTAAGCAAGGAATGGATATACATATTAAAATATAAATGAATTTATTATTTATGCTGAAATATTGAGAGAATTGGTAAAGAATAAAAGAGTGGTAGGAGGTCAAGTGCAATGACCATTTTCTGGTGGTGTCAAGAGTGGATCTAGGGAAAATAAATGAAATGGAAGGAAAATAAAGAATTTAGAGTGCAGGAAAAGAAGACATGAGGTATGTATGAAAACTATAAGATTAATCTTCCAGTGACATGAATGGAAAGTGGATGTAAGGAAAGAAGATGAAGATGCTTGGAACAAAGCAAAAATAATCATGTCATAATCACAAAGGTGTGCGACTTAAGGAAAGCATGGAAATATGAAAAACGTGCAGTGTATCGGAAGTAAAAAAAAAAAGTGATAGGTAGAACGATGAAGTAAAATAGGTTATAGATGGGGAGGGGATGTTATTAGTGGCCCCACCAGCTCTTGCTTGCAGGCAATGGGATTTCTTGCATATATTCCAATGCACCATTGTTGCTACTTTGTCATGCCGTTGTTTGTAGTCAGTCGGTGCAATCTTCTTGCAGCAGCTAACTAGGTGGTCCACTGTTTCTTCAGATTCTTTGCAGAGGTAGCATTTGCTGTCTGTTGCCAACTTCTCAATTCTGGCTTTGTATGCATTTGCTCTTAAGGCTTGGTCTTGTGCAGCCAGAATTAGCTCCTTTGTCTCTTTCTTCAACTTTCTTGCTCTTACCATTGCCAGGTCTTGTGGTTATCTGCTTTGCTTGCTAGTTTTTTTGTGTACCGGCCATATAATACTTTGCCTTGCCATATCTCTTGTATTTCTTCATTTGGTCTTTTTTATAGGCCAGTTTGGTCTCTTTGGTATTCAGTAAGCCTTCATGGTATACTATCTTCAGTGCATCTTCTTCAATGTCCTTCAGATATTCTTCTAATGCCCTTTTTTCTTCTTCAACTGTCTGATGCACCTGCAACATTCCATGCTCACCTATGCTCCTTGGTAAGTAGAGTTTGTCAATGTTGCTGTGTGGATGAAGTGCATGATTCATTGTCATTATTTTTCTGGTCTTCCTATCTGGGACTTGAGTCCAGTCCACTATTCCAGCTGTGTATCTAATGACTGGAATTGCCCAGGTGTTAATTGCCTTGATGGTATTTCCACCACTGAGTTTGGACTTTAACATCTTCTTTGCTCTTCTGATGTATTCACTACTAACCTTCTTCTTGACTTCAGTGTGCTTGACGTTGTCAGCCTGAAGGATGCCATGTATTTATACTGATCCTCTTTATCCAGACTCTTGATGTTATTTCCATAGGGCATCTTGATTCCTTCAGTTTTCACTATTTTTCCCCTGTTGATGGTAAGGGTGGCACATTTGTCCAGTCCAAACTCCACTGCAATAATGTGGCTGTAAATTCAGAGAGTGTTGAGCAGCAATTCCATTTCAGATGGTGTTTTTCCATACAACTTCAGATCATCCATGTAAAGGAGTTTGGATTGCCTGGCAGATGTTTTTGATGCTTGATAGCCATGGGTTGACTTGTTCAGTATTGTTGACAGAGGAATCAATGCAATGACAAACAGTAGTGGTGATACTGAGTTTCCTTGAAAGATTACTCTCTTGATGTTAACCTCTCCCAGATGATGATGATGATGATGGTGATGATGATGATGACAATTTTCAGTTTTGAGGCTGCCTGACTATAATGGCTTTGGACAGCTTATAGATAAAGATTAAAAGAAAATGTAATATATCAATAAAAAGAAGAAGACAACTGACTGGAAAGAAAAACCCCAACACCAAAGAAACCACTGAAAGGGGATCAACTCCTAAGCTAGCCCAGGGACTAGGAAAACAACCACTTCTTAAGCAGTTTGCAGAAGGTCAAAAGGGTGGGAGCAATACAAATGTCTGGGGGGGATATCCTTCCACAGTGCAAAGCCATCATTGAGAAGGCATGCTTCCTGGGTTCCATAAGATGGCATTGCTTAATTGAATGGGTGATGAACAGATGTGGATTAAATGCAATGGTGATGACTGTTATATATTAAAAATGGGCTGAAGTGGTTTGATCATATAGAACAGTGTTTCTAAACCTCAGCAACTTTAAGATGTGTGGTCTTTAACACCCATAATTCCCCAGCCAATGTGTGGAGTTGAGGTTTACACATCTTAAAGTTGTTGAGGTTGAGAAACACTGATATAAAAGAATGAATGAAGATGAAATTGAAAAACAAATATATGAAGGAATAGCAAGTAGGTGGAATGGAAGGGAAGGCTGAGATATTTGTAGTTCAGAGGTTGATAAAATCTTCAAAAACAAAGTGGTAAGAAGTGTAAAGAAAGAACAAGGGTAATTTGTATGGCTATGGTAGAAATGAGGATGGTTTGTAGAAAGGTATGAAGAAATAGTGAATGGTCTTGATGTAAAATAGGTTTAGTTCATTTTATGTTCTTTTTCTTATTTAATGCCTTTAATTTATTTGGCTGATTGTTTTTATACTCTTTCTCATTTCATATAGTGTTCCCTCAGCAGGGAATAGTATGATGGGTACGTATATGAGAATTGCACATAATTCTTCAACAGGCACATCTACAATTATGTTAGGTTAGTCAATGTATTTGATATATTGTCTCTTCATTATGCCAAACATTTCCTGAGGTCCAGTTGTACTTTGTTTCATTTACAACTACATACTAAAAGATCAAATTGCTAAATATTATGCACTTTAATGTGAATATTATATCTGCAGCCCCATAAACATCTGTTTCCAGAATGTGGCTAGCTTACTATGGGCATAATATTCTGGGAATTTATCCTGCAGATGCTGTGCCACATGAATAGGAGCAGTAGAAGAATTTGGTCTAATCAATTGTCCTCTTTCTTTATTTTCCGATAGTGACAACTGAACAGAATGATTCCATTAAGGCAGGGATGAAGAGTACCCATTCATTCTTGGCCCTATGACTTCTTGCTTTACCACACACACTTCTTAAGTAAACTTTCCCCCCCTCTGCTTCTTTTCTCCTTTTGCTTTCTGTTTTTGTGATGAAGCTTAATCTGCTTCTTTCCCTCTTCCCTCTTGGCTGTATGGTTCCCCAGGAGCTCCTGTATAACCTCATTACAATATAGCAACTAAAGTAAATATACTGTATAAAAACCTCATAAGTCATGGATAAAAATAGCAGATTAAAATAAGTAAATCTATAACACATAAAGAATGTGAATAAAAGTGTTTTTACCTGACAGATCAAAGGAAATCTTGGCATGGCTTTTCTTTTCTTTTTTGATAAGTTTTAATTTCATGTTAGAAGAAAAATACAACATAACAAAAATATGTTAAAATAATGTAACATATAATATGTAATATTTTAACATATAAAAATTTAAAATATATTGTACATTTTAACATATAAAATGTAACATATACTGTAAAATACAGTAGATTTAGCACAGAAATTCATAAACCACAATTTTCTGATGATAGATATTTCTCTCTTAAATTCCTCTAATATTATTTTTATATAGGGTCCAAACAGTTAGTGAAAGATAATAATATGCAGAGCAAAAAGTTCATATTTTAAAAATTAGAGGTCCTGGATCATGGACCCCACATTTAGCACTATTAAGCATGTTGCTTCTCCCACATTTACAGTGTTGCCACTATGCCTCAGTTTTTAAAAAGCTTGTCAGGAGGTATTTTTCATATTTAAAATAGCAAGATTAATTTAAAATTGTTGATTTATTCATCTATAATCATTGTGCAAAAGAGGAATGTGTAATCACCACACAGACACACAAATGTATTCTGCCAGTTGTCTACACATGAACATAAACTATACCCGTACAGTCTTGCAAAATGATAAATTATGAACTTAGAAAACAGTTCAGTATTCAGTCATACAATTGATCCATATGTAGCAGTACTGTTGATGGTGATTGGCAGTGATTCTTCAAGTTATAGGAGATGCCAGGGAGTGAGCCTGAGAGTTACTAGAGGGTTGGTGAAGAGCAGACATTGCTCCTGTTTAAAAAAAAAGGGGGGGGGAGGAGGGAGGAAGGAGAAGACCTACGTAACTATAGATTGGTGAGCTTGATGTCTGTATTAGGCAGAAGTCTACAAGAAATTATTAAGCATGTTTGCAAACATTTAGAAGAAAATGCATTGCCTGGCAAGAATTTAGCAGGGGTTTATCAATAATAAATCATGCCAAACCAACCTAATCCTTTTTAATAGATCAATTACTTTAATTTATCACAGGAATACAGTGGACATAGTATATTTTGACTTCAGCAAGGCATTCAACAAAGTCACCCATGAGATTCTAGTAGCGAACATGAGAAAAATGTGTAACAAATAAGATGGCAACAGCCAGATTTTTAACTATGGCTATAAAAACAAGGTTTTTAGTAATAAATCAATGAGTTGGGGTTTTGAGTGTTTTATGTAATATTTATTAAATACCTTATTTATTAAACTGTTTTATCTAATGCCAAGTTCAGATTATATTGCTTTTAGGCTTTTTAAAATTGATTGATAAGAAAAATGTGGGCTGGATTATACTACTATTAAATGGCTACAGAGATTAACAGTTGTTTAGTCTATGTTAATGGCTTTGCTGGAATGAAGTACTGAATGTCATACCACAGCATTCTAGGCCACGTATTATTCAATATATTTGTAAGTGACTTGGATGAGAGTAGAAAATATGCTTAACAAATTCGTAGACAATACAAAGATTATACACAGTAATCATGATTATTTATTGTTCTAAAATGGAATGTGATTAATCAGATCCTCCCCTGAAGGAGTTATACAATATAATAGTAATAAGAATAAGAGTACAATATTGTGTTATACAATACAATATATACAATATAATGCAATACATTGCAATACCTGGAGATAGCAGAATAGAAGAGAAAGAACTGGAGAAAATTACAAAATATAAAGACCCACAAATAGAAATAGAGTGACTATGGCAAAAGAAAGCAAAGATAGTGCCAATAGTAATAGGTGCTTTAGGTGCAATCCCAAAACATCTGGAATACCACTTGGACACCATCGGCATTGACAAAATCACCATCAGTCAATTGCAAAAGGCAGCTTCCATCCTGCGATGATATCTTTAACACCATCAAACAACAACATCTGCCTATCCCAGGTGCTTGGGAAGGATTTGATAGGTGGATAAAAATGCCAAATTCAGTCTAAACATCTAGTGACTGACCAACCATAATAATAGTAACGCAATCATGGGCAATCAACAATCAGTCTGTGGAAATGTGTTTTTTTCTCCATTGCAATTTTTCCTAATCTTCATATTTTACCAGAATGTAGTTACATCAAAATAGCACATAGACCAAAATATGACACCCAAACTCCTTCTATTTCAAATGCATTTTCCCTTAAGAGGTGACTTAAAGTGAAATTGAAAATAGAAAATACATTTATTTTTAAAAATGGCATGTTTCTTCATTTTTCTGCAAAGACTCTAATTTGTGTGGTTATTAGAAACCACTCAAAGAACGGCTAAGCAACCAGTACTATATTCATTTATCCCTTTGTCCTTTTAAGCTCTCAGGCTGCAGTGTATCCATAGTAACTCAGTCTTTTCACTCTGAAATCCATTAACTGGATTCAGTTCTACTATAAAATCAAAGCCAAGAGGGGTTTTTTTAAAGTTGGTTTAAACATTTATAACAAATATTCCTAAGGAAAAAAATCCTTCAAAGGCTGTTTTTTTCCCATTGTAATTGAACTGTAAGTGGAAAGTAATGGGTATGAAAGAGCGCTATTTAGGCTGTAATGTCAAATATTTCATTAGCTAGATTTAAATTATTTCAGAATAAATAATTTTATCCCAGAATTCAGTGCAGTTGTCATTAATTATCTGATCAAATGATATCATCAACAATTCCTGCATCATTCAAACCCAAAGATCATTCATATGAACATAAAATTCAGAATACACTAAATCATAAACAAAGAATATCCCTTTGTATATTAAATATCTTATTTTTATGAAAGATATTCATTACATTTATAAATTTATAAATACAAAAGCCAGGGTCTCTTTTTCTATATACCTTGATTGCAGATAATGGGTTGAATCCAAACCAAGGTTGAATTATGAAACAACTTCCTAGGGAGTGAACTCCTCTGAACTCAATGTTTTTAACCTTATGTAACAATACAGACATTACTTAAACATAGATTTCCATTTAATCAGACACCCTTAAGTCATAATGGCAGACCAATTTTGACCTGTCGCTTTTTGTGCTCTGTTATCAGAGGCTCTGCATCCAATTGGCTTTCTGTTTTTTTTTTTGTTTAATTTTTCTCTCTACTTGCATGGTAACTTAGAGAAATATTGGCAATTAAGGAAATTTAAAGCCTGTAGATGTTCATCCATCCCACTCTGATCTGTGTTCAGGGCTATCTGAGATTGAGTTGTATCAACTATGGAAAGATATAGCCTAATAATTGATGTGTCTTATGTGGAGGACATACTAATCCATCTAAGTCAGAGTTCTGTCTTCATCCTCAGATACAGGAAATTGAACTCTGAGTACTGGGACTAAGTGCAGCCTAGTCCAGTCCAACTTGTTATTCCATCAGTACAATCCAGTATGTTGACTATGGAGTTATATATGCAGCTATTGTATAGGAACTCATCTCATATTAGTCACAGCATTTGCCTATTACACATAAAAAGAATATTGATGATTTTGAAAGATGATGTTGTAGAAGACTCTTGGAAATACCATGGATAGCCAAGAAAATAAGCAAATGGATCACACAACTCAATCCAGGGTTATCACTGAAGGCCCAAATGACCAGGCTGAAATTATCCTATTTAGGATATATTATGCAAAGAGCCAGCTCCCTTGAGATGCCCATTATACTGGGAGAGAGAAGATGAAGACTATCAGCACAAAGGTGGATGGACTTGATTGTAGCACAATGGGTGCACCATTGGAAGACACCATTTTAAATTTATTTAAAATTTAATTTATTTAAAACAGGATTTCAATAAAAACTATTACATCCCAGAACTGCAATATTTAATATTATGCAGAAATATTCAATCTGGTAATGTTCACCTTATACAATGAGGAATTCCAATGGAATTCCTTTCTATGTAACAAGCAAAGAAGATAAATGTCATTTCTTGCTTTATTTTCAACAGCTAGCACGTATGTATGTATGTATGTATGTATGTATGTGTGTGTGTGTGTGTATGTGTATATATATGGAGCGGCTGGATAGCGTAGTGGACGAGACAAGAAAACTTGGAATTGATGGAATGCTACTACAACAGCAGACCTAATGAGGGGGGATATATGAAACGTATGAGGGAACTATGGATAGACAGAAGGCCTACATCCACACTAACTCAGAAACAACTAGTTACCCAGCGCTTCAACATAGTAAAGAGGAAGCTGCTCTCACAACTCGAGATAGACCAACTCTACATTACAACCCGGACTCAAGCAGACCTGGAAGAACAAGCAGTTGTGCAGCCAACACCTGAAGCTGGAATGTCAGTGCCACCCCTTCCATTACAGAGCACAGCAGCTGATATGAGGCATAAGATCATGGATAAACTAGCTATAGTCAACCCTCGAGTCCGATTACCAAGGCTCAGTGGAGAAGTACCATCAGATAGTATGCTAGAAGATGCCAACAGAGCCCTCCAGACAATCCCTACTACCACCATAACTGAAACCAATGAATTGGTATATGCTACAGCCACTGTAATCCTGGAACTGCTTGGCTACACGATCAAGAAGAACAGCAGTACCTACCCACCCTGGAAAATGAGATTGGAGGCTAAGATCAAGGCAACTCGGAGAGAAGTCAGTCAGCTGGTGGAACTACAGAAGCGTGTGGAGATTAAGGATAAGACTCGGCTACTGAAAAAATACATGGGCCTGACTCCATCTGAAGCCCTAGAGACTGCTAAACAAAGGCTCACAGCACTGGCTACCAGGCTAAGTAGATACACTAGAGAAGTAGAGGCCAAGAAGATAAATGCCCTGTTCTCCAAAGAACCATCCAAAGTGTACTCCCAGCTGCAGTGCAACCACAGAGTATCAGCTGAGCCACCAGCAGCGGAAACTGAACAGTACTGGAAGAACATATGGGAGAAAGAGAAGACACATAACACCAGTGCAAAGTGGCTGCAGGACCTGAAAGCAGACCACAGCAATCTCCCAGAACAGGAACCAGTCACCATCACAGTAGCAGACATCCAACAGCGGGTCAAGAACATGAAAAGCTGGACAGCACCTGGCCCGGACATGATCCACACCTACTGGCTAAAGAAACTAACAGCAGTGCATGAACGCCTAGCAGCACAGATGAACCAACTGCTAGCAGCAGGCTCCCACCCAGACTGGCTAACACAAGGAAGGGCAGTGCTGATCATGAAAGACCCTCACAAAGGAACAGCACCATCCAACTACCGGCTAATAACCTGCCTCCCCACAACATGGAAAGTTCTATCAGGCATCCTAGCTGCCAAGCTACAAGACCACATGGGCCAGTACATGAGCACAGCTCAGAAGGGCATTGGGAACAACACCAGAGGCTCAAAACACCAGTTACTCATAGATAGAGCAGTCACCCGAGATTCAAGGTCTAGGCAGACCAATCTGAGCACAGCCTGGATTGATTACAGGAAAGCCTATGACTCAATGCCACACACATGGATCTGTGAATGCCTGGCGCTATACAAAGTCAACAGGACACTAAGGACCTTCCTCAAGAACTCAATGGGACTGTGGAAGACAACACTGGAAGTGAACTCAAGACAGCTCGCACAAGTGGCCATCAAGTACGGCATATACCAAGGTGATGCAGTGTCCCCACTGCTGTTCTGCATAGGCTTAAACCCCCTCAGCCAGATAATCACAAGGTCTGGATATGGGTACAAGTTCAAGAGTGGAATCACCATCAGCCACCTCCTCTACATGGATGACATCAAGCTGTATGCTAAGAGTGAACGAGACATCGACTCACTGATCCACCTGACACGGATCTACAGCGAGGACATTGGGATGTCATTCAGACTGGAGAAGTGTGGCAGGATGATAGTAAAGAGAGGGAAGGTAGTTAAGACCGATGAAGTGGAATTACCAGTGGGCCACATAGCAGACATAGAGACCAGCTATAAATACCTTGGTGTCCCACAGTCACACGGGAACCATGAGGAGGAGGCAAGGAAGACGGCAACATCCAAGTACCACCAAAGGATAAGACAGGTCCTGAAGAGCCAGCTCAATGGGAAGAACAAGATCCATGCCATCAACATGTATGCCCTGCCAGTCATCAGATACCCTGCCGGTATAGTGAGCTGGCCAAAGGAAGACATGGAGGCTGCCGATGTGAAGACCCGGAAGCTCCTCACAATGTACGGAGGTTTCCACCCCAAGTCCAACACCCAGAGACTGTACACCAGCCGCAAAGAGGGCGGGCGGGGTCTGATGAGTGTCAAAGCCACTGTCCTGGATGAAACCCGTAGTATCCAGGAGTACATCAGTAAGATGGCACCCAAAGATGAGCTGCTGAGAGAATGCCTCAGGCAGCAGCAGACATGGGAGGAAGTTCAAGAGGAAGACAACCCCCTGCATGGGATGTACCATTGACAGATAGCTGAGGTGGCTGACATTGGGAAATCCTTTCAGTGGCTGGAAAGGGCCAGACTAAAAGACAGCACTGAGGCACTGATCATAGCAGCACAAGAACATGGGACATCTGGCACTAAGCACCAGATCCATAGAAGCAGGGGTCTACCACACTAGACAGGACCCAAGGTGCAGATTGTGCAAAGAGGCCTCAGAGACAGTCCAACACATAATGGCAGGGTGTAAGATGCAGGCAGGAACAGCATATAATGAACGGCACAACTAAGTAGCTGGCATTGTGTACAGGAACATCTGCACAGTGTATGGGCTAGACCCCCCCCCCAAGTCCAGATGGGAGATTCCACAGAAGGTCGTGGAGAATAACAGGGCTTTGATCCTGTGGGACTTCCAGATCCAGATGGACAGGCAGGTACTGGCTAATCAACCAGACATCGTGGTAGTAGACAAAGACCAGAAGACAGTGGTAGTGATAGATGTAGCAGTGCCAAGTGACAGCAACATCAGGAAGAAGGAGCATGAGAAGCTGGAGAAGTACCAGGGCCTGAAGGAGGAAATCGAGAGGATGTGGAAAGTCAAGGCCAAAGTGGTCCCAGTGGTGGTAGGAACACTCGGGGCCGTGACTCCTAAGCTGGGAGAGTGGCTCCAATAGATCCCAGGAACAACATCAGAGCTCTCTGTGCAGAAGAGTGCAGTGCTAGGAACAGCTAAGATACTGCGCAGAACCCTCAAACTCCCAGGCCTCTGGTAGAGGACCCGAGATTGAGGAAGACACATACCACCCATAGGGGTGAGAGGGAATTTTTTTTATATATATATATATATTTCCCTACCCTAGTTTCTATTGTTCATACACACACATACACACATACACACACATATACATACATATATGTATATGTATACATATGTATACATACACTGAGTATGTATGTATGTATGAGTATGCTCATATGATATGTGTGTGCGTGGGTGGGTGTGTATGTGTATGTGTTTGTGTTTGTGTGTGTGTGTGTGTGTGTGTATGAACAATCGAGACTAGGGTAGAGAAAAGTAGTTTAGAACAAACTGAAATGAACCAAGATCTTTCTGAAATAAAAATATATATTTTTAAATCAAAAACCTAAAACTTCTCTGTTAATTACTGTTACAAAAAGAGCCATTTATGATTTGTTGGTTGCCATTCTTATTATGTTCTGTTAGGCTGCCCTTCTGTTTTCATTCAGACTGATGCCTTCTTCAGATGCCTTCTTCTTGCCACAATGGTGCAGCTTTAGAATAAATTATGCTGAACAATATTGCTGTTAGAATCCTGTCACCCCATTAGACCTTCAGTTTTATTCTCGCTGTCCTCTACGTTCTCCTATGTGCATTATATTTTATATCAAAACTGTTATAGGCATCAAGCAAAAATCTTTAGAAGAAATTTATGTGCAAATTTCCACCTCCTTAAGTAGGTTAACACTAAATGTCTAGGGAGTCCAAGACCTGGCTTTGCATTCAGGCACAGAAGACATTTTGTAAGGTTTGCCAACTTCTGGCTGTACCCCACATTGTCTCTTTATAATCTTTTTTTTTTTTTTAATAAAGTCAGAAAAAGATTTTTTTAAAGATGGTAAGGAACAACAATGAAATTGAGGACCAAATAAATTGATCCAATATATGTTTTTCAAAAGTAAGTCCCATTATGTTCAGTGTGGCTTTCTGTCTAATGGTAGGTTTATGATTGCAGAACCTGCTGGATCTCTGTATTTTATTTTTTTTTTACCATGGAGAGTCCTGAAAAGAAAATATCATTATTGTATCCTATGGAAAAACCTGAAAAGAGCATAAGATATATCTTTCTGTTTCAATCCGGGGGAGCAGAAAGCAGTTGGCACTATCTGGAAACCTAATCAGTACTTCCTTCACCAAGAATGTTACAGTATATACAGGTGAAACTCAAAAAATTAGAATATCGTGCAAATGTTCATTTATGTCAGTATGGCAACTCAGAAGGTGAAACCAATATATGAGATAGACGCATTACATGCAAAGCAAGATATGTCAAGCCTTACTTTGGTATAATTGTGATGATTCTGGCGTACAGCTTATGAAAACCCCAAATTCACAATCTCAGAAAATTAGAATATTACATGACATCAATAACACAAGGATTGGAAATAGAACAATATCGGACCTCTGCAAAGTATAAGCATGCATATGTACTCAGTACTTGGTTTGGGCCCCTTTTGCAGCAATGACTGCCGCAATGCGGCGTGGCATGGATGCTATCAGCCTGTGGCACTGCTGAGGTGTTATGGAAGACCAGGATGCTTCAATAGCGGCCTTCAGCTCCGCTGCATTGTTCGGTCTCATGTCCCTCATCTTTCTCTTGGCAATGCCCCATAGATTCGATATGGGGTTCAGGTCAGGCGAGTTTGCTGGCCAACCAAGCACAGTAATCCCATGGTCATTGAACCAGGTTTTGGTACTTTTGGCAGTGTGGGCAGGTGCCAAGTCCTGCTGGAAAATGAAGTCAGCATCCCCATAAAGCTCGTCTGCGGAAGGAAGCATGAAGTGCTCCAACATCTCCTGGTAGACGGCTGCGTTGACCCTGGACTTAATGAAGCACAGTGGACCAACACCGGCAGATGACATGGCTCCCCAAATCAACACAGACTGTGGAAACTTCACACTGGACTTCAAGCATCGTGCCTTGTGTGCCTCTCCATTCTTCCTCCAGACTCTGGGTCCTTGCTTCCCAAATGAGATGCAAAAGTTGCTCTCATCAGAAAAGAGGACTTTGGACCACTGGGCAACAGACCAGTCCTTTTTTTCTGTAGCCCAGGTAAGACGCTCCTGACGTTGTTTGTTGTTCAGGAGCGGCTTGACAAGAGGAATACGACATTTGAAGCCCATGTCCAGGATCCGTCTGTGTGTGGTGGCTCTTGATGCACTAACTCCAGCCTCAGTCCACTCCTTGTGAAAGTCCCCAACACTTTTGAATGGCCTTTTCCTGACAATCCTCTCCAGGCTGCGGTCATCCCTGCTGCTTGTGCACCTTTTTCTACCACACTTTTCCCTTCCACATAACCTTCTATTGATGTGCTTTGATACAGCACTTTGGGAACATCCAACTTCTTTTGCCATTACCTTTTGGGCTTTCCCTCCTTATGGAGGGTGTCAATGATGGTTTTCTGCACAACTGTCAGGTCAGCAGTCTTTCCCATGCTTGTGATTCCTACCGAACCAGCCTGAGAGATCATTTAAAGGCTCAGGAACCCTTTGCAGGTGTTATGGATTCATTAGCTGATTAGAGTGGGACACTTTGAGCCTAGAATATTGAACCTTTTCACACTATTCTAATTTTCTGAGGTTGTGAATTTGGGGTTTTCATAAGCTGTACGCCATAATCATCACAATTATACCAAAGTAAGGCTTGACATATCTCGCTTTGCATGTAATGCGTCTATCTCATATATTGGTTTCACCTTTTGAGTTGCCATACTGACATAAATGAACATTTGCACAATATTCTAATTTTTCGAGTTTCACCTGTATATATATGTATATGTATATGTATATGTATATGTGTGTGTGTGTGTAGATAGATAGATAGACAGATATATAGATATATATATATAGATAGATAGATATATATATTTAAATTTTGGGCAATTATCAGTCATATTGAGTTTCTGTTTCTGTTTTTGTTTTTGCAGAGACACAGAATATTTATTCTAATACCATCCATTTCCATAGAGTTTTGGGGTCAGATTCATTTAATTGCATAGGAGCTGTCAACTGTCTGGTGAAGCACCCTTTTGTTTAATTTAGTGGGAAGGAACAGTGTTGTGTGTGTGTATGTGTGCACATGATTACAGATATGAAAGGACAGAGGGTAAAATATGATGATGATGATGATGATGATGATGATGATGATGATGATGAATATCACAGTTTTCCTGCCCATGCATTTAAAAATCTGATTAAATATTACATTTTTATTCCTGACACCATCTCTATTATGTTAATACAGTCAAATCTAAGATATTTTTTTCTTATTTTTCATTTTCTTGCAGAATTAACAATATAACAACCAAATATGAAAGGTAAGAACAGCATAACAAGAACTCCACAACTGAGGAGCATATCTGAATACAGATGACAGCTTAAGAAGACATACAAAGTTTTGTTTCTGCCGGGCAAATTCAAATTTCAGCATTTTACCTTCACCTAATTTCATTTGGGCATTCCCAAGAATAGCACTGATTACAGAAAGTACAGAAAGCATATTGTTCAACTCAGACCTCACTACCCTGTTAACCCTCTCACTTATTGTACCATATTACACTGCATTGACCTAGGATTTCAACAGGTGTGCTAAGTGTATAATACACATTATGTGAGATTTTGGTACCACTATAACCTTGCTATTGAATGTTTTGGAATAAGAGCATAATTGAGCAGCAAATGTGAACTGAAAAGTCTTAAATGAGAAGCAGGTAGTATTTTTCAAGAAGTGGGAGTCTAGCATGTTGGGTATGGTGTTTCCTTTCTGCCATACTTTCTAATATGGCATAACACATTTAAACATATTTGGATTTGTGCCTGAAAGATTGTATTTAGGTTTTTCAATTCTAACTCTAAACACATTGTATAGTTTCTACTTTTCTTATAGAGTGGGAGATGGAAATCCCAGGACCATCTTTAGTATTTCTAGTTCAAAGAATCAAGGAATTAGAACAGAAGAGTTGCTGCAAGCAGCATAGACAATACTGTGTTCAGATAACAGCTTGTCGATTTTATGTATGAATTACAATTCTTATGGGAAGGTTGGGAACCTCTGACTTGCAAGTTGGAAACATGGCTCACAGCACCCATCTTGTTGTGAGGCCATACGCCTTTTGGACCATTAAAGCCACCCCATCCTCTTCAAAATACCCAGTACACCTTGAATTAGTAGCTCTCAGAGACCCTGCATACTCCTTACCTTTCTCAGAGGGAAGGGGAAATACAAAAACAATGGGCTCCATCGGGGCCACTATTCATATGATCTGAAATGCCAGTTTATAGAGATGCAATTCCTTTCCCAATGAGCTGAGCAGGGTGAAAAGATTCTGTGGCAGATGCGACTGCATCAAGGAGAAGCTTAGAGCTTCCTTATAACCTTACCCTCATGCTGCATATCTCACTGAGAAATGCAGGAGACCAAGGAAGGGGTCTATGTTTTCTGCAATACTGTATATGTGTGGGTGACAGAGAAGGAAGAAGGGAGGGAGGGAGGGAGGAGGATATGTGTTCATGAGGAGCATGCATGTACATGTGTTGTGAGTGAAAAAAACCGGGGTAGCCCATCCATTGTCATCCCTGACCTCATCTACTTGATTTTGAGCCTGCTCATTACTGAATATATTATAGCAATGCAGCTGTCTGGCTAAAAATAATTCCTTCCTCTTCTATGGTGAACCTAGAAGCCTCTGAAATGAATGCCAAACAAATTTATTCCTGAGAAAATTTGAAATCTTACGGAACGGTAGTAAAACAACTTATTAATAACATAGCAATTTTGGATCTTCTGTGTGTCTATGCATAAAAATTATCGTTCTTTCAAACAGATTTTCCTATTCTGTTGCTCCATGTATTAATATTCGGAAGTCTCATAAAATGACCACTTTCTTAAAATGCAATAACTCCTGGGATTTGAACATCAAAAGGATAAACTAAATGCACTGGTTTTCTTTTCTAATGCCTGCATGAAAGGCTGAAGGCACATCACATTCTATAGTAAATACATGAGGCACAGGAAATATTATCAAGCAGCTTCACTGCATGAGCACAACTTCCACAAACCCATCATTTATAATGACAATGCCTTAAAAATGTTAGCAACATGCTTTATATTTGAAATCAAGGAACCCTGCAAAACAAGTCAAGTTCTCATGTATCACTGTTCCTTTCAAAAAGAAGTAGTCAATGTCTCCTATCTGCTTCTGCATACAGCAAGGACAGTAAGAACAGCAGAAATAGTAATAGCAGCATCTTTGCTCCGGTAATACACCTGGCTCTCACTTCAGTTGCATTTTCATCTCATCAAATTAATTGCTACTTACCTTTTCGATTATAGAGATAGGAAATCTGTCATCCTCCAGATATCCCTGAGGGGCAATTTCAGCATCATTGTCCATGCTAGTTCTGGGGGCCGAGAATTGAATTTGGGGAAAATCTAGTGGGTCACGAGTTCCCCACCTCTATTCCATTGAGTTTTGATCTGTACAGGAGCACATCTTGGTGGGTGGAACCATTTATACCTAATTCCATTCATTTTTGCCACCTATTATTTTTTTCTTCAGATATATGCTTTTATTTGAAATGTTTATTTAACACCATCAACTGCATCCCTGACTGAAAGTTGGTATAACTGCAATTTTTCTCATACCATTCTGAATATCCTTGCTTCTCCCTTCCATACATTTATATTGGCAGTGCATGTGCATTTTGCCAAACATTTCTAGTCCAGCATGTGCAATGACACATATAATTACGTTTTTACAAACAGCTCAGTAATATCTGCTTTAACTAAAAAGATGGTGTTTTTGTTTTTCATGTGTTTAGTTACTTCTGACTATTCATAATTTGAAGGATATCACTTCACCATGCTTTTCTGTCAATAACTGCTTTTGAGTTTTTGTAAGCTCATGCGTATGTCATCAGTAATAATATCTAGCTATCTTGCCTCCTGTCAGCCTGTTTTTCAGTTGCCTTTGACTTTTCCAAGCCTCAGAGTCTTCCCCAATGACTTTTGCCTTCACATTAGGTGTCCAAGTCATTATTAATGCTTTCAATGAGCAGTCTAGTTTAAGTTCATCTGGTATTGAATGATTTGTTCTTCTTGTGATCCAAGGTTTCCCAACAATCTTTTCCACCATAACAATTCAAAGGCATCTATTTTTCTTCATTTAGCCTTTCTGATAGCTCATCTTTCACACTACATGCTCCACTGTCTTGATAGTATGTGAATTTGTTGTTAGTGTGATGTCTCTGCATTTGAATAGTTGGTTTATATCTTTCACAGTCTTTTCCCTCAGAGCAGACATCTATTTATGAGTCTGCAAAAAGTCTACGAATTTTTGAGCATAGAAAGATACAGTCTGTTACTACTTCACCTACTTCTTCAGCTGTTTGCACTGGGTCAGTAACGCTTGTTGACATAATCCTAGGGATCTTTATATTGAGCAGCAGACCAGCTTTTAAGCTATTTTCTTTCACCTTCAACAAGAGATTCTTTCTGACTTCTGCTATCAAAGTAGTATTATCAGCATATCTGAGATTGTTGATGTTTCTCCCAGTAATTTTAATTCCAATTTCTATTTCCTGGTGCAACATTTCTCAGAAGCTATTCTGCCTATAAGTTAAACAAATAAGGTAACACAACATAAAACCTTGGTGAAATCTTTGACTAATTTTTAATCATTTGATTGTTCCATACTCTGTTCTAAATGCTAGTTCTGTACATCATTACAAATTCTTCAAGAGGATACTGAGAAGGCCTGCCACACTATATTTTTAAGGGCTATCCCAAATATATTGTGGACAACATCATCAAATGCCTTAATATAATTGATAAAACAAAAACAGGCTTCTTTTTGGAATTCCCCTGCATTTTCTATTATGCATCAGATGTTAGCAGTGTGATCTTGGGTATCACTGCATTAGTTTGAGCATTATTTAGCACTTCCCCTTTAAACATATTGGACTGTAAATTGACTTTTTCCAATTTCTTTACCACTGCTGTTTCCCATAATTGTAACTTGCTTATAAACTGCAAGTAGCACTTTAACTGCATCATCTTGCAAGATTTAAAACATATTGGCTAGTATTTCAGTTCCTACAGCTTTGTTGTTAGCAATATGTTTTCTAAGGACTATTTTACTTTACTTTTCCAGAATATCTGGCTTTATTTCAATATGTATCATATTTCAATATGTATCATATGTACATATATCAACACTGATATATGTTTTTGTACAGTTTTTCCAAATATTTGCAACATCTTTTTATATGTTCTTTCTCCAGTACATCTTTGCTTGGTATTTTATCATGCCCATCTTTGCATAAAATTGCCCTTGGTTTCTATAATTGTCTCAGCGTGCTCCCCATTTCATAGTTATTCTCAGTTTTTTGCATTGGTTATTTAGATATAACTCCTTATCTCTTCTTGCTCTTTTCTAGAGTTCTAGAATGTTTTCAGGTAGACAATATTTTCTCTGTCCCTGCTGCCTCTTGCTTGCAATATATTTTTCAGCTATTTTCAATGTATCAGCAGACAGCCATTTTGCCTTGTTTCACTATTTGCATATCAAAATATTTTTGTTTGTTATATCTTTAAAATGTTATGAATTTCAATCCAGAGTTCTCTAGCCATTCTTTTTATGAGATTTAACTCATTAAATATATTCTTTACCATCATGTGGAATATTGCTCAAGTCATATCATGTTGGTCTGATATGTTTGAAAGTTTATGTTGTAATTTTTCAATAAGGAATTTGTGATCTGAGCTGCAGTCAGCATCAGGTTCTGTTTTTGCTGACTGAATAGAGATTTGCTATATACTGTAAATTGTTGGTAGCTTACTAAACTATGTGAGATAGATGTCATTAGAATTATGGAAACAAATATGGGTTGTGATCCTATATTTATTTACTTAGAATAAAGCTCTATTGAACATTATAGTGATTAAGCAGCCAGGATTACATTGTTGTTGTTGTTTTTTTTTAATTTTTATTATATTTTAATTCTAATAGAAAAAAACAAATACAAACTAAATTCAAGAAAAGGAGAAATAGAAAGAATAAAAAGTGCAAAAAAAGAAAAAGAAAAAAGAAGAAAGTAAGGTAAAGAAAAAGAAAAGAAATATATAGAAAAGAAGGAAGAAAAAGAAAAGAAAAGAAAAAGTTACAAAAAAGTGGCTTCCAATCTTCTGTCTGTCCATTAATCCTAGCAAAAAAAAAATCTGGTTTCAGTTGAATATTAATTCTTAGAATTCTTTGTATCATTGTGTGTATTTGAACCCAGAATTTTCTGCCTTTTTTACACATCCACCAGACATGATAAAATAATGTTGTCCACATTTATGTTGTCCACATTTCCAACATAAATTTGAAGTACTGTTGTACATTCTACATAATTTTCCTGGAGTCATATACCAACAGTATATCATCTTTCAAAAATTCTCTTTTAGATTATAACGTAATGTAAATTTCAATCCTTTTAATCACATATTTTCCCACTGTTCCATCAATGTTATGTCCAAAGTTCTTAGCCCATTTTATCGTACACTCTTTCCCTTGTTCTTCTGTTTCAAATTTCAATAAGCATTCAATAAAATGTTTATACTTTTTAGTGATTACATGTTGATCATTTGTATGCAGTTCAACTTCAAATTTTTCTTCTTCTGCTCAATTCCAAATGTTCTTAATCTACCTTAAATCTTTCTCTTAACAGTGAATACAAAAGCCACTGAAAACTAAATTTCTCTGCAGCCAGCTGTTCTTTTGATTTCATCTTATATTTTCCATGCTTTTGTTCTAACAACTCTCGATAAGTTAATCATTTCTTTTTGCCTGTTGTTTCTTTCCTATAAAATGTTTCTTGTGCTGAGACCCATAAAGGCATTTTCGGGCACACTCTGGGTTTATCTGTTCCATATTCTCAATATGGCACTTCTATATTGTCAATACTGAAACATTAAAATCTACATTAACCTTAAGTTTATTATACCATAAAAAAACCATGCCATCCAAACTTTAGTTCATGCACTTCTCATTCTAAAATTCTCTTATTTTTCAGCAGAACCCTCTCTTTCCTCCAAACCAAGCAGCAGGCTTAAAAATACAATTTCAAGTCAGGCAATCCCAATCCTTCTTGTTCCTTTGCATCTTGGAGTATTTTATATTTAATGCTTCTTTTTTTCCCCTTACCATACAAACTTAGATATATCTTTCTGTCATTGCTTAAATGGTACATGTTGCCCAGGATTATATTGTTAATGCAGCAGATGTTACATCTCAGAGTGACTTTTATCATCTGATCAGAAAGGAGGCATGCCTACTTAGTTGAAACAGTGGAGTACCTTGCATAATTGACACCCAGAGTGGATCATTTTTAAACATCATCCTCTTTCATTGCTGACAGCCAGATTGGTGTAATGGTTAAGGCATCAGACTGGAAATCATGAGATTATGCGTTCTAGTCCCACTTTAACCTGAAAGCCAGCTGTGTAATCTTGGACCAGTCACTTCTCTCAGTCCTAGGAAGAAGGAACTGAAAAGCTCCCATAATTCTGCCAAGAAAACTGTAAGGGGCAGTCAACATTAGTAAAAACTGACTTGAAAGCACACAATCTTTTCCTCTATCACTGCTGCACAGCCACCAAATGCCAAACAGCTGATCAGCATCTGGGCATGAGCAACCTGACTCCATATCCACCACTAGCCTCCTACTGTCTTCAGCAGCAACCTCTCCCAGCCCCGCCACCTCCTTATTGCCTGCATCTGGACAAGATGTATCATACTATCTTGGTGACATAAGCAATGACATTTACTCCAAAATATCCATACTGTAGTCTGGGATCACTTTAAAGGGGATATTTGATTTGAAGGGGATATACTCACATAAAGTTTGTGAACCAAGGGTTACATACTGACAAGGCAGTTTGATATCCAAGGAGTCAAAATCTATAAGTAAATCTTTCCACTTGATGACCATTTTGCTCAACTTCCCACTCACCAAAAAGAAAGTTTAAATGCAAATTTTCTTACATTAAGTATAGTTAGTGAAATCTATAAAGTTCAGAGGCAAATTACCAGCTTGCAGCTTTAATTTTAAAAAAATAAATACTGGGAATTATTAATATTCAATATATACAGGTGAAACTCGAAAAATTAGAATATCGTGCAAATGTTCATATATGTCAGTATGGCAACTCAAAAGGTGAAACCAATATATGAGATAGATGCATTACATGCAAAGCAAGATATGTCAAGCCTTACTTTGGTATAATTGTGATGATTATGGCATACAGCTTATGAAAACCCCAAATTCACAATCTCAGAAAATTAGAATATTACATGACATCAATAACACAAGGATTGGAAATAGAACAATATCGGACCTCTGCAAAGTATAAGCATGCATATGTACTCAGTACTTGGTTTGGGCCCCTTTTGCAGCAATGACTGCCGCAATGCGGCGTGGCATGGATGCTATCAACCTGTGGCACTGCTGAGGTGTTATGGAAGACCAGGATGCTTCAATAGCGGCCTTCAGCTCCGCTGCATTGTTCGGTCTCATGTCCCTCATCTTTCTCTTGGCAATGCCCCATAGATTCTCTATGGGGTTCAGGTCAGGCGAGTTTGCTGGCCAACCAAGCACAGTAATCCCATGGTCATTGAACCAGGTTTTGGTACTTTTGGCAGTGTGGGCAGGTGCCAAGTCCTGCTGGAAAATGAAGTCAGCATCCCCATAAAGCTCGTCTGCGGAAGGAAGCATGAAGTGCTCCAACATCTCCTGGTAGACGGCTGCGTTGACCCTGGACTTAATGAAGCACAGTGGACCAACACCGGCAGATGACATGGCTCCCCAAATCAACACAGACTGTGGAAACTTCACACTGGACTTCAAGCATCATGCATTGTGTGCCTCTCCATTCTTCCTCCAGACTCTGGGTCCTCGGTTCCCAAATGAGATGCAAAAGTTGCTCTCATCAGAAAAGAGGACTTTGGACCACTGGGCAACAGACCAGTCCTTTTTTTCTGTAGCCCAGGTAAGATGCTCCTGACATTGTTTGTTGTTCAGGAGCGGCTTGACAAAAGGAATACGACATTTGAAGCCCATCTCCAGGATCCGTCTGTGTGTGGTGGCTCTTGATGCACTAACTCCAGCCTCAGTCCACTCCTTGTGAAAGTCCCCAACACTTTTGAATGGCCTTTTCCTGACAATCCTCTCCAGGCTGCGGTCATCCCTGCTGCTTGTGCACCTTTTTCTACCACACTTTTCCCTTCCACATAACCTTCTATTGATGTGCTTTGATACAGCACTTTGGGAACATCCCACTTCTTTTGCAATTCCCTTTTGGGGCTTTCCCTTCTTATGGAGGGTGTCAATGATGGTTTTCTGCACAACTGTCAGGTCAGCAGTCTTTCCTATGCTTGTGATTCCTACTGAACCAGCCTGAGAGACCATTGAAAGGCTCAGGAACCCTTTGCAGGTGTTATGGATTCATTAGCTGATTAGAGTGGGACACTTTGAGCCTAGAATATTGAACCTTTTCACATTATTCTAATTTTCTGAGATTGTGAATTTGGGGTTTTCATAAGCTGTATGCCATAATCATCACAATTATACCAAAGTAAGGCTTGACATATCTTGCTTTGCATGTAATGCGTCTATCTCATATATTGGTTTCACCTTTTGAGTTGCCATACTGACATAAATGAACATTTGCACAATATTCTAATTTTTTGAGTTTCACCTGTATTTGTGTAAGAAACAGGAAAAAAGTACAGAAAATATATCAGTAATCTTCATCTATTTGGCATGTATGTGTATGTCTTGTATTTCTATTATTACATTTTCTTTGAAATAATCAATATCAAAAGCTTCTATGAATCTAATTAAGGAGATAATGCTTTCAGTGAAACTGCAATTTATATCACTGTTCATATTTTGATGCAATTAGTCATAAGCATTCAGATTTTAAGAGAACAATTAGATTAGGATCAGGATGACTAGAGAAAAATTAAACAAGAGTATGCAATTACAGTTTCCATTTCAAAAAAATGTATAGTTAACCTTATGGCCTCTCAGTGTTATTGAATTCCAACTGTTATCAACCCAAGACTGAGTCAGGAATTCCAGAAGTTGTAGTCCAAACATCGAGAAGGTGCCAGCTGCCTTTCCCTATAAGCTAATATGAATGGTTCCATTGCAAATGTGCTGATCTGCAGTGTGAATCATGTCCCAAAATCAAATTAAAATTGCTCCCTCAATAAGAAGCGTGCACAAGTAGGTGGTGTCAGTTTGCAGAATAGAGCAAAAGATGCTTTAAAGATGTTAGGTCTCTAGTTACAGTCCTAGAAGCAATCCCTGCAGCCAAAATAACTACTTGCAATCTTTCATCTTAGACCATCTTTCAGGCAGCATTAAGGTTTCTATCTTATATCCAGAAGGCAAGATGTAAGGTGAAGGATTCTCAGTTCTACTGTACACCTCTATAGACTAATATTCCCTTTGGGTGTGTGTGTGCACACACACATGCACACAAATGCTGTATATTCCGAAAAGGTGCTAAAATGTTAAAAACAAGCTGGCAAACAGTCTTTCTCACTGTGCATAGTGACATTACAGTAATTAAATGCTGTTTTAATGATGGTACTAAGGACTTGTCAATTTGGAATTGGACTGAAATCCAAAGTTCTGTCCTAAAAATAAAACCAATAGCTGTGGTCCGTCCTCCCTCCCTCCCTCCCTCCCTCCCAAACTTTGCTTCCCAGCACAACTCTTCCAAGCTAGATATAGAAATACTCCTTTTATAAGTGGAATACTATGTGTATGTGTGATATAGAGAGGAGGGGAGAGAGAGAGGGAGAGGGAGAGGGAGGGGGAGGGGGAGAGGGAGAGGGAGAGGGAGAGGGAGAGGGAGAGGGAGAGGGAGAGGGAGAGGGAGAGGGAGAGCGAGCATACATATATAAAGTTCGTGAGCATGTGCCTGACATCTCAAATGATCACCCTAGAAACTCTTTCTGCATCATTTCAGGTCTGCAATGGCTGAGACATTCTCCACTAGTTGAAAAATCAAGAAAAAACTTGCTTCAAGGCTCATTATTACTAAACTTCTTTTTCCCCTAAGCAATTTGTCAAGAGTGCAGATCAGATTCATCCTCATCCTCATTTTAATTTATGAATTATGTCCATTCTATTTAAAAGAACAGAAGATTTCAATCCAATTCCTAATTGACAAGTTTCTACATTTTACACAAAATCTAACTGGCAATCTGCTGGCAAACCTATCAGCCATCTTAAATAAAGCAAGCAAGAATGTAACACTAGTGGAGAATGAATAATATTTTTATTCTGAGAAAGATTTTAATCACCTCCAATTGTGTTTCAAGCATATAAATAAGACAGCATGAAATATTTTTTACAGTTGTAATTCAGAATGAACCATGAGCTCATATAAACACCATGATTGGCTAGTTTCTCAAAAATCTTCACAAATCTTATTCACAATAAAGAAAAAATAATAAAAACTGGCTGCTTCTATTGCAGGACCACTCAGCTCTGCTGCAATATTGTTCTCCAATTAATTGAAAGTGCAGTTTAACATTATGGTTTCCTACAATGCTTGATATGTCATTGTATTCTTTAAAAAAATCAAGCAATATCTCTCTTCACTGGGTGGTTGTGGGTGCAAATTTGGCTTTGACCCAGGTGGCTACTTTCATGGACTGGACCAAGTCAGTTATTATATCCAATATGCTCCTATCCATACTTAATAATCTTTAATCAAACAACTTTATCAATAAATAGTTCAAATTTGACCTTTTAATTGGAATTATCTAATTGTAAGTATAACTCTAAAATTTTTGTCCTACTAATTTTTACTCTTTTTCTTGGGATTTATAAAGTTAACAATTTTATTTACTTCATTCAAATCCATATTTACTCCAATAAGTAAGTTGGTATTCACAAATCCATATTTATTGTAATAAATGTTATTATTCACCAGTGGTTTTATTTTGAAAGTGAGGATAGTTCATAGATTTGTTTTCATATTATTTAGAAGATTAGTTTAATAAATATAAGTATACAGTATATACTACAAACCCAGATCTCAGACAGCTTGTGTAATTAAGAAGTGACATTTGTACATTGCTTAGACGAACTCATTATGTGATATAAAGTCAGTAATTTAATATAAACATAGAGTTGGAAGGTGCCATTTAGGCCATCAAGAATAACCTCTGCTCAATAGAGAAATCCAAATTAAAACATTCTATATAAATGGATCCCCTTCATGGATCACTGCCTTGTCGTGGCGAAGGGGCTTGTGTAACTCAGTGAAGCCATGAGCTATACCGTGCAGGGCCACCCAAGACGGACAGGTCATGACAGAGAGTTCTGACAAAATGTGGTCCACTGGAGAAGGAAATGGCAACCCACTCCAGTATCCTTGCCAAGAAAACCCCATGGACAATGTTAAAAGGCTAAAAGATATGACGCCGGAAGATGAGCCCCTCAGGTCGGAAGGTGTCCAATATGCTACTGGGGAAGAGCGGAGGGCAATTCCAAGTAGCTCCAGAAAGAGTGAAGCGGCTGGGCCAAAGCCGAAAGGACGTTCAGCTGTGGATGTATCTGGAAGCGAAAAGAAGGTCCGATGCTGTAAAGAACAATATTGTATAGGTACGTGGAATGTAAGATCCATGAACCAAGGCAAGCTGGATGTGGTCAAACATGAGATGACAAGATTGAACGTTGACATCTTGGGAATCAGCGAATTGAAATGGACGGGAATGGGTGAATTTAATTCAGGTGACCACTATATCTACTACTGTGGGCAAGAAACCCTTAGAAGAAATGGAGTTGCACTCATAGTCAATAAGAGAGTGGGAAAGGCAGTAATGGGGTACAACCTCAAAAACGACAGAATGATCTCAGTGCGTATCCAAGGAAAACCATTCAACATCACAGTAATCCAAGTCTATGCCCCAACCACTGATGCCGAAGAAGCTGAAGTTGACCGGTTCTATGAAGACCTACAAGACCTTCTAGAACTAGCACCAAAAAAAGATGTCCTTTTCATCATAGGGGATTGGAATGCTAAAGTAGGAAGTCAAGGAGTAATCGGAATAACAGGCAAGTTTGGCCTTGGAGTACAAAATGAAGCAGGGCAAAGGCTAATAGAGTTCTGTCAAGAGAACAAGCTAGTCATAGCAAACACTCTTTTCCAACAACACAAGAGACGACTCTACACATGGACATCACCAGATGGTCAATACCGAAACCAGATTGATTACATACTTTGCAGCCAAAGGTGGAGAAGCTCTATACAGACGGCAAAAACAAGACCAGGAGCTGACTGTGGCTCAGATCATGAGCTTCTTACTGCAAAATTTAGGCTTAAATTGAAGAATGTAGGGAAAACCACTAGACCACTCAGGTATGACTTAGATCATATTCCATGTGAGTACACAGTGAAGGTGATGAATAGATTTAGAGGATTAGATTTGGTAGACAGAGTGCCTGAAGAACTATGGACGGAGGTCTGTAACATTGTACAAGAGGCAGCATCTAAAACCATCCCAAAGAAAAAGAAATGCAAGAAAGCAAAATGGCTGTCTGATGAGGCTTTACAAATAGCTGTGGAAAGAAGGAATGCGAAAAGCAAGGGTGAAAGGGAAAGATATAAGCAACTGAATGCAGATTTCCAGAGAATAGCAAGGAGAGATAAGAAGGCCTTCTTAAATGAACAATGCAAAGAAATTGAAGAAAACAATAGAATGGGGAAGACTAGAGATCTCTTCAAGAAAATTGGAGATATCAAAGGAACGTTTAGTGCAAAGATGGGCATGATAAAGGACAAAAAAGGCAGGGACCTAACAGAAGCAGAAGAGATTAAGAAGAGGTGGCAAGAATACACAGAAGAACTATACAAGAAAGATCTTAATGTCCCTGATGTCCATGCTGGTGTGGTCACTGACCCTGAGCCAGACATCCTAGAGAGTGAAGTCAAGTGGGCCTTAGGAAGCATTGCTAACAACAAAGCTAGTGGAGATGACAGTATTCCAGCTGAGTTATTTAAAATACTAAAAGACGATGCTGTTAAAGTGCTGCACTCAATATGCCAGCAAGTTTGGAAAACGCAACAGTGGCCACGGGATTGGAAAAGGTCAGTTTACGTTCCAATTCCAAAGAAGGGCAATGCCAAAGAATGCTCAAACTATCGCACAATTGCACTCATTTCACATGCTAGCAAGGTTATGCTCAAAATCCTACAAGCTAGGCTTCAGCAGTACGTGAACCGAGAACTACCGGATGTACAAGCTGGGTTTCGAAGAGGCAGAGGAACTAGAGATCAAATTGCCAACATTCGCTGGATCATGGAGAAAGCACGAGAGTTCCAGAAAAGCATCTACTTCTGCTTCATTGACTATGCAAAAGCCTTTGATTGTGTGGATCACAACAAACTGTGGCAAATTCTTAAAGAGATGGGGATACCAGACCACCTTACCTGTCTCCTGAGAAATCTGTATGCGGGCCAAGAAGCAACAGTTAGAACCGGTCATGGAACAACCGATTGGTTCAAAATAGGGAAAGGAGTACGACAAGGCTGTATACTGTCCCCCTGCTTATTTAACCTATATGCAGAGTACATCATGAGAAATGCCAGGCTGGAAGAATCACAAGCCGGAATTAAGATTGCAGGGAGAAACATCAATAACCTCAGATATGCAGACGATACCACCCTAATGGCAGAAAGTGAAGAAGAACTAAAGAGCCTCTTGATGAGGGTGAAAGAGGAGAGTGCGAAAGCTGGCTTGAAACTCAACATTAAAAAAACTAAGATCATGGCATCTGGACCCATCAATCCCTGGCAAATAGAAGGGGTAGAAATGGAAGCAGTAACAGACTTCATTTATTTGGGCTCCAAGATCACCGCAGACGGAGACTGCAGCCATGAAATTAAAAGACGCTTGCTCCTTGGGAGGAAAGCTATGGCAAACCTAGATAGCATATTAAAAAGCAGAGACGTCACCTTGCCGACAAAGATCCGCATAGTCAAAGCTATGGTTTTTCCAGTAGTAATGTATGGCTGTGAGAGCTGGACCATAAAGAAGGCTGAACGCCGAAGAATTGATGCCTTTGAACTGTGGTGCTGGAGAAGACTCTTAAGAGTCCCCTGGACTGCTAGGAGGTCAAACCAGTCAATCTTAAAGGAAATCAACTCTGATTGCTCATTGGAAGGATTGATAATGAAGCTCAAGCTCAGATACTTTGGTCACCTAATGCGAAGAGAGGACTCTTTGGAAAAGACCCTGATGCTGGGAAAGATGGAAGGCAAAAGGAGAAGAGGACGGCAGAGGATGAGATGGCTAGATAGCATCACTGAAGCAATGAGCATGAAATTGAGCAAACTCAGGGAGGCAGTGAAAGACAGGAAGGCCTGGCGCAATATGGTTCATGGGGTCACGAAGAGTCGGACACGACTTAACGACTAAACAACAACAATATAAATGGATGTCTAGCCTCCGCTTGAATACCCATTTAAGGAGTTCTTTTTAAAACAAATGCTCTAGCATTACATGGTCACTTTCCTCCAATGTTTCTGCTACTTCTACATCCTCAACTATTTGAGTAATATCAAGTCCAGGATAGCTAGACCTCTTGTGCTTTCTTCTACTCTCTGAAGGAGAAAGGGTCAATGAATAATTTCATGGAAGATCTATGCTTACTTTAACATAGATTCTCTCTATAATGCAGCCAAATTCATTCATTTGGATTTCAGAGCAGGAAACGGTTATTTTTGGCATGCAGTACAACTTCTGTCTTTCTAATGCTTTTGTTCCTTTTGAATAAATTGTATCCTTCAATTGCTATATTTCAGCCAAGGGAGTCATCCCGTCCAATCTTTTTACATCAAATGACCATATTTGCCTTTCTACTGCAAGTTCTTGTTCACTTCCTGTACTCAAGCAGCAGTGTATAGATAATGAAGGTCATAAAATTGATTAAACATTTTTTTTTTACCCTGGTTTTCACTGTAGCTTAAAAAGGACCATTTCAACAATACCCCTACTTTTTATAGTACAATTTATCTGAAGAGCTTAATTAAGGATTTTCATTTCTATCCCTCCCCTGAAAGAATTCAGTCAAGCTTACCATACTTTAGTCAAACACAGTTTTATCAGTCTTTATATGATGCCATCCATCTTTTGCCAGCAGTCCATCATGGGCCCTAGTCTCATAAACAGATTTATTCCAGTGACATCAATTGTGTAACCAGTCAATTCTGCAGAATTCTTCTTTCTCTTTCTGTTCCCTTTCCATGGACTGGATGAATGAGAATGCCATCTGAGCCCTGTAGGATGATTAGAAGAAGAGCAAAAAAAGTGTGCTTAAAAATATGGTAGCCATCTTTTTATCACTAAAGAAGAAGAAAGGCATCATCAAAGGGGAGGCAGCAGATTTTAGTGTGGATTTGCATATTTTTCATATGCTTATTTATACAGAAAATAATTATTAAAATTTAAGTAGAAATACCTCTCCTCCAAATGGAGTGCCTGCAGTCCCACTTAAGTGATCATGAGGAATTTCAATCCTCTGACCTTCCTTCTTATGGTTTCAAACCAACTTGGACTGGACAGCCTTTCAAACAGAAAACTGTCCTCTATAAAATAGGAAATATATGTCCATAGTTAAAGGGGAAGAACAGAGAGAACTGTAAGAACCTTGGTGGTAAATAGTCTCCTATGCACAATAAAAATATTAAAATTCATACAATAAGTCTCTTTTTCTCATATTTTTAAATTTATGGGATGTGTAGAATCTTAGCTGCAAAAGCAAATGGGAAGGTAAGTGATAGGATCTGCAAAGAAAGGTCAAGATAGGATCATCACTGAAGTAGCTTAAGATGGCACAGTGGGAGTTTTTGAAGAGAAATATAGATTGCATGTCAAGGAGCTGCTCTAATTATTTATGACTGTGAAAAGATTGTGAGTAGCAATTCTTATCATTTCTCCAATTATTTCTTCCAAAATGAATATAGCACACAGTATTAAAAAACTGAATTTCAAAAGTTAGGTATTTCTCCCTTTCAGCTCCCCTTTGTGCCTCTAAACTTTTTAAAAGTCATCACTTCCAGTTTGGGATGACACTGTAGAAACACATCTCTCACTTCTCTCTTGATTAAAGAGCTTTCAAACTCCTGAATTATCAGATTCTGTGGATAAAGACTTTGTTTACTGGGTAATTAGTTTTTTTTTATTACATATTATATTGTTTTTAACAACCTATTGACATGGCAACTAGATCTAAATGGGCAATAGTTTGTTTAACTCCTACTATGTCACTGTCTGTTGAGCCACGAAAGATGGCAGAAAAGGATTCTTCTACTAACTTGTTAAAAGAGATCCTGGTACAAGTTCTGAAGCTGATTCAACAAGATCTGGCTGAACTTAAGAAAGACATAAAGCAGATGCAAGAAAAAAATGGCTAAATATGAAGATTGATTACATGCTCACAAGACTATAACACAAGCCAGCCATGTTACTTTGGATAAATGAATTACTTATCCAGAATCACAAACGCATAGGAAAAAAATATGTGTGATTGGTATTGAGAACCTCCCAAGCCAACCAAATCTGGCTGAATTTATGGAGGATTTTTTCAGGGAGCTCCTTCCTTTAGGAGCAGACTTTCCAGTTGAGGTTGAATGTGTCTTTATAATTTCTCTGATAAGATGGAAGACTTATTCCAATATCATTATTGTGCAGTTCCTTCATGTTACCACAAGAGATGAGATTTTACATATATTTCACTAAGAACCAGTAAGTCTCCATTGAAGTGGGATTCCAGACAGAGTAAGATATCAATTTATTCTGATTTTACCAAGGAAGTTTCTGATAAGAGAAGAATGTTTACAAAAGCCTGAAATTTTGCTAGATCAGCACAACTTCAATATTTCATGTGGTTTACAGCAATGTTCTGCATTAATCATCAAGATCATGTGCACAGATTTGATAATACTCTGAATGCCGTTATCCTATCCTTGAAAACTGATGATGAAAAAGCCTGATTATGTCTCATTTCATAGCAATGGCTAACAAAGAAGTCTGAGTCAAGCCTCATTTTAAAATACTCTTCAGTTCTCACCTTTTTTTTCTGTATTCCTGCCAACCCCATGATAATGAGTCTGGGCATATTGCCAACTTGGCTTGTGATGCATCCAACTAAAAGAGAATATACATTTTATTCAAATGTGCACCAGAATTATTTTAGGCTTGATTATTTCTTAATATCATCAACTCTACATTATCAAATTCAAGAATGTAATATTGACCTTTGTTATGTACCAGACCATCGTGCAATTATTTTGAACTGTGTGTTTCAGAAACTGGCTAAGGCATTGGGAAATTGGTATTTCAATGTTTCCCTGTTGAATGATAAAGAATTTGTACAACAAATGTGAGTAGAGACTTTGTAATACTTTGATTTGAATTCAGGAACATCAAGTGCCCAAATTTTTGAATGGGAAGCATATAAATCTTACATCTAAGGTTGAATTATTACTTATGCATCATATAAAAATAAGATTAAAAATAAAAGGGAAAATAATTGGAAAAATGAACTGAAACATTTATGGGCACAGATTATTAGAAGCACATCTATTACTTTGCATAGAGAAATAAAGAAAAAGAAATATGAATTAAATACTATAAAATTACAGCAGACAGAATTCATGCTATCATGTTCATGATAGAAATATTGGGAGAATGGTGAAAGATCAGGTAAAATTTTGGCTAATCATTTAAAACAAAAGAAACATGGGTTATGATTTCAATTATTAGAGGTGAAAATGATAAAATATATAAACCTTCAAAGGATATAAATTGTCACTTTTAAAAATTTTATTCATAATTATATAGCAAACCAGATAATATATTAAATGAGGATATAGAGGCCTTTTTAGATAATATAAATCTACCACACCTAGATGATACACAAAAAAACCTTTTATTTGCTCCACTATCTGAGGTAGAGATTAAACAAATAATTTTTAAAATTGCAAGTGGTAAAATACCAGGACTGGGAGGATTTCCTCTAGAATGGCATAAAACATTTATAGATCTTTTGGTGCCAAATGCTGTCAATTGTATGATAAGATACTTGATAAGGGAATATTATCAGAGGCATTTAATCAGGCTTATATAGCAATTATACCAAAACAAGGTAAAGATTATACTCAATGCACTAATTATTATCCATTTTCTCTGATTAACATTGATGCAAAGATCTTAACAGCAGTGCTAGCAAATAGATTACAGCAAGTGATACCATTCGTTATTAAGAATGATCAAGCAGGGTTTATAAAAACTAGGCAAGCAGCTGACAACATTAGGTTAGTTGTAGACTTAATAGATTTGAATAAAAATGAAGACCAATTTGCAATTCTATCTTTAGATGCCGAAAAGCTTCTCTCTCTCTCTCTCTCTCTCTCTCTCACACACACACACACACACACACACACAGAGTATATGTGTATATGTGTATGTAGAATGTAGAGTTGTAGTATGTAGTATGTAGAGAAACAGCTAGTTACCCAACACTTCAACATAGTGAAGAGGAAGCTGTTCTCACAACTTGAGATAGACCAACTCCACATTACATCTTGGACTCAAGAAGACCCAGAAGAACAACTGGATGTGCAGCCAACACCTGAAGCTGGAACATCACTAACACCTCCTCTATTACAGAGCACAGCAGCTGATATGACGCATAAGATCATGGAGAAACTAGCTACGGTCAACCTTCAAGACCGATTACCAAGGCTCAATGGAGAAGTACCATCAGATAGCATGCTAGAAGATGCCAGTAGAGCCCTCACAACAATCCCTACTACCACCATAACTCAAATCAATGAACTGGTATACACTACAGCCACTGTAATCCTGGAAATGCTTGGCTACATGATCAAGAACAACAGTACATACCCCCCTGGAAAATGAGGTTGGAGGCTAAGATCAAGGCAACTCAGAGAGAAGTTAGTCAGCTGGTGAAACTACAGAAGGGTGTGAAGATTAAGGATAAGGCCCGGCTACTGAAAAAATACATGGTCCTGACTCCATCTGAAGCCCTAGAGACTGCTAAACAAAGGGTCACAGCACTGGCTGCCAGGCTAAGGAGATATACTAGAGAAGCAGAGGCCAAGAAGATAAATGCCTTTAAACTATGACTTATTCAACAAAAAATAATATTTAGAATATATTGGACTCCACTACACTGCTATAGAAAAAGATTGTCAAAAACAACATTTTGTTGGAGATATAATAAGGACAATGCCTCTTTAAAGCATATGTTTTTACAATGGCTTATATTTATTAAGTTTTGGGAGAGAGTAGTGGACTATATGAATATGATTGTGCAAGAAAAGCCAAAATTTTAAGAAGATAATATTCTTTTGAATATATACCTAGTACATGGAATTTGACATCTGGACAACATAAATGGATTTTCTGTGCCTTTACTATAATGAAAAGACTAATATTGCAGCATTGTAAAGATAAATGCATGGCCCCATTTATTCAATGCATTGAAGACCTGATTGCGCTTGCCACTTATGAGCTGATTGCCTGTAGACAGAGACTTTGTATGTACAAGTATAATGAAATATGGGACTCATTTATACAAATACAGTAGGTTAAAAAAAATGTTAGTTACATAAATGTATTGGAAATATATACATCTGAATAATATCTGCATTAGATAAATACAGTGCATTCGGAAAGTATTCAGACCCCTTTCACTTTTTCCAATTTTGTTATGTTGCAGCCTGATACTACAATCGTTCACATTCATTTTTTTCCTCATTAATCTACACTCAGTACCCCATAGTGACAAAGTGAAAACAGAATTTTAGAAATGTCTGTAAATTTATTAAAAAGGAAAAACTGAAATATCACATTGGCATAAGTATTCAGTGAGTTGCACAGATTAGATGCCACCATGAAAAAGGGTCTTAATCTGGTGTCTGCTGAAAGCAGGGGAACCCAAATGTAGGCTTCAGACAAAAATATTAATAGTGAGAATATTTATATGGGAAAAGACAGGCCTTTAAACTCTTGGTCTCTGACTGGATTTGCCAAGAACTGAACTGCATACCTGGGCTGCAAAACTCTGAATGGCCACTGTGAGGCAACAGAGTGATACAGAAATTTGGCCTTTTTTTCACATCTAATAGTCAAGCAGAATTTATCAGCCTAGATGAGGTTGCCCTATAAACAACCTTAGGAACTAATATGTTTAATTACTGGCAAAACATACTTCCTTCTACTTGTTCTAATTGACAGTTTCAGAATGATTTGAATATGGATGCAAAGATCTAAACTGGGTGTTACCAGAAATGATAAACCAGTAAAATTCATTATCAGATTTAAACACACACACAGACTATTGATCTAATCTTTCAGGGATGCTTAACTGTACCTTATACAAGGCTACTAAGAAGTCTTAGCAGGACTACAGCTAAGTTTACTATTTTTTATTCAGGCTATCTTGAGTAGTGACACTAAAGAACAGAAGACAGCAGGCTACAGTTATCTGTCACGATGGCACAGACAGAAAGATTGATGTTTCCTTTCATTAGAATCTATGGTTAAAGGACATTAGTGCTCTTTAATCTGCATTACTACTCTTATTTTTCATATCCTGAAATTGGGAAAAAGCAATTCTGGAAAGAAATGGATTTAAAATTTTCGATGGATTACTAATCTTATCAAGATGAGAAAATATATTGGGTTCACACATCACACTAAGCCGTAGCTCCTCAGTATTATATATATAGCAAAAATGTGCTCATCAAAATATTTCTTAGTGCTCAGCAAATTCTGCCCTTACTTAATTGTATGTTTTAGGCACCAGTCTCAATTATAACCTACATTATGTAAGGTCTCTAGGGAGATTCCAGAGGAAGGCTGTAGCCCAATACATTGTTTGTGTTTTGCTGTATGCATGTTTTATGAGTGTTCAGTCCACTATGGCAATAATTTTGTGAGTACTCACAATATGCTTTCAAGATTCCAAATATGTTTTACTGTTCCAAAAAGTTTGGGAATTCCAAATCTAAGACTTAATATAGCTTGTTTGGCTTTAGCTTAACACATTCTATGAAGTTAGTCACTGATGTTTATAAACCATGATTTATCTCAAGGTGGGCAACATGAGGCCCCTGTGGCCCCTTTAACCATGTGTTGTCATCCCTGGAGCCTCCTCTGAGTACAATTGCTGGAAATGTGTAGTTTCTGACCATTTGGGGAAACTCATGAAAACTGTAGCGGAAGCCCTAATGTAGCTCCATTCATGTTGTCTGACACAGCCCCACTTAATTCTCTTTTCTCTTAAAAATATTAAGCCCATCTGTTTTTTGGATTAGTATCATATATTATTGCAGCCAATGGTGATTTAACCAACAAACCACAATTAATATTATTGTTAGATTTGTATCCCACCTTTTTTTAAAAATATATTGTATATATTTTAAAATATAACTCAGGGCAGCAAGCATACCTAATATAACTGCCTCCTATTTTCCACACAACAGTAACCCTGTGAGGTGGGTTTTGCTGAGAGAGAGTGACTGGCCCAAAGTTACCCAGCCGGCTTTCATGGCTAAGGAGGCCTAGAGGTCAGAGTCTCCTGGTTTCTAGGCTAGCACCTTAACCCACTACACCAAACTGGCTTTCTATCATATCATATAATAACATAACTTAATGTAATGTGAAGCCAGTTACTGTCTGTGTAATCAAACAATCCAGTTTTTGCACTCCATGACTTTAAATGCATGGGGTGGTGAGGGAAGAGAGAGATTATAGTGGTTGGTGACATATTCACCCTATCATACCCCTTTTATGCCACCATACTTGGAAAGCGGGAGAAACATCTATATATTCAGGGTTTGTTCAATTCATAAAGGCTCTTTTCATAAATTGGTCCTGATTCAAACAGATTTCCAATCGCAGAGATAGTTGGTAAGCATTCAGTAGTTTTTCTTTACAAATATTTCCCAAAGTCTGCATTGTGTTCACCTCAGTAGAATGATGACAAGGGGTGGAACAGTGAGCAAATCAGGAGTGGAGCAAACACACTATATCCTACAGCCTTTCATCTCAAGGCCACCACTGCTGACAGTGCAATTATATACCATCCCCAGAAGTAATGGGGAAAAAAATCCCTCCAACTGAGTTCAATGGGAGATGGAGTAAGGCTGTGGACAACCATGTTGAGAATTATATCAGAATACACTCAGTTAAACCCAAGCCTTCAAACAAAATAAGAAAGCACAATGCCCATTTCAGAAAAGCTTTCACCCAGTCTGCATTGTATGTAAATTGGCAACATGCTTCCCAAACACAACCTAACACAACAAAGCATGAATAGGAATTTCAAACAGTTTCTCCAGCCAAGATGTAATCTTGCAAATCTATGCTAAACTCAGTGAATCAGTACCTCTTCTTTATGTAACCTCTGAAAGAGAAGGGAGGGAGAAACGGCACAAGAACCAAAATAATAAAGCTTAGCATGGAAATGTCACTCAGTTATTACTGGCTTTATTTTTAATACCTTGAATAGAAGTTACTTTCAATGAGATCACCAGAAAAGACAGTGAGAGATTAAATATAGAAAGAAGGAAGCCATCTGAAAAATGATACAATAACTGATGGCAGCTTTCATAGATTTGGAGATTGATTCTAATCTGCATTTCATTAAGGTACGTGTGGTCTTCTAGGCCAGTGCTTCAAAACACAAATACATTATAATTAATGAATGAAAACTTCAGTTAAAAACCAAGGCTAGTACAAAAGATTGTCAGTAACATTCTTCACTCAGAATATATTTTAGAACAACTATGACTGTGATGTATTTATCTTTTAGTGAAAAAAAAAAATGCTTCTGACAATCTCTGATTACTTTAGAAAGGAAGGTAGGAATTTACAAAGGCAATTGAGCAAATGTCCTGTTCTTGAGTGACCTAAGTGAAGCTAGAAAACACTATTTATATTCATGTGTAGATCATATGCATGTGTGTGTGTATATGTATACACAAACATGCACACATACAAATATTCATATGTAGATCTTTTCAGGCAATGAAATAACAAAATGCCACACATATCATGTGATCTAATATGAGAATACAGAATCTTTCAAGATTTTGGTAACTTTCAAGATTTTTGTATTTTAATACTAATTTCTTTGAAATTATTTTAATTTCTTTTATTTAAAATGTTTGAAGGATCACGTGCATTATTTTGTGTTGTAGACACTATAATTGTTGATCACATATCTATGGGATAGATTTAGATAATTAATGTAATTAGTTCCCACTGAAATTAAATGGAGGAATTAGTCATGATTTAACATAAACCTCTTTATTTCAATGGGAATAAGTAAAGCCAACTTCATTGGGATCCCTCCTTAGGTTTCTATATTCCATATATTTTGCAAATGTAACATTCTATACTATATAACAGGTCAGCTTCTGATCAGGGGAAGACTTATGAGTATGTTTTGTGTCAGCAAGTGGCAGCATCTGGCTGACCTTGTGTTGGCTAGTAAGACTAGTTAATATTTGGATAGAAGACCAGGGAATACCAGGCTGTAAAGCAAAGAATGAATGAATGAATGAATGAATGAATGAATGAATGAATGAATGAACATCACAGAAAAAGATAATGCAAATAATTGCTGTCAAGTAAACTATATACACACATCCACGGAGTCACCTGGAGTCAAGCCTGACTTTAAGAAGACCCATGTTTACTAATAATACTTTAAAAAAAGAGGTTCCATTGAAAACTTACTGAGTTTTTAATTTAAAATGTATCAGTATACCCTTTAAGAACTGGATGTTCTCATTTCAGTTATGCAAGGGATTCCCAAATGTCATTGTCACAATAGATGGTCAGAAGGGTCTGGAATTACTTTATAGTTTCTGCTTGAGTTTAATTGTAGTTTTCCTAATTTGTCAAACAACAGAAAATAGTTTTGAACTTTGCATTGGGAAGGGATGGAACAATATAGCAACAAAAGTTAAAGGGGAAAAAGGTAGGTAAAAGCCAGAACATAGCATGAGTTCCAGGAAGCTTAATATGCTCTATTTTCTTTCGATTGCTTCTGGATAAGATCAGTTTTTGTTTTAAGGTTAACTACAACAGGGCTACTGATCTTGACAGTAACATCTTGGTCTATTATTAGACTATATGATCATTCTTACAGAATTTGGACATATAATAGAACTGTTAATTAAATTTGGCACAGCTGTTCTATCCTTGGGAATTTTCCTGTTTGTTAAAATATCTATAATTCATGGGCTGTTTTCTCAGCTTAAAAATCATATGGGTGTGGCCATTCAAACAGTTGCATTATCTAGCCCATATTATACCATGTTATTAATGAGGATATCATGAGAGATATTGTCTAATGCTTTATAGAGGCCAACATATGCCATCTCCATGGCATTTCCCCAATCTGTTCAGCTAATAAATCTGTCAAAAAGGGAAATAAGATTAGTCTGGCATGACTTGTTTGTGACAGACCCATGCTGATTCTTATTAATTGTTGCATTCCTATTCAAGTATTCACAAATATGTTGTTTAATTATATGCTTGAAGACCTTGATTGGTATAGATGTCTATGATTTCCTAGTCATCCTCCTTTCCTGTTTTGAAGATAGGGACATTTATTATCCACCAATCTTCTGTGACATATCAGTTCTCTAAGAGTTCTCAAATGTTACAATTAGTGGTTCTGCAATCACCTCTGCTACTTCCTTCTGTAACCTAGGATGTAATTCATTTGACTCTGGAGATTTGAATTCATTTAAATTAGCTAAGTAACATTTTATTCTCTCCTTATATTACTAGAGATGTAGCTCCCTTCTTTCAATAGTGACAAAACTTGCTTTCCTTCTGAAAGAAAACAGACATAATTAGAAGTTAAAATATTCTGCCTTCTCAACTCCACTTATTACCATTTTGCTCCTTTTCCCTCAAAATAGACCTATAGCTTCTTTGCATTTCCTTTTGCTTTTGCTGATGCCCGCAAAGTCTTTTTTCCCCCCTTGCTTGGGGCATTTATTGCAAGCTTCAGCTCATTCTGCACTTTAGCCTTTCTGGTACAATCCCTACAGTTTCTGGCTGTCTTCTCCTTAGATTATATCCCTCCTTCCATTTCACATACATCTGATACTTTTCAGCATTTTAGACAGCTGTGTGTATATCCACACTGTTCTCTTTATAAACTACCTATTTTTCTTTCTAGTATGAATTCCTTGTCATTGCACCTTCAGGATCTCATTAGCAGGATTTCTCATCATTCTTGGACACTCTTCTACAATTTCAGGCCATTGAATTTGACCTACCTTCTGTATGAGCATCAAAATCTGCTTTTCTGATGTTAAGTATATAAGGATAACTCAGTTCCTTTCTTCCAAAATTCCAATCACCTTTTCTTCTACATTTTATCCCTGATAAAGTACAGCAGATCCATTCTTCTTTCTTCTAAAAAATTAAGTTGTCAGCAGGGGTTGGGGGGACAGAAATTAGGTATTTCACTTTTGGAAGAGTTAGTTTTCTCCCATTGTCACTATCATGCCTCTTTGAAAGTTTAGTTATCTGCTACAAAAAGTTCTTATAGTTATCTTCTCTCTGTCCAGGCAGTCTATAACAAATTCTCAAAATATTACTTTTCTTTCTCTCTCCCCTTTTATTCCTGACTAAATATTCTCAACAGGATTTCCAAGTTCCAATGTATGAATTTCTGTACAGGCATATACTTTCTTTTGTAGAATGCAACCTCCCCCCACTCCACCCATCCACTTCTCTTGAATCTGTTCCTTTTGAATATGTTAAAGCTTACAGGGCCATGTTCCAATTGTGTATCTCATCCCATCAAGTTACAGTTATGCTTGTGGCATCATATTTGTTCTCCAGGAGTAGGATTTCAAGTTGTCCCATTTTGTTTCCCATATTCTGTGGATTAGTGTAGAAGCATTTGAGATTGTGAGTGATGCCCCTTACTGGCTTTGCTGATGTAGCTTCCTGCCAATAGTCCCCTTCCACTCGTGTGCTTCTCCCTTTGTCTCCTATGTTGGCCCCAGTCCTTGGCAGTATATTTGGTTCCAAGATTTTGCCACCCACAACCTTTATCTCTAGATTAACACCCTGATCATGATGAGATTGGCAGTGCCTGCTGAACAAAGCTCATTCTTTCTATGATGTAGCCCTTCTTTTGCCAGTAGTCTTTCATGTAGGCAAGTCAATCTATGGTCAAAGAACCCAAACACTTCTTGGAAGGATTATCAACACAGTCAGTTGTTTACAGCACTGTCTACAGTTGTTACTTTCAATAACGTTGTTGAAGGGTATTACTCTGTTGCTGCTGCTTCTACATTCTAACATAAGAAGCCTTTTCAGACATAGTACTTGAGGGATAAAATGGTAATTTATTGTTATTGTTGCTGTTTTTCTGGAATGACATAATAGTTCATCTAGCCATCCTCTTTCAAGGCTTGTTTCTACAACTTATTAATGACTGAAATTTTGAAGATAAGTTCAATAGATTTTCTTCATATCAAACACTTATACCTGAATAGTTTGAATGGTTTATTTCCCTTTATAAGTTGGTTGGTCTACAGCGTCTAATTAGAACAGTGGCATCAGTATAATTGCTTTTCTGTCACTCTGAATGTGTGTTATAAAATTGTATTGATTAAATCCATGGTAAACAAAGAAGACAAAGGTAAGGATGCACTTGTTTTGAATAATGTTGTTGGTTAGGACAAAGGAAACAAAATTAATAAATGACAAAACTTTTGTACCAGGAAAAATAGCAACCATAGAGTAGCTGCTGCTTGTTCTCACCAGGTGAATGAAGGGGATTGAAAGACTTATTCTTAAGGGAAGCAGAGATCTGGAGAATAAACACCTAACATTGGAGACATGAACTTTCTCTGGAGCTGCTGCCCTTGAAGAAACAAACAATTTGGAGCTGGCACCAATTGGAACCAGGAAAGTATAGGGCTGTATTCCCTTTTATGTTTGTGGTGTTCCTATTTTTTATCACTTTTTTCCTGTTGTATTTAAAGAAAATGCATGGTAAATGCAAAAGTGCATTTAATGTTATGTCTGCTTTGTCTGTGACTAGCAACAATCTCCAGAGATCGTTCCCAATCCTACCAGAACATGCCAGAGAGCATTGGAGCTTTATGAATGTAAAACATGTCACCTACCACTCCACGACAATTGTTCATTATACTGAATATTTAAAAATAGAAGTTATGGGAGGAAGTATCAGGACCATGGATCTGCAGAGGATATTTTTTATCCTGTGCTACAATGCCAATAAACATTCCTTTCTATTGGAGCTGCTATTCAGCATGAAAGGGGATCTCTACTGGTACCAATGGCAGGTTCTTCGATGTGCTAAACAGAAGCTACAGGGAAGACAATTTTCACTAGAATCATAGCATGAGGTAAAGTTAAATTCCCCTCTATTGCACACTATACTTTCTTAATTATTGCTCTCTTTCTCTCTCTCACTCACACACACACACACACACACAAACACAGAAGCTATTTAAACATTTTTAAAAATATCACCCAAAACCAAACTACACATTTAACAGAATACATAGATGCTCATAATTTATTTTGCTTAATTGCACACATACTGTAATTGCACACCATACAGAATTCACTCCAAAACTCTCCAGGACACCTTGTCCAAATGGTCCTCCTCCAGAAGTGTTGAAACAGCATCTTCCAGTCCCCAGGCTTTTGCTAGTTTGGAATTATGGAATTTGCAGCCCCAACACATTGGAAAGCATCATGTTGGGGACTGCTATTCTACAACATTCCTTGTTGCTGCCAGCATATAGGTGAATTAATGTATCCAAGTGCATTGTGAGGGAATTGTCCAGAAGACATTGCAGTAGTTAGTGATTTTGTGTGTATCATTTAGGATTAAAAATGCACACAAAAGTCAAATGGAAATCAGGGAAATAGTTGATTTCAGGATAACTGGAAGCAAACAATTTATATCTCTAGCACAAACAATGATTAGCCATCACAGAAACTGCATGTATTAAAGGAGTTATTAGGTCAAGTACATTTTGTATGATCAACTATAAAATCCTACCCTAATTTTTGGGGATCTTTAAACTTGCCCAGGGGCTTCTTATGGATGTGCCACAGGCCACGAGCATTCCTCATTGCAAGGTAATTTGAGTTCCCTCTAGCACTGATGGGAACCAAACTCTTTCTAATATAGATGACTATAGTCTTGGAATTCTTCTGAATGAACAGGTGAGATCTTGGCAATATAAGCAGTGTTGCCTCTTTTCTCCATCAAGAATGCAGCAGAGAGCAAGAGGGTCAATGTAATGACCACCTCTGCCCATTGAGTTCTATGCCAACTGAAGGGTTTCTTTTCCCTGGTGTAATAAGCCAAGTATCACAGACAATGAGGAGACATTTTAGACATTTTCTCAAAATGTATTTTGTAAAGTTTTGCCTGAATGAAATGCAACAGAGTCTGTGCATTTATCTGATTCTCTATGAGCAAAATGAACTTTAATCAACACTGTAGTAAAATAAAAAAACTCTTCAGCACAGAATATATTGTGTCATTCCAATTCCAATTTTAGTATATTACTGCCCATAGAAGAACAATGTGTGTTGGGGAGTGGGTGGGGCATTATTTCAGGCACATCTAACATTACATTTAAAAAAAAAAATTCTCTCTAAACTGAAGACATGAATTTCTCCTATCTTGAGATATATAAATAACTGAGTAGCATACTGAGTAACAGTTGCCTAGTTTGCTTTAGAAAATGAAAAGTATCTTTCTCCAGCCTGGCAGAAGAGATCAGGTGGGCTAATTACAAATTAAGATATTCAGTCCAATATCAGTGCCTGCAATTTGTCAGACAGACTCTGATGCTATCTTCAGGCTGCAGACAGCAGCAGGTCAGATAGTACGTAGTTCAATCCTTTTGTATGTGTGTTTGCTTTCAAGTCCTTCTTGATTCCTGGTGACTACCTGAACAAGTCCATGCAGTTTTCTTGGCAACATTTTCAGAAACGGTTTGCCATTGCCTTCTTCCTAGAGTTGGGAGAGAGTGACAAGCCCAAGGCCACCAGTCCTAAAGCAGGCTATAGAACTCAGTTTCCTGGTTTCTACCCTGGTGCTTTAATCAGAATACCAAACTGTCTCACAGTTTAATACTAGTAGGATCATAAATCACTCTCAAAAATTAAAGCACACCAGAAACAGAACTTGATTTGAATTGTTGTCTTCAGGCCAGTTGCTGAAAAAAAAGGAAGGCTTGATCCTTCCTATTGACTTTTTTATTGAACTAGATGAATATTAGGAGAGAACTGAAATACTAAGCTTCATGTCATTAGGATGAACAGTTGACTCTTGGAGACCAAAAATGATTGGGCTCTGTCTTCAGACTTCTCTCCTGAGCTTGATGTAAGCCCGAGAATGTGCCACAGAAGTGGTATTATTATGATGGGTGACCATTCTTTAGTTTCAGGAATTGGCAGACCTTTCTCATATAGAGGTTCTTTCTTGCTTCTATAGCTGTTATATGTTTTTAGGAAAGCCAGTATTACAGTCTCAAAATTAATAGCAATAAATGCTTTTGTGAGTGCTCAATTTAATTTACTTTTTCCGGTTAAGATTACAGTATTAGATAACTAAACTAAAAAAGTATCATGGGGAAAACAATTCTAAGCAGTTACACTTTTTTTACATCCTTCATTCTCTCTCTTGGGGTCTAGCAAACCTCTGAGCTATCTGCATTCCATTATACAGTACTGTCCATCTGGAAAGCTTTTATGTCATATGTGAACAGGACACAGAATACATCAGACTAGTTAACAGAATAGATCCACATTTCCCAAGCATATACTCTGGGATGAGATAATTTGAAATGTATCAGATGGCATGTAGTGAAATGAAATTTACTATTTCATTTTCAGCAAAAATGGAATAAAAACCACATCCAAAAATGAAAAGATCTAGAAAAGCAGAGTTACCATAGTAACCAGGTGGCCGCAAAGGACTAGACATATTAATGGAATGTTGCCTTTGTGTGTGTTTTTTTTCTAATGTCTTCTGTGCCAAAGACAATGATGGAATCTGGCCTGGGATCAGAATTTTGCAGCTCACTTGATAAGTCCAAGCAAGCAGCTGTCTATCTCAGATCCCCACTGTAATGGAAGGACCATATTGTTACTTTATCCCCAACTATTTATTCCAATGGGATGGAAAATAAATTGTTTTAATCCTCCACCCGCTCTTATGGATGTGGTATGAAATTTTTGCACTTTTCCTTAATTCTGGAGAAACTGAGGAATCTATATGAGTGTCTCCAGTAGTCTGCAGACTCTCTGGCTTCCTACAGTTCAATCAATCCTAAGAGAACGTACCATGAAGGAACTGCTCCCACAAAGCCTTTTTTCAGGCAAAGGAACATAGGCAGTCAGGTAGATGGATGAATAGCAGAGAACAGTGTACCAGAAAATAACAGTACTTCCTGCTATGTTGTAACATGTACATAAATGGAAAAAGTAGTAACCAACAAAAGAAATTCTAAAGAAATTCAAAAGCAACTTTGAGAACAAGGTAAAAAACCCCCATCCTCTTTTAAAGAAATTGGAATAAAGATTTTCAGCAAATACTTTATTTACTTTGAAAATGAAAGGTAAATAAAAGGAAGGCCATTGGAGTCTAATTAAAGATTGATTAAATTACTTAATCAATTACTGTGACAATCAACTAAACTGATGATCAAATATGTCAAAATTGAATAAATAAATAAATAAATAAAGTTTATTATTCAGCCATACATCTGACAATAAACAATGATGCAGGTTTCTGGCTTTTAAACTGTATACCAGCATATAGGTTATATTGAATTTTGGTGCTTCCTTTAGAAGTACCAGTCACCTCTGTGCATGACAAACCACATGAAACAACAGAATATTTTTATGTTTCCAGATATACATGAAAATTCTAAACACACTTTAGGAGATTCAGTGATTTCTAACTAACGCTTATCACAGACACACAAATAAGCAGCCAGTGCCCGTCCACGAGATGCAGAACAATGAATAATGCCGGTGTTTACATGAATAGCCTCATTTCCCTCTGTTCTTCATCTAAATTAGAAAAATGAAAGTGATTAATAGAAGTTTCAAGTAAATGCCCATATGGCAATGTTTGGAAGATTTCTGGATGGCAGTTGTTGTTTTACATATAAATCTCAATTCTGTGAACAGCATTTCCTTCACTGAGATCCCAATATATTTTCTGGAGGAAAAGATATTAATAAGGGTGCAGTTTTTGAAACAAGTAATGAAAAATGCAGCTGTCTAAAAATCAAATCTCATCTGTTACAATCCGATTCTATTTATAAACACCTTCTCAAAAGTTAAGGAATGTTTTAATTAATGGTAATACATTGTAATGTTTTAATTAATGGTGATACATTGTAATGAATTTGAAGACACTAGATAATCTGGATAATCAATCCTGGGTGGTGATCACCAACTTGCTCCCAAACACTGCAGCTGCAGACTCCTTTGATCACCGTGGAACATGGTATAGACTTTAGTACTGTATTCAGTGCCACTTAAATTTGTTAGTGTACTATATAATTGCAGTTGAAAATAATGCAGCAATATCAATGTGGATTGGCTTTGGTAAGAACTGGGACCACCTATGTAGTCATACTATCATACTCATGGACTTGTAGACATCTCTTAAATACAATATTGGATTTTTTTTTTAAAAAGGCATTGTTACAGTATATAGTGTAGTGGTATAGTTATACTGGTATAGCTTTCACAGCCAAGGTCAATCAAGGTATGATAAGCTTTCAGGCTGAATGTCCATTGTCTAGGTTTTTTTTGGTATCCTGATGTTTTGTTGGCAGCTGTGGCTGGCATCTTCAGAGACAGAGTGAGCTGCTTTGTAGTTAACTTCTTGGCAGCTCACAGGTAACTGAACAGGGACTGACTAGGTTCTTGTATTTGAACCTGGCAAGCTGATTTCTGATTGATCCATGTCACGGGAGTCCAAGAAAGCTGGTTCCTGATTGATTCCTTGTCTAGGTAGACTTCCAGTTAGCCTATTTTGAAGAAATCCCAAGAGAACTAGTTCCTGATTGGCCTGTCTTTGAAACAGGCCACTACTAAGTGTTCTTTCTGGTGAGGCTGCTGCAAATTATTTTTGTTGATGATTAGTTAAGGGCTGTTTAGTCTTGGTGTGGTGTAAAGCTTGGATCCATGCTTTGTTGATTTTCAAACTTTCCTCCCTCCTGTTGAAGTTATTGGAATGTTTATGGATCTCAATAACCTCTCTATGTAGTCACACATAGTAGTTTGACACAGTTACCAGTACTTGTGTGTCTTTGAATTGGACCTTATAAAGCAGCACATGTTCCACTACTTCTGATTTTCAGGTTGCCGTAGATACAGCAATACCTTTTGTGTTCTTTTAATTGAATATTAGTACTCCATTTTGTGGTTACAATATACACCTGTTCACAACTGCAGGGGATGTAATAGATTTCTGATTATGAGAATTGATTTCTATCATCTTTGGGTGATCAAATAATACTCTTGATTTTCTTGCTTGGCTTATAGACTGTTTTTAGGTTGTGTTTCTCTAATAAATTTCAAATAGTCTGTAACTTTCTCAATATAGGGATCACCTTTCCTATTGGAGGTGGTATGTCTTTGTATATATATTTATTGTTGCTAGATTGCTTTCCCCACCTGATCTCACCAGCAGCATGCCCATTAGCTTGTAAAGCATTATCAAGATATCTCACCTTATCTGATAATCTTTTAGGCTCACAGATGCATCTGTCATGGTCAGTAAAAGTTTTGATGGTACTTCTCTTCTGACAGTGAGTGACGGTTGGAACTTTTATGGAGATAGTGATCCATGTGTATTTGTTTTCAATATACTGTATATCTTAGTTGTTGATTTCTTTTCCAAATGATCAAAACATGCAAGAATGCTAGTTTGCCATCCTTCTCCTCTTCCATGGTAAATTAAATACTAGGGTGCATGCTATTCAGATGTTCTATGAACATTTAGTGGTTAAAACGTTGGACTTGGAGTGCAGACACCAAGATTCTAGACTGCCCTCTGTCACAGACACTACTGGGTGGCTTTTGGCCAGTCACTTTCTCTTAACCCAACCTACCTCATAGGGTTATTGTTATGGGGGAAATAAGAGGAAAAGCTATGTGTGCTTTCCTGAATGGATGGGATATGATTTCAGCCTTTGAGGTTGTCCAGATCAGGAAACAGACTGCACAAGAAGATTCTAACTATATTTTATTGAGATAGGCTATATTAACAGAATCTTACAAGTCTAATTATGTTTGCCCTTCCCTTCCTCTTATATTCCAGAGGGTCAGAAAGGAGCTAGAATGAGTGTCTTCCTAATACCTTCTCCTTTCCCAGGGCTCAAGGCATGCTTCTGAACTTTTTGTCTTTCTAACGGCTTCTGAGTATTACCCAAGGCCATCTCCTTGTCTCACTACACAATAGTATAATAAACAGAAATAAATAAATAGTAACAGGTTGCTGGTTTTCTTAACAACATTGTGAAAGGTCAAATATCATCAATACTGATTTACACAAAAGAAAATTGTCTGACATGGCATTAAATTACAGAGAGAAAAATGCAAGTCTTATATGTATAGAATTTATGTGCCTCTATTGCTAAAGAGAAAGTCCATAGGCTGCAAGCATATCCTAGACTTTTTTTTTCAGTCCCTTTGAGCTCCCTAAGATATTCAGTGGCAAGCCATCAATAGGCTTAATTTAGCTACTGTGTAAACAGTGGAAACTAAACAAAACAGAACAACAACAACAAAAAAAGCTAACCCTAAAACGGTGGGGGGAAAGAGGCTGGAAATTCTGGTCCCATACTCTCAAGTGATACCTTAAAAATCCGTGTTTAAATCCCTCACTCTCCCCCCTTTTTTTTAAGTGCAGTGTGTAACCATAAAAAGATTTCCACCTATGCTTCAACATAACTTAGCTATATTACAAGATTTTTTTATAAAGCTACAAGATATAGCTGGTGTTGTCCATGCTCATTAATAAGATTATTTTTCTTATTAGGGAGTAAAATGATTTGATACCCCATCCATATTATTATTAATCATAATTACTATTAATAATCATTATTGTAATCTTCTCAGAAGGAGACTGTATCTTTATAGAAGTAAAAGTTGTTTTGTGTAGGGCTTTTAATAAAACAAATTCACAGTATATATTTAAAAGTATAAATATGGCTGTCGTCTTCTGTATTTTCAGTAAAGATGTTAATAGCAATAAAATAGCTACTTTCAAAGAAAGACCACACACACTTCTCAACACAACGTACTTCTCTGCTTTTTTGGAAATCTATAATGACACAAATGTTTATGATATTTAACAAACATTACTAATTTGTAGTGTTTACTGTTTCAATGGTAATTTCTTAAAGGTGTCCACATCATTATTATATAATTGAAAAACAGAATATTAAATTTCAGATCAATGCATTCTTATGATTGCTACATTACGTTTGAAAAAAAGGAGCAAAAACTGGACAACTAGTTATCCAGAGAAACAACAAGCATAAAATGCTAAACCAATCTAAAATCCTTAATATTTTAAAAAAGCATAAAGTGTATTACATAAAGTGTATCAGGAACTGATAAATAAATTGGGCTAGCAGTAGTTATACTTCTCCATTTCAGTATAGCTTGTACATTACAATCAATATAATTAAAAGAAGACTGGAGTACAGAAGACATATTTCTTTTTGTTTCTTCTGATTACTATGGCTGCTTTAAAAACACACTAGAACAAAGCTGGCAGAAGGACATGCTGACTTTGATGTAGCACCCTAAGCAAAATTGGGGGGGGGGGGGTATTCAAGGGAGAATTCCATTTAAATTCAAAAGGCATTGTTTAACTGTTGGAAGAAAAAGAATATTTAAAACATATTTAAAACAAACAGATATTTGTGTTTATTTTTAATTATTTACAGAAAAATCCACCAGATCCCTAACCTATCACAGCATTCTTGTGTGATACAGAGAATCTGGATCTGGAGTCTACATCCCCAAAGCTACTTTCTTACCTTTCTACTGATGTGTTTTTACTAACCATTTTTAATTTAATCTCATGTATATTATTTTGTGTTTAATTTTTGCTGGCCACTTTTCACACTAATTGAGGAAAGGAGAGGTATAAATATATGAATACATCTAAAACCAACTGTGAGATCATTTTTTGCTATATCAGCTTTAAGTTATTTTTAAACATCACAAAAGACAAAAATAAAGATGATTAGTGATTACTGATTACAAAAATAACAGACAAAAGACAAAAATAAAGACAAAAATAAAGATGATTAGTGATTAGTGATTGTAGGATTATTTTACCTTGAGGTCCAGCAAGATTTGGGCAAAGCCTCAACAGACTATAAGCGAACTTACACATTACATGGATATATGACTAATCACAATGACCAGGTTCCTACAACATGTTAAACTGGACCACAGTGGTTTCTCATGATACACTTAACCAAAAACAAGCAAACCGTTTTGTCACATTATACGAACCAGACTGTTGGAAAGCTGCAACATTTTCTTAATTCTGTCTTTGAGTAATTAACATCAGACAGTTACTGAGATTACTAGATTTGCAATATACACTGTTTATGACATGTTTCATTCCTATTTGGGCAGGTGAAGGCCTGTGCTGAATGGGGTCTGACTTCTAATCTCCTCAGATCACAAACGCTTATGCAATGCTAAACTATAATCTTTCAGGACCATTGGAGTCTTTATTGCAGTAAAGGATTAAGGGCCTTTCCCCACCACCAAGATATGATGCTCACCTCCCATCTTTCAGCTGGCAGAAAACTGTACTGTCATGCAATTTGTTGTCCCCACTGCCAATACATATCTTGCCTTTATTCCCGTTTTTCCTTGATCCTATCACTCACCTGGCTTGTCACTCTCCAGAGCCATAGCTGACAAAGCCTAACAGAGTTTATACACCTTGAAGCTGTCCTTGGATGCTGTCTGAATAATATACTGCTCACCTGGATAGCTAAGGATGACTTAAGGCTGCCTCATCCATGGGCTGGGAATGAGATGAAAACTTCATGGGGATAAAGGAAAATAAGCATGGCCAGGAGATGATTGTGCCATAGTTAGATTATGGTCTGACAAGGTCACCCTAATGGGTGAAAATCATACATTACCCAGGCTGTTACATATCAGCATTCTTAGAGTTCTGCAAAATAATGTATCTTAACTGCAAATGATTTTCTTCCGCATAAGAAATCAACCAAACAGATAAGTAGATCTAAAAAGTTAAATATTAATCTGATGAATTCTAAAATGTGGGATTCATAGCGCTGTCACATTAATTTTATCCTGAAATTTTTTGGGGGTGGGGGGGTGGAGAACCATTTGCACTAAACTAATAGATTTTCAGTTGGAAAAATAAAGCTTTCATTTTGTTTCTACCCTATCTTGTTGTGCAACTAAGCTGAATATCTTGCAGAGAAATGGCCCTTTCACAAGGACCAGAATAGTCGAGTCTGAATATTTTATTATGTTCTGTAATACTGATGGATGGAACAATTCACTGAGAAGTTATCTCCTTATGAGGAAGAAAGCAGCAGCAGTATGCTGTGTTAAGCCTTCAAAAAACACAAATGACAATTCTGCTAAAATGTAGTTTTTCATTTTATTTCTCCTGGCTGTTTTGTCTGCTATCACATCTTATTGAGAAACATCATTAAAATAGCAATGGAATCACATGGTGCAGCATGACATAAAAAGTTGCCTGTCTATTCTGCAAAGAGAGTTGTCATTAGATAAGCAAAGAAAAATGGGCATAGGGAATTATAATTATATATTAAAAATTATATCATTTTTTAAAAAGATGATTACTGGAAAAACCCGTTAATGACACTGTTGGTGCTGAGATTCTGAAGGGTTATTGTTTTTTTTTAATGTCCATGTATTCAGTAAAAGCTTGGCACAGGAAATATCAGCTCTACACACACATTTTCCTTTTATGAAAAAAGCTGGTAATCTGAACATAATCTATATGCATTTTAATTATTAAAAATGCATATGAGAGATTTGATGATACAACTCAGCTATTTTTTACTAAAAGAATGTATGCTCTTAATTTAGGTAAATTACTGATCAAGAATGACTCTAATTTTCCTTAGACAGTTCTACATAAATATTCATCCCTCAATAATCTTCTGCTATTAAAAAAACTGAAGAAAACTAATAGTTAAAGATCTAGCTAAAGATCTAAGCCTTGATGTCTTCTTGTTACAATATCAAGACTTTCTCAAGATTTATTTGGGATAACAACTGAATAGAATGCATCACAGATGATTATACCATTTTCCAATCAGGAAGTTATTGTTAGAAGCTGTGATGAGTTAAGATGCAATAAGAGTCTTGTTTGGGGGAAAAAAAGGAATATTATTATCAGGACAGCCATCATAGTGAGACTGAATGTTGAAAGTTGCTCTTTCAAGTTTAAGAAAAATAAAAAGCAACTCAAAATTTAATCCTCAAGAATTAAAATATATGTTTATTTCAAAATCAGTTAAAATGATTCCTTTCCATTGCATTGCCAAATATTACACAACACAAACTATCCTCATAGGAAAAGCCTAATTGCCATTTATTCCTGCTGCAATCCCAGTTGATAAATTGCCATTAAGTCCCCCAATGAGTAACTTGCTTTCTGATTTCTCCAACTTCATTCAGGACAGAGCCACACTTCCTGCTTGGCCCATCACCAGTATGGGCCATTCACTACTTCCTGACTGCAGGAATGGATGAGCAAAAGAACAACCTGTTCCCTGTTGATTTTATTACTATAACATCAGAGCAATGATAGACCCTAACAGAAAAAATAAAAAAGCAATGAACTGTGTTAGTGTCAAAAGGGATAATGTGGAAAGGATGGGGGTGGGGTGGGAGGTGAAGACATCCATGTGTGGAAAGATCTGGGAAAGCAAAGTATGGCACAGGGGCCAGTGAGAAGGAATTATCCCGCAAAGGAAAAGATAGGTACTGACAGACTAGTCCATGCAAAAGCAGCAAGCAAGACTTGTCTTCCCTGCACAGATGGGAAGAGCAAAAAGTAAAGGAATAACCAATCAGGTTTTGCAGTGGCCACAGTCCAGACTGAGCATTAGCCCACTCCCACTGCCAACCCACTCCACTCATCTGGAATTTCTGAAGGTAGCTTAAGGATCAGTGGGGAAGATAAACAGCTTAGGTTTCAGTGTGAAATTGCCATCAGTCAGGCAAGGTAAAAAACAAACAAGGAACAGGTGATTTTAAACAACAGCAACAATAACAGCAACAGATCTTAATGCACCTTCATCCTTGGAAATAAATGAATATATATATGTGTGTGTGAGTGTGTGTGTGTGTGTTGAATAAATTGGACAGTTTTGCTGACTTGCAAATTTTTGTTCCTGCTGCTGTTGATTGAAGAAAACTGTATGTGGTAGAATGTATTAATTAAAGAACACTTTTGTTTTTAAAATGTACTATACCTTTCAGTGTTCATTATATGGTTTCAAAATTCCCATAACATGATGAGTAAACTGTGAGCTTTATAATTAATGCTGAACTTCCCTTTACTGAGGGAAGCCTTGTTTTTATTCAACTTAATCTAATGCAACATTTGTCTTTGAAAGCATTTCCTCATAGATACTGATCTGCAGAATCCTTAAAATAGAGACATCATGTTTTCAGAAATAGGACTGAAATATCATTAGGATCCAGACTAGATAAATAATTGTACAACATAATCCTACAAATATTCAGTGGTGTTTATTTCCAATTCCTAGTGCATAAACTCATTTCCAAAATGTTGTGTTAATAGAAACAAGGAAGCAGGTGTTCATACCATTTTCGGTTTTGAAATTTCTACATACCAGGGATCCTTAACTTTAATTTGATCACCTTAGGTGATTCTTCCCATTTGGGTTTATTGTTGTAAACACTCTTGCAGTACCTTGTATTGCTGACACATTCTGGGTTTATAATTTCCATATGACTCCATCCTGTATGTCCACTAAACTCTACAGATGTCCTGTAAACCAAATAAGGAAAAGGAAAATAACTCCACTGATGTAAGTCCTCTGGGCAATAAAGCCAAAGTCAGGGATAGCAAAAGCTGCATCTCTATCATTTAAGTGTTTTTATATTTCCTTTCCCTCTCTTGACATATAACCTTACAGAGTGCACTATAGTAAATATTTCTGCTTATTCAGTTTTATTATGAGTCCCTATTCTTCTAAACTGCGGAATATGGCTATATACAGAGTTCCAGGAGTTAAGAATGCATCGATGATGTGATATCTGTTCCCTCCCGATGCCTTCCACAGATTCTTTCTAGAATACCTGCCTGGTAGCATATTCTTCACAGCTATTTTGACATAAGATCTAAGGAGTATTCACAGTTTTAACAAGCTAATGGAATGGACAGTTTATTAATAATCCCTTTCATCTGAAAATGGAAACATACAACTACCAACCAAATGATGTGTTTACTGACTTCCATACCCAAAGATTCCAAATAGATAATCCTATGAAAACAGATAAATATTAAAAATCTTCCCTCCGAAAAATGTTTTCTTTAAGGTTTCTCCAGTAGTGTTTCCACTGCTAGTCTGATAATTCATTCTAGTCTGATTATCAGACTTTGGGCTGTACAAAAAATATGGTGGTTTACAAACTGTCTTACATGAAAGTACCCAGATTACATGTTAATGAAAAATGTAAAAACTGAAATGCAAACATTGTCCATTCAGACACAGAAATGTATTTTAACATTACTGATTTATCATACCAAAACCCTGAAGAAATTTTGAAGAAATAAGTTGTGAAAGACTACAAGAATGTCTTATATCAGACTCTTTTCTCCTAAACATCTATTGACCTAGATTGCTACATGTTCTGCATTGCCATATTAATAAACTTAGATTAACTTTGTAAACTACATTCTCTGTGGTTTCATTATATTGGCTTATGTGATTGGCTAAACTCATTGCAGATATATGCAATGACTGGAAACTGGATCACACATTGCAGTATGAAACCTGATGAAAGGCAACATGATTTTGCTTTGGAATGGACCTTAAAAAGACAGAAGATTGGAATCCACACTGGAAAAACCTAGAGTATGGCCAATGTTAGTAAATCATCTTATGTTTTAACTTGTAGATAACAGTTAGTTTCAAAAATCTGCAGGAAAAAAATTCAGATCAGATTCCAGGATGGTGGCACTTATTTCATTAAATATGCTCTTTTTCTTTCACTTATACATAGCCAGGTGTGCTTCCAGCTGTACCAGAATAGAAAGGTTTTCCATGGCTCTTCTTCTCAGCGCAATGACACATACTGCATTGCAGTACACACTGAACATAATCACAGTCCTTGTACATCCATCCAGCTATTCTCCTTAAAAAAAAAGATTTAGAAATTTAATGGAATCATAGTAGTTCCTTCTGCTACAAGTGGAATAAGCGATATTGTTGAATTGCAAAGTTTGTTAACACATCACACTACATTATAATGTTAGCTATGCTTCAAACATACATACCAGCCTAATAATGAACAGTGAAGTATAGCTTTATTCTTTGGTTATTTCTTGGCAGGCAAAGCCAAAGTCCTGAATGAATAGATCTTAACAGAGCTAATCAATACATTGAAATCAATTACATTGACTAATTAAATGATACTTTTGGTCATATTTGTTGGCATAGCTTTGCAGCATTAGTAGATCTGAAAGACACTCCTGAGAAAAAGCAGCCATGTTTATACACAACATTTAACATTTTTAATAGTAGAAGGGATAAACTTAAAGCACATTTGAAATCAAAGTGCCTTGCAAAAACAAACTACTCAGAAATTTACCAGTGAGACAAAGAATACTTGAACTAATACTGAGTGTTCTACATGAGTATTAAGTAACGTGAGAATAATTGTGAACCTACAATTATTCTCACGTTACTTAAGTATGTTGATCTAGTCATGTCCCTGCTTATCTCCCCATACAGGATTACTTCTGGATTTTATGTAATTAGATATGCAGTGGAAACTGCCCAGAACCCAGTTTCATTTTCCATGCAATTCTAAAGCAGTATATAACATGAAAGAGGAGAATCATATGGAAGCAAACCAGCATAGGAAGACATTTCCTCCCTTTCCTTTTTCTCATAATTAAGAATTTTGTTTCATATAAAACATTTATTTTGACACATGTTTTACAGACTACAATACTCTTTATTAATGAAGTTATGACTAATATTTTGCCAATATTTGTGTTTGAATTTCCTGAAATACAGCTTTCCTATGAAAGAAACTACTTTTATACTTTAGGATAGTTTGGAGCACCTTTAAAATTTATTTGGGTGATGTTTTGAAGTTTATATTATTGTTGGTTCGCCACTCTGCAGCCTCCCTGGCTAACCAGGCTTCCTGATTTGAAAAAGCCTTTTTGCATAATGTATTCCTTGGCTTTCTAGTAACTAAAGTTAAGTTCAAGAATGTCACATTCCAGTCAGGAACATGTATCTGAAATTCGTCTATTACTTTGGTTGAAAATGCAAAAAACCATTTTCAGTGCAGCACTTACCAGACATGCAGTTGTTGGAAGGCCCCTTTTCAATACGGGACTCCCACCAGACAATACTGTATCTGTATTGTTGAAAGCTTTCACGGCCGGCATACGAAGGCTGGTGTGGGTCTTCCGGGCTGTGTGGCCGTGTTCTGGAAGTTTTGTTTCCTAACGTTTCGCCAGCAATTGTGACCGGCATCTTCAGAGTGCAGGAGCACAGACAGGAGCAGTTCTCTCTGTGCCCAGGATGATGTGACCCTTTTGTGGGTATTTCTAGAGATCTGAAGGGGGTGGGTGGGGATTGGGGGGGTTAGGGGTTGGGGGGGGTTGGGGGTTGGGTTACCAAGTGGCTGCTTGTTTTGGTGTCAGAATATGTGTGTATCTTCCTGGGGGTTAGGCAGGGTTTTTTCTTCTATTGAGTTGTTAACGAGTGGCTGCTGAGGGTGATTAGCATGTTCATTGTGTGAACTGTTCACACATCCTGGTGGTTGAGCTGAGTTCGTTGACCTTTTGCAGGCTGTATTTTTCAGGATTGGTAGCCAGGTTTTGTTGATTTTTAGACTCTCCTCTTTTTTATTGAAACTGTGCTGGTGTTTGTGAATCTCAATGGCTTCCCGGTATAGCCTGGTTTAGTGGTTGTTGGTGTTGTCTAGTATCTCTGTGTTTTCAAATAGGATTTTGTGTCCAGTGTGCTTGAGAGCATGTTCAGCTACTGCAGATTTTTCTGGTTGCTGTAGTCTGCAGTGTCTTTCGTGTTCTTTTATCCTGTTATGGATGCTGCGTTTTGTGGTCCCGATGTATACTTGCCCACAGCTGCATGGTATGCGGTATACATCCTGGGCATAGAGAGAACTGCTCCTGTCTGTGCTCCTGCACTCTGAAGATGCCGGTCACAATTGCTGGCGAAATGTTAGGAAACAAAACTTCCAGAACACGGCCACACAGCCCGGAAGACCCACACCAGCCTTAATACTGTATCTGTTTGTAAGAAAGAGAAACAGAACCTAGTCCCAAGACAAAGGCAAGTTCAGGCAAGTTCAATTCTTGGCATCTCCAGTGCAAAGGGCAAAGATAGGCCTATGTGAGATTCTGAAGAGCCATTACAGTCAGAGAAGAAACACAAGGCAAGATGGCCCTGTAAGCTCACATTGTATAATGAAGTATCCTGTATTCCTAACTCTTGCAACTTTCTGGGTGAGAACATGACACAATATCCAAACTGTAGGAAATCAAGGCAAAAGTTTGGTATTCCGCCTTCCCTAGAGACTGTTTTCTATGCAGTTCTTCTACCATCATAAAAAGAAAGTTACTAGCTTTTAACTATTCCCAGCTGTTCTGAAGTCTGCTACCTGCAAAACTAAATAACAGAAATTAGACACATTTTCAAAAACCTAGTTGCAAATTTATTTTGTAAGGCAACCAATTATCTCTGTACTGAATGGCTCAGCTGGCTAAATTGAAGTTTTATATTAGATGACAAAAAATTCAGAAAACATGAATGTTGAGAGAAAAAAGAATGCCACCCACAAATAATTTTCATTTTTTAAAACATAATAACAAACAGCCTCTGAATCAGAGTCAAACTGCATTAATCATGCTTTTAAAGCTATTATGAGGAAAATAGAATAAGCTATTTGATGGCACTGTCAATTTTCTATGAATACAATGTAGAATAATTACCATTAAAAAAAATTAAAAGCCATTTTTAATTCAACAAATACTTCTACCTCTTCTCTAGAATAATCTGCAAATTGTCATTATGTTTCTCTACGTTTCCATGCTCCCTGAGAACTGCTATATCACTGTATTATTTGTACTAGATAATTTGTAGATAGCATTTTGATTGATACATTTTAAAGTATATAATTCCTCTCTTCAATCTGATATATGTGGATGTGTATATGCCAATTCCATACATATGAACAGCTTCGGTCCATGATGTTTATGCTTGAATAAATCTGTTAGTATTTATTTCTTCACTTACTTATAAAAGTTCTATACCATCCCAGTTTAACAACTTGGCATGGTGTACAGAGAATATCAGTGAAGTAATATCAAAATACAAACAATCAAAGCTTTCAAACAATAAAAAATAATGTTCCTTTTCCCACTAGGCATTGGAATCCTTAGAGGTCTATTTAAAAAGTAAGGTTTTAAGACACTTCCTAAAAGCCTTGGACAAGGGGCCTAAGTATATCTCCTGGGCATCATATTTCCCAATGTTTTTAAGGTATCATAAATCTATTTTTTTAAAATTAATTAGGTAAAAGAAACAACAAAAAAGCAAAAACAAAGAAAAGGGAAAGGAATGTAAATACACACATAAAATTAACTTTACACTAGAGTGAAGTTTGCAGTGAAAATATGATAAAAAATTAAAAAGACAAAACACAGAAGGGAAATGAAATAAGTGTGTGTATGAAAACATTCTAGTAGCCCATCTCTTCCCCCCTTCTTTTTTGTTTCCCAAATACTAATTGCTACCTAAATATTTTTATGCTATGCTTAATTATTTTTTAAAACATTTTTCTTTTTATTCAAAAAACATTTTCTAAGTATCTTAGGTTACCTTGCTCTGTAATGTGTTGCATATAAAGGAACCATTCCTGCTTGAATTTGGTTAAACCTGTGAATACTTTATTTACAGTCCATTTTTCCATTGCTGCGTATTCTGCAATTTTAGTCTCCCAATCCTGTACTGACGGCAAGGTTTCTCTTTCCAGTGTCATGCCAGATTAATCCTTGCCACTGTCAGCATATATCTTAATGAAACATGATGCTTTTCACATATATTCTCTGGGATCATACCTAATTAAAAATATGTGTAGTTTTAATTCAAATGTTATTTTCAGAATTTTCTGGAGGTTTTAATGTATTTTTTCCGAGTACTTTTGAGGCATTTTGCTTAACCATCACATTTGGTCAAGTATTCCTTCTTTGTTGTAGCTTTTCCAACATTTTATGTTGTATGATTTGTCTGTCTTGTCAATCATTGACTGAGTTATATACCATTTGTAGAACATTTTGTACCAATTTTCCTTCAAATTGTAGCTTGGTGTAAATTTTATTGATTTTTCTTCCCATAGTTTTTCTGATTAGTCCGCCAAGAAATCTATTTGCACTTTTGCAAGGGCAAAGTAACATGACCACCTCTATGGAAATATGGGTAGTCCTCGCTTAACAACCACAATAGGGATGGGAAAATTGGTCATTAAGTGGAATGGTCATTATGCGAGTCACCATGTGACTGGACCCAATTTTATGACCATTTGTACAATTGTCATAAAGCAAATCACGTGACTGTTAAGTGAATCATGTGGTCATTAATTGAATCCAGTGAACTTTTCTGCCAGAATTTGCTTAACAACCACATGATTTGCTTAACAACCATGTGATTCGCTTAACGACCATGGTGATTCACTTTATGGCTGTTGTAAAAAAGGTAATAAATCGCAATCACGTGACCGCGGGGGAGCGTGACAGTTTGCAACAGTTGTAAGTGCGAGTACAGGTTGTAAAGTACTTTTTCCGAGGCCATCGTAACTTTGAACCATTGTTAAATGAATGGTCATCAAGCGAGGACTACCTGTAATTTCCTTCCTGTATTCCATTTCTTCTTCCTTGATTGGAAATGCCTGAAATTTAACTGATATGTATGCATATATACATACACTGGAATGCAGTTTTCCTTCCTTTTTGTACATATAGTCATTGACATTTTATGTTTAACCACAGTTAGTTTCAATACACATCCACAAAGGACAATAGCCTGAATATGTGTATTTTCCATATAACTTTGAAATGCTCTCCCCAGAGAACTAAGATCTTACTGGTCAAGCAGAGATCTTTCATCTTCTAAGATATCTTCACATTTCTTTTTTATTCTAAAAAAGTGGTAAATGGTAAGAAATAAAAATTTGGCTTTGATGTTTCTAGCTCTTGTTTGCTTAGTGGATATTCTAACTTATGATTTTCAGTTGATTATTTTGAATTGATTGTAGATCTTTTGGCTGTTTTACAGTTATGTTTATACTCTTCTTTTAGTTTATAGTAATAGATGTTGCTTTGAATAATTTTTTTATGTCACCTTGAGAAAGCCCTCTTTGAATGGTAGTATATACATTCTATACCAAATAAATACATTCATATAAAAGTGGATTCTTTCATGCATTTGATCATAGTCTTGCAGCATCTGACTCTAAAATAAGTGAATATAATTTCGGACATAGGCTCTAGAGAGTATTACTGCTATATATGTTGCTAACTTCAAATGTATGTGCATTGTGAGAAACTGTAGTCATAAGTGCCAGGAGTTGTGAGAACTTACTACATTTTAAACCAGATTGCTTTCTCAATGCCATTCATATCTTTTATTATATTATAATAATAGCAAGTAGATATTTTTAATTTAAATTTATTAGTTTCTATAGCATATCAAAACATTTTAAGAGTACATTATTTTATGTATTTTAAACATTTAGAGTCTTCTACTGAATAAAATTCCATATTAACAATGTATTTACGTCACTGTAAAACCAATACATGAAGAAATGAGATTAATAGCTTGAAACACAAGCTAATCTTTAGTGACTGCCCTTGTATACTTGTAGCATGAGTAATTTGGCTCATATTTAGTATGATAAATTTACTATATAAATTTAGTAATCTAGTATACCACTAGATCCACAGGTTCATTTTTACATCTGTGTATGGTAGAAAGATGTTGTGGACATGGAAAATATGAGGTGATCGTGGTACAGCATGTACAAATAATACAAATGTGTTGTCTTCTACTCAATCTTCTGTGCATCCTTCAAATCTGGTCCACAAAGCTGGGAGGAGTAGATTTCAGATGTTTGGAGCAGAGGAGAACAAATGCATAAACAGAAGTTTATTTGCATAATGTGACTGCCATTCAATTTTTCCTGGATTAAAAGGATGTTGCAGTATGTTGCATTGAATATACTGGATGTCTGCCAGTGTGTTGCAATGAGCAGCACTTACAAATTATACAGAGGAAGCCAGCAACTCTTTAAGTAGGCTATTGCTGATGCTAAAATAGGCTCTAACTGAAAATGTGGAGTTTATTTATCACTCAAGCACTTTGTCCTCTTTCCAAAGTACCAGTCTCTTGAACATATTGTCATGACTCAATATTAACTTTACACTAGTGAAATCTTTTTGAAAAGTACAAAAAAAAAAAAAAAAAAATGGTGGCATTTTAAGACATGTCATCACTATAATTATGATGATGCTAGTGGAGAGCAATAATCTTTTCAGGTTTTAGTAGAATGTCTTAAATGTCAGAATCTAGAATAGATCATCTTATTTAGCACTATTTAACTATATTGAAGTTGCAGTAATGTTTTAGCAAAATGAATGTCTTGGTCTAAGCATATTTTTAAGAAACTGTTTCACTTTCAATAGAATTGGCAATACATGGAGATATATATCTGCATACATTTATTTACTGCCAGTTCTACATATTTCATTACCCAGGACTAGTGAGGAGAAATAGGCACTTATTCTTACATGAATATTAACCTGTTTGAGCTGAAATAAATGTCATAAAATTGACTATCTTTCTGTAGGAGTTGACAGCCAAGATATTAAGAAATTCAAAGCAGCTTCTTAAGGTAAAAACATTAAATTTGCATATCAGTATTCTCTTAGATACAGTAGATAACATACAATATGAATATCACATGGAAATAAAATTGAAAAGTAGAGAGATCAAAATAATAATTATAACATTTAGAGGACTAAAACTAATGTGAACTTTTGGCACTACTAGTTTAATTTTGCATCCAATAAATCTCTTCCTTTATTAAATATATTTCAGTAATAAAAAAGGAGATCACAGCTGCATTTTGAAATATTATCTACCACCACATAGCTGAGCTATTATTGCAGATATCTTGAGTGTTTTATTTTGAATATCTTGATGACTTGAATGTCTTGATAACTTGCTGTAACACAGAGCCCTTTCTTTTTCTCCAAGCTGTTACAAATATTTTATAGCAACTTGATTGATATAGCACTTGCTTTATATTCTCTGGCATTTATACTTTGATTTTTTAATCTACATGTTTTCCTATCCTATTTTCCTCCCCCTCCCATTTTTAACAGAATAAGCAGCTCATGTATATTTGAGTCTTTGTCTCTCATTTAATATTCTATAATGCAGGAAGGAGGTATTATTTTGGATTATCTGAAATTTAGAAAATTTACAGATCATTTAGTTAGCATTCAAAGATGCATTGTTTGTACCAAGTTATCAAGACATACAAGTGATCAAGATATTCAAAATAAAACACTCAAGATATCTGCAATGTGATGGTAGATAATATTTCCAAATGTAGCTATGATCTCCTTTTTTATTGCTAAAATATATTCAAGGATGTTGTGGGGATTTAAACCTTAGCTCCTCAAAGGTGCAGTCACTCAATGCAATATTTTAGCACTGAAAAAATGAGATTTTTTTTCTAATCAGTGCTAAAAGGATTATTGTAACTCTGTCTTAAGGTACAGCATATGGGTAGACGTCACAATCACATTTGTTCTATAACACTGTTCACACAATGATGAGTCAACTTAAAGATATTTTGAATTTTTAAATGAGATTTTTTAAAAAAGTTATTTTGGTAAAAGAACATCTTATATCCTTCTAGCATGTTGGTGTTGAGATCTCATGAATTAGCAAGCTTCTTTACCTGTTAATACTACATATAGAAATAAAACTTCTCTGCTTCAGATATCTTAAGATCAGTACAACTAGCTAATAAGCTAAAAGTCTGATCTGCCTCAAGTTTTAAATCAAGTTTAATTTACATCATTTTGGTTTCTGATAAGTGTTTTTATTTAAGTTGCACAATTCCCAGGCACTTTATATGTTTTCAACTTATCTTCCAGGGCATCCACAGATGCTGATCAACCCTTGTTATTTAATGCAGTAAACGTAAAGTAAGAGAACCAGAATAACAAAGAACAACAGGCATCAGCAACATGTAAGGAACATTAGAAATAAATTTTACCAAGTTAGTTTCTGAGTCGGGAATAAAATGTATAGGCAGTTGCTTGAATCAGAGATGAAGTTTATTCCAAGAGCACAACCCACAGCATTAGCTATCGGAAGGTGGCCATGCTTTTGGTTTTCCGCAAGCCCCTTATATAGAGAAGCTTCAGTTTTGTTCTTTTGGAAGTGCAAGAAAATGTTCCCACCCTCCGGGAATTCTTAGAAAGTGCACTTAGCCGGAATTCCAGAAGGGAGCGCTCTGCAGCCAGACACCCTGCTGATGGCAGTTTTCCCGTAATCAGGCCTATTGAGCTGCGGTTTCTGACAAACTAGCATTGACTGATTGGAATGCTAATGTCTCCAGGGTAGGGATCTTTTGGGATTTGATTAGGGAGATCTCTTGGCAAAGTTCAGCCAGGAAAGGATAGATTAACTCTTCCTGCTACATTTTAATCTTTTGTATCTCTTTTGTATCAAGCCCATTCTATTTGTCATTTTTAACCTTTTGCCTTAATTGAGGTAGGAAGACTGCATGGCAGGAAAACAGCATGGAGGAAGATAGTATGGTGGGGGAGAGATATTGATTTCCTTCCCTCAGAAGAAAAATGAAACATTAGTACAATTGCTGTGGGATTTGGAGCCTGCTTAAAGTAAGCCATTTCATCTTCTTGTTCAGACATGCCTCATCACTGCTCTCCTTGCTTTCCTTGTAGACGAGTGGACAAGATTCTGGCCTCCGCTACTGTTTGCTTTCTCAGGTTACTCATCTATAGAAAAGTGAAAAAGAGCCAGGCAGTCCTCCATGGAGATTAATTTGGCTGCTGGCTCTTCACAAATCCTACCTTTTCTGATTCCACACAATTTTCAGTCAGGCTAATTTAGACACAACCAGATTTTTTTCCAGGTGTGGCAGCAGGGATTCTCTGGTGTGAAGCTTCAGTAAATCTTAACTCTTCAAAAATAGATTTGCTCAACAAAAGACTTGGATATAACTGGTCTAGTTTATTGAAGATAAAAATGAAGCCATATCCCTACAGATGATCTGCCCTGCAATTCAAAAATGTTAAAGCCTTTATTCCAAAGAGTTTCAGCTCTGGGTTTTGTCTTCCTATCTTTGTGAGTTAACAGATACTTAGCAATTTGCTTGGTGGCCTTGGGTGACTAAAACATGTTATGCAATGATTGTCTATAGCCTGGGACCTGCTGGTTGCCACCTCTTAGATTCAGCCCTGACAATAGGCATACAAGAAAAGCCAAACAGAAGAAGCACTAAGTCTCACTGAAAATGCCACAAAAGCAAAATGCATGATACTTATTACAGTAGAGGACAGAATTACTTTTGATAATCCTAATCACTCAAGGCATTTGCATATTTAGAGTAGAGTGTTCTCTCTGCAAAGGAATCCTCTGGCAAGCTATTTCATGTTTGAATGTAGTTTTCAAAGGTGAGAACTATGTTTCTATGAATCACATGCTCTGTTCCATAGGCAAATTATAGGTTGACATGTCTTTTGTAGAAGATTCAGTTCCTGTGTTAGAAAAAAAAAATCCATTGAATTCACTTTGAAGACAAGGGAACAAAAAGAAGCTTAAAGATATTGTTTTTGGCTGTTGGTCTTTGTTTAGTTTCTTTGCTAATGTCTTGTTTAATTAATAAATATCTATGTCCAGTTTTATCATTGATCACAATGCCTATTTTATTCAAGGCAATATTCCATTCAAAAGGTCATAGAACTGCATCCTAGCTTGTCTGTGAGCCTCATTTCAGAGATCAGTAATTTTGAAGGGGCAATCATTCCTTCCTGAATTACCCTGAAGCAATTCTCTAGGTACTTAAGAAGCAGTGCATGAACAAACTGACTGCTTAAAATGTTAATTATATTAATGACATCATCTAAATGGCATTATATTGTGCCCAAGATTTGAGGTGATAGGGCATCTCACATTTCTGCTCCAGGAAGCATGTAATCTTGAACACCTAGTGAGGTATTGAGTTCAATGCCTTCTTGTAATTCATGGTTTCAGAAATATGCAGAGGTTTTCTCATTTAGTTGGTTAATTAATGAACAAATACTGTCTCCCAGTTCATCGCATTGTTACATTATTGGACAACTTTAATAAAATTTGTCTGTAAATTAATTGCATGAAGCCATATGGCATAGATTAAAATGTTTTTCCCTCCTCCTCCATAAGATTAACTATGTATCTTACATATTTTACAAACAATATTATGAATTGAGGTACATTTTTCCTTTAATTCTTTTGTGGGTGTTTTATTATGTGTTCTACTATTTTTGTGAACTAGCCATGGTTAACTTGATACTCTCTAGCTGGATTAGGATACAATCCCCATCAATCCAAGCCTACAACATCAACCCATGAAACTGGGAAAACTAGGAATTCAACACATCAGTAGGGTATCAGCTTAGAAGTAAATATAGGAAAAATTGCTATTAGGATCCATCCATGTATAGAGCAGCTTACCAGACAGCCTCAAGTGAAATACATTCTGTATTTAATATATTGCAAAATACAGAGAACTCAAAGAACCCAACAACTGAACCCTGAACTACATATGTTTGCTATTACTATACTGTATATAATCTATATTGTTGTCAATCCTCCTCCTCCTCCTCCTCCTCCTTCTCCTCTCCACATATTAGAAGGAATTTATGGCTGAAAATTGTGCTACCTAACCTGGAATCTCTAGTTGTTGCTGCATTACAATTACAACTACAATTACTGTAATCTGTGACAGAGCTGATGGTTGGGTGTGCAGAGATATACTTCACCAATATCTGGGAACCTAAGTAAAATTTAAACTTACTCCCAAGATCAAGCTGTCTTTCTCTGTGTAGAATCTGAAGTACAGCTTTACCTCCATAACGGAAAGATAGCTTGGAAAGAACAATATAGGATTATCTCACGCAATATGATAAACTAAATCTTTTGGGATGTTACCTTTTGATAGACTGAATCAAGCATCTTTAAAAACAGTTAACTATAGTATAATCTCATTATACTAGAGATAGTATAAATATGTATTATTACTATAAATATATATAGTATAATAGCCTCACAATGGTATATAATATGTATTTCTTATAGTAGCCCAAATTACAACAGTCAGATGGGGAAAATTCAAGGAGAATGTGAAGAAGAATTTCTTCTCCTTTCTGAGAAGAAGCAGATCTATGAAATGTCAGTGAAATAGATTTCTTGTAGCCTTATCTCTGAATGAAGCTAAACTTGTATATATTTCTATGAGTGGATTTTGTCACTTTGGCCTTCATTAACAATGTATGATTTCAATTCTTTGCTTATAAATGACTAAGTCTTAACAACATGGTTACAAAGTAGATAGGCATCTTGCCAAATTTTCAGCAGCAAAATAAGATATTCTGTAGCATACTCAAAAATCACAATGAAAGAATGAAAGCTATAAAAGGTCCCTCTTCAGTACCTTAAGTCAGTATCACATTTTTCTTGTGTTATGTATAAATTTTCCACAAATGGTGACCTTAAAGTCTCACCTACTAGATGGGCAAGGAGACAGAAAAGTCCAAGCAGGATCTAGATTTGAGCTGAATCTTGAGAAATAATGTGACTACACATGGCTCAATTTTTTGTGAAGATTTGGACAATTTTGAGAGCATGTCATAGCTGTGCTCAGAAAGTGTTTTCCATGTTGACTGCTATGATGGCAAAACCAACTGAAAACATCCATTTACTGGAAAGACAAACTGGTGATGTTTATTTATTTATCATATATGTATATGCATATGCATATGCATATGCATATGCATATGCATATGCATATGTATATGTATATGTATATATAGGGGATGCGGTGGCGCAGTGGCTTAACGACTCTGAAAGTTGCCGGCCAGAAATGGTCGACACTTCAGCGGTTCGAGCCGAGCCCCACGCAGCAGAGCGAGCTCCTGCTTCCTCCCCAGCTCCTGCCAACCCAGCATACAAACCATACATGGACGAGACAAGAAAACTTGGAATTGATGGAATGCTACTACAACAGCAGAACTAATGAGAGGGGATATATGAAACGTATGAGGGAACTATGGATAGACAGAAGGCCTACATCCACACTAACTCAGAAACAACTAGTTACCCAGCGCTTCAACATAGTAAAGAGGAAGCTGCTCTCACAACTCGAGATAGACCAACTCTACATTACAACCCGGACTCAAGCAGACCTGGAAGAACAAGCAGTTGTGCAGCCAACACCTGAAGCTGGAATGTCAGTGCCACCCCTTCCATTACAGAGCACAGCAGCTGATATGAGGCATAAGATCATGGATAAACTAGCTACAGTCAACCCTCGAGTCCGATTACCAAGGCTCAGTGGAGAAGTACCATCAGATAGTATGCTAGAAGATGCCAACAGAGCCCTCCAGACAATCCCTACTACCACCATAACTGAAACCAATGAATTGGTATATGCTACAGCCACTGTAATCCTGGAACTGCTTGGCTACACGATCAAGAAGAACAGCAGTACATACCCACCCTGGAAAATGAGATTGGAGGCTAAGATCAAGGCAACTCGGAGAGAAGTCAGTCAGCTGGTGGAACTATAGAAGCACATGGAGATTAAGGATAAGACTTGGCTACTGAAAAAATACAGGGGCCTGACTCCATCTGAAGCCCTAGAGACTGCTAAACAAAGGCTCACAGCACTGGCTACCAGGCTAAGGAGATACACTAGAGGAGCAGAGGCCAAGAAGATAAATGCCCTGTTCTCCAAAGAACCATCCAAAGTGTACTCCCAACTGCAGTGCAACCACAGAGTATCAGCTGAGCCACCAGCAGCGGAAACTGAACAGTACTGGAAGAACATATGGGAGAAAGAGAAGACACATAACACCAGTGCAAAGTGGCTGCAGGACCTGAAAGCAGACCACAGCAATCTCCCAGAACAGGAACCAGTCACCATGACAGTAGCAGACATCCAACAGCGGGTCAAGAACATGAAAAGCTGGACAGCACCTGGCCCGGACATGATCCACACCTACTGGCTAAAGAAACTAACAGCAGTGCATGAACCCCTAGCAGCACAGATGAACCAGCTGCTAGCAGCAGGCTCCCACCCAGACTGGCTAACACAAGGAAGGACAGTGCTGATCATGAAAGACCCTCACAAAGGAACAGCACCATCCAACTACCGGCCAATAACCTGCCTCCCCACAACATGGAAAGTTCTATCAAGCATCCTAGCTGCCAAGCTACAAGACCATATGGGCCAGTACATGAGCACAGCTCAGAAGGACATTGGGAACAACACCAGAGGCTCAAAACACCAGTTACTCATAGATAGAGCAGTCACCCAAGATTCAAGGTCTAGGCAGACCAATCTGAGCACAGCCTGGATTGACTACAGGAAAGCCTATGACTCAATGCCACACACATGGATCTGTGAATGCCTGGTGCTATACAAAGTCAACAGGACACTAAGGACCTTCCTCAAGAACTCAATGGGACTGTGGAAGAAAACACGAGAAGTGAACTCAAGACAGCTCACACAAGTGGCCATCAAGGGCGGCATATACCAAGGTGATGCACTGTCCCCACTGCTGTTCTGCATAGGCTTAAACCCCCTCAGCCAGATAATCACAAGGTCTGGATATGGGTACAAGTTCAAGAGTGGAATCACCATCAGCCACCTCCTCTACATGGATGACATCAAGCTGTATGCTAAGAGTGAACGAGACATCGACTCACTGATCCACCTGACACGGATCTACAGCGAGGACATTGGGATGTCATTCGGACTGGAGAAGTGTGGCAGGAGGATAGTAAAGAGAGGGAAGGTAGTTAAGACCAATGGAGTGGAATTACCAGTGGGCCACACAGCAGATATAGAGACCAGCTATAAATACCTTGGTGTCCCACAGTCACACGGGAACCATGAGGAGGAGGCAAGGAAGATAGCAACATCCAAGTACCACCAAAGGATAAGACAGGTCCTGAAGAGCCAGCTCAATGGGAAGAACAAGATCCATGCCATCAACATGTATGCCCTGCCAGTCATCAGATACCCTGCTGGTATAGTGAGCTGGCCAAAGGAAGACATGGAAGCTGCCGATGTGAAGACCCGGAAGCTCCTCACAATGTACGGGGTTTCAACCCCAAGTCCGACACCCAGAGACTATACACCAGGCACAAAGAGGGCGGGCGGGGTCTGATGAGTGTCAAAGCCACTGTCCTGGATGAAACCCAGAATATCCAGGAATATTCCAAAGATGAGCTGCTGAGAGAATGCCTCAGGCAGCAGCAGACATGGGAGGAAGTTCAAACGGAGGAAATACTATGGCAAGACAAGCCCCTGCATGGGATGTACCATTGACAGATAGCTGAGGTGGCTGACATTGGGAAATCCTTTCAGTGGCTGGAAAGGGCCGGACTAAAAGACAGCACTGAGGCACTGATCATAGCAGCACAAGAACAGGCACTAAGCACCAGGTCCATAGAAGCAGGGGTCTACCACACTAGACAGGACCCAAGGTGCAGAGGCCTCAGAGACAGTCCAACACATAATGGCAGGGTGTAAGATGCAGGCAGGAACAGCATACACTGAACGGCACAACCAAGTAGCTGGCATTGTGTACAGGAACATCTGCACAGTGTATGGGCTAGACCCCCCCAAGTCCAGATGGGAGATTCCACAGAAGGTCGTGGAGAATAACAGGGCTAAGATCCTGTGGGACTTCCAGATCCAGACGGACAGGCAGGTACTGGCTAATCAACCAGACATCGTGGTAGTAGACAAAGACCAGAAGACAGTGGTAGTGATAGATGTAGCAGTGCCAAGTGACAGCAACATCAGGAAGAAGGAGCATGAGAAGCTGGAGAAGTACCAGGGCCTGAAGGAGGAAATAGAGAGGATGTGGAAAGTCAAGGCCAAAGTGGTCCCAGTGGTGGTAGGAGCACTCGGGGCCGTGACTCCTAAGCTGGGAGAGTGTCTCCAACAGATCCCAGGAACAACATCAGAGCTCTCTGTGCAGAAGAGTGCAGTGCTAGGAACAGCTAAGATACTGTGCAGAACCCTCAAACTCCCAGGCCTCTGGTAGAGGACCCGAGATTGAGGAAGACACATACCACCCATAGGGGTGAGAGGGAATTTTTTTTTTTTTTTATAGGGGACGTGGTGGCGCAGTGGCTTAATGACGCTGAAGTTGCCGGCCAGAAATGGTCGACACTTCAGCAGTTCGAGCCGAGCCCCGTGCAGCAGAGCGAGCTCCTGCTTCCTCCCCAGCTCCTGCCAACCCAGCAGCTTGAAAACTTACGTGAGTAGATAAATGGGTACCCTCACTCCGGTGGGAGGAAAAATGCTGGCGGCGCTTGCATGGGAGACAGGAGCAGTTGGTGGTAACGCAGAAGCTGCGCACGCCCGAAAAAGGCGCGAAGCAACGGAAACCCCACCTCCTGCGATCGCCAGCTGGGCTCTGCTCTAGGAAGGAGGCAATGGCAAACCACTTCTGAAAACACCTTGCCTTGAAAACTGCAGGGACTCGTCCAGGCAGTCACCGCAGAATCGGTAATGATTGAGTGCGGATAATATATATATATATATATAGTTAAACTATCTTAAGCAGCAGGATGACCACTTCCTTTTGTCACTTTTTTTTAATTGAGAGCTAGCTATATTGGGGCTATCCATCAATTTTAATTTTCTAGTGCCTATGATCTCCAAATAAAAATAATGCTGGACTGATTAAATTCCTTTGCATATGCCAGCTTCCCATTTCTATTAATTAAAATATTTTTAAAAAATCAGATGAGAAAGGAAACCTGACGGGACACACAGAATGTAATATCTATTAGTAGGCTTGTTAATACTCTTAAGGATGTTGAGGCGGGTTGATGGGGCTGATGAAGCAGGACCTACCTGTGCAGACAACAGGTTAATTTGTCTTCAGAAGGACTTGCTCTTCTATGTATTTCACAATTTTAGTTTTAATAGTACTTTCTACCAAAAGTACTTACCTGGCAGAGAAGATAATTGACAGGTCATCAATTTTCTGACTTGCTCTCTAATTCCTTTTTTCAAAAAATGCTGTATTGTTGGCTTTCCTCCAAGCTTCTCTGCACTATGCTCTAATCTTTTTGTTACAAGTTCAGAAAATTATGCATTCAAGTTTCTAAAAGAGAATTCTTGGATGAATGCCATACAACCACAGTTGACTTGTGAATTTGTAATATGCCAATTAACTCTAAAACATCATCTTTTTCATCTTTATATGACATATAGAGGGCAAAATATTATTGCAACTACAAATGTTACTGAAAAGTGGGGTAACAAGCTTAAATTCCCAAAATTTAGATCAATGAAAATAACAAGCAATGTTATTTGATTGCATGTCAACTTTTTTTGGTTGTTGTTGCTATCATATATGGCACTTTTACAAAGTACCCTCCTCTCACTCACATGGATAGCCAAAAAAAAAAGGGTGTGTGTGTGTAAAATCAGGAAACTGTTCTCAAATCTCCCACAATTAAGATTTCAAAAAGTAGGTTCCTTCCTCAGAGGCATTTATAAGGAATGACATAAATAATTAACAAGCATACACCTCATATTTTAGAAAAAAGTTTTAGTAAATGGTATAAATTTAATCACAAAGCATACAAAAATATACTAATGTGCTTGCAATATACCTGTTTAATATTTAATGTGTTTACAATATATCTGCTTAATATTTTTTTCTACAAAAATATTTTATCTCTGGCTACAATTATATCATAGAAATACAGTGCTTTCTAAGCAAAACTGTGTATTTTTCATTCACTATTTTAATTCCCAAGATAGCTAGCATGTACCTTCATATTTTCAAAAAAAAAGAATTGCACACAATTATAATTTGTGGAAATAAACACAATTCTTTTGATTGCTATTTGTTAAAATACACATCTGACTCAGAGTGTGGAACTGTTGGAGCTGTTCCCAGATAACCAGTAGTTAGATGAAGTTTTATCTCCATATAAGCTTGGCTCAATGGTTACTTAGTTCATCTGTAGACAAAGGACTGGTGCCTTATTGTGATCCTCTGAAGCAACACCTGTGCTAGCAATGAAATTCAGCTTCAGTTCAAGCCTAAATCAATTTGCCTTGGTAAATCCTCTTTGGAATCAGCTACTGAATATTTAAAGGTCAAATATTCATCAGATATTTGGCATCCAGCATTCAATGCTTATAAATATTTTATATTTAACACCCCGTATTTGATAGTAGTCAATATTTGATGCCGAGCATTTTCTGACATTTCAAAACTAGTGGTAGTAAATAACATATTTTCAGTTTATGTAATTAGATGACAATAATACACTGCTGGTTCTACTGTCTATATCAGCTAACTTAAATCACTCCTAGTTTTAACTTCATTGTAATTTTTCTTAGGGAATGTACATTTGCAATGGAACAAATTCAGTTACCATTGAAGCAGCCTATAAGCCTGAGTAAAATAAATAAAATTAAAATAAGTACATTTCCCAGATCTTTCAAGGATGAATTATGATTTATCTTGCCATTTTAAGAGAGTCTTCAGTAGAGTGAGAATGTCGGTACATTCTCTGCAGTTATTAAATTCTTTCCGTAGAATGATCAATGTACACCATTTTTCAATCTACAGTTTCATCTGGGAGAAAATCTCACTGAATTTACTCTTCAGTAGACATGATTAAAAAGCAGGCAATTGAAGGCTGCATTCCTTCACTCACATAGAAAGAAAGACTTACTGAACTCTATAGGGTTTCTGTTTTCTTTAGAAGACATGTACATGTATGTGTTGAAAAGGTCAAACTAGGTAATCACTTTTACACAGTTTAAATGCTTTTCTCTGGAATAGCACCTGTGAGTCTTCTAATTCAGGTTTAGATAATGGAATGGGAGTTTAGCCTTTCTTCTTGTCTAATTTTCTCTATGAAAATCTTCCATGCCCCAAAGCAGTGGTTTGGCATGGAAAATACTCTGCCATATAGGAGTTTCTCTCTCAGGGTATGCAGCAGTTTTGGAGGAAGGTAGGTAGGTGGGTGGGGAATGGGGATTTTCACTGGAAAAATGCTGCAGTGCATGTAAGCATATTTATACTTACGTTGCATTATATAGCTAAAAAGGCATTGTAAGCTTCTCTGGGAGTAGATTCTAAGTGAGATGGAAGTTATGCGAGATCTCATTCTTGGAATTTTATCTTGCAATTGTTTTTCACTGTTAGAGACATGCAAACCTGCCCAATATTATTTTTGGCATAGCATTTAGCCATTACAGTAAAGCAAATTGAAAAAAAAAAATCCACAATAAAATTAATAGTATTTGAGTACATCATGAGTAGTTTGGATTTGTCTCCTTAATTTAGAAGCAGCAGTTGCATACAAAGAAAAATTATGGGTACATATACATAAATACCCCTTATGTAAACATAAATGTCTACATCTGTAAGAAACTCCATATATTTAAAATGTCATTTGGTGCTAGAGATACCAAATAGTGAATTAATTAAAATTAACACACATGTAATAAGCCATTTGTTTTTAATAACCATGTAATATGCCAGTAGCATTATTTATTTTTATTTATTTATATATCAAATTTGTCACTGCCCATCTTGTTAAAAAGCTGCCTATGTAGAATAAAAGCCTCCTTTCAAACAGAACAATATCAAAGATGATATGGTTTGAATGATCACCTTTAAAAAAAAAAAGAGTATCATTTTGAGATATTCATAAGTTTTATGAACACCCAGATCTTCAGACGGACATGAACTACTACACAATATGTTTTTGCAGAGTATTGATGGGAATTTTAGACTACACTTAATATTCTTATGCTCCCTACTTTAAATGGCTGTGTTATGTTATTTCAGTTGGATGCATGTATGCAATAATTTGGCAAGCCATCCAAAACTTCCTTAACTAGCTTGCTGTGAGAGTCAGGAACAGGGGGGTCAAGAATTTACTCTCATCACCCGAGCAACGAGGTACTGATAAGAGGATGAGACTGAACCCTCCCTAAAGAATGCAAGGGAGGTTGGGAGGGTGACCCTGGAATTTGCTCTCACTCTGAGAAGATTTCTGTAACGGGACTGAAGCCAATAAACCCTGCTGAATTGAATCTGTACTGTCTCCTGGAGTTTCCTGGGCTAATCCTGACACTTGCTAATCAGCATGCACTCACTGATTTCAAGGAGAGTTACTCACAAATACATGTACATAACAGTGATAAAGAATCTCTATTGACAGGGTTATTCCTGTTAATCAGGCTGACTATCCAACATTTGGAAGTAAGTGGAATTCCACTCTTAGCCTTGAAGCCCCACCCTATCTTCTTCATAATTTCCAGCTGGCACAAGTTGGTCTTGCTGGTGCTTCTGAAGGATCACAGGGCATATCAGTTTTCCTTCAAGAGTAGTGCTGAGAGCTCCTTGACAGTTTCCCCATTCATGGAAAGCACAAAGCAATGCCTTTTGTGGCTGGTCTAGCATGCGTGTTCCTTGATGGAGGAAGGTACATGTCATAAACCACAGGAGGAAACCACGCAAAGCAAAATACACAGATGTTTTTATCTTCATGCTGCAAATATTTAGGTGAGAATACTATAAAAAATGAGAAAGCGTGGCCTTCAATTAATACCTGCCTTACCTCAAACTGAAGTGCCAGTTGGAGGCTTGACTTCAAAGACTGATTGCATTTTAGAATTGCGAAGTCAGTGCTATATTTTATTTATATTAGCTGAAGTTAAAATTTTCTGCATTACAAATGAGGCAAAATTATTCCAACTTTTAATAAATAAATATTTCAGAATTACCCAGAAATCTAAGTATGATGTAAAGTGACGGATTTGCAGGTGTTATTCACTTTTGGTATCTTTTGCTATCAATTTTTTATTATTTTTGTTCCTTCAAGTCACTGTTGACTCCTGGAAACTGCCTGGATGAGTCCCTGGAGTTTCCTCGGCAAGATTTTGGAAGTGGCTTGCCATTGCCTCCTTCCTAGGGCCGAGAGAGAGTGACTGTGCCTAAGGCAGGACTAGAACTCACAGTCTTCCAGTTTCTAGCCTGATATCTTAACCACTACACCAAACTACAGAAACAGAAAAGGGAACTTTCTAGAGAAAGATAAAACTACCTGAAGTACATGGCATGGGCAATTTGCAAAATGCACAGTAAGAGCCTGCACATTTTAGCTTAAGGATGTAGTAGAGGCTAGGTAGAGTTGGAATTATTATTCTTAAATTTAAAAATAATGACTTTTAAATTCAGTTGGAAGGAAGAGAAGACAGGAGAAAGATTTCACTGTTATTAGCAAAGATGCAGGTACACAGGTGTCCAGAGTTGGGAAGCATTAAGAAAAGCTGTACATGTATAACACGCTACTAATTTAAGAAGTAACCAGTTCCAAACTGGGCCACACAAGAGATTAATTCTGAGAAGTTAAAGGAGATTAATTTTGGTCTTGGGGATTTTTAAAAGTCAGGGAGAAGAGCTAAGACAGGGACAAAGTCATTTTAGAAACTGCAGGAAAGGATATACAAAAAAAGAAAAAAATGGCTGTTTTATACCCCATGTTGTACAGAAAATATGGTAACTATAAGAAACAAAGGGGAAAGAACAAGAAAATTGGAATAATTTTAGTAAGTGAACGAAAATCTTGGCAGAAAAAAAACAAACCGATGGAAGAATCATTGTGAAACCATTCAACTCTTACAAAAGACAGATTTCAAAGTGAGGAAAAGGAGATGAACTAGATAATTAAATCCACTCAATTCATTTTTAGAATTTTTAAAAGAGAAAGTACAAGTTTATGTGAAACAGTCAGTTGCATTTTCTGTTGACATATAAAGGTATGGTATTTATTTCCTTCATTAAAAACTGCTTTTTTCCCATCCAAGATCAAAGATGTCAAAACACAAATGACACATAATATAATGTTTAATATTTTGCAGAAATAATAAAGCATACACACACACACACACATATATACTCACACTCTGTCTCTCTACATATACATATACATGAAATACGATGGTTAGGGAATGCAATGATACCTTGCAGATGTGTTTTTATGATTTCTTCCTCAGTTACTTCCCAATAACCTTGTTTGCTGATTGTAACTGCAATAAAAACACAAGACATCATCACCCTTCCTCAACTGCTCAGCAATCCTCAGTGCAATCCTAATTTTGATTTGGACCTGAGGATACTATGGTCTGATGACCACAGTCTTTTCGGACTGATACTTTCAAGAAAAGTGTCATTTGGATTGAGACGGGCAGCTATAGAAATGACATGCAAGCAAGCAAGCAAACAAGCAAGCAAGCAAGAAGCAGAGGAAGGGTTTTTTGGGGTCAGTGGGTGTGCTTTCTGGTAATTGCTTCATTTGTGAAACCAGTAAGAACTTACTTACATTTAGGGGATAAATGCAGAGTATGCAGAGGACATCCCATATTGCCATAGTTATTCACCAGAATATATTCCAGGTTAAACACACATGTGATTTTATACCAAACAAACAAACAAACATATATTACAAATAAGCAAAATGTTTATTTTATTTTACAAAATGTATTTAATTCACCCATCTTCCTATACTGTTATCCACTGCCTTAAGACATTTCTTTTCCTTTCTAGGCACCTTCCTTCAGCTCGAAAAATTCCCTTTCAGCACAGGCATTGCTAAGAATTCTGGAATTTGAAATCCCAGAAGAAACTTTCAATTTGGGAAAGATTGCTCCTGTGTTAGAGTTAGACTGGTCCCAGTGCAAATATCTGAATAAGCCACCATTGTTTTGTTTTGTTTTTTTCTGTTGTAAAAACTGGCTATTTATACCTTTCTTTTGATTCTTACTTTTTACCATGCAATCCTGTTCTTAACAAATAAGGGTCATTGAAGAAAATGTAGTTTATTCCAGACTTACTCAGTAACCAGTCCATAAGACATGACAATATTCAGCTTTCCAGACGAACTACAACTCCCAGCATCAATTGGGTGGATTGTGCAATTCCGTAATGTTAGGAGGACCACAGGAAGCTCACTCTACTAAATGAGAACCTTTGTATTTTATGTCTTATAAGGGTTTCTTTTTTATATGTGTTAATCTGAACACATATCTTATAGTATAAGCCTTCAACAGAGGCAATGGAGGGATCCAAAGATTTTTCAATATATTAATTGTGGAGTTTACCTCTTTCCTGGTACTATTTTTTTTTAATTAATGAAACTTGATATATGTAAAAAAGATGACTCTGAGATAAAAGTGAGTGGGATTATCTCACCAAGCTAATTGGTAGAACCAGTGAACTTTTTTTAATTTTATCCACCAACTTTTAAGAAGACAGCATTGCTTCAGCTGTGTTGAATAAAATAATCAGTTAATTTCTGACAAAAATGTCCGTACACCAAAGAAATCAGAAACTCAAAAGCAGTTGGTGTGGGGATAGGGGACTACAACTCAACAAAGCAAACATGTGAGTTGTACTTTCCCTTGACATTCTGGTTTTCTTTACACTGGAGAAAAAACCAAAAGCTAATGTGAAAATTAGCTTCTGCAATACACAGTATAATTCTGAGGTTTGGTCTGGGGTTATTCTCCCACTTTGATCCCTCCTACTTATTGTCCAGGCCACCCATCTGAATATATTCTAGAAACAAATGTGTTACCAGATTTGTTTCTCAAGTTTATTTATTTGTATAAAATGTTTATCTCTAAACATGCACTTCTTGGGGTCACCGACAACTAAACCAGTACAAAATTTAAAATTGCTTAAAAGAGGGGAAAAAACAAAGCTAAACTAACACCCTCTCCCTCTGAGGCTGTCAGCAGAAACAATATTCTCTCCCCCCCCCCCCCTTTTAGGAGTGAATCACTTCCTAAATAAGAAGGTCTTGACCACCTGGTAGAAGACCACCAGAGGATCTGACATCCAGGGCAGAGAATTCCATAGCCCATGTTGCTTGTTATATTTATCCCTTATTTTTTAAAGACTAAAGGAGTATTGTTCTTTCTTTCACTTTGGGTCTATGTGGCAGAGGAAGGGAAGTGCATTAATAGCAAGTTTTCTGTTTGAATATGAAGATCAGACATTGGAAATAAATATTGCTCCTCCCTTGAAATGCTCTCTATTGCTGGTTTTGTGTGCAATGTAAAAATATGAACTTAGTAAAAATGTTAGCAGAAATTACATGAAGCATAATTCCCCAATAGACAATTGTAGCATAAGTTTAGAAAGATCATATTTGTAAAACGAGCACCTTGAAGACTCTGTTTTTATGAATATAAATGTTTTTAAAATATTGACTGACTCCATGGTGGAATTAATATCTGGTTAATTTATTCAGTTCCTTAGGCAGGTAGAGTCCAGAAACCAGAGGCAGAATAGATACATCTTCTGATCTTTTCCTTCCTATGTCCTAAGCACAATTTTTCAGATGATTCAGTCTTATTAAAAATGTTCTCTAATGAAGGCAATTGAAGAAATTCAGGTTAAAAAAGACTCCCCCCACAAAATCACAGACTCATATTTTCTTTTTCTCTCTCTGTATGTCTGTATGCATGGCAAGGAGGCAATAGAAAATAAAACCTCAAGAACAATAATTAAAGATAGTATATACTGTAGCAAAGATATTTAAAACAGACTAAAAAGAAAGGAAGGAAAAGCTGATTTCACTCTAAGGAAAAGAACAAAAATGATTAACTGAGTTATGTAACCTCTAAACTGCAATTTGTCAATTTTCTCATTAGGACTAAAGCAACTTAAGCTAATATAAAGACACATCCAATTGTTTCACTTCCCATTTCCCTTTTAATTTGCTATTCCTTAATTTGTTTACTCAGCATCACCACACCTATACAAAAGCATTTTTTTTCCTCCTAGCTAAATTTACACAAAAGAAAATTAAAACGGCTGCATTTGCCTAATTGCATTCTCATGTACCTATCACATGGGCAGAGACATGAATTTATGATGCAAACTTTGTCACACTGTATAAAGCATAACATCGACAAATAGAAAGCCTCTTTCTGAGCCTAGTTGTGGCACTTAGGGAAATGAGCTAACCTATGGATAAACATGAATTTCAATTGGAGTGATGTTTTTTAGTGGGAAATGGGAAAAGAGAGGGTTACAGCTACCCCCTCCTCAGCTTATAGTACAGAATTCATAACGTGGGAAATCTGTTGAAGTTCTTTATCACCTTTTTAAATTTAGCACTGAATTACAATAATCAAATGTCCTGTGGATTTCTCCCACCATCCTGAATATTGTTTAAGAGGAACTATGTTTTCTCCCCACTTTTAGGAAGACAAGAATAGATAAAATAATAGATTCTCAGAGAAAAAAAATATTCAGCAGACCTATGGAACATAAAGGAAAAAAGGAAAGAAATAAAATGCTTATGATCAGTGGTGGGTCAGTGCATATGGAGGCCTATTAGCCATTACGAGAGGAGGAAAAGGCAACAACTTCTAATTAGCTGTTCTAGAACCAATTGAACCTCAATTAGGTTTTCATCTGAACATGAATAGAAACCTCTAGATCAGGAAAGGCACCTTTTTGGGTCAGTGGGCATTTATGAAATTTTGAAATGTTGTATTTCTGCCTTGTGGGTGTGACCAGCCCCCCCACCCCCCCGCTTTATCAGAAAAATAACCACTGAATTTGTTTGCCCAATAATGTTTGCTTTGGGGTGGGTGTGTCATAGGTACAAATATGTAAAAATAAGGCACTGACCTCCCAAAACTATTTTCCAAGACTGCTGATCCAAATGAGACATACTGCAGGAGACAGAGGCATTTTTAAAATGTATATATAGCTGGCAGTGGGTGGTGTTTTGTTTTACAGCATGTCAGTCTTCCATTTAGGTTTTTTTTTTATTATAAAAAAAAAAATCAGAGCAGGTACACATCAAGTTATCCATCAGCAGTTTGTGTTGCATCACACCTGATTACTTACTCCTGCTCTATACATATAGAAACTTTGTAAATCAGACATTACTACTGCCACTTAGCAAACACCTGCTTAAGATGTGACTGCTGAATCTGAGGTCCAAAACTGAGCAGGCAGGAATAGGGATATTGAGGACGAGACCTCATATTTCTTACACCTTACGCATCATGCTAAGCAGAGGTGCAAAAAATGCAATCCATGAGCCATATGCAGCTGACCAGCATCTTTATAGCCCACAGAATATCCTAGAATGGGGAAAGCTAAAATATGTAACACTTTTTGTATTTAAGGGATTTGAAGGGCCAAACTGGGTACCTTGGGCTTCGCTCCCTGAGTAAACAATAGGAAGAGTTAACAGGAGTTAATGTATTTCAACAGAAGGAAAAGAAACAGGAAAAAAGGAAAGCAGGCAGAGAAGCTAGATCTTTCAAGAGATTGTGTTCTCATTTCCAGAGGACTGAAAACATCATCTCTTGAATAGCTCCTGACTGCAAGGTGTGCATCCTGGGAGTTGCTGGTCACTGCTGTGGATGTATGAGTGATTGCTTCTTGCCAAGTAAGCAACAGCTGCTGCAGAGGTTAGTTAAGGTATGTAATGCAGCCACTTTCTAGGGATCAATTTCACTGAGTGAGCAAATAGAACAAAAAGGACTTTGGCAGCAAAAGTCAAGGGACAATTCAATGTGTGGTCTTTAATAAATTGACTTAACCTGACAGTTTAATATTAGAACAAGAGGAAATTAGGCCTTTCTACCACAGAAGCAAAAATAGATATGGCTCTGATCTGAAATGTTTTTGGTGTGTTTGTTTTTCTGCTGAAAATAAGGTAGCATAGAAAGTACAAACTTTCTCAGAATGTGGGAATACATAAAATAGGTTTTAATGGGAAAATGAGCATGAGGCGGGAGAAAATTCCCCCCCCCCAAAAAAAACTAAACTGAAAATACAGTGCAAATAACTCTGATGAAGAAAAATGAAAGATGACATAAGCTACCAATGCAGCTGCACAAAAAGTTCAGTAAAAATCTGAAAATGAGAAATGGCACAGGTATGCAGTCCAGAATTCTAGAAATGTTGCCAGAATGAATGAAGTTCAGTATGAGCTGAGATTAACAAAGGATGCCAAGAATAACAAAAAGAGATTCTTTTTATCCTTAAAAATAAAAGGAAGAAGAAAACAATAGTTTACTAGATGCTTTGTGAAGATGGCAAAAGGATAACAAGTAACAAAAAAAAGGCAGAAGTATCCAACTATTGTTGCAGTTCAGTCATTTCTAAGAAGTAGATATTTCTGCTTGAACACAACATAGGGAAAAATCTATTGACCCAGAAGGAGATTGAATCTCCAGGTGAAATATATCATAAGGTACTGAGGGAACTTGTTAATAGTTTGATAGAACCTCTATCCAATCATTTTCTCTGAGCAATTCAGGGCAATGCATGAAGTGCTTATAGGATTGAAGGTGGGCAAATGTTGTGTTTAAAAAGGGGGGAAACAGGGCCTGGTGGAGAAAGAGGGTCAATCTGAGATTGATACTTGAGAAGTACATATATTAGTTATATATAGTCATCCTATTCCTTTTTGGGGTAAGCAATGCTACACAGATGCAGAAAAGGAGTAAGAAATAGCATGCCAAAGAAATTAAAAGTACAAGATAAGAAAAAGTAAAGGAGATACAGATAAAACTAGTTTATGCCAACACTATTAATTATATCTCTGTATTTCTTTCCTACCAGCATGTGTCCATCTTATAATCCATTTTCTCATCTTTAGTAAACATTCTGTTAAAGTACACATATTCATCTATTTGCTCTAGATTTTTTGTTTTTGCCATTTTTGTATTACACCTTTAACATCTGGAAAGTTTCTTGAGTAGATCATGAAGTAATCAATTTGTAAACACCTTGAAATCTGTGAGAAGCAGATGTCAGCATTGATTTGTCAAGAATGAGTCCTCAGCATAATCTTAGTTTGTTTTTTTAATTAAATAGATTAGTAAGTTTGTTAAGTATGGGCTGGATAGCATGTTACTAGGTAAATCCACAGTTGGTCTGAAAGCTATATTCAAAGAGTGCTTATCAATACTTATTATTAAATTGCAATGAAGTATCAGCTGAAAGGAATGTGTTCAAACAAAGGCTAGTCAGAAATACTTTAATTTGGATTCTTGCCCTAAGCAACAGGATGGACTCAAAGACCTAAATGACTCTTTCCAACTCTGTGACTTTAATTTTAAAAAACTCAACCTCCCCAAAATTGGCCCATTTGGGGTTCTGATTTTATTCACATCTGGAATGTACATGTTACACAAATCCTATTACAGTGCCTTTGCTTGTGGAAGTTATGCACGCCTGCATTAATCTATGCTTGTTGATTTCTTTTTTTAAAAATTTCTCTGTTTGTATGCCACCCTTTCCTGAAGACTCATGTTGTGATTTGCATGGTTTTCTCTTGGCATTATGTGTGAACCCAGCCTTGTGTCTTATTCAGGAAGCCAGAATTAAAACAAATTATCTGAATGACTTATGCCATGAGAAAGAAATTACTTTGAAGAAAATTTACTTCAGAGGACATAAGACATAATCTGAATTTGGAGAACTTTGTCGCCATCAGATCACTTTTTTGTTATATAAGATACTCTGGATTTCTGCAAGAGCAGAGGACAGATTGGAAAGGTCTCCCCTATTTCTAGAGGGCACTTGGAAAGTTTCCTGACAGTCTGGCAGCAATTCTGTCTCATGCCTTGTTGATCTTTGGAACATTGAGGCAGATGGAGCATTTGATAAAATTGTTCCAGTGAAGCTTTTGCCCAGTCACCAATCTCAGGTGGCTCTGGGTTTACTGAGACATTGAGGGAAATGATTTGACTAAAAGAAACACTTAGAGTGGTAATGATGGAAAACCAGAAGTGGATGTACCTGAATATCAGTAAGAATACCCAGATCCTTTTGGGGAAAGATGGACAAGACACAATGTCTGCAGCCATGCTAGATGAGTTTGTGGGTTTCTTAGCAGATAAGAAACAAGAAAAGTTGTTGAGATAGCAACGGAAGACCAACTACAGAAGATCCTAGAGGATGCAGATTATCTGATCACTTCCAGTCAGGATTCAGGTCCAGTCATAGGGCAGCAATGACATTGTTCACTGTAGTATACAACATTCATCATAATCTATATGTAGGTGTGTGTGTGTCCTGTTAGCTGTCTCAGAAGCTTTTAATACCATTGACCATGATAACCATCTGGACTACCTACAAAGGTTGGGTGTTGGGAGCACCATTCTACAGTGGCTCTGCTCCTACTGAATGGCCAATTCTACTTGGTGGTCATGGGAGAGAGAAAAGAAGTGAATATGTCCATGAGAGGTCCAATGAGGAGACCCACAGGGCTCAGGACTGTCCCCATGCTGTTCAACATCTACATGAAACCATGCTGTTCAATATTTATACCATCACACCAGGCCAAGACAGAGATAATGTGGAAGCACTGAACTGGTGTCTTGATTTGAATAGAGGATCTATGTGGACTAGATCTAGTAAATCTAGTAGAACTATTAAAACAGAGTAGATTATTTGATAACATCAGTCACAGTAGTTATTCTGAATGTAGTTGTTCTGCCACAGAGTAGGTGGTTTGTGACTTGGGAGGCTTCCTTGGCTCTTAGCTCCTGTTCAATCTGCAGGCAGAAGCTGCAGCTAGAAGACTTTCCCCAGTTCTGGCTGGTGTGTCAGCTATGACCCAACCTACACCAAGTTGCCCTGACTACAGCAATCGAATCAACCTTTATTATGGTCATAGATCAGCAGAAGGAGGTAGGGTACAGTATTTTTTAAAAAAAAACACATACATGTGTGCACACACACACAGAGAATTATAAAAAGCTAGAAGGCATAAAAGATATATAAATTAAATACCAATATAGTGCAAAAGGTATAAAAGTTATAAAAAGTTAGAATTGAAAAAGGAGGTGGGGAAGCATTAGATGGGTATAGGGGAGCATAAAAAGTGAGTATATGTGGAAGACTATAGGTATCAAATTACAAAGTGCCCTAATAAGACAAACTAGGTGCACATTGAAACTAATTTCTAATGGTGAGCTCCAAGAACAAGCCAGAGATCATAATATGACAAATTTTGAGCACTGCTGCGCAGAATCTGACAACACATATGTTGTAGCAGGGTTAGTATCTGAAAGCAACAGAGTAGTGTAAAATTGTCCTGTGTGCCTTGGCTATTTATGTAGTAGTGTTACCATGAGACTAGTGTAAATGTCTTTGTGGTGCAAGCACTGAAGAAGCACATGCTCTGTTGTTTCTGTGTGTCCATAATGCCCCAAGTAGGAAATCCTTCTGTGTCAGCCTTCAAGGACAACTGAGAAGAGAACATGATATCATGCCAAAGTAAAAGCCCTTCTGTGTTTAGGGACTTCCAGTTGAGGTATGTACACCATGGAGGAGACAGATTACCTATTGGATTCATTGACAATAAAGTGTGAAGCCCTTGGCTAGGTCCAGTTGGTGCTCTATGTCTTTTACACACTATTTCATGTGTGCTTTTAGTTGTTGATGCCTGTTTCCACATGGATTGAAAGTCATCACTCATGGTTAGTAGAGCAAGGCCAAGGGGAAAGAAAAATAGTCTGAGCCAATAACTGAGTATGGCCACCTACACTCTAGCCTCCAGCCGCAAGGTGGCATTAGAGACACAATTAGGAACTTGAAGCACTGCTCTTAGAAATTTATATTGTACAAGCTCTAGTGGTGTAAAACTTGAGAAGGGGCCCAGCTGGGTACCACAAAGAAGTTCCTAAGTAGTATTAGCATTTATGACTTTGATTTCTAGTCTGGTCTACCTTTAAGGGCTGACAGTATCCCATGCTCCAATCACCACCTGATTGTACTGGCAATGCTATCTTCATGGGATTGTCTTTGGAGATGACTAGGAGATGTAGCTGATACAAAATGTGGTGACTAGGTTGCTGGTTGGACAACCCACCAATATTGAATAACCCCTGTATCAGGATTGCTCCATTAGCTGCTAATAGGTTTATGGGCCTAATTCAAAGCACTGGTTGTTACCTTTAAAGCTCTACATGGTGCAGAACCAGGGTATATCAAGCAATGCCTTTCCAGAATTGAACCAAGTTATCCAATCATCTAGAAAATGCCTATTGAGAACTCCCCGCCCCCCCGCCTTCCTTGGGAGGTTCATGGGTTATGGGCTAGATCTCTGTAATGGGCTGTAAGAATAACCTTGAGAAGCAGGAGGGAGGGTCACAACCAAGGCAACGGACAGATAGAAGAAATTTGAGTTGAAAGTAGAAATGTAATTTGAGAAAATGTCTTAAACTTGACCTTCTTTATGGAGGAGGGGGGAGGCACATTCAGATTTTCAAGATTCTGTTACTATAACCCTATAATAAAAGCAGTATTAGCATTTATAACTTTGGTTTCCAGTCTGGTCTACCTTGAAGGGCTGACAATCACAGACCTTCTCCATGATATTTTCCACTTTGTAGAATCTCTCCTACCAAGGTACATGCTACCTCCACTCTGTTAATATTCTGCAAACAGGTTAAATCTGTATCATTCCAGCAAGCCATGAGGACCCAGGCTGATTTATATGAGGGCACCTGTCTTGGATATTTAATCTATGATTTTATTATTATGTATTGTAAAAAAATGGATTTTGCTGCTGTACACTGTCTAGAGTCCTTTGGGACTGAGAAAGGTATAAACATTGCAAATAAATAAATCAGATTCGAGATTTATTAGAAGTCTTTTCATTAGTATTTTTCAAAAATTTTTCTCCTGATGCTACACAATAAATATGCACTCTTATATCTATTTACCCATCATTAAATCACACACCTTTCAGTTAGGCTTACCTTTAGGAAACGTACTAGGTACTGGATAGCAAGGATATTTTCCTGTGATCATCATCTGTATATATTTTTTTAAAGTATATGGTAAACCATAAATAAATTAATATCCATTTTCCATCCCCGATACAGTCCTCATTATTCAATTTCAGTTCTAACTGCAGGGATGTGCCAAATACATTTTCTCCTACATTACTCCTTAATGTTATCCTTGTTTAATGCAGAATGCTAGACTTTTTTTCCCACAACTGTGAAAAAGATATAATTTTACCTTCAGATATTTCTTTCTCTTGAGAATACATGAAAAGTGAAGAATCCAGATGCTTTTCTCATTTGAGAATGGTGTCATTATGTAAATTGAACAACTGAAGAATTTCAAAAAGGACAGAATTACAAGATTATATATCAAATCAGAGCAAACCTTTGATCTGTAGCCACATTGTGTCGGGTCACAATGTCCTTTTTGTCCTTTTTTTTCTGTTACTGTTATGGATACATCTCCTGGATAAACCTGTCATAAACATATACACATTATAGTAAGAGCCAATTCTATTAAATTTCACAAAAGTTGCTGTTAATATAATTCATTGTCTCACCTTAATTGAAATGTGAGAATAGGTATCTCTGTGTGCCCTTTCCCCTTTGTTTCTTCAGTAGGTCGTAGATTGTTAATTCATTTCACTGAGTCCTAGCAAAAAAGAAAGATAAATGCTCCTAACCAGATTGTTATATTGTGCACTGAAAAAAAATAAGTCTTCTGGCCTCAAAGAAATGTGAAAATGTTAACTGCTGTACAAAGAAGAATGGTTCTTACTTCACCTTTTTTATGGATGCTACTGATTCTTTCTTTAGACTTATGTATCTACAGGTGAAACTCGAAAAATTGTTCATTTATGTCAGTATGGCAACTCAAAACGTGAAACCAATATATGAGATAGACACATTACATGCAAAGCGAGATATGTCAAGCCTTACTTTGGTATAATTGTGATGATTCTGGCATACAGCTTATGAAAACCCCAAATTCACAATCTCAGAAAATTAGAATAGTGTGAAAAGGTTCAATATTCTAGGCTCAAAGTGTCCCCCTCTAATCAGCTAATGAATCCATAACACCTGCAAAGGGGTCCTGAGCCTTTCAATGGTCTCTCAGGCTGGTTCAGTAGGAATCACAAGCATGGGAAAGACTGCTGACCTGACAGTGGTGCAGAAAACCATCACTGACACCCTCCATAAGGAGGGAAAGCCCCAAAAGGTAATTTCAAAAGAAGTGGGATGTTCCCAAAGTGCTGTAGTAAAGCCCATCAATAGAAGGCTATGTGGAAGGGAAAAGTGTGGTAGAAAAAGGTGCACAAGCAGCAGGGATGACCGCAGCCTGGAGAGGATTGTCAGGAAAAGGCCATTCAAAAGTGTTGGGGACTTTCACAAGGAGTGGACTGAGGCTGGAGTTAGTGCATCAAGAGCCACCACACACAGACGGATCCTGGACATGGGCTTCAAATGTCATATTCCTCTTGTCAAGCCGCTCCTGAACAACAAACAACGTCAGAAGCGTCTTACCTGGGCTACAGAAAAAAAGAACTGGTCTGTTGCCCAGTGGTCCAAAGTCCTCTTTTCTGATGAGAGCAACTTTTGCATCTCATTTGGGAACCAACGACCCAGAGTCTGGAGGATGAATGGAGAGGCGCACAATGCACGATGCTTGAAGTCCAGTGTGAAGTTTCCACAGTCTGTGTTGATTTGGGGAGCCATGTCATCTGCCGGTGTTGGTCCACTGTGCTTCATTAAGTCCAGGGTCAACGTAGCCGTCTACCAGGAGATTTTGGAGCACTTCATGCTTCCTTCCACAGACGAGCTTTATGGGGATGCTGACTTCATTTTCCAGCAGGACGTCGCACCTGCCCACACTGCCAAAAGTACCAAAACCTGGTTCAATGACCATGGGATTACTGTGCTTGGTTGGCCAGCAAACTCGCCTGACCTGAACCCCATAGAGAATCTATGGGGCATTGCCAAGAGAAAGATGAGGGACATGAGACCGAACAATGCAGCGGAGCTGAAGGCCGCTATTGAAGCATCCTGGTCTTCCATAACACCTCAGCAGTGCCACAGGCTGATAGCATCCATGCCACGCCGCATTGCGGCAGTCATTGCTGCAAAAGGGGCCCAAACCAAGTACTGAGTACATATGCATGCTTATACTTTGCAGAGGTCCGATATTGTTCTATTTCCAATCCTTGTGTTATTGATGTCATGTAATATTCTAATTTTCTGAGATTGTGAATTTGGGGTTTTCATAAGCTGTACGCCGTAATCATCACAATTATACCAAAGTAAGGCTTGACATATCTCGCTTTGCATGTAATGCGTCTATCTCATATATTGGTTTCACCTTTTGAGTTGCCATACTGACATAAATGAACATTTGCACGATATTCTAATTTTTCGAGTTTCACCTATATAATGTAGTCCTTCAGCACAAGCACTAAAACACTATTTTCTGAGACTATTTTGTGAACTGTGGAGATAATATGAAATTTCCACTTTTAGCTTATTTCCAGAAACTGGACATTTGTTTATTTATATTTTTTCTGTGTTGTCTACAAGTAAGAAAAAATAATGTACTCAAAAAACGCCTATATGTGATAGGAAAAGTAGGTTATACATTTTTGTGAAACAGTTCTGGTTGGAACATGGTGGATCTTTGTTTTTGCTTTTCCCCCCATCCCTTAGTTTAAGGGTATTATAACCTTTGATTGGATGGATGCTGATAGGGGTTATTTTATTGCTGCTATTTAAACATTACTCTGGTAGACCTTTTTGGCTAATGAGTAGGCTAAACATGCCAGCAAGTGAGCAATAGCTCGCAGAGCATTTGAAACTACAGTTGCTAAGAAAACTAAATTACTTGGTGATCAAGAATATTGCTTGATATCTATTTCTACCTAGTTAAATGAACACACCACCACTAGCAGCATTAACTATGAGACTTAAATTTGTGTGTATGCTCTGATCATGTATTCAGAAATATAAGAATTGGGTCAATAAGTGCAGTCAGATAAGCATACTAAAGCAATCTGTACTAAACAAAGCCTTTGTCTTTCCCCATTAAACAAAAATTTAAAAGATATACATTCTTCCTCATTAAAGGAAAGAGGCAAGACCATGCCCACAGCCCCTGCAGTGATAGTGCATTTACTTGTCCCATCTTGGTATCTGTATTTTTAGCATTAATATGAAACAATACTATATAAAACTCCTTTTGTTCTAATTCGAGTATGCATACACCAGAAGCAGTTGTGCATTCATAATAGGTGGGAGTGGGGAACTTACATCAGAAAATCAGTATATTGCAAACAATCGATGGAAGTGAAGAGTAGGATGAATGTCAAGTTTCCTTATGAACTGAGAGAGCTGTTCATCAGATGACATGCACTGGTTATTATTAGTCTCTTCTGGGTATCTGACCAGCTCTTTTGAAATAATACTAGTCAGTCAGAAACTGTTGCAATTCAATATTGAGTGATCTGAACACAACTGAAAAAAAACAATAATCATAACCCATGGAAGGAGACTGTCAGCTCACCTGAGCTGAAATTCTAGAGAGAATACTATATCAGCAGCTCTGCCTACATTTCTGAACTGCAGTTGCAAAGAAAATATGATCATATGTTATCATTATTAGTTAAGAAAGTAGGACAACCTTTATTTCAACTATGTTCCTTATGATTCTAGCCCTAATAGGCAGCCTGATCTGTATCAAAGTATAATTTTACAAACTATATTTTAAAAGATATAAATGTGTACTACGAATCTTCAGTGATGTAGGTGTGGAAGACCAGTAAAATTGCCAACCCTTAGACACTGATAAATCCTGATACCTGAGGGAGGAGAGGTACTCCTACTAAAGCCTGTTCAGCCTCTAAGAAAAGCTAATGGTTTGAGTAGAGGACACAATCAGTTGACATAATCTGATGTGGATAGTCTTAACTGGATTGTGTATCTAGATGTCCAGATACTTTTCATCAGTTGATTATTAAATATATGGAAAGTAATAATTGAACTGAATCAATTGAATGCTAATTTATCACCCTCAGCCTGAAAACATTGGACACTTCTTGGATAAGTACTATTCCCCACAAGAAGTTGCCTCTGAAAATTGTGAAGAAAATAGGTACCATGGGATGGATGGATGATGATAGATAGATAGATAGATAGATAGATAGATAGATAGATAGATAGATGGATGATACTGAGAGAGACAGAGAGGGAGAGAGAGCAGGAAACCTCCAGCAGGCCTTCAGAAAGCTTCACAGACACACCTATTCTGCTAATGGTATTTATGCTGGCCGCCATTTTGGATTGTTGTATTCAAACCCTCTCCTTTTTTCAAGAACTCTGAGATATGATCCCTTAACTCTCCAACCAAGAGCTGACACAGCTAATCCTAACCTTGTGGGAATTCTGAAACCAAGTGTTCCTAAAGTTAAAAAGCCTGCTAGACTTCATTCCTATCCCAAATTGCAACCCCTCTCCCCCTAAAAATATATTGCTGGTCTTAAAAGCAATCCAGACTTCATCACTTGACTTCCACCTCCAATTAAAACAGTTCTTTAAGATCCTTTCTGCTGTTCTTCAGTAGGACAAGTTGGGAATTGCTGGTACTTTACTGTAATCCAAGCTTCATGATAGCACACTTATGAGCTATTTAATCTCATTGTAATATAGTTATGGATTCACTCTGGCTGCAAGTCCTGGATAATTTTAACCTTTATCTGGGATGAGATGAAAATCAGGAGTTCATGGCTGTGTTAATAATCATGGCTTGTCCTAGGTCATATGATCTAATGGTGGGGGCAGTTCCATCAATCTCTTGTCATGACATGACTATAGCTATGGTGTTAATAACAATTATCAAGCTCCATCTTTGGATGGCATGCTCCAAGCACTTGATGGATTCAGAATTTTTTCTGAGAACACTTGGGGACCTTCCCAGTGACCTGGAGAGTAGTTCTGTTGAGCCTCTCTTTGGCTGTGAAATATGAGGCAAGCAGGGTATTAGATAAATTTGCTCCTGAGCAACTTCTTCACACCTCCTAATCCTGGACAGATTCTTAGATTTTTGAGGATTTCTGGGAGATGAAGCCATAAAGAGATAGTTGTAATCATGCTGATGGAAGATGAGAAACAAGTATGACTGAATACAGGTAAGAATTCAATTTCAAGCCTACTCTGTGCCAATAAGGGCAGCAAAGTGAACCTGCTTATTTATTTATTATTTATTAATCAAATTTATATGGCTGCCCCCCTCACAAAAAGTGACTCTGCACAGCACACAACAGTCCAATAAAACAATAAATATATAAACAATTGTTACATAAAACCCTTATATAATAATTATTAAAACCATTAAAAACTATAAAAATAGATCTTATCAACTTATCAGCTCTCACAACATATGCAAATGTCAGACAGCTTCACCCTTTAAGGTGATTTGCTCCTTTCTTGGGAGAGATAGACAGTATAAAAGATGAAGTCAAGATGATCATTTCACGGATTAAATCTCTTGTATCCAGTTGGAAGCTGGATGGGCAGGTCGATGGAAGACAGATGCTGTGATATTTCCTGGCAGTTTTTTGAACTTGCAGAACCTGAGGAAATTAACAGGTTTCTCTCTGATCTGAGCACTGCCACTTGCATGCTCGATCCCTTCCCAGTTAGTCAAAGCAGCCAGACATGGGGCAGGGAAATGGACCCCGGCAATTATCAATGCCTATTTGTGGGGAGGAAAAATTGCCAGTGCAATTCAAGATGGCAAGAATTAATTTGAAAATGCTACAAGATACACAAAACAGGGGGGGTTTTGGCCTGCCGGACTGGGAATTATATTATCAAGCAGCAGGGCTAGTTTGGATAAAAGAATGGGTAGAACTGAGAAACGTAAGATTATTAACATTGGAAGGGCACGACTTACTGACTGGTTGGCATACATTTTTGTGGTACGAAGGAGTTATTTTAAGACGCATTATATAAGGAATGCTTTATTAACAACTTGGGAGAAAATTAAAAAACAACAATATGGGAAAATCCCAGTATGGGTCTCAACAATAGAAGCACTCACACATCCAAATCTCATAGAAATGGAGAATGTGATTAGATATAAAGATATCTTAAATGATAAGGGGGAGCTAAAAAAAAAACATGAGTTGGTGGAGCAGGAAATAGATATGACTTTGGTACGTACAATGGCAAATACAATCAAGATATGAGAAGGATGTTAAACAATATGGAATTTATGGGAAACCGACAGAATTGGATGAGATATTGATAGGGAAAGATGAGAAAATGATTAAAAAATTATATGATTATTTATTAACATTTAAGATGGCGGAAGAACAAGTTAAAGGAACAATGATTGCTTGGGTAAAGAATTTTGGATATACAATAGATCTGGAAAAATGGGAGAATTTATGGGAAAAAAACTATACCTTGACAATGTCAACAGCTTACAAGGAGAATCTCTATAAAATGTTCTATAGATGGCATCTTCCCCCTTCAAGACTAGCGAAGATGTTTAAGAATAAATCCACTAAATGTTGGAAGTGCCATCAAAAACCAGGATCCTACTATCATATGTGGTGGACCTGCCCAGAAGTTAAAAAATACTGGAAGAAAATACGTGAATGGTTAGAAAGAATGACACTTCAATATATAGAAATGAAGTCAGAGATATTCTTATTAGGAATGATATCAGAAAACTATAATAAAGAAGATATATATTTGATTATTCATGTTTTGACTGCAGCTAGAATTGTATTTGCCCAGAATTGGAAAAGTGAAAAGATACCGAATGATGAAGATATAATAAGGGAGATATTAGATTGTGCAGAAATGAATAGGTTGACACTGGAGATTAGAGATAAGGAAGATACTGAATACTATAAAATATGGCAGGTTTTTTATACCTGGTTAGAGAGTAAATATGAAAAAGAGTAACAGAAAAAGTTAAGAAGTTCAATTAGATAATATGCGAAGTTTTATTTTCATTGATGATACATACATACTTGGATATATTAGAAATATGACAACATGATTATGCACATTTGTATCTGTAACCCGATTTGACTTGTTGTTCAAAGTTTGGTAAGATTGTTTTTTAAGAACAAAAAAGCTCTAATAAATAATATATATATATATATATAAAGATGCCTTTTACTACTTACAAGCCCTTCTGTGTCTCAGGATCTGGATATCTGTGACACTGCCTATCCCAAGCAGTGTCTGCCCACTCAGTCTGAGCAAATAGAGAATGGCCACTGAAGTATGATTGGAGAGTGGGAGTGGGGGCAGGGGTTGAAAGCTGGCATTCTCTGTGGGAGCACCACTCCTCTGGAAGTTTTTTGCCCTCCAAGGTGAGGGTAACTCCCAGTCTCATGGCCTTCTGGAAGCTTGCAAAAATTTCTGGAACGCTTTGGGGATCTAACTAGTAGGGAGTTATCAGCACCAGGTGTGTAACTGTGATTGTAATACTATATAATTTCAAGTTATTCAAGTTATTGTATTCCTATGTAGTCATAGTTTAGCAATGGCTAATCAATGTTGCTCCTGTGCAATGCCTAGAGACTTTTAAAATGAAGCAGTTCAAACATTTTATAAATAAAACCCAGAAAAAGAAAGTAAACTGACTTTCTAAAAGGAAAAGGGGGGGGGGGGCAGCCCTTGCATATATACAGTAGATAGTTGCCAATCACAGAAGCTATCTGTTTCTAAACTACCTGTAAAAAGTCTCTCTCTCTCTTTCTGTCTCTCATTTATACTCTTATCAGCACACTGAAAAACAGTCAGAAACAATCCAGATCTGTCTGGAGTAACAAAAAATTAATGTCATCTTTCAAGTTATCAAAATAGTGTTTCCCTCTGAGATAGAGGTAGAGATAGAGATGACAGGGACAGAGACAGCTGTAATGGTAAGACTAGAGATGAAACAAAGATAGCAAACCTTTGAATAAAACTTCAGATAAATGGGATAAAAATGTGCCATAAATTAGGAGTGATTATCCCAATTCATGGTACTCAAAAAGTTAATTCTGTTCTTGAAGAGAGAGTTTCCTGATGATTGATCCTATGTTATCATATCTAATCAGGAAAGCAAGAATTCTTTGCATCCTTTATGACTTTACATTAGATATATTTTAGCATTCTGTTTCACTTTTTCCACTCCAATAAGAATGAGATGTCCCGTTTACAAGAATCACTACTTCTTCATTTAGTCAGTTTGAAAATGTTGACTTTTTAGAATTATTTTTCATTTTAATAACAAATAGAATGATTTCTGCAACTTTCACAAAGTCCCTGCTCATGTAGTTCTATACGAAGCAGTAAGTGCTTTATTCATTTCTTTATTGGGAGGGGTGTTAAAAGCGAGATCATGGTTCCAGTAATCCCCCCCCCCCACTCCTGCAATCCAGATACAACTTTTGGAACAAAAAAAAAGGGGGGGGGGATTAACTATCTGAGGGCTACCATATCTGGGCTGCAAAATTTGCTTGTTTATTAAATTTATGTGTTCCACAAAGAGATCCTTAGCAGTGTACAAAGCATCTATAAAACACTATAATAAAACATCCACAGGACCAAAAAAAGAAAGATAAAAATGGTACAATTACAAAAGCAATAAACCATTCTGTTTTCAATGATTTATGGAAAACCAAAAATGTGGAAGCCAGCTGAATCCAGGAGAGGAATCTATTCCAGAGTGCAGACACAGAAACAGCAAAAGAGTGCCTGTGTGTCTCTAGCTTCCTCACCTTGTAGAAATGGGGGACTACTTCCAGGTTCTCCCAGGCATACAGGTGAAACTTGAAAAATTAGAATATCGTGCAAATGTTCATTTATGTCAGTATGGCAACTCAAAACGTGAAACCAATATATGAGATAGACGCATTACATGCAAAGCGAGATATGTCAAGCCTTACTTTGGTATATTTGTGATGATTCTGGCGTACAGCTTATGAAAACCCCAAATTCACAATCTCAGAAAATTAGAATAGTGTGAAAAGGTTCAATATTCTAGGCTCAAAGTGTCCCACTCTAATCAGCTAATGAATCCATAACATCTGCAAAGGGTTCCTGAGCCTTTCAATGGTCTCTCAGGCTGGTTCAGTAGGAATCACAAGCATGGGAAAGACTGCTGACCTGACAGTTGTGCAGAAAACCATCATTGACACCCTCCATAAGGAGGGAAAGCCCCAAAAGGTAATTGCAAAAGAAGTGGGATGTTCCCAAAGTGCTGTATCAAAGCACATCAATAGAAGGTTATGTGGAAGGGAAAAGTGTGGTAGAAAAAGGTGCACAAACAGCAGGGATGACCGCAGCCTGGAGAGGATTGTCAGGAAAAGGCCATTCAAAAGTGTTGGGGACTTTCACAAGGAGTGGACTGAGGCTGGAGTTAGTGCATCAAGAGCCACCACACACAGACGGATCCTGGACATGGGCTTCAAATGTCGTATTCCTCTTGTCAAGCCGCTCCTGAACAACAAACAAGGTCAGAAGCATCTTACCTGGGCTACAGAAAAAAAGAACTGGTCTGTTGCCCAGTGGTCCAAAGTCCTCTTTTCTGATGAGAGCAACTTTTGCATCTCATTTGGGAACCAAGGACCCAGAGTCTGGAGGAAGAATGGAGAGGCGCACAATGCACGATGCTTGAAGTCCAGTGTGAAGTTTCCACAGTCTGTGTTGATTTGGGGAGCCATGTCATCTGCCGGTGTTGGTCCACTGTGCTTCATTAAGTCCAGGGTCAACGTAGCCGTCTACCAGGAGATTTTGGAGCACTTCATGCTTCCTTCCACAGACGAGCTTTATGGGGATGCTGACTTCATTTTCCAGCAGGACGTCGCACCTGCCCACACTGCCAAAAGTACCAAAACCTGGTTCAATGACCATGGGATTACTGTGCTTGGTTGGCCAGCAAACTCGCCTGACCTGAACCCCATAGAGAATCTATGGGGCATTGCCAAGAGAAAGATGAGGGACATGAGACCGAACAATGCAGCGGAGCTGAAGGCCGCTATTGAAGCATCCTGGTCTTCCATAACACCTCAGCAGTGCCACAGGCTGATAGCATCCATGCCACGCCGCATTGCGGCAGTCATTGCTGCAAAAGGGGCCCAAACCAAGTAGAGTACATATGCATGCTTATACTTTGCAGAGGTCCGATATTGTTCTATTTCCAATCCTTGTGTTATTGATGTCATGTAATATTCTAATTTTCTGAGATTGTGAATTTGGGGTTTTCATAAGCTGTACGCCGTAATCATCACAATTATACCAAAGTAAGGCTTGACATATCAAGTCCACACATCTTCAAGCTGCCAATGAGAAACACTGGCCTAAACTATCCAGTTATACAATATACTTTAGATTCAAGCTGCTAATAAAATAGAGATGCTGTTTTAATTATAATGTGAAGCTGATCAACTATTCAATCACCCTTTTTTGGAAGTACTGGTTTTTTTTAATATTTTGTATTCATTAGAAGCATATTCTGCTTTTCATCCAGGAGTGCAAGGTTACTTGCATTATTGCTCCCTCTCTCAATTGCTCTGAGAAATAGTAACAAGGCATCTCATGATCTCTTATGTTCTTAAACCAGTATCTCCCTGGTTATAATCCAATGCCCTTAGAAGGAACTGCCCCGGTTCAGACACCATGACTCAGCAGCAACACTTAGAGTATTACAGCAGCACTTTTGCCCAAAGTAGATTTACACTGTTTTGTCATAGCTTTAGAGGTACTTTGTAGCATGATCCAACTTTGAAGGGGAAACAAATGCCCCGAATTCTGTTTGGCACATCATGCATACTAAGAGCAGCTTTTCCAAAGAATTTGGTCACTGGTAATAAATGCAACACTATCAGCTTTCACGGCCATCTTGGCATTGTCTGTGCACACTCTCTCATTCTTACTGAATGTATGATTACCAGTTCCATTCCAGTTTAATCGCCTTTCTTTTTTCTGATAAATCTGCTATTCTCACAGAGAAAACGCCTTTTTCAGGGGAAAATATGAAGAGTGTATTAGACTATTGAAAGGAATAATTCGCTTAGAAAATCTTTCATGTCTTGGCTGAAGATGTGTGCCTGAAGTCAGTAAAAGGGTGGACCCATCTGTTGGCTATTCAACAGCTTCATTTCAGTGCAAAATGAGCTACTACACAATCAGCTCTTAAAATGAAACAAGTTCTTTTCTTCATAAGCCTTACCAGAGAATCAAAAGGAGTGAAGAATGCAAGCTGATCTCTTGCTTTTGCAGATGGTTTAATGTAGACTGCCCTCAATCTTTTGGGGCCAATGGACATTTTGGGAATTTTGGTTGTCATGGTAAGTCATGTAAGTGATACAACAATGTATCAGAAGATGGGAAAGCACTGAGTTGCAGCTCCCTTCCCCTGTGTTTGAGAATGTCTCTAATGCCTATATCAGGTCTAGATGAATTGTTGAAAATGCAGATTAAGTTGTTTTGCTTTGTATATTCTAGCTTCTCAAATATTTTAACCCAAAGCATCTAAAATAAATAAAATTAGCTAGCACTGGGGGTTTAATGGGTGCCTAGACACATACTGGTGTATGAACTGTCACTCCTGAGGGACGTGTTGGGTTCCAATGATAGAGGATTAAGACATACAAAGGGCCTGGCTTGTTTTGCGTTTTTTTTAAGGTAGTGCAATTTCAAAACACTCACTGGTAAATTCTGAATAACAGTGATAGAATTGTAATGAAATAGCCTTTTCATTAGACAATGCCATATGTGCTTACTCAGAAATAATATAGGACTTTAAGTTTATTTTACCTGATTCAATTAACTGTAAGAATAATTTATTGAAGCTGCCTATATTGCTAAAACAATCGTGCTAAAGGTGTAATGGTATTTTTAAGATAATGGATATTCATGTAACTATAGGCAAAAGCATCCCCCTTTTTACATGGACTTGTTACCTGCAATCTTTAAAAGTGCTTACAGAAAAATGACGTTAAAAAAAAACATAAGTTGAAGAAATTGGTCATAGAATCAAAATGTATGAATAATTAATTTAATAAGCAATGTAACCTTATTGAAAGCACTGTGTAAAATATACACTTGTGGTTTTCCATATAACAGGATAATAGCTTGACCTATTATTGATCTATTTTGGTCTGATATTCTTACATTTGGTAACATGACATTATAAAGATTAATGCAGTGTAAAGTTGTAAATATGGAACTTATCATGATGTGAAGAATTATGAATTTAGCAAGCATGGGAGCTAATGTTGGAAAGAGTTACCCCAAATGTACAGATATGTTTGCTTTCTCTTTATGAGCTAATTCTTTCTAAACATAATAGAAAAACTGAGAAATAATATTTTGGGTGACCAAGATTTTTTAATTTATTTAAAATTTAGATCGAATCATTTGTAATATGTAAAATTTAAATCGAATCGTTTGTAATACATATGACATATTACATATGTAATATTTTTAATATTTCCTTTTTCTTATGATTTTTGCTTTTATGTTTTTAATTTTTAATTTTAATTTTATTAATTTAATTTATACCCTGATTTTCTATTCAAGCCAGGACTCCGGCTAACCAAATTCACAAAACAAAAAGCAAGTTAAAAAATCAGTGAAAGTCAATCACACAGGTTTATCATATTAAAAATGAATGAGAAAGCAATCAGAATAACATATTTAATGTAATAAGGAATGGTATGTGCTTAGAAACCATTTTACAAGCATCTGTTTGCTCAAATAACATATTAGTGTGTTTTTTTAAAGAGACAAATAAAACTTTTGTGGGTGGTGGTAGTCTTAACTGAAGGAACAATGGAGTCAAAGGTAGATCTGCCTACTCTCATTCTGTCAACTACTACCAATGTTCAATTTCTCCTATTCCCACAATATTTTTAGCACTGAAGGATTTTTTTTCCTTCATCCCTGAGAGAATCCTCTTCATATGTGTGCAATTTGTTTCACAGAGCACGCACCACTGGATTTCAATTTTGACTCCCCTCACAAATTGTCAACAAAGATACATTCTATGATGCTGTCAAAGCATCATTTTCTAACAAATTGGCACACAAGAAGACCAAGAAATGTCCTGTCTCCAGCTCCTTGTGTTGTCTAAAGGAGAAGGAATTGTTCTATTCCAACAATATAATTCTTACTCCACGGTCCCTGGCCCTCCAACATAGGGACATTTCTAGGTAGAAAAGTATTTTATCAGGTTGAGAGACAGAAAAGAAACACTATTTTTCTGTAAGGGTGCAGTAATGGCTTGTCCATCCTGTTCTTGTCTACAGGTAAATATATCCCTTCATTATTCAGAAATAATTTGTAGTTTAGGTCTACATTACTATATTATGTACAGTAGCTGGTAATTGTTGTTTAAATACCTCTCAATAAAAATTTCAAGGATTATGAAATAGTTAACAGATACAAGAGGTATTCAAAAGTAAAGTCTCCTCCCTTCAGTCAGATCAGAATGTCTATTTCAGCACATCTCTATTGGCACAATACAGAAGTAGTTTGCCATAGCAGGAAGTTTTCCAACTTTGCAGTCTCACAACTCTGGAATCCTGGCAATCAGTCAAACAAGTGATAATCAGGTTCAGTGCTGCTTAGCTTTTTTTCAAGATCAACAAGGTCAGTTAGGTGCTGCCACTTAAGTGTATGCAAAATTACAGGAACGGGGGGAAAAAATTCAAGGTACTGTTTATTTTTCGTTTACCGGATATTATTGCATAACAATAATAAAATACCAGAGAACAAGGAATATAATACTCTTGAATGTAAAAGGAAACATAGCTTGATTTCTAGTACTGCAACTTGAATGGTTATATCATCAAATTATCAAAGAAATTCTGAGTTTAACATTGAAATAAGCATTAACAAGAAGGGTAGAATTCATATATTAAACTAGGACATCATGGTTGTCTGGTTTTGCATTACTATGTTGTGATAACTCAGACAAAGTATGGGTCATTCAGTAAACTATAGTTAGATAAAAACAAGCTTAACATAATGTGGAGTCCTTGGGGTTCTCTGAGCTTGGTTGTTTTCTTGCAAACGTTTCATTACCCGGCTAGGTAACATCTTCAGTGCACATAGCCAGGTAACGAAACGTTTGCAAGAAAACAACCAAGCTCAGAGAACCCCAAGGACTCCACAGTTCAACCCCGAGCTACACATATTCTCTTCTATTGGTGGCATGACGTGTGAATCTATTCTATCTCACTAATGTATAGAAATATAGAAAAGGTTATAACTCATATAGGTAAACTGTAGATGAAATGATAAACCTCTGACTAGACCAGCCTTTTCCAGCCTGATGCCCTTCAGAAATTACAAGGGAATTATGGTAACTTAGAAGTATTTTTCTGGTAATTATTAGAGGTGTAGTCCAATACATCTGAAAGACATTAAGTTAGAAAGGCTAGTTTAGACTGAACAGACTGTAGATAGAAGCCTACATGAAAGGATGTTTCCCCTGGATTGGGAATGTTCTCCATAAAATTCACAGCTCAGATGGAAAGCTAACTGAACTGATTATTATACTGCTAAACCTGAGTATTTTTTTTTCATATGCAAGATCATTCAGAAGGAGCTTAATGAGACTCACTATTCATTTGCTTCTAGGAATCAGGTTTGCTATTCAAGTCCCAAGTTTTAAATGAAATTTAATCTCAGCAATAAATAAATGCTCTGTCTCTATAATACATCTGTTAATATCCTTTCAAAAATAACTGGATTTCAGTATGTTGCACTATAATGCAAATTTCTTCAGAGCTCATGCTAACTAGGTAGACCAGATAAACATTTTATATTAGAAAGACCTTCTGCTAGTGTCTGTGTACCAATATGTTAGTCGTCAAACATAGTTTCACTGAAATAATTATACTTTTTAAAAAGAATTTGTTTAGGTTGCATTTGGATATCTTATTTAATTTTATATTTTTATACAATACTCAAACCAAAACATTGTTGTAGTCTGAAATGTGCAATTTTGAATTTTGTAAAACTGTTCACTAATTTTTAAAAAGGTACATTAGGAAAAAGTCTGTATAAAATTACATTAAAATTATTCTAAAGAATGAAGAAAATTTCAAAAATATTCATATGAAAAATTTCACGAACTATGTATATCGGCTAAAAATGAAACACTAGTTAATCAGTGTGCTGTTTTAGAAAATACCTCTTTTCTATTTTTATTTTAGGATTATGACTTCCATAATACACATGCACTTTTCCAGGAATAAGTTACATTGAACTTAATGGAAATAGCATCTGAGTAGACATGAATATGATTATATTGTAAATTCTTCACACTATATTTTTTAGGTGCAAAGTTTCAATGGGCGTGCATTTGAGATGCTTGCATCATATAGGTAATTAATCAATGGACTGTGAATAGTTACAGCTCCTTATTAGCACATGTTTAATCTGTGTTTTAATCTGTGCAATATATAAAATAGATCCTAATGATTCATTTGAGCTAAGTCTCTGTTTATCTTTAATCATAATGAAGCTATGATGGATACAGATTTTTTACGATATATGCAGAAGTTCAGCCATGATTAGAAGGGCTTGTGGGAGTAGGTCATCTGATACCCAAACTATTTCAGTTCAACTTTGTCGACTTGGCTCTCTATTAAATCTTCACTTCACTAAATATTAATCACTCCATCTCTATAAATATGATTGTGTGACAAAAGCTAAAATTTTCAGAGGATAATATTCTTTTGAACTGCATACCTATTACATGGAAATTGACAACTGGACAACGTAAACGGATTTGCCATGCTCTTACTATGGCCAAAAAACTGCTATGGCAGGATTGGAAAGATAAATATATGGCCCTTTTCACTCAATGGATTGAAGACCTGATTGCACTTGCCACCTCTGAGCAGATTGCCTATAGACGGAGACTTTGTATGGGCAAGTATAATGAAATATGGGGCTCATTTATATAAAATACAGTAAGTAAAAAAAGAAAAGAAAAGAAAAAGGAAACTGGTGGTCATATAAATGTATTAGCAATATATACATACTTGAATAATATTTGCATTAGATAAGTATAAATAGAATTGTAATTGTTTACTGTTTTAATGACATAACATTTTTTTTCTTTGTTGAATTATTCACTTATTAATATTCACTTTCTATGTGTTTTTTTCCCTTTCTTCTCAATAATAAAAAAATATTAATCACGTCATTAAATATAATTTATTTTATTGGCAGTCACATGACTCAAATTGTGTTCTTTCAATTTAATATAGGTCAGTGAGCTTCTGTTAAGGTCTATGATGTTTATTCATACTTATTTGAAATACTGTGTGCTTTACTGTGTACAATTACTATTGGGACATAATATACAGCTTGTTAGGTCTCTGATTTATTAAGCATCATGTTTAATTCTATCTTTGTTAATTTTATTCCCTCTTGAAGTATGTGGTTCCTGCTTCTCTCTTGACAACCTGACAGTTTGGATAACATTTTACAGAAGCTGGAAATATAACTAGCTTACACAAGGGATAACATTTATTTGGAGCGTGTTTGCAAGGCATAATTAAAGTTCTACTATTTAAGTTTTCAGGCATAATGTTTATCATATATGAATTCTTAACTATTTTGCAAGATCTCAGTGTTAGAGTTAAGCCCCAAATGTGGTGGATAGTAGGAAGAGATACAGATGTTGATCATCCCAGGTGAATTTGGGAATCTCTAAAAATTGCAAACTATATTTTCAGCACAATCCAATCCACCTCATTCAGAAATGTCCAGCTGAATTCAATGGGAGTGATTCTCATATATGTTGGATATGTGATCAAAGATCACTGTCAGTGCTCACCAGTGCAGCTGTAAAATTTTAAGGATATATACATGAACAATGGGAAATTATGGATAGATTGATATTAGATATTCACAATATTTGTCTGGGATTAATGATAGTTACATAAGGATTTCAAAAATGTTTTGGACAAACACTAATGCATATTACATTTGCTTTAAATATTTAGATAATATAAATTAATATTAAAATATTTCATTTTAAACTGCATGGCGTACTGTGAATTTTTTCCCATACTTTTTCCCATGCAAAATTAAAAAGGGTCAAACATCTGTTTATATGTCTTGAAAGCTTTTTTTTTTTTTTTTTTTAGGAAAAAGTGCCCATCTTATACAATTATTAAAGAATATGAAAGTTCTAACTATAATTCGTTCTTAACTGTTGCAATTTTACAGGGAGACTAATTTATTTCATTTTAATTGGAAATGTGTAAATGTTTATATATGACAGAGTTTGAGAAGTTTGAATAAGGAATTAGTAGCTTACTGAAAAGGCATTAATTAAAATCAATTAAAACTGTTTAAAGAATTACACAAATGCCTTTTCAGTAAGCTACTAATTCTTATTCAAACTTCTCAAACCCTTTCAAGAAAACTGCCAACCCATTTATACATTTGGCATGGGAAATTCTCATTTTTTGTGTGTGATAGAACTTCTGTTTTCAATTCCAGAAACACTATTCAAAATTAAGTACAGTTGCTACTATCCTGTATATACATGAAAGAAATTGTACATTCATTCTTGGCAAGGTTCTTTTTACTGCAGATAACCTAACCATGGCACTTGAGTCATAGCTGTTTAGGATTTTTGATAAACTTAAATAGGCCTTTCAATCTAGCTTTCAATCTGCTGTTTCAGGCAGCAGGCTACTTTTCAAAATTATATTTAATTATGAGCAAAATTTGGGATTTTAAATAAGACAGATATTTTCTGGACTCTAATATAGGAAAGTTGTTGCAAAATTTGGTAGGAAATCATAAACCACATACAAGATTTTGAAACCTGCTTCTGACATTATACAGAGACATATAAGAAATAGAATAAAATATTTAGATAATTATGTATGACAGTGTCACTTTTCCATAACTTCAGCTCATATACGTATGTGATTATCCCTCAACAAGTAGTAGTAGCTGGATGACCTGTCAACCTGGAAAGTTAATGGTATTGGGCCTAGTTAATATTTGGACAGAAGATTACTGAGGACACCAGGTCTGTATGCCTTACTGAAAAGTCAAAAAAACATCTTGAAGAAAGCTATGGCAAACCATTTCTATTCTATTGCTAAGAAAACTGTATGAGTTTATCTATTAAATCATAAGGAGCTGAGCTCAACTTGAAGAAGACTTTACATGTGTGATTGCTTGGTATGATCATAACATATATAGATGAAACACATAAATGAATAATAATGCAACAATCTGAATGAGGGTGGTCTTGATACAGATGATAGAATTCTCATGCTATGCAGTTATAGTTAGCACCATCTAGTTGGTTTTTAGCATTGACTAAAGATCTGCTTGCTTGCCCAAGTTTAGATCAATCTATTTGCTGAACTGCTAATGGCTGCATCATATAATATGTTACAATCATTACTGTCATGGTCTGAGTGAACATTCTGCAATGTTCTGTTGCAGGTTCTACTACTTGATTGTTTGGTTCTATTACTCTTGCATTTGAATCAGCCCTGGAACTAGTTTTTCTTGTCAGATAGAATTATGACATTTATAGATAGTTTGCTTTGTTTTCCCCAGACTTTCACAGGCAAAGGAGGATTTGAGTCCTGGGGGGAGCAAAAAGCAACAACTTTTCCACCTCTAATTCTTCCTCAAGGCAAAGAAAGCATTAGGTTACAGAATGGGCAATGTGAATGTTGATTCAAAAATTATTTCATTATGAACTCCAGAAATTAAATGACTGACATTTTTCTCATAAGAAATCAGGATAAGAATACAGTGGATAATATATAGAAAGCAGTGTTGTGCTGGGCTGCAGAAATCATTTGGAAAACATATCTTGAAGCATATAGGAATACAAATGTAAGACCTTTTAAAGCAGCTGGGTTTTTTCCGGTTTCTTTTCTAAATCCAGTGAAACCTCCTTTTCTAAGTCATTCACTTAGTTGTAGATCCACTTTCAATACCATCCCTATCTTGTCAGATAAAATTTGTTCTACTTCTGTCATTTTGTCAATAAAATCTTTTGGACATAGTCTATCCATAGAAGCAGACTCCATTACAGACAACATTGATATTGTGGCTTCTATTTTCTGATTCCCTATTTCAAAACTCTTCTTAAATATTTTCATTGTTATAACATTTTGCAACATTTTACAGTCCTATAAATATTTCCTCTACCTAAAAACTTTAGTTACCTCTGCTGTCCAGTTTTTGAAATCATGAAATTGCTTATCTTTATTTTGTCTTGTAAAAACCAAAACAGAAGCTATTTTTTAATTGATTCTTATAATTAAAATTTTGATCCATTCAGGATTGAAGGCAGACTCACCTAGCATTTGAAACATGTCATTCTAAAGGTCTCTAATGAAGAGAAATCAAATCCTATGACAATATTTGAATGAACTAAATATTAAGACTGTTAGAAGTAAAAGAAAGGAATATAAAGTGGGTTTATCTGATCAAGGTTAAAAAAGTTATGTTGTTACTTGTGGCAACCCTTTATGGACTTTATGCTGACACCAGGACTGAAAATATGCTATTTTATGAATTTGTTTATAGATAAGAGATAGGATATGGGATGAAGAGATAAATACTTGTAACCTTAGAGGGAGTGAAGAATCACTAAATTTGTTTATACTTTTGTAATAAAGTTGGAAGTCACTTCTTTATGTATTTCTTTTCTCTTTATTATATTCTTACTTTTTTTCTCTCTTCTCTCCTTTTTCTTTTTTCTTGCATTTTTTCTTCTTTCTATTCTCTTTTCTTTAAGTTTTGTTTGTATTAGATTTTACTATTACAATCAAAATTCTTAATAAAAATTATATATCAAAAAGCAGCTGAATTTTTTCCCAGGGCCATGCACCTGCTTTAAAGAGTTCAAACAGCTGTAAGATTCATGCTTGAAAGAACCTTTTCCAAATCATTTGCAAAGTATTGTACAAACCTAATGTGGAGTGGTATAAGATAAAATAAGTAATTTGCCAAACCTTAATTTTCTTAAATTTTTAATTTCAATTAATTTTAAAATTTAAAAATAGTGGAATTAGTATATACTACAGCAACTAACTCTTTATGGAAGACAGATTGAAGACCTGAAGCTGTATTTTAACTCCTTTTTAAAAGCTTGACTGCAGCTTTGCTGAGCAGAAGCTTCCATGCCTGACCTACCTAAATGGAATTATTGCTCAAAATGCTGTAAAATCAATACTAAATCTGAAGAAGAAGCAAACATTTGGAGGCCTACTGCACTTTTAAAGGAGGAAAAAAAAGTTATTTTTTAATCTGTAATTAGTAATTAGCTCTGTTCTTAAATCCAGTCATCATTCCTTACTTTGGGATATCATATTACAGTAGCTGGCTACAGAATTGATCTGACCAGCAACTGGTTATTCTTCTCTATTATTTCAGGGTCTGGCTCTTATTCCATTTCTAAATCTTTCTCCCAAATACAAAGTTTGCCTCTTCTTCTAGATTTTCAACATGTGGATTTCCAGAAGAAAAAATGGCACACTAACGATAGCTCTGCAAAAAGCAGAGCTGACAACTGTGGCAAAGAATGAACAGCCGGTGAGTAGACCAGCTCTTTGAACCTCTCCAGATAAAGAGAGGATGGGGCTTGCCCACAAGTGCTCCAGATAGTTGCTCCTCATGAGAGACCGCAAGATAGTAGTCTCCAGTGGGTTTTGAGCACTGGGAGACAAAGGAATAGCCATCTTGCTCAAACCACAGTTAGTGCCTTTAAAAGGACACATACTTCCTTTTCTAATCACATTTGGAAATTGCTTATTAACTACTTTTTAGCTATTAGAAACCTTTGGACTGACAAATCTGAAAACAGCAGATGAGTCTGCCTTCAATCCTTAATGAAAGAAAAATTTAACCACAGGCTTAAGAACTTAAAAAGAAATTTGAAATAAACAACAAAAAGCCAATTAAGACTTTGATTTTAGAAAGTTATAAATGGATTAAGGATCCAGATAAATTTGAAATAGAATTTTGGAATTAATTATAAAGAATCCTTCCCATGGAAAAGTTGACTTGTTTTGAATTTTTTCTAAGACATAAAAGAGATAAACAGTTTTAAAAATTGGGCATTAGAGGGAACTAAAGATTTTAATTAAAGGAGAAGAATACATAAACCTGACTAACAGCTACAGAATGATGCTAAATTTTATAACATTGGAAATACTGAAGGATACTTTTGAAAAATGGAATCAGAAGTTAATATCAACAGTGTCAATAGTGATGTTTGTTTCTATGGATAGACTGTGTCCAAAAGATGTTTTAGGAAAAGTGGCAGAAGAGGAACAAATTTTATCTGGCAAGACAGAGACAGAGTTGATGCTGAAAGTGGATCTACAAATGACAGGCTATAAGAATGACATGAAAAAAATGTTTCATTAGACATACAAAAGAAATTGCTTGATGCTTTAAAAATCAAAATGAAATTACAAATAATAAATCAAGAGAGTGATCTGGATAATTCGTTTATATTAGATTTACAAAAGAGGTTTTTTAAAGCTTGGATGAATCTTGTGAGAAGGGGTAAAAAAAGAAATGAAAAGAAATAAAATTCTATGACATTATTTGAATGGACTAAAGATTAATATGTTTAGAAGTAAAAGGAAGGAATATAACGTTGGTTTATTTGATCAAGGTTAAAATAGATAGCTTGTTATTTCTGTACATTTGTTATTTCTGTACATTTCTGTACAAAGGTTATTTCAACCTTTAATGTACTTTTGCTGACACCAGGACTGAAATGACAATGTTTTATGGAGTTGTTTATATATAAGAGATGGGACATGGGATGAAGAGATAATTGGATGCAAATTAAGAGGTGAAAAGTTACTAAAAATTTTTTTGCTTGTTGTGATGAAGGTTGGAAGTCACTTCTTTATAATTTTTTTCCCCTTACTATATTTGTTTGTTCTTTCTTTTTTCTTTCTTTTCTGTTTTTTCTTTTCCTTTGCACTTTCTACTCTTTCTTTCGACTCTTCTTTCTTTCTTTTAGTTTGTATTTTTATTATTGCAATTATAATCTTTAATAAAATTATTTAAAAAAGAAGATTTTCAGCATGTGGCCACATCAGGCTGGCCTTGTCTAGGCTTCAAAGCTAAGGAAGGCCAGACTTGGATGGGAAACCTTCAAGAAATACCAGAGCTGTAAGCTAAACTTGGAAGTTGCAAAAAGTCCTAGAAGAAGGCAGTAACAAACCACTTAAGTACTACAGCTAAGAAGTTATCAGAGGTTAATATCAACTTATAGATTTCATTATTATTCTTCTGAGCCTTGTTTCTGAGTGAGTCTTCCCTATGTTATTTTTCAAATGACATTTTTAACAAATTCATTCATTTTTCTTCATATTACTTATCTTATGGATTTCCTTTTCCTTGATTTTATTTTTGATATGTCACATTTTGACACTTGAGTTATTATAGTACTCTTGTAATTTCACATTCCACATAAGCTGACTATATAGTTGCATGCAGAGATTAAAGCACTGCATGTTTCAATGAATATCCCAGTGAACAGAAGCTGACCCAGCCTCAACATAATATGAAATTAAACACATCTTTTTACAAGTTTGAATGGGCAGTTGTTTAGAGATTCAAAATAAGAAGAGAGAGAATGTGGCAGGTAGGACCACCCTTCCAGTAGATTCAATGCTAGTGTTAATCTTTCATATTTTTTGTCCTTCCTAAAGCTGTTAATAAGCCCCCAAAGGCGATTACTTCAGTAGGTCTACAATTAGACAGGTAAGACAATTTCATGGATGAACAAATACTCTGACCATTCTAACTTTTCAAACTGTGATTTTTACCCTTACTTTCAACCACCACAGGCAATTCTAAGCAACTATCAAAGCATCTGAAAAATGAAGATAATTTGGTCTTGCAAAGCAGAACACCTTAAAAAATCTCTAAACAGTTCCATCTAGCTATTTCAATTGCGGTTAAGCAATGGAAGTCAAATTATTGAAGTCAAGGCAAAAACTGGAAAATCAAGCCACCGAGCTGAATTTCAGTTTTAACTTAAATTACAGTAACTTTCTGAAACCTGAATTGCTAAATAATACCTCTAAGCTTGGTAGTGTTATTTGGCTTTTCTAGAAGTATATTTCTTTTTAATATTTATGCAGGCATGGAGAAATTCAACAGGCATGTTACAATGGGTTATATTATAGTACTTCTACATGTTACAAACAGACATGCTTTCCAACAGTTAGGGTGAATTCAGATATCAAATGCTATATACAATTCTTCAAAAAAGCACACAAGTTTACCACTTTTTGCCTCATCTCATTTAAACAGCTTTTCTAACACCTCAGTCCTACTCTGTCCAATAGGAAATTGTCTAAATAAAAGCAGATATAAAGACAGTTTTAAAAATATAACAACTACAGTCTTTGTTTCCAAACTTGTACAAGAGCTAAGGATAATCACTATTCCTATAAGTCAATTTACAAGGACTTCACAAGATACCTATGGAATTTAAAAGGCTGACATGTTTAAGTCATGTTTAAGATAGTGAAATCCATTGCCCAATTTAGTAAAAATATAAACTTTATATTATAAAATTTAGTGCAAAGAATATGATCTCCAACCTGCATGCGGCCCAGAGTGATGTGCCATAATCTGCAATATCATCTCCTCTACCTCATTCTTCAATCTTGCCCTCCACAACTGTACTGTCTGCCTGTCCATCCCCCTAAGCATTTCTTTTCTCTCCCTGTCTACCTTTACTCTCCTACCTTTTCCCACTTCCTCTTTTCATGTCCTATCCCTCCTTTTATAGCTTTCCCCTTTCTGTCTCTTTTTTTGCCCTCTTAATGGCCTTCCCTGTACCTGGCAAATCCTTCCTAACCCCTACAGTGTCCCCATGCTGCTTTGTCCCAATTCCTACCTCATCCTTCCCTCCAGGTTCCCTCTGCTGCATGTGCCACCTCCTGCCTGATCCTTCTCAACTGATTTGCTCTTCTCCAGTTTCCCCACTCTGCTTTCCCCAGTCTTATCTAGCTTTTCTCAGTATGATCATCTATTCTTCTCCAGTTTTCCACTGTTTCAATCCCCAGCTCCTGCCCAGTCACACCAATTTGGAATAGATAGCTGTGTTAGCCTCAGATCTGTTCCCCAAACTAACCTCTTGCCTTCAGGTTCAGTGAATGTGCTTTCCCATCCCTAAAGTGCAAAATGATTCAACTGCCAATTTCTGTACATGGAATGGGAAGGGATCAGGTTTTTCTTTGGGCACCAAAAAGTATTGGACCACCTTTGGTAACTGACCTTGATGCTGATATCTAATACAAGTATTTAAGGGTACAAATTACATACATACTTACCTGGGAATAAGATCTGCTGGTTTCATATTTGAATAGCCATGCATACAACTGTACCATCTATCATGCTGTGCTAGATATGCACACTCATACAGCTGTAGGTCTGAAGATGGAAAAGGGGCATCCTTACTGGCCTCATAAATGCACATTCTTTGAAGCATATGGATGACTTAGTTGCTATATGCATTAAATAACACTCAGGGATTAAACGTAGTAAAGCGATTACAGATCACCTCTTGTGCAGTAGGTTTCAGTTATGCCAATTCACTTGCCCAGATCCCTTGGTGATGGAGGTACTACCCTGTTCAAGTTACTTTTACTCTTGTAAGTGACTTATAACAGACTCACTCTCCTCAATCTCATTTTGTGAAGATTGTGAGTTCTTAACATTTGTTTAAAAATACACCTTCCATGTAAAAAACAAAAGAATACTATTCATCTCAGTATTTACTGTTTACAGTAGTACCTTCCCTAAGAAAAAAGAACATTAAAGTTCTTAGTTTGACTGACCAACCAAGGCTAAAACTTCATGGGGGAGGGAAGGGGGAAAGGTCATGACCTCTGTAGGTTTTTTGGCTATTCTTCCACATACTCCCAAATTTGGTTATGTTATCACAGCATTTTCTAAGCCTGTGTCAAATAGGATTGCTCTCTCTTTTATCAGTTTAAAGGAAGGAGGGTTGAACTGATGAAAAAATATGAATAGGTTAGAATTGACTGTAGTGTTCATTGTGTGGTGGGAAGAGTGGTGAAAAGAATTAATGCAAGCAATAGTAATTGCTTCATTATAATAATTCAGCCAAATACCTACATTTTCAGTTCATCATTTTGTTAATACATGCAGCAAATTGCTAAGGCTGTACTCCTGGATTTTTCTCTTTAGTGGACACAATGGTGCTGATAATACCAAATCATTACCTTTACAACAACAGATTCAGTCCACATAATGCACAATATTGAAATAATAACCATTCTCACTCAAAATGGTGGTGGACTTTTTTCCTTTTGGTAAACTAAAAATAGATAATTTAAATAGAAATAAATAGTATAAAAAGGGGAATATTCTGAGCATTGACTAGCATGTCAGACATAGAAATGAATGGCTTCCCTAAAAGACAAGATATACAATGTATTTTGCAGGTATCCTAGTCTTTTTTTCCCCACATGTCAGCCTGTCAGTAATATTAAAATACAATAGCATTTCTGGGCATTTCTTTCAGCTGCATAATACATATATGAAAAGAGGGTTAATCTTGAAATTAATTTCTCAGACTAGTGATGAGGGTGAAATTTGTTCTGTTTACAGTTTAATGTGAAATTTCATTCGCCCGTTCCCAAATTTTCCAACGTAGCACTCCAATCATTGTGAGCAAAAATAGTTTATTAGCTAAAATAACACAAATATGGGCCTATTAAGTGATAATTATACAAAAACATTTCATTAGAAAAAAATGGCTATACAGGTAGTTCCCAGTTTAAGCACAAGTTCTGTTCCCAAGGTCTGTCCTTAAGTCAAATTTGTATGTAAGCTGGAACAGTATTATTGCATAATACTAAGTAGTATTGTGTAATTTAACTCAAACCATTGTGTATTTAACTCAAATTTTGCTACAATAGGCTCCCTTCTTAACTATGGGTCGTCCATAAACCAGGCATTCTTGACCCAGGAACTACCTGTACTCACACACTTGAAAAAGGTTCTCCTGGAGTTCTTCACAAACACTTTTGGCTTTCATCATCTTGAATAGTTTTGGATCATCTGTAAATATGGCCAGCTCACTGCTTACTCCTTAGTTAAGACTATTTATAAATAAGTTAAAATGCACAGGTCCCAACAAGTCAGCAGTCAGGTCCTTTTGTCACTGAGGAGCCTTTAACAAGGAAAAGGTGTTTCAAAAATCTAAGTACTGGCAAAGTTATCTCCATTCATGTGCTTTTGATATTTAAAAAAGCTCTAAAAAATTGGCGAGGCAGGATTTATCTTTGCAGAAGCCATGCTGATTTTCTCCCAGTAAAACTTGTTTATTCGGTTTTTCACTGGATTTATGCCAGCTATAGTCAATAAGAGTCTTAGCAGTTTACAAGGCATATATAAAACAGTACAATAAAACATCCACAGTACAAAAAAATTCAGACAAAAAACAAAAGCAGTACAATTACAAAGCCACTCAAAATCCATGGCAGTTTTTCACATCCAAAATGCTCTCTGAAATAAATTCTGCTCTCAGTGACTAATGGAAAGCCAGAAATGTGGGAGTGATCAAATTTTCATGGGGCTGTTCCACAGATTTTAGCCCTCAACATGGTTTTAGAGGTATTCCATTGACTGAAGACATGCATATGTACCCTTGTCTTCAGCACATTTTAAATCTAAATTGCATGCTCTGGGTACATTCAGAGGGCTATAGGTGTATCTGAATCTGTAAGAGTCCATACACACACACAGAGAGAAATCATATTTGTATTCTGCCTTTTCCAAAAACAGCTTACATAATTATTATTCATTTCTTCTCAACAACTCTATGAGGCATCTATAAGGAAGGACATGGTGGCTGCTAAAATTATAATGAGCCTCAATACTGAATGAGAACTTAATTCCAGGTTTCTCCTTTCTAAATTTAATATGTTATAATATACATCATTCTGGATCTTATATACTGTGTGGAAGACGGAAGAAGAAATGTGTATATGACTTTTCTCTAACTAGCACTCCCTTTAAGTAGTTTGCTCAGCTTCACAAAATAAACTAGGAATGAGGAAAACATTACTGTAGATAGTAAAAAGGTCCTTGATAGATTAACTGATGCAACCTGCAGATGAGAGAACAACAGAACCTAACTGCCAAGTAGGAAGCAGAATGCACTAAAAAGGATGGAAGAAATAACCTCAAGCATGATAGACCCCAATCAATAATAAAGGGTGTTGTTTTGTAAACGCTGCTGTATTACAATAACTACAGAAATTTTTGGCTATCTATCTTTCAAGGTAGCATGCTGAGAGAACATAGGAAAAATGCTGCTTCATACAATAGCTAATTGCCAGTTGGTAGGCTAGTATATTTCTCCCCGTCCCAGTTGCTTTGGGATAAACATTATGGTGCCGGCCACTGTTGTTTGAGGCTCTAAGACTGCAGGATATCCATCCCTCAGAGGTGTTAAGTAAGAGGTTATGACTGGTGAGTGAGCAACACCAATAAGGTGTTGGAAGACTGAGCTATGTGTTTACTATAAAGCCCATGCTTTGCCCCTAAACGAATTTAGTGCCCTCAATTTCAGTGAACAATACTGTTCTGTTACCAAACTTGAAGCCCAGTTGATCTCTGTATGTGGAAGGATGGTGATTTATCCTTCATGTTGATTCATAATTTGAGAAATAGGTGGAAACCTTGAAAGATTGTTGCTAATTTCTAGAAGAAGAGATTTCAACAACATCTACTAAGCATAGAAATCTAGGTTTCCCCAAAACTTTCTTTTTTTACCCCATACTCTTCACACCAAAAGACAAATATGGAGAGCTATTAAAAGTATAATACCAACCAGCCAAATTTAAATCAGCTGCCATCCTTTATAGTCAGATGTTGTTTGTTTTTATTTTTAATTAGTTTTCAATATAAGTTTATTCCCCATTATACAATGGGCTATTAGAAGAAGCTTTATAAAATGTTTCAAGCCTAAGGCAGAAGACACTTTTTCTTTTCCTATAATAAGAAAACAAATGGCTGGAAATGCACAATGAACATATGACAGTTTCTTGAATTCTGCTGAGTGATGCATGTTACAAATATTAGGCAGGCTTCAAATAGCTAGGATGGCATTTTAGAGGAAAGCATGATCATTTCCCACTGTTAAAAGCAAAGAAAGAAAATAAAATCTCTGGGGAGGAGCTCTATCTACCCATGCTAATATACAGTAATGACTAATTACCTGGCCATACAGTGATGTTTCATTACTTTAAATGATTGGGAAGGACTAGTAAAAGAAAATTCCTAATCATAGGATAACAGTGGTATTCTACACTCAGTTTTATTGGTAGACCTCCTCACAGCTGAAATATCTATCTAGTATTGTGATATATACTCTCAAACAAAAGACACTTAGTCAGGAGTAGGGTTTTTTGCTGCTTGTTTTGCTGAAATTTCCAGAACTAACTCTGGTGAGTCTGTAAGAATTAAAACATGTACACACAGCCCAAGGTAACTGAATAACACTAGATTACAGCCATGCTTACTCAACTCAGAACAATTATGGTACATTGCATATAGCACCTCTCTTCAAGCTATAAAGCACTGCAATATTAACCAGTAACTAGTTATATTTGTAGTCTGCTGAGTTAATATCTTCCCTGTTCTATATTTCTTAATCTACCGATAAGGGCAAGAGGTTCCTCAATCTTTATATATCTGGTTACAATAAAGCAGTTATTCATACCATAAAATAATCTTTTAAATCATGCAAAAATTCAATGAATATTAAAAATGGGATTTCCTTATTTCACAGTTTAAAAAATAATCTGCAGGATTTGCAAATAGAAAACAAAATTCATCATACAGAATTAATGAAGGGGAAAAAAGACACAGGCTTGCTACTTTGATTAGGTTCACTAACTTTTAATGCAAGGATGGACAGCCTACCTTAGTTGGTAAGTCCACATGCACCTCCTGAATCCCTTTCTGGAGCTCCTCAGAGCATCCAGGTTTGCATCACTGAGATTTCCTAAACTTGAGGCTTATTGTATCCCCCTGAAAGCAGCAACAAAATTCTTCTCAAAAATCTTCCCTCGTCCAAATGAAAGATGAAATAGCATTACCCATATCCATAAAACCATGCTACAGTCTCACCTACCTGGTGGACCTCAGACACTTATGTACCCCTAAGTTAAAGGGTAAAACAACTATGAATTGTCATTGCAATCCATACTTTGTCTCTTCCACACATCTGATCCCCAGATTTAGGACTTTTTCCTCCTCCCCTCCCTGAATCTATTATGGCATAGGAATATCTCTCTTAACAGACAGCTCCTGAGGTCCAAGTGTTATTCCATTATATTGCATCTTTATATTTACTGCATATAAATTTTCTTTATTTATTATAGTTTATTTATTATTTAGGCACTTTACCTCACTCCTTGTGGATGCTTAGGCAGTTTATAGATATTCAAATAGCAACAAGAATTTAAAAATACCTTTTAAAACTTAAATAACACAAATATAACAAGTAATAAATAATAAGAAAATAAACAACAGGACCATGTGGCTTTACTGCCTCCAAAGGCCTTTTGGAAGACCATAAGAGTGGGGGCATCCTTGTCTCAAGGGGCAAGCTGATCCCACAGAATGAAAGCTGTCATTGAGAATACTCTTCATTGGAATACCTGCTAGATGGAGATGCTTAGTAACTACTTTCTGGTCACCCAGATCAGATGGGCAGAGAATATTTGGAAAATGTGGTCTCTTAGATACCTAGGCCTTGAGCCATATAAAGATTGAAAGTTAGCTATAAAGACTTTGAATTGTACTCTGAAACATACTGGATCAGTGCAGCTGTTGCAGCAGTACTCTAAGATGGCACAATGGAAACTGGCCAGTGAACACATGGGTCACTGCATTCCAAGAGGTCTTCAAGGGCATCCCATGTACAGTGAATTCAATCAGTAATCACTCTGGGCATGAGTGACCTTCCTTAGATCATCCTGTTTCAATATGGTTGCAACTGACATAGCAGCCAAAGCTTAGCAAAGGTCTACTGACCACAGCTTATTCAGCTCCTGAAGCAGAAACCATGAGTCTAAGACAACCCCCAGGTCATAAACCTGCTCTCTCTGGGGACCATAACCAGGTGAAAAGTCAGAGACTATACAATCCTAGAATCAGAAAAGTTTCTAAAATAAGAGCCGTTCCATCTTGTTGGGGTGAAACTGAGCCTGTTTTTTCCTCATCCAAACATGACAGCCTCCAGATGCTAGCACAGAACTTTTACCACATCTCCTCTGGACCTGGGGTGGAGTTATACAACTTGGTATCATCAGCATATTGATGATACTACACTCCACACTGGCAGATGATCTCTCCCAACAATTTCATGTAGATTTCAAACAGAATAGCAGAAAGGACTGAGCTTTGGGCATTCTGCAACAGAGCATCTGAAGATCAACCTCCCCCCTCCCCCTTATTCACATAGGAGCAGAACCAGCATAACAATGCCCAATCCTCACAGATGACTCAGAAATGATACTATGGTTGGCAGTATCAAAAGCCACTAAGAGTTCTAGATGGTAAGGATGGTCATGTATCCTCCAAGTCCCTCCACAGGCTATCTATTAGAGCATGCAGTGCAGTTTCTATCCCACGTCCAGGTCTGCAGCCAGACTGCCATGAATCCAGATCATCCATTTCCACCAGAGCCCTATGTAATTGCAGTCCTATTACCTTCTCAACAAAGCTCTGCAGGAAGGGGAGGTTAGAGATGAATGTTAGTTATTCATATCTGCTGGATGCACACCTGGCTTTCTGAGAAGTGGGCAGACCATTGCCTCTTTTAGGGGGTGATAAGACATCACCCTCTCTCAAAGAAGTGTTAATTACAAACTGAAACCAACTCCTAGTCTTCTCTCTAGCTGCTTTCAGCAACCAGGGATGGAGGTGGGGGCAGGAACATGGCAGAATTTAGATCACAGAGAACTGTATCTCCTTCCTCAAGACTCACAAGATCAAAAATGCCCCAAGTATCCTTTTAAGATGTTGCCTCTGTCATCTCATTTGATTCTGTCCATCTGATTTCCAACTCAGACTGAATGCAGGCAATGTTAAAGTTCAGTTACTTTATTATAGCCAACAGCGAGATCAATTTTGGTGATAATGGTGATGATTTTTGGTGATGATAGGAAAAAAGAGGTTCATCCCTTTTGTTTTTCTTCTTTCATTCAAAAGCATATTTAAGGAAAGATAGTTGTCTAAAACATGGGGAGTGAAATGTTTATGGTCTACTTTAATAATAATACTATATAAAAAGCCAGTTTTCTGTTCTAAAAGTTTCCCCATGTATTAGGACATGGATTTGGGAAAAATGGAACTTTGAAAAACAAAAGGACTTCAAAAAGTTGGCTAAAGGAAACAATTGGCATACAACACAACCTGTCTTTTGTTTCAAACAAGAGCAAGTCATCTTTTGTCCTGTTAAGAAAGAGCTTCTCCATTTAGTTGTTTATGTATAGCTATTTCCCCATTGAGGCATTTCTGGAGACACTGTGAAAACAGAATCACTCACTCATAGATTCATTTTTTTTAAAAAAAGCATATAAAGCACTAAAAGGAGTCTCTACTGACAACACGTTTCACAGGAAACATACAAACAATCCTCAGAGCTTCAGATTATGTTTGCTTGAATATTTAATGCTGAGTAACAGAACCAGCTCTGCACCAGCTGGTCTCAATGTGTTTGCCAACTTTTACTTTAACGAATTTACCACAAGCAAATGTTATGTAACTTTGATTCAAAACAGATTGCATTCAGTTTTTGAAACTGAATTAAATATACATGACTTCTGAGCATGTTCAGAGTGCCTTTCCCAATTTTTCCTTTTTCAAAAAATGTTCTGGAATGTTCTGGAAAAATGTTCTGGAAAAAGTAACACACAATTCTTTACAGCAGGAGTGTTATGTAGCCCAATGTTTCTCAACCTCAGAGGAATTCTGGGAGCTGAAGTCCACATATCTTAAAGTCGCTAAAGTTGAGAAACACTGATCTAGCCGTTTAGTCTTGCTGATGCACTCTAGTTGTTAATTTTTTCCTATGAAACTTGGTGGTGCCATACTGGAACCAGTAGCTGGTCCAAACCCAAACATCACACTAAAGCTGCAAAAGTCAGCCGCCATATTGCCTTCTCCACACACCCTAGCTTCATCTCCTTCAAGTTAAATAGTGCAAACCATCTCAGCTGTTCCAGTTCTGCAAATTCTAATTTCAGGCTCTTATTTCCCAACTTTGCAACCCACTCATGGCACAGAAGAACCAAGCTCAGTTAAGGGAAAGGAAACATTTGAGCCATGGAGGGGTGGGGAACAGACTTAGTTTCAGCTGGTGGGCAGATTAGAAGGACAAATTTAACTGAACAGCTCTGTTAACAGAATTGTTAACATATCTGATGCTGACAATGATCAGTAGGACACAGTCAAGGGAAAAGAAATTAAATTATTTATTTAAAACATATGTATAGCCATCCATCTTAAAACCAACTCTGGGTGGTTTACAGCCAATAAAACAATATATGCAATCATAAAACAAAAACTGATAAAACTAAAAAACAGAAAACCCTCCCACCACAACCGCACTTCCCTGATGCAACCCACCTTCTCATCTCACCCTGACCTCACCTTATCCCAATGCTGGGAGAAGAGCCAGATCATGAGTGCTCTCCAGAAGGATAAAAGGGTAGGGGCCTGTTGCATCTCAGGGGGGACAATGTTCCATAGGATAGGGGCTGCAACAGAAAAGGCACACTTCTGGATCCGCAAGATGACATTGTTTAAGGAAAGGAACCTATTATCTCTGGTGGGACAGGCAGATTTCCACAAGAGAGGTGGTCCCACAGATAACCTGGTCTCATGCCATGCAGGGCTTTAAAGGTGATGACTAGCACCTTGAATTGCACCTGGAAGGAAACTGGGAGCCAGTGCAGTTTGTGCAACAGGGGTGCAATATGGGCAAATCTAGGGGCACCCAACACTATCTGCGGCGCTGCATTCTGGACTTGTTGTAAATTCCAGGTGGTGTTCAAGGGCAGCCCCATTTAGAGGGCATTGCAATAATCCAAATGGGAAGTGACTAAGGCATAAGTGACCATGAACAAGGCCTCCTGTCCAGGAAAGGGCACAACTGCTGCACAGGATGGTTCTGTGCAAAGGCCCCCCTAGCCATGGCTCCCCCCTGCTCATTGTGTAGTAGCTGCAAGTCCAGGAGGACCCCCAGATTATGCACCAGCTCTGTCTGGGGGAGTGCAAGCCCATCCAGAGTCAAAGATCACCAGACCCTGGGGGGCCAAAAACCCAAAGCCATTCCATCTTGCCAGAGTTCAGTTGAAGTTGGCTCCTCCCTATCCAGACCCTCACAGCCTCCATCACCTGCCCAGCCCAGGGTTGAGATGTCCATGTAATTGGATGCATATGCACAACACACTTAAACCTGGCCAGTTTTAACTTGGATGTACTGAATTGACCAAAAGTCTTGGTTCACACAACACATTGAACAGCTAACCACACTGACTGTTTTTTCACAATGCAGGAGCTACAAAAAACCTAACCAAAGTTAAAATTAATTGAAGGCATTTGCCTGATTATTAATGAGAGAATATATTCAGTGGAGTTGGAGTTGGCAGCATGATATGGCCAAACCACTGTTCTCTTCACAGCAGTAGGAGTAAGCAATAATCATGACAATTGCGGTAACAATGCTAATATTGTCAGAGTGATGAGGATGATGGTGATGATGATGATGATATCCTTGATCACCACTCCATCAACCTCCACAGGACAGGAGTTAGCACATATAAAATGCCATACATTAATCTCCTTTCTAAAATGAAAAAAAAAAAGAGGAGGGGCCTTCTTCCTCTGAAAGTACCCTCCCTCAATTATCATCAGAATCAGTTGTTGCCTGATTTATGTATCACCCCTGTCTTAATAGTGTTTAAAAAGCTGGGCATCTCAATGACAGCCAGCTTCAAGAGTATGCTGTCGGAATTGCATTCTATTCTCCTTTTAAACAAAGAGTCTCTGGAATAAGCATAAAAATTGAGATGGAGTGTGGGAAAAACAACCTCTTAAGACAATACTTGAAAACTAAAGGCAAGAGTAACACGTTGAAAGATAGCTTTGAAAGAATAATGAAAATGGACACCTTTTGGGAAATTTGATTTTCATTCTTATTTAAGAATATCTTTATTAAAATAAGTAAAGAAATTCTTTCTGAACTAAGAATGAAAATCAAATAGAGACTCTCATCGGTTTACTATCCACTCACCCTTTGTCTTCCAGAAAGGACTTAGAACAATTGGCCTGTTTGATGGTTTATTTGAGCTTAGATTGGAGCATCTGAAGACCAGGAATCAGTCCCCTTCCACTCAGGTTGCGCTGGCATTTACAGCAGGGAGCATTTATTGCACACAGGCTTCCACGTGAGCTCTTCCATTACCTTTGCTGCAGACAGCTATGCTGCGCCTGTGGAGACCAGCTTTTCACTGACGTCACCATTTGTGGCTTTGGGGAGGAGGGGCTGCTCACACTCTTCACTGTTAAAACCTTCATGAAAGGGATCATTTGAACAGGGATGTTGATATCCTTAGAAGTGAAAATAAATGAGAAAGCCAGAGTATGGAAAATAAGTACTGTTTTCTGTTGTTTGGAGTAGGGCTTTTCCCTTATTTTATTTGTTTAGCTATGTGTGACTTCCTCTACTGTGAACAACAAGGAACATTATATGAATGTTATGATAGTGCTTGTGATACACACAAACACACACACACACACAAATACAGTTGGTATGTGATTTTTGTTTCACTTGAGGCAGGATAGGAGTGCCTAATCTTATCTGCAGTTTACCATTATTCACAGAGATCTACTAATTATATGTAGTTTGGGAGCTGAAGAGGACATGACCGAAGAGTCTGAAATTGGCACTTACTCATATTGTGCACAATGCAGGGACTGATAGGTCCCTCTGAAAATCAGATTTGTCTTTACAATCAGTTATCCAAATCACAATCTTCTGGATGGGAGACACGTTTGTTGGGGATGGAAACACTGATATGTACTTGCTGTCATTGCAACGATATATCGTCGCTCAATTGTTTGCGTGTGTAGCAGTAGGAGGAACAGAGTTCTGCCCCACAAACAGCCCAATTTGTATTTCCATCATCCTCATCCCCATTCTTTCTTGATCTTCTTTCCAGTACTTAGTTTGTTTATCCAGCTTTCTGTTTCTTCCTTTTCCTATTCCCCTTTTTCTTCCTCTTTTTCTTTTACATTTGCCAATGTTGCTTTTTTTCTTTTTGAGGACTCCTTTTGAAGTACTACTTTTTAAAAAATTTAGTCTTCATTTATGCTTCATGCAGATCATGCAGATCTTATAATTAACTTCTGTTTTATTTATTTTTTTAAACCAGGTAAATGACTCTAAATAATAGAATAATACTTTTTTTGTTCATGTAAGGAAGAAGTACCACCATCTAATCTGGCATATTGATAGGAGTATAAGTGTTTTACTATATTATCTAGTCTTACTAGAGAAACTAGGGATTGGGGCAAGAAGACCGAGTCATACTGCACTGGAAAAGGATTGCTGGGGTCACTGCAGAAGCGATATAAGCAGAAGTGATCTAAGTTTTACGTGATGTCCTTTAAAATTCCTGCACTGATTTCTGTGATAATCTGGGATGCTTCATCTCGTCATAATGTTCTAACTTGTCCACTTTTCCTGTTCAAGATAATAGGAGGGCTTGACCTCTGGTTTTTCTGAATAATGTGACAGAAATGGGAATGAGTCACAATAATTCATTGTGGACCAACACACACCAGGTCAAGTTGTGAACTGAGTTGGGCTATCCTTGCACATGTCTAATAACTATGTACTTCAAACTGTATAGCCATATAAAATTAACTCTAATCCAAAGGTTAACTATAAAGGCCTTTCTTGACTTTCAAGCTAATTAGCTAAGGTTCTCTGTGCTATCTTCCAAAGAAACCCATTTGTCTCTCTAAGCATTCAGTTGAACATGCATAAGTTAGAAATGGGTTTATGTCCTTGTCAGATATCATTTGATCCTTCTGCTGCTAAGCCCAGAAGGCAATCAACAATAATGTCAGAAGTGAAGAAACATAGTAAAAGCAGAAATCATGCTTGCACTTTTAGTTAAAATGCTCCAGCTGATGGCCTTGAGGAAAAATATATATTTGCTGTGACTCCAGATGCCTATAATATTATCTGATACATTGCAATTGGCATGGTTCCTACCTGTTTTTGTGGGATCCCTTCCTAGTTCAGAATCACCCAAGTTCCCCCAATGTTTATTCTCTCTCTTTGGTTGATGGGAGCAGCATAGAACAACTCTCAAGTGCATGACTGATTCTTATGGTTTTCTTTGCTATTGGCCATCAATTTATGGCCTTTGTTCCTCTCCCATTCTTGAGAATTAAAACTTTTATTATGATACATAAAAATCACAGTTAAAACACAAATCGAGAAGTATAGCAAAGAAAGAAGAAAGAACTAAAAGAAAAAGAGAAAAAACTAAAATAGTGAAAATAGAAAGATAAAACAGAAAATGACTTCTGACTATCTCCAATACAGATATAAATACAAATTTTTAAAAAATTAATCTTTACCACTATGTAATCCAAATTCACATTATTTCTGTCAGCACAAACCATCTAATCATTAAATCCCACAATCAAAGCTTCATTTTTTTCCCACTCAAGCACGTAATCTAAGAAGGGTTGCCATGAGGAGACAAATTTAGAAACAGTATTATCTCTTATTAACGCTGTTAATTATATACATTATAATAATAATAATAATTTCACCATTTGAGCCAAGTCCATTAGTTTAATAATCCATTCTTCCACTGTAGGTATTTGTGAATCCTTCCATCTTTGCACATATAACAGTCTTGCAGCTGTGATCATATACAAAAGCAAGGTTCCATGTTGTTTCTCCAGACCTTTCTCCATCAAACTCAATAGGAACAGTTCTGGGTTGTTGTTTTTTTTGAATGCTCACTTTAAGAATATTTTGAATAACAATGCATATCTGATCCCAAAATTTTTTAGCCTTTTTACAGGTGCATCAGAGATGGTAAAAGGTTCCTCTCCCATTCTTAAGTTTTCTTTAACCCCTACCTATTGGCAACAGAATATTGGGTATACGGTCAAGGAAAAAGGTAGAGGAAGAAAGTTCTGTACAGCTGCTTCAGGAGGAAATGAAGGAGAAAACCCTGTGGTGAAGTGCTACAGGCTATTTTTTCCCCCCTGTGTATTCTTCTTCTAAAGAACCTAGGACAGCATATTCTTCCCTGTTTAAATGTGGCTCCTTCCATATGTGTTGGGGCTGAAGCATTGCATTCAGAATTCTCAACCAGTGAGGTGCCAGATAGTTGGATAGTTAATGTACAATAACCTTATGAGATAACCCAGGCTGAGAAATGTTTACTTTCTCAACTTATTTTAGAGAGCTTCAAACCTGTTTAACTGTACTTGAAAATATAAAGTGTAATGCTTCTCCTGTTTCAGTGACTGCTGTAACATACAACACTTCCCATATCATCTCTTTGAAGCACAGAACTGGAAGAACCATGTAAGCCATCACATCCCATATCATCACTGTGAAGCACAGAACCATGTAAGCCATCACATTCAACCCCCTGCTAAGTGTAGGAATGCCTATTAATGCATCCCTGATATATGGTGGTCTAACTACTATTTAATACTACTTTACTGGATAAATGGTTTCAGGTCCAAGTATTCTTATTGTTAGGAAGTATTTTCTAATCAGTCAGAAACTGCCTTCCTATAACTTAAATCCTTTATTGTGTATGCTAATTGAACATTCTTTTGGGTGGCATCCTTTTGTGTATTTAAAGAGTGTTATCATATCCCTTTTCCCACCCCCACCTCCCATCTTCTTGCCTCAAGGCTAAGTCTGCCCAGCTTTTTCAATCTAGGTAATATAATCTGCCCAGGATCATAACTTCCTGTGAATTGGAAATTATACTTCTGTTGATGCAGTCCAAAATTGCATTTGCTTTTTCTCAAGCCAGATCATATAACCAACTCATATTTAGTTTAGAGTCAACTATTATCCCAAAATTGTTGTAAATACTCTGCTCCTGTACATTTGATCTATCTTTCATAAATAAGGAACTTTTTGTCTTTGTTAAATTTCATTCTGTTATCTTCAAGCCATTTCTCTAATGTATGACATTTACTTAGAATTTTATTTCTACTATATATTTCAAGATATTAGCTCTCCCACCCAAACTTGTATCATCTGCACATTTGATAAGTATTCCTTCCACCTTTTTATCCAAGTCATTAATAAAAATACTGAAACCTGAAGGCCCAGGACTGGTCTAAATAGCACCTTACTTGATATTGTTCTCCAATGTGAAGAGGAAACCTTGATGAGCCTTCTCTAAGTAGGATTTTTGAGTCAGCTATATGTCTATTTAATTTTCATGCCACCAGCCTAGTTAATCAGCTTGCTTATCAATATACCACTGAATACTTTATCAAATGTGTTACTGAAATCAAGATATGTCTATATCATTTCCCTAATCTATTAAGGAAATTACCTAATTAAAAATAACATAAGAGTAGTTTACTTGTTCTTGACAAATCCATGATAACAGCTGGTAATTATTGCATTGTTTTCAAAGTGTTTTCAGAATGCCCTCTTTATAATCTAGTGCAGAATCTTCATAGATATAGGAAGATATAAACTGACTAGCCCCTACACTTTACTTTCCCCCTTTTTGAAGCCAGAGACTTTATTGTCCTTCAGTAGTGTGGCACTTCAGCAGTACTCCAGAATTTCTCTTAAATAATACATAAAAATATGGTCAGACCACCAGGTAGGTTCCTCTAGAATATAATTCATTGGGAACTAGACATATAAATGTATTCAGAGCAAATAGCTAAGTCCTAACCATGTTTCTGTTCTGCTATGAATCATTTTCCAGTATTGTTGGGCCTTACAATATTGCCACCACATACCAAAAAAAAAAAGGGGGGGGGGGTTGACCTGTTCATTACATTTCCAACATTTTTTAGAAAATAAATTGTTAATTTTAGCAATCAAGACTGGTGTAATGGACCAGTGATAGAGCATCTCATATCAATTCTCTCTAAGAGTGATGTTCAAAGTAAATTTAATATTTCTTAATTGAAACTTGCACTGTTACATCACTATCACTGTTTAAGTTCTGCATCCATGAATGATTGTCTTTACCTTGTTCAGATTCTGAATTATACTTCACTAATAATTTGTAGATTGTACCTAAAAGGTGTTCAATATTATGTATTACAGGATTCTCAAATTCAGTCAAATTCCTCAAAGTTCCCCTCTTATTTCTGTAGTTCTTTTGTTGCAGCACTATTTATTTGGTGGTACTGAAACCAATCAAATACAGTAAAACATTGCATGATAAGAGACTCAACAGGTTTTATTTTTATCTTGCTGAGAATAAAATCTAAACAAGTTTCTGTCTTTTCACTAAGTCAGTTTCTTAGTATCATCAAAGTAAACATTTAATAATGACATGAAGGGGAAAACAAAAACAAAAACAAGCCTTCATCTTTTCCTGTACTTATCCCAAATGATCAGCAAGTTACTTAGAATTGCATGGTCTCTTATGACTTGTTCGCATCATCCCAAATATATCTATCAGCATTATGGAAACATATGGTGATATAATCCATTCTGAAATTCACATTAAGCAGCTGGCATGATAATATAGTCTGAAATTATGTCCCGCAGATTCTTGAATTTAATCCTTGGCCTTTTGTTGAATCATGTATAATTCATTACTTGTCTATGCCAGTCATTTAATATCTTATTCTCAATAAAGATTGGAATCATTTGAAAAAGGAAGTCTTAGTAAAATATTAATTTTAATGGCTGCAATTCTTCCTAACCAAGATAATTTTTTTCCAAGTTGGCAGATAATTATTCTCAAATAAATCTTTATTGTTTCTTATCAAGACAATGCCTAAATATCTAACCTTAACATCACTGTGAAAACCTGTTGTTTGGTATACACATTGCTTTTCTTCCTCTGTCAAATTCCATGTCAACATTTGAGCTTTCTCTTTATTAATCCATACCATATTGTACATAATCTAGAGTCTAAGGAATTGTGAGTACAATATCATCAGCAACTAATTCCAGTTATGTTCTGTTGTAGCTAGTTTAATTCCTGAAATTCTGTTATCTTGACATAGTTGAGTTACTAATGGTTCTAGTGCCATAAAAAATAGAGCAAGGGAGAAAGGAGATTCCCTTTGATATGGTACGATGTTTGAATGAAAACATTTTCTATAATTTTGGGGCATTTAGTGTTCTTTCTAAATTATCAATGTAAGAGAATTAGAGCCACAACCCATCTTTTCCAAAATTATAAACATAAAATGCCATTCCAAATTGTCAAAGGCTTTTTTAGTATCAAGAAAAATCATCGGCACTTCTTAAAACTTTTCTGGTTTATCTTATCAATAACATTTAAAATATGTTTAACATTATTTCTCATATATCTCTTCAAAATAAATTCCATATGGTCAGGATGTATCATTTCAGTTAACAAGCCATTTAGTCTCTTATCAAGAATTGCTGTAAAAAGCTTATAATCCACAGCCAGTAGACAGATGGGTCTATATGCTTCAGGACAGGCTGAATATTTTCCTTCTTTATAACTCAGAGATATACAAGATTCCTTCCGTGATGACAGAAGTTCTTGGCAAAGTTGAATCACGGTCATTACTTGAGTGAAAGTTTTAATCAGTTTCTTAAAAAGTCTTATAGTAAATTAAAGAAATACCATCAGGTCCTGGAGCAGTATTCAATTCCGGATTTTTGATTGCTACTTTGTTGCCATCTTCTGTTATAGGTCAGTTAAGAATTTCTTTTTGCTAATATGCAATTTTTTAAAGTAATATTCCATTTAAATATTCTTCAATTTTTGCTGGATCAGACTGCTGTTTATTGTACAGTTTCAAAAGTTAAAAAATTGCTGAATAATGTCCATTGTACAAATTTATTGAATTCCCACATAGAAATGATAATTCCTTATTTTGTTCCTTGCACAATTGATAAGTTAGCAGTTTATCTGTTATTGTCTTTTTCAACATATTTCTGTCTGGGAAGTTCAATTTTTTTACAGGTTTCATTTACTTCTAATAAATCAAGCTGATTCCTTATTCCTTTTATCTTTTCCTCTATATCTAAAATTTTATTGAATTTATGCCTAGTTCTAATTGTTTCAGATCATTCAATAGAGTATATTACTGTTTTGGCTTGGCTTTCTTTCTGTTTCATGCTAGAGAGATAAATAAACCTCTCATAAATGCTTTATTTGCTTTTCATACTGTAGAGAAAATTTCTGTAGAGTTAAATTGGACTGAAAGAAGCTATTTAGTTCCTAATGACACTTCAATTTGATATTGTCTTGTGATAACAACAATTCATTAAGTCTCCATGGGTTCAACCTAGGAGTTCCTCTGTTTAGTCTTACAGTTATAGGATTTGGTCTGCATATGCCGAACTGCCATATAAATAAGATTAGTTAAAAATGAATTAGAAATCCAATATGTGCTTATTCCAGAATATGTTTTAGAAATTAAAGAATAGTAGGCATCTCTCTCTCTCTGCAAGATATTTACAGTGTATCTCTATGCATCCAAAAGGGATAATAATGTCATATAATCTAAAACATTTTGAGAGAGTTTAGCAACATTTCTCTTTCATAAAATAGACATTTCCAGGAGAATGGATAAAAATCCATTCATACTAAAATATATCTGTCTGTAATTTCAATAAGATTTAAAAAGTCTTTCATAGAATTGTGTTTTATTGTAATTTGGAGCATAGTTTGAAACAATTATTACCTACCTTCCTCTTTTTTTTTTTTCTCTAAAGATCATGGTAAGAGGTTTTTTTTTTTTTTTTAACATATATGGCTACTCTGTTTTTTCCCATCTGCCCAAGGCTATTAATTTTTGTCTGAGGTATTTGCATTCCAGAAATTTCACATTGTCACTTTTAAAATAAGTCTCTTATAAAAATATTATATGTGCTTTCTCTTTTTTCCATTTATATATATATATTTTCTTTTCAAATGGTTTATCCAAGCCATTAATATTAGTAGAGAATATCTTGAGTTTATCTATGATTGCAATTCTGAATTAATTTTATAAAGAAATATTAGTTGCTTGATCAGCGTTTTGATCTTCCTCTGTTCTCAGTCTTCATTCCCAGAAATGCCAGTTAGGTGATCAAGTTCTGATCTCTTGCACCTTTTTCTGTTACTTGTTGTTGTTCAGTCGTTAAGTCATGTCTGACTCTTCGTGACCCCATGAACCATATTGTGCCAGACCTTCCTGTCCTTCACTGCCTCCCTGAGTTTGCTCAGTTTCATGCTCATTGCTTCAGTGATGCTATCTAACCATCTCATCCTCTGCCGTCCTCTTCTCCTTTTGCCTTCAATCTTTCCCAGCATCAGGGTCTTTTCCAAAGAGTCCTCTTTTCGCATTAGGTGACCAAAGTATCTGAGCTTGAGCTTCATTATCTATCAATCCTTCCAATGAGCAATAAGGGTTGATTTCCTTTAAGATGGACTGGTTTGACCTCCTAGCAGTCCAGGGGACTCTTAAGAGCCTTCTCCAGCACCACAGTTCAAAGGCATCAATTCTTCGGCGCTCAGCCTTCTTTATGATCCAGCTCTCACGGCCATACACTACTACTGGAAAAACCATAGCTTTGACTATGCAGATCTTTGTCGGCAAGGTGACGTCTCTGCTTTTTAATATGCTATCTAGGTTTGCCATAGCTTTCCTCCCAAGGAGCAAGCATCTTTTAATTTCATGGCTGCAGTATCTGTCTGTTACTTGAATTAATTTAAATTAGCTAAGCTTTCTTTTACCCTCTCCTTGTCTATCCTAAGCTGCAGCTCCTTCCTTCTTTCCCTCAATGATATAAGAATGACCATCTAGGGGTACATTGTACTTTCAGGATCTCATTCCATGGAAATTCTCATCCTTCCTCGACACGTTTTTTCTTTCAGGATTTCAAGCCATTGGATCTCACCTAACTTCTCTCCGAGTTGATCAAAATCTACTCTTTTCAAGTCTGGTATGCAAGACTGACAATTTTCAGTTCCTTCTCTCCCAGAAATCATGAATTAAAGGATAACACAATTGCTTTCCCTCAAGTTATCTTCACTTAATCAACCAATTCTTCCCTGTTGATTATATTCAATATAGCAGACTTCCTAATTCTTTCTTCCATCTTCTAACAATGAAAGTTGTCAGCAAAAGAGGACAAGACTTTCTTGAACCTCTGATTCTTGGCTGAGTTAAATTCCCAGCATATGTCAGGTTAATTGAAATCTCTCATTATCATCATTGCATGCATCTGTGAAAGACTGGTTATCTGACACAGAAGGACTTCTCATATTTGTTGCCAACTCAGGCAGTCTATAATACATTTCCATGCCTAATTCTTGAATTTCTGTTCAAGTATGTATATATATATATACAAATTATTTACATACAGCACAATATCTTCACTCTGGATCACTTTCTTTTGAATGAGTTCTGGCCTTTCAGTGCTATGTGCCAGCTATTAGTATCATCCTGCCAAGTTTCAGTGGATACTTATCACATATTGATCTTCCTGAATTAGAATCTCTAGTTCTCCTTGTTTATTTCCCATACTCTGCCATGGCATGGAAACATCCAAGGTTTTGAGTGGAGCTGCTTACTAGCCTCACTGTTTTAGTTTCCTGCAAAATTCTGAGTCCCCATCCTAGTTTTCTGCTTCTCCTTTTGGGTCTTGCTTTCTTGGACCCAGTCCTTGGCTGCATTTTCAGTTTGGCTTTTGCTACCCTCTCCATTTTGATCTAGTTTAACCCCTTTTGCCAAACACTTATTTCCCACTTTTCATACAGGTAGTCCTCAAGTTACGACCATTCTTTCAGCGACCATTCGAAGTTACGACAGTGCTAAACAAAGGGACTTACGACCAGTCCTCAAAGTTCTGGCAAACAAAATTTGGGTGCCTGGCAACCAGTTCGCACTTATAACCAGCTGCAGCATCCCATGGTCACATGATTGCCATTTGCACCCTTCCCCAGCAGCTTCACCCAAGCAAAGTCAATGGGAAGCCAGCAAGGTAGGTCGCAAGTCTCTGGGATAAGTCTCCCCCCTGGCCTTTCTTGGCTTCCACTGTGTCCTCCTTCCCCCCTTCGCTTGTACCCACCCTGCACCCTCTATCCCTGGCCTCCCTGCACTTGCACACACCCTGTGCCCCCTTTCCCTGGCCTCCCTGCAATCATATGTATCCTGCACCCTCATTCATGTTCTCATGGTACCTGTGTTTGATCAGCCTCAGGTGAATCCTGGCTTGGTGCCTTCTGAGGCTAACATTCCACTGGTTCAGCTGGAGCACCTTTTTCAGAGTCCGAGTCTGAGTCTGAGTCTTGGGCTGTGACACACTGTGACTTTCTGCTGGAAGGACTATGAAAAAATAACTTATGCTCCTATTTCTTTAACTTCCTGCTTGTGGCCTTGTAGTCTTTTGAGATTCTTTGAAGGTCTTTTATGATCATGTCATCCATCTCATGAATAAAGAGGAAAGGATAGTTGAATTTGAACAATCTTGTCCATCATGACCTAGATATGATCCCCTGAAAGACAATATTCCTCCTTCAACATTATGTTGGATCTGTACACAGCCACTTATTCTTTATTAGCAAGGAAACACCCACCACCATTATATGACTGTTCTTTCTCACAGTACTTTTTGAGTTTCTTTTATCCATGGGGGCCCATATGCCTGCTATGGCAAGGCTTGCTCAGGTGACATGGAAATGTAACCTGACCTCCACTGCACTGAATGTCTCTTGATTCTCTGGTGTACTCTTCACTACTGTGCCCCTCCAGGAAACTTCAACTGTCCTGTCCAGGAAATTATTGTGGAATTTTCATAGAAACTCTCTCATCAAGCACCTTCTTCTTCACTAAGGGCTTAAACCTACACTTGCAGCAGGTATAGTTTGGGTTCATTTCAGGCAATAAGACAAACACTGTAACACCTTGCAGAGCACAACATTGCTTCCATCATAGTCCATGTTGCTTATTCACTGACCCCCACCCCCACCCCAACTCCATGCAAAATTCACCTGTTTGCTTGCTCTGATCAGGAGCTCCCAAAAGATGACTCTCTGGATGAGAATCTATCCCTGACTAGAAAAGGAAGCACGAAAGAAAAAGTGCTTTCCCCTTGGCCTTCCCTGTCAAACTCCCCTGACAAACACCTATTTTGCTTTCCTTGTTCTCTCACTTATTTGTGTAGACAACCGATGGCATTCCAGAAATTGCCATTTTGCAAATCCTATGAGCCCTAGCTGGAAAGGCCAATGTGGGGATATTAGGAGTTTTAGTTCAGCATTATCAGCAATTCCAAGTGACTTATTTCTTAGACAGCATGCTGGGTCCATATTTCCAGCAAGAAGTATCTGCAAGTAGAACCAGGATACCATTCTTGGATCCTTTTCTGCATCATCTCTCTCACCCAAATCATGGAGCCACATGTTCATCCATATTGTTTTATCAATACAATGCTATACACTACATTTCAAAAAAAGATTAATGTAGTCCCCTCCCATTCTTGGAATATTGGGTTTAATGAAGTGTGATTTTTTAAACAAGCATGTCCCAAACACTGAAGGTCCCCCCACTGACTACCACAAAATAACTTTTCGATACGTGAAGTTGCTTGTTTCTTTTTCCTTTTTCCAAAACTGCTCTGCTGTATAGTTAGTCATTGTTTCTCACATTGAACTCCTGCAGACCCAACTTACAGTTTCATAATTAGGTGCACCTGCTTGTCAATTAAGTTACATCCTTGTTGAGACATTTGCTATCCCTCACTGCACCAGAGCTATTAGCTCTCACCTTGACATCCATCATTGTATGGGCTTGCTTTTGTGGAGATTACAAAAAAAGTATATCACAGGATAGCAGTTTGTTATCCCATGGATAACATGCAGTACTGTGACAAGGTAGTAAGCTCCTGAGTTCTTTTTGCTACAGATTTTGAACTATGTTCAGGCATAGGTCAGTCCCATATTATTTACAACTTGCCAAAATTACTACACCAAACAGTTTTATACATATAGTGCCATATGTCTGAGAGCCACAAAGTGGCATTTTCTTCACTCAAGGCTCTTGAGAGGCCTGGGGGCAGCATGTTCATTTATCTCCCTCTCCTTTCTTCTAACTTTATCCTATGGCAATGTAATCTTTCCTTCACTGAAGTCAATGGCCCAGTAAAGGGGAGTGTGTAGAAAATCCAAAATACTGAAATAACTCTTGAGATTATCATTTTAATGGATGAGTGGTGTGCTGCTTTTCATTAAAAGCAGGGATTTATGGGATCATTTAAAATATTGAACCATACATAGGCTAGACATCCTTCCAAGTGTGGGTCCTCAGAATACAGTCCCCATCTTCATTCCTAGATGGCTCTGTTTTCACTCTGAAGTTGTGAAAGAGCCGGAACCTAGTTATAGAACATGTATTTTGCATGTCAGTCTTCAATTCTAACAGGTTCTGGTAACAAGTTCAGTTCACATGTTTGGACAGCTGCAGCAAGTCAGAGTGGAAGTTTTGTCTTCCAAAGAATTTTTCTCAATTTTTTCATTCGCTCTCCTACCCAACAGCTGTTCCATTTCCATTCAGACTATTATTAACCGTCTTTTTTTTTCTTTTCCACACTAGTCAAGACTAAAATATGAGGATTCAGTGGTTATGACTGAACTGAGAACATACAAGTTTTACCTGAAAGCTTATGCTCATGTAAAACTTGAGATTTACAAATTTAAGAGATTTACAAATATTAAGATTTTCCTATTACAGCATGGTAATTGCCTTCCCAATCATAAGAAAAAACCCATTTAAAGTAAATTATTTCTATCATTTTTTTCTTTACTAATCCATTTTGTGGGGAAAAAACAAGTACATTAAACCAGTGACTATAACAGTTAAAAGACATTGACTTGCTTCTAGATAGAGCTGGAAATAAAAAGGCTTTGGTAATACATTTCACTTGCCCTTCACACTGAAATATCTGCTTAAAGATTTATTTTTGTTTAGTTTCTTCTGAAAGAATGGATGCCAAGTGAAATCACTTACTTGAAAGCTAAGAGCATAATCTTATGCATACATATTTGGACTGAAGATGATCAGTGTTCCTGTTATTCAGTTGCAGATGTTGAGATCCATAGACAATACCCTTTGCCCAGCAGCATTAATTCAGTATGGGGAGAACCAGCAAGAGATTGCAAATAAAAGACCCAATAATTTCTTTCAGAGCATAGGGTGAAATATTACGATATGGTTATAACACTTATCACTCTTACAGTAGCAATCATCTCATCCTTTTGTTCTCAGTGGTGTTGCAGGAACAGTTGTTGGATGAGCTCCTGCTTTTAGGCAGCATCATTTTAACCCCATTGAATATGAGAGATGAGCTACCTCCTGCCTTGGGCAAAGCATATGTTCTGCCATCAGAGCTGTCTTTGCTGAGGTTTGCTGAATATGTCTTTGCCAAGCCACCACTAAACATGTTCCAGTTCTAGCTGTGTACATTTAAAACTTGGTTTAAGCATCCCTCCCTTCTGACTTCACTCTTTTTTGTGGTTTCTTTGAAAGGAAGAGGATGAGCTGTTCTCCTTTCTCCAAACTGTGTGGTTGTTTGGTTGGTTGGTTGGTGATGTGTATATGTATAGTTGTCCCTTGGGCATCAGGTACAGCACAATATGATGGTGGCCACTTACCAGCTATAGCATGGTACCTGTGCAGCTCCATTAATTCAGCTACAATAGAGGCCAGTCACAATGGGGTTCAGCATTCTGGGTGACTCTGCACTGCTCTCACTAACCCTGTACTGCAGCTGTTCATCCTGATCTTCATCAGTGGTGACCACTATTGCTATTGCTGTGGATGGCAGACATAAATTTGGCTGCAGTAAAGGTGATGTTTCTGGCAGATGCTGCTGAGCTTTGCTGCTGGTAACAATAGTGAGGCATTCATGCTTGCCTGTTTCAGCTAATGGGAATGGTGGTTTTTTTTTTTAAATCCTTCCGTCAACTGTGCAGGCTTGGACTTCTGACTTGTTCTCTCCCAAACTAGTAGAGTAGAAAGTCATAAGATGTTCTAGAGGTTTCCAGAATTCACTTGACTGGTATGGTTGGAAAAGAGGTTCTGATTAAAACATATTTTAAAAAAATAGGGAAACATCAGTGCCGTGCTGTGGGCTGCCACTTACACATGAAGACAAGATTCTCATGGAAAACTTCTTTAACCAGATTTGAGAATTGAAAAGAAGTTGGTTACATAAATCTTGAAAACTGGATGCATTCACTTCAGCACCCCATTTATCTCTAAGTTTGCTAAGATGGCAATTTTTTTATTCTCTCTTTAACAGTCTTTTGATGGACAGGGGAGTTGTTTTTATGTTTTGCCTGTAATGGAAAAATATGCAGGTGTTCTGAGCCAGTAATATTTTCTAAGCTGCTATCCTTTTTCCCAGGCTCTGAGAAAACATAACAGTTAGTCTTGCTAGCTCCAGATTTGTCATAGAAGGCTAACAAGCAGTCATAAAGTTAAGCATGAACGTTATTGTTTCTCTCCAGCAAGAAAAGAGCACCAGAAGAAATTCATCTCACATATAACTATGTCCTTTCCCACCTAGTAACGAAACTGTACAGTGACATTATCCACACATTCAAAATGTTGTCTTGGATGCAGGAACTGAAAGGCTGTTCAGTTTTCCCTTTGATGTATTCTCAGTCTGTTAATGTGCTAAATTGTCAGACAAGCTTGAGTGCCAAGCATTCTTAACTATTTCCAACATTCCATGGAACAATTATTTTCTTATAAAGAGGCTTATTTATTGATCTCATTTATATGGCCACACATCTTAATTCTGGACGCTAACAAAATGACATAATATAAAAGCCATAAGATCTATAATCTGAAATGTCCTAGCTACCACTTTTGGAGGGCAGAGTTAACCTCTCCTCTAATTACAAAGTCTTCAGATCACTCTCATATGGCAATTGTATTCTACCTACTAAATGATGAGGATCAGGAAGTCTCTATCACTGTAGCCAAATTGGGTACCATCACCATAACAACTAGAAGGTTTTGGGCCTGATTGTTTCCCCAGGTGTATCTGGTGCAGGCATGAATTGGTTTTTATTGGATGGTGTATAAGGTTTTTTTTTTGTTTTTAAACTAAATCAAACCAAACCAAACTAAATGGCATAAAGCAACACAGGTATTTATGCTCAACGTTTATTATTTCCATAAGTTCATATGGGAGGGTGTAGAATACTAAGCATTTTTATTTGCAAAAGGCACTTGCTGAAAATCTGCTTAAGCCATTCCATCAAATTTTAAACTTTCTAAAAGATAACCACTGTGGCAGGAAAGGTTGTGATTATTTCATTTCAGAAAGACACAGACATTTTTATTCAAATAATCCCAACAATCTGGATATTTTTTGTGAAGGATTTAAATTATCTCATGTTTAATTAAAAATAAACTCATAAAGTTCTCAGTTAAAGAATTTGGAAGTAAAATGTCTCTCAGCTTTGCTCTTATTCCTTTTATTATCACAGTGTTATTTGATCACACAGACATCATGCTTTTTTGGTGTGAAAAGAGAATTTTCCCCTGCTATAGGCCAGTCTGTCTGTGGTGTTGCATAGAAACTTCAAACTGTAAATTTCTGTAGTGTCAACAGCTAATTAATTTCAGTCCAAAACTCATATTTAAATGTGCACTTATTATACAAGTTATTGTTGGTTACTATGGCCTCATTTTATTATTCTCAATGCAAATGATGACTTGCAGCTTGAGAGCTGCCTAGTGATAAACTCTATAAAATCTCATGATGAGTGTGAAATTAGCATGTGTCTCTCAGCTGTTCCACACAAAGCACCATGATGTAAGTCACTGCCCTACTTTCTAGAGACACAGATAATTTTTAAATAGATTATCTTCCACCAGTAGAATTACAGAGCTATTTATCAAGGGAAAATGTAGGTGCCATGCATGAGATTTCCAGTGACATGGAATGAAATCACAGGACATTTGCAGAACAGTTTTCCATTTTCTCTACAGGAGAGACTTTGCTTGTAGAATTGTATATGTGAAAGCTTCCATGAGAGCTGGAATTCTGACAGGGTGGATCCAGGATCATGTGAAGCTTATGTACATATAGTTCTAAACATGAAAGATCCCTAACTTAGGGATGGACAGTTGTGCTGTACTCATGGAGAACAGTTCTTCTCTAAAGTCATAGTGCCTTCACAGAGGTAAAGGTTTCTTACTGTTACTCACAGGGTGAATTGTACACTTCTTTGTAATACCTGAATGAGTCTATGAACACTTCACAATCCATGCAAATTCTACAGTTATCATTAACAATATAGAGGAATAGGAAACCCACAGGAGGTGAAATGATCTGAAGATATTTAAACTGCTACATGAACATATCTAGTTTTCAAGTAAATGTGCTGATAAGAGTAACAATTATCTTTCTGACTAGTTAATAAGGATCTTTCTTCAAAATACACAAATTTTATTCTCATAAACAACTGGGAAATAGGCTTTGAGAATCCAAGGTCTTCGGTCTCTCCTACTCATAGTTCAGGTTGGAGAAACTGAGAATTATGGGACCTGCAGTCCAGTACAGCTGGAAAATACTACATGAAGAGCAGATTGGGAAAACGGGTCTTTCTGCCTAATTTATCTACCGAGCCTTGCAAGTGTAATGTAATGTAGAGCTCATGCAGTGTAGTGGCTAATGTATTGCAGAGGGATTCACATTTAAGTCCTTGCTTGATTAAGTAGCAAACTGGATAACTTTGGTCAGTCATGCCCTCTCATCATACCCTATCTTGCTGGATTGCTATTATTGAGAAAAAAATGAAAACACCCCACCCTATGTATGCTGCTTAGTGAAATGTTGGGTTTGAATGTTGGGTTTAAATAAGTAAATAGACAAGTACTTTCTATGTTCCAGCCTGCACTTCCAAATTACATACATTATGCTCTCCTTTTTTTAGACATTCTCTTTCCATTCACCTGTTGAGTATTAGTTATTACGAGCTCCAAGAAAAAGAGAAATCCATTTTGATAGTGTCATTTGCTTCTTTAAGAAATTTGTTGTTTTTTTTTAAGGAGCAGATAGACTTGGACTTTTATGACTATTGTGCTTTAAATCTTTCATAGTTCAGTATCGTCACAGAATATCAATTTGATAGCACTGAGACTGGGAAATGTATAAGATAGAGTAAACTATTTTAATCCCTGTAAAGAGGTAGTTGGGTTTTTAAAACAGCCACCATTAAGTAGGACTGAAATTTCTTTAAGAACAAACAAATACTTAAATACATTGGCAACTCTTTAACTTCTGACAGCTGAAGAGGAAAAAGCACAATGCAATTCCCTATTGTTTAATTAACTCTAGTTCTGTGCAGTGAACAATTGCACATTTTGTATGAAATCACAGAGAGCTTTGCTGATTCCACTGCCTCCTTCTATTTTCATTTTCAAGGTCTCAAAGGACAAGACTGCTGGCATTTGGTATGGGATCTCTTAATGACAGGGACACAGAGAAGCAGGGAGATACATCCCAGTGGTTTTGACTCAGATTGGACAATTATTATGAATGTGAAGCTGGCTTATAATACAGGGCAGAACAATGATTTATCTAATGTAACATTGCATTCTCTGATGAAGTCTTTACCTGTTCTCCTATTTTATACACTTGTAGAAATTCTGGGTATATATCTGGGAAGTTATGCATGTAATCAGTTATTTTTCTCAAAGGCAGGGTTCCTCCCTCTTTCAGGAGAAATTGTAAAAGCACCTTTGGTGTTTTATAGCTATCTAAAGGCAACTTTCTAAGGCTAATTTAACTGATAATTCTATTGCTACATCCCATATAGTGATATTTAACAGTTCCTATATGATGAAATACAACCTTTTAAATGTGTATAGTTATACATAAGCAAGGTACTAAATGCATCAACTCCCTGCCATTGCCTTCATTGTCTTCTATGTATATAGGATAATTGTATCAAACAGGCAGAAGCAACTCATAGAAGTAGCATGACAAACAGATATGAATCAATATTTAGGAAAAATTTTCTAGCAAAAGCATTTAGACACTGCATAAAAGAGTATTGGATCAAACTAACTTGGGGCACTTTGGTGATTCTAGCATTTATCATTCCTTCCACCTGGATTTGGATGTGAAAGGCTAACTTTCATGCACATTACCAACTGAAGTACAATAGCCATCTTTGAAAGAAATGTAAACTTGTGTAAAAACTTTAACACATTTTGAAATAGACTTCCTCCTAAAGATCAAGAGTGAATAGTTTGTGACCCAAGGGCCACTTATGGCTCTCAACTTTATTTCATGCAGCTTTCAGCTGAATTTCAAAAACCCCAAGCAAGTAATCTATTCAGATCCCAGGTGAATCTGTCCCTTCTGTTGCAGGAGAAAATAAGAAGTCAGAAAAAGAAATGGAACATGAAAGCAGGGATGGCAGAAATAAATAAAGTGAGAGAAAGAATTGTGGCCTCTAGTCTCATTCACATCTAGCTTCAGTTTGCCTGCCACTGATATGCAGCCTCATCAGATTATCTCCAAGGGAACATCATCTAAAGAAAAATGGTTGTCCATCCTTTATATAGATCATGCATGGTAATAATGACCAGATAGCAGAGGATGGATGGATGCTTGCATCTTTCCCTTAATTAATTCCTTTGCCCTTTTAACAATGACATTACAAAGGAAAAAGGAAAAAAAAATACTGGCCAATTTAGCCTCTTCCTAGCAGATAGGGAATATATCCTTTTAGTAACCTAAAGCTGGCCTGTCACACTCAGATACTATAGTTTAACTGCTCCAAAAGGGAAGGACTTTAGATTTCCCTGCAATGATCAAACAATTGCACACAAAAATTACATATATTGGGAGGGCGGGGGGGGGGGGGGAGAGATACTGACATTTTTTTTTACACTATTGTGTAATAGCAAAAGCAAAATTGTATCTGATTCAAAATAAGCAGATGACTGTTTTATCAAGGTGGTTTATTTTATAGCTTCTTTTGTTTTTATTTTTGTATAATGAGAAAATATCATGGGCCTTGACAAGAACTCATGTGTTGCCCAGAGGGAAGACTGTGCATTACTGAAAATGCTGGAGTCCTGCTAACCACAAGAAAAACTACTTTGCCCTGCCACCAAATTCCCCTGGTAGTAAGTGGATGCAGTGATCAAATTACACAGTGAGTGATATCACAAGGGTTCCTATGAGTAAATGTAATTAGATTTCAAGACTACAGTATATTTCTCAGATAGCTGCACCCTGTTTCATAAATGACAATATTAGCTAAAGTAAGGCAACATTTCCCTATTAATTATGCACCATGTTGTTAGATAATTCTTTTGACAAGATTAGCAAAGAGACAAAGCTCAGTGACTAAGAATGAATAGAAACAAATCTTTCTAATTACAGTAATTATGATTTCTTATTTGGTAGAATGCATAGCAAAATTGGTATCAAACTCCCTGCTGATATATCCCAGAATGTAAAGTCACTTTTATTCTGGAACAGCAAAACAAACTATAATGACAGTGTGCGATTCAAGGTGGAATAATACAAAAGACTTTGATCCAAATGGTTCTACATGTACAAAACAGAAGATTTCTTGTTTTTATTTTTTTTATTCTTGATAATCTAATGAAGGAACACTATTAGTTATAGGATTTAAGTTTGACTTGCACTCCGGAGTAAGTGCAATCATAGACTATTAAGTCATGCCCTTAGTTGAAGAAAGTCTGTCCAGTGCAAAACTGGTTGCAATGGATGGTTAGTACAATGACTTCTTCTCTTCTCTCTACTGCCTCTTCCCTCAGTTTAGAACAGCCAAACAAGAATAAAAAAAAAAAAATGGAGAGGGAAAAATGTACCGTTTGTCAAAAATTGCAGTATTTTGTCAGTGACTGAGAATTCGTGCTGTATCAGAGGATTAGGAAAGCATGCAAGATAGGCAATCCTGTTATGACTGCGAGAAGCACGTTTGAAACAAGTCATTGGCACTCTCACAAAATGGGAGCAAAGAGAAGGCTTAACCATTCACAAAATGACCCCTATAGTAGTGTAGCCACTGTTCTCTGCCACTCCATCTAGTCCCTTAGAACAGGGTTCCTCAACCTCAGCAACTTTAAGATGGATGGAGTTCAACTCCCAGAATTCCCTAGCCAGCATGGCTGGCTGGGGAATTCTGGGAGTTGAACTCCATCCATCTTAAAGTTGCTGAGGTTGAGGAACCCTGCCCTAGAATGCTCTTTCATACCCTGGCTTACCTCTGCCTCTTTCATTCTGGAGAAGTGGGCTCATTTTCAAAGAGAGAGCTGGACTGCAACCAATCACCATTTTTATTTTTTAAGAATGCCTATGGAGCCTATGGGTGGTCTAAAAACAATTTTAGAAATATATGATATTACAGGTTGACATTTTGTTTTGCTGCATGCCAGCAGCCTATTTATTTATTCGATAATTAAAAGAATCTAAATAAATAGCTGAGGCAGGAGGCCTGATGAACAGGCTGCCTCAACTATTTATGCTGCCTATCTCCGGCTTAAAGGATGGGGAGCTGGGGAACTGTCAGGAAGGCTAAGTGGGGGAGGAAGTAGCAATTAGGACAGCAGTGATAATGGTGAAGGAACAATGACAAGTTGTAAAAGAGAGCCAAACAGCAAGGTTAACACTGCTGGCCCTTTCAATCAAAATTAGCATTTGAGAATGTGAATAATGCTCTGCGGTTCTAGGCATTTGCTGGGTGGGAAATATAATAAATGAGATGTGCTCACCCAGAGGCAATATGCTACTGAGTCCCAGATTCTAGGGGCATCGCAACAAGAATTACTCAGCCTAGAACTTCTGGAGGTATTTATTTAGGCTTCTTCAAGGAAGCTGTGCTTTGTGGCAATAAGGTTTTTTTTTACGGAAACAGTGTTATTGGTATCACTGAGGCCTAAGCAGTAACACAATTGCCCTTGTTGAATTTCTTCAAGTGACTTTGCATCCTTCTCCCACACTTCCAGTAGGTAGAAAAAGCTTTGCATGTGTGTAGAAGGTTCTTCTGTCACTTTCAATAAGTGTGACAGGAGATGTGAAGTGAATCAATGTGGCAGTTTTCTTTTCCTCTTTAGAAGCATTGCTTCATAAGGCAGTTTCAAAGATATGCTTTGTAGAAAATATTGTCAGAGAGAAGCGCTTCCTTGAAGCTTTGTTTGGCTACTGGGGGTGGGGGGAAGAAGTTGGACTAGATGAAACCTTGGTGTAATCAGGCAGAACTCATTTTGAGTTTCATCAGCCAAACAGATTCAATATGTCATCCAATAGAATAGCTAGTTATTGACTTTTCCCTGTTTAATGGAGATTCTATATTTTAATTTTTATTTATTTATATATCAAATTTGTCACTGCCCATCTCATTAAAAAAAGACTCTGGGTGGTTTACAGAGAAGATAAAATTAATTAAAATATAAAATATAAATATATATTTTTACAATATAAAAGTAGTCCTGAATAAATAATAAATATATCCCAATAATTTATAGTAATTGGTGAATAGCTTGGGGAGCGTCATCAGGATTCCAGCCACACCCAGGATTGATTAAAACTCTTATTGCCCCATGCAAGCTGGCAGAGCCAAGTTTTTAGTCCTTTCTGGAAAGCTGGGAGAGTAGGGGCCCTCCGCACCTCTGGTGGGAGAATATTCCAGAGGGCGGGGGCAATGGCAGAGGAGGCTCCTCCTCCTTTTATAACAGAGGTTCCAGCTTTACCTCAGCCTACTTTAGTTTATGCTATGAGAAACTAATATATTTAATATCAGAGATATTGTCTTTATGATCACTGGTGATTTTGATATGCATTCATTTTTCTGTGAGTTTTCACAATACAAACTTATTCTGTTGAATAGAATTATTAATATTCCTTTGTCTATGGACTGAAAAAGAGGATATCGTGTTGAAGGGGCATATAAATGCTTGAAGATGTGATTATTTCCAAGGAGAATAAAAATTATTACTAAGTATGCATGGATAGTACACAGTTAAAGGTGGCCTTAAAATTAATGACTCATGGTATACATCCTGGAAGAGTCCCCATGTAATTTTTCATTTGTTGTGACAGCACATAAAAATGTAGTCAACCACAATATTCTAATGTATAGATCTAGCCAATTCAGAATGGTGATGGGATTATGAGTAACAAAATAGGTAGAGAACAGATACATTCTTGCTTTTCTAAATTAACATATTCCCCTCCCCCCCAGTTTTTAGACTTAACCATTTTCCTATTTCAGTGACAAAACTAAATACGAATATACTATGTATATTTGCTATACATAGATTTTCTTGAAGATAATTCTCCAGCACTATATTAGATGTAGCCATACCCCATCCTAATTATACTGATTCTACTAGACTTATCTTAAATTGGAACTCAAGTTTGAAAACTTCAGAGCTTCAGTCTCTCCTCTCAGTTCCCCATGATACTCAAATGCCCCCCCCCACACACACACACTGGTGTTTCAAAGGGCCCTAAAGACCTGGCTCTTTGTCCCACCCTTTGGGACCATGATTGAAGATTCTTTTTCCTCTTTTTCTTTGTTCCCATCTGGGATTGTTATCTCTGCCATGTTTGCTCTTTTTTGTCTTGTGTTGTTTTCTTGTTTCAAATACATTTAACAATTTTAAGCTGCCCAGAGTCACTGGGAAATGGGCAGCATGTAAATTTAAACAACAACAATAATGATAATGATAATAATGGCTTAATATAGCATTGTCAAATTAAGAAGGAGGCCCTTTTTCATACGAAAGGTTCTACTTCTCCTAGCCTCCAGAATGTATCCACTGATTTCACTGGCTAAGCCAAAGTCTTGTCTGAAAGGACATGTTCCTTGGGATGGTTTCTGATCAATTTCAGCAGGCCCATAAATCAGCATGTTTATGTAGTCAAGAGTCTATAAACTCAGAAGCTGAGCCATTCTAGACATCTAAATAGGAGTAGGAATGCTCAGTTCTTCTCTGCACATACCAGCCAGACATTTTCTTAAATTACTTTAGATTATATCTAAAACAGGGATTAAATATAGATAAGGCATTACATCTAGGATAATGCAAGATAGCATTTGCTAGACCAGAGAACTGAGTCAGCTTCCATTCTAAATGAGATGTGACACCATTTGCTTGTCTTTTCCATTCCTCGCAGAAGTGAGGCAGTATTCTAAGCAGGGAACAATGTAATGCGACAAGACAAAAAATTCTGAGTCTAAATGTGAGAGTTAAATTCAATCCTAAATTTAAGGTTAAGGGCTAGCATTGCTGGAAAAAGCATCCTGAAGAGTATTCTGGATAAATATTGGGGTTATGGTAGCAGAATATCTGTCCATGTTGGTTCCACGATAAAACAAGGAAAAATTAGTCTCAAGGCATTTACTTAGTTCTGGAAAGGAACACAAAGATAACAATGACTTTAGGAAAGCTTAGTATGTTTCTCTGGAAAGGACAGCAGCATTCCAGATGTATGTGATTCCTTGACTGTCTTAGAGTTTGCTGGCTAACCATTACAAAATGCATACTTCTGAGAGACATATCAGGTAGAAGTCCCTCGAATAAGGAGGTGATGCTGAGTAGACATCTGCATATTCACTATACTGACATCAATAGCAATTACCAGCCACATCCCAAGTCAGATTTGCAAAACAGCTGAGGTCATAAGCATGATACATTGAAACAGTTACACAACATACATTGAAGGACGAATAATCAAGTGATGAAAGCTATAGAATAAGTTGCATTAAGTGCATGAGTTACAGATTGCTGCAAGAAAGGTGATAAAAATTGCCTCTCTACACTGGTTGCAAAATGCATAAGTATTTGCTATGTGAATAAGTGCTTCATGTTGTGAAACTCCATGGTTACTTGAGTATAGTAGAGTTATTCTTAACTTGTTTATTCAATCCACACTGGCAATTGTTCCTTTCTGTGCCAGGTACTCAACACATATTCTCATTCCCCACAATACTTTGTTCTGAGGAGCAGATGGATGAGGTTTGATTTCAGACTTGGTGTGGAATATTTCTGTCTTAGTTACAGTTAATGTGCCTAGGAAGGTCATTCATTTCAAGATATGCAGTAATTGATATTATATAGTTGTTTGAAGCAGTGCTGTGGCCATATTTGCATGACCATCCATTTGGCTGCTCTCCCAGTTAATTAACCCTGATAGCACACAATGTCCAATGACTCAGTCAACCAGGAAATGGCCATTTTCTAAGTTCTCCCAGCTCTGCAAAGGAAGCAGGGAGCATCACTTCCTGGTTTTGGCTGTCTCCCAGCCCCTGGCTCCTACTCCCTCTCACAAGAGTCAGGTAAATTAGGCCAATTGGTTTCTTTCTAATTTCCAATAGAATTTTACCCTGAGGCTGAAATGAAGTGAACAGCAAGTAAAACTATTAGAACAAAATGCCATCATGTTATAATTTTGTGTCAGTGGTCAGGAAGAAAAGATTAAATACTCAAAGAAGAAAAATATATGCCAGATTCCCAGCAGTTAAATTTACTAAGTACTCTGCAGGTGTTCAACTGCAAATACATCTAGTTTGATCTCTTTCTGTGTTTAAAAAGCCATAAAAACCCGTTCAGCACAGCATGTATTTGGTAGTTAGCATATCCTTAGTTAAACTAAATAATCTAATAAAACATCTTAGCAACCATTTAGAATTTGTCCCCTCAAGCAATGTGGTTGCTATTTATTTATGTATTTATTTATTTTGGACTTCATTCATTCTGAGCCTCATAAAAACTTAATGTTGTCAGGGCTGTGCCACTCCCTTTTATCCTTGAAAGTAAACATCTTTAATAAAATGACCAGAAAAAACTGCAGCAATGCAGATGAAACAGCTTCCAAATGTATATTTTTAGCACCTGTTAACCTGTAATTCTCCTACATTAACATAACTAATTATGCTAATCGTGTTTTGATTCCTCAGGCAAAAGTGCTAGGGAACCAATTTGCCCTGCTAGAAAATCTGAGAAATCATTCTCAGTTGCACACCATAGGAAACTATCAGAGGACATCTCAGTCATTATTCCATCCTTTTACAAACAAGCTATTCTAAAGCATTCTGTTCTACTTACTTATTGTCTTAATATATGTGAATGTAAAACTGGGGGAAAAAATGGAACAAGGATGTTTGAATCATATATACCAGCCACATTAGCACAAAGTGTTAAATCAGAATTGTTCAGGATTTCTTATAACTCTGGGTTACAATTCATAAATAAAAGTCCTCACGTATGCTGCCTGATCATTCCCACACTGTCCTTCCAGAACTAGCCAAGAATATAAAGTAAAGTCTTCCAACAATGAATCCACAGATAAAGTACATTCCCACTGCATTTTTCCAGGATATTGCTATTGATGTTCTTATTTATCAGTCTGAAATTTCCTGGCTCCTTCTCTGCTTTCTGAGATCAGTCAAGATCAGCTAGGTGTTGCCTACCTACCTGGATCACCCAGTAAAATACCAGTCTCTTCTCCACCCCCCCACCCCTCCACCAAAAAGGAAAAAAAAAACCCTTTTATTGTTACACATTTTGGACTGCCAGTCTTAAGAGCCAGAATTTGTAAACACATTTGCTTCTGGAACCTGGATCTTTTGTACAGTTAAGGAAAAATTCAGTTACAACTTTTTCTCCCAATGACACCAATTGGGCCAGACCAAGATTCAAGCCTCAACAGTTTGAAAGGCACTCAAATTCAGTACCACACAATATTATTCAGAGTAATTGAATCCTGAAAGAAGGCAATGGCAAACCCAGCTATATATAGTTGTGAAGAAAATACAGAAATGTCCATGTAATAGAAATTGATCCAACTTGAGGGAGACTTTATACCATATGAGTAGGGTTGAGCAGTACCTCAAAGGAACACTTGTTTTGACAATTGTCCTGAGTGAAGTGCCCCTTTGAGGCTATCTTGTGAAGCAAAGTAACCCTGTACTTAATGTTCAATAAAATAATTTAAAATAACAAGTCTGAATGTGAGGCTGTCTTTGAACTTGAGGCCTCGATGTAATGTCCTTCCTCTCTATCACAGAATGATGCTGGATCAAATAAACAAATCACTTGTAGCTGTAGACCCTTTTATGACTTTAAATAGTTGCTCCAGTGGGAAAGTCATTATGATCAAGACCATAATGTACAGACCATTCTTTCCACACAATCATCCAAAAAAATCACATACCTATTGTACATACCCATCAAAGCTGTAGTTTGGCATAAGAAATAAATTCTTACTGGTGCGAACCAGAACTTCCTTTTTCTACCAAGAGCAGCTGAGAAGTAGGGTTTTCAGAAGTTAATGTTTTAAAAAACCTTCTGCAAGTTTATGGTTTCACACAAAGATAACCACATAAATCTATACACAATGGATATTATTTAGGTATACCAGGATGGTTCTCCTTCCTACCCCTTATGCATTTTATTTTCACAACAACCCCCTAAACCACATTAGGTTAGGCTAAGAGACAGTGACTGATTCAAAACATCCTGTGGGTTCCATGACCAGGATATTATTTTTCTGCACATTATTGTGGCTTATAGTCCCTATTAATTTACAGATTTCTTGTACAATTTAAAGAAAGTCAACATTCTAAATTCCATTGTCAAAGCACTTGTCCCAAATAGAAAGTTGGTGGTTTGTTTTGATTCTTACAGATCCTTGCAGGACAACTCCCATTTAATACATAATGAAATGAAAAGCTAATCCTTGAGTTTTGCTTTATTCTTCATGAGACATGTTGAATTCATCTATGGAGGATTGTCTAAACTCATTTCAAAAGCTATAAAAAAGTAGCTGAACTAAATTCATTGTTTTGCTATGATATACCAATCTATCGCTGATAATGTTTTTATTATGCTATTCTATACGTACTTGTAAAAAACAAAGCACATACTCAGACCTTTACAATCTAGTAAATATTTTCCTTTCTTCAGGGCATAACCACATAAAGCTGCGGAACTGATAGAATCAAGTGTACCAGTCAGCTCCCATTGCTTGCTAAGTCTCTGACTTCAGAATTATATGACAAATATTTGTAATAAATTCTAAGAGCAACTGAGAGGGCGACTGAAAATGGGAAGGCAGTGCCATGATAGAGTTTAACTTTGCTTCACAGGGTGCTTCTTTGCTCCGAATTCACACCACCAGCCACACACTGGAGAAAGCCACATTTCATTATCTTGGGTGGCAAATAGATGTTTTGAGAGACTTGGTAGCTCAAATAAGGGCGATCTGGGAACCAGACATAGGGAAAAGTTTAGTATTTCATCCTCTTCTCAGCTGAATTCCTATCTCAGAGCTGTTTACTCCTGGAGAATGCAGAGTTAACTTATTGCTAGCCCACACATTATGGAGGCCTTCCCCCTAAGGTATATAGAGTCCCCATCCAGATTTCCTTTCATAAAGGCACTAAAGACCATTCTGTTTGGCAGGTTTTAAGAGCTATTGATGTGGATGGGTTACTTTGAGAAAATTATTATTCTCTTTATTTATGTAGGTAATTTAATTAGATGGGGTTTGTTGAATTATTTTTGTTGGGACTGAGATTTTTTTGTTTATTTGTTTCATTATAAAACATTATTTCATTATAAACCACCCAGAATCTCTGGAATGGGGTGGTATACAAATACTTGTTAAAATAAATAACATTACATAACAAAAATGTTGGAGGGGAATTTTCTATCTGATCTCAGAAGAACTTTGCAGTTATATAGCTCCTACACTAGATATGATGTTTAGTACATATTAGCATTTAACCTGTGTTCTTCAAATCATATAATTTGCATCACATTGAGGGTGATCAATAATGAAATTATATGAGACATGTAGGATCAACTTAATACTTTTATCCTCTGCTACAGATCCAAAGAAATCCCTTCTATAAAGCAGTCACTGATGGGAATTCCCTCACAATTAGTTTTCATTCACTTTTGTTTCCCTCAGTTTTTAACTTTTGGCTTTTGCCACCTCAGTCACCAAGAGTTGAATGTCCTTTGATTCCTGTGTCTGACTTAGTATGTATAGAAGGGGTGAGAAACCTGTAGTTCTTTAGATGTTGCTGTAACTATGACCCTCAAGAGTTTCAGCCAAATGTTGCTAAACAATGTTTTCTAGCTCAACAGCATCTGAAATGGCACTGGTACCCCAGCCCTCATTTGTGGCTATAGGTTTCTCATAGGGCTTGAATCAATACATGGCAGAAGGACCTGCCAAGATGAGTTTCTATCTGCTGGACACACTTTCACAACTTCCATACAGAACTGATAGGAGCTACCATCCAGCTCCCAATGCCATAAAAACCACTATTTAGAACAGTTTTAATCTGACCATGATGGTGGCTTCCTCTCTGTAGTCAAGAATACAGAATGCATTTACTAAGACTGTGTTAATGCCATCTTGCATGTAGTGACAGCTTAATATACATCCTCCTCTAATTGCTCTAGGCCAGGATAGTAAATCAAAATATTTCAATTATGGTCTCCCGAAACATCATCTAGGACAGCTGCCATGTAACTGAATTGCTATTCAGAAATCATTGTTAGCAAAGCTCCAGATAATAATTTTAGTTACTTCCAAAAGAATGATAGAAGAGGTGAAAACCTGAGCCCTCATCTTTGGTCACTGCTTTGCCAAGTTTGTAGAACAAACTCGGATAGCCAAAAAGTCTTAAGTTTAGATTTTGAGTTTAGAATGGGTCTGCATGCAAACAAATCAAGATTTATGTATTCCCAGAAAGAAAGGGAAATACGAAAGAGGTCAACAGTTATTATATATTGCTGCTAGCCATATATATTCCCTGTAAGTAATCTCCTTCAGTAATGCATTCAGTTAGTCCATTCAGTCGTGGTGGATTGGCTCCAACTTTGCGAATTCAAAGCATACTTAGTTGGGTGGTTACTGATGTGGGTGAAGTTTACCTATTCTGATCTTGTGCATGTGCTTTGCATAGACAGTTCCAAAATAGCATTACTAACAAACTAAAACTTAAAATTTTGTCAAACTCTACCAGGTCTTTGTGGTAAACAAATAATACCAAATTGATAGAATAAATAAATAAAGATATAAAGATTGTATCAGGGATTGCATGCAGTAAACAGTTCAAAGCTTAACTTTCAGACTGATGGTAAGATCATCATGGTGAAATCATGGGCATTTACAAAGGAGAGGCAAGCTGTGACCCAGATGTGACAATGTAAACACACAAATTCTGCAACTTATACATTTGGATCAGATATCCTGACACAAGTATGTAACTGGGATGTTTGTGTGATTACATCATTGTGCATGTGTTGTCATTTTAGCATTGTTGCAGTTTGCTGTAGACACCACTGGAGGAGATCAAGCTCCATTTCCAGGGTTGTTAATCAATCTGCTCTCCTGAATCGGGCACGTCTTTACTGCTCTAAACCAGTGTTGTCCAAACTTGGCCACTTTAAGATGAGTGGACTTCACTCATCTTAAAGTGGCCAAGTTTGGACAACACTGCTCTAAACCAACTGAAACATAAACCTTCCTTAAAGCTAACCAATACAAAACTTTCTCATAGCTACTGTTAAATGTAGGCCCAGTGAAACTTAACCCAATAATAACCATATAAAACATTCTATTAAACAGGATATTTGATTTAGTCAAACTATTAATTATTTCTTTCGCCTCAAAATATGAATGTCTTCTGTGGAATGTTTGCCCTACATATGCCATATGCTAAGAGACTTTAACGACATACTGAAAAGTCATTACTGGACTAATGAACCAAAACTATGCTGCACGCTATCTCACCTCAGAAAGCCCCAGTTAGACTTCAGTGTGGTTATTCTAAGGAAGATAAAAATTAGCAATTACAAAGTTCAAGTAGGGTTCAAATAATAGTAATAACAATGTGGATTTGTTACTCCCAAAAATCCATACAATTCTGAAATTCATAAGGCATGACTGTTATTATAGAACAGGGATTATAAATCTGCAAACCCAGATTTATAGAACAGCAGGTATATTTTGGTCAGCACCAAAATATTTCAACTTTAAAGACCCAAAGCTTTTTTTATGAAGTCTCTTCAAATGGCCATTTCACATAATACTTTTTTTTTTCTTTTTACATTAAGGTGCATAAATATTGGAATGTACACAGAATTAGGCCTGTATTACTTTATCATAAACATATGGAAGGGAAGATGATTTGCACAGTAATCAGCCTATAAATGGACTTATAGCAAAAAGCAACATGTAGGTATGTTCCTATAGAGAAATTATAGCGATGCAGGGAAAAAGAATAATGTATTGCAATAGTTGTAGACAACAGCAAAATTTAACTCTTTTCAAAAAAGGCCATTAAAAATTGATAAATTTCCCATAAGGAGGATCTTAATTAAAAAATTTACTCTTCAAATAATTAAAATATATTAAAATACATAATATTTTAACTCATCTGGTGCTTTAAAACTTGTTGCTCCAAAGGTTCCTAATAGCTGAAAAGCAATTACCAAGCAATTTCTGAAAGTGATTAGAAAAGGAAGTATGCAAACCCTATGTCCATAAAGATGCTGTAATGGAATGTGGGAAAGACCTTGGGAGACTGGGCAAAGAGGTACTGCCAAGGGAATGGTCAGCTAAGAAGCAGCATAGCCCACAGCTGGATAGTGGGCAGGGCGAGAGACTCAGAAGAACAACAATAACAACAACCAACCCGAGTGGGACCAAGAAATGTAGGGGGTCTATTTTGAAATATGCAGTTTGAAAATCCTTGCAATTATCCTTCTTGCATATACTATCAAATCCTATTCATGTCCAACAGCATTGATTCAAAGGTATATGGCACCCCTAGGCTGGATTGAGTGATGCTGCCATCTCCCACCAACGTGAAGATTTGCATTTTAAAAATGCTTAAGAAGGATGGGCAACATTGGTGCCTTCTAAGCTTTGGTATCCTAGGCCAGTGCCTGCTTGGCTTTAGCCTAAAGCCAGTCTGACATCAAAGAAGTTATTACATGTTAATTTCCTTGCTTTCCTTGTGCAGCTTCATCACCCCAATACACTGAAACATTCTTGTATTTCCATAGGAGTGTCCATAAATGCTACTTGCTTGAGACTGCTAGCTCTTCTTCAGCCAGCCAATACAAGAGTTCCAAACATAGAAGAGAAAGCAGGCAACTGGTCTCCATTCCTACTCTTCATTTTGCTACTATAGCTTTAAATGATGAGATAAGATTAAAAGAAGAAAGTTGGTCCTTGTGAAAAGAGCCAGATGCCTGCTCCTTTGCTGGTGGAGAAGATTTGGAGAGTTGACTTCCAGGGGGAGATCATCTAAGAGGTGTGGGATGGGATTGCATAGGAGTTTAAATCTGTGGAAAGCTCTAGGACCATCCTGGATTGTTAAAGCCTGATATGTGACTTGTGGTTGGGTCTACGTGGTGATATCAGCCTCTTTGAGTGAGGGGGTGGCCCCTTTGGCCTTGAAGGAGGCTATGCACTCTCTCTTCAAGAAGTCATCTCTGTACCCAATGGCCCTGGACAACTACTGTTTAGCCTCCAACCTCCCCTTTTTAGGAAAGGTGGTAGAGAAAGTGAATGGCCTTTAGCTCTAGAGATCCCTGGAGGAAGTGGATTATCTGCCCCATTTGAGTCAGGTTTCAGGCTGGGATTTAGTATAGAGACTGTGTTGGTTGCACTTGTTTATGACCTATGGTGGAGCTAGGGTGGGAGTCATGTGTCCATCTTTGTGCTCCTTGATCTCTTAGTGTCTTTTGATAACTGTTGACCATGGTATCCTTTTGGTGCAGCTCCAAGATCATTTGTGATGGTTCTTTCTCTGTGGCATCTGGAATGACATTCCCCACCCCACCCCCGCTTGGAAGAGTTGTCCCCATTGGAGTTTCATGCAGCTTTCACCCTTATGACATTCCATAAATTACTCAAAACCTGGTTGTTCTCCAAGGCCTTGGGTTAAGGTGGTTGTGTAGCCCTTTTTAGTTAGTTTGTTGTTGTTGTTCAGTCGTTAAGTCGTGTCCGACTCTTCGTGACCCCATGAACCATATTGTGCCAGGCCTTCCTATCTTTCACTGCCTCCCTGAGTTTGCTCAATTTCATGCTCATTGCTTCAGTGATGCTATCTAGCCATCTCATCCTCTGCCGTCCTCTTCTCCTTTTGCCTTCCATCTTTCCCAGCATCAGGGTCTTTTCCAAAGAGTCCTCTCTTCGCATTAGGTGACCAAAGTATCTGAGCTTGAGCTTCATTATCAATCCTTCCAATGAGCAATCAGAGTTGATTAGTTTGTTTAGTTTTGTTTAATTTAAGATTACATGTCTGTTCTGGTCAGCCATGTTCTTCTTTTATATATATTGCTTCCTTTTTATTTGTAAACTACCTATACTCATTGAGGTGTAGGTGCCTTGTAATTTAAATAAATAAATAAATTTATAAATAAATAAGTTTTAAATTTGCAACCATAGATTATTTTCTCTTGGATTCTAAAGCTAAGCCATTATGAAAAAAAGACATACTATGTTTTAGTAGCAGTTCAGCTACTACAGCATCACATTATTCACACAGTTGGTGAAATGGAGAACTTCATTATAGGTTTCAAAGTTACAAAATGACTGCTGGCTCTCTGGAGGTTTTGCCTTTCCTCTAAACACCTAATTCATCAACTCATTAAATTTTATGCAGTTGAGAAACATCTTTTATTTAGCTCTAGTTTGGCTGCACAATATTTTGTAAAAGTACTCTGCCTTTAATCTGCATGTTTAAAATCATAATTAAGAAAATCATTGGCTAACATGATTTGCTTGAAGAAATATTTCTTGCTAATTGTTATATTTTTTTATTGCTGATTTAAAAAAAAAAAATTGGGGGCCTGTGGATGGGATTCAGTTTTGAACCACTGAAAAGTCAACGTAGCTTTCTCATATTCAGCAGGAGCATCAGGCATTGACATCTGTCATGGATGGCCAAAGTCCAGTGGGCAGAGCTATGTCACACAACTGGGCTGCACTAGATTTTTTTTTTTTTCCTTATTGATGTTGGTGGTAGTAAGAATGAGGAAATACATACATACATACATACATACACACACACATACCTACATATATAAATTAATGGTGGTAATTTTATTCTAGGGCTTATGCTAAAACCTTGTCATAGGCTAATATCAAAACTGATAACTATGTATCAGATAAAATTGTGGGGCTAGAAAAGGCACTTTCTCTGCTAACCTACTTTCTATTGAATGCTGAAGATGCCTTGGATGTCTGGCTGGCAACTCAATATATCAGTCTAATCTTTGGAACCAACCTATTAGGCAAAATAAAACGATAAGGAGAGGTTGTACTCATGAAAGTTCTGGGCTATTTGTCTGGGATCTTTCTGACCAGCTTGGAACTATTTGGGAACAGCTTTACACATTTTCTAGTGTTGAGTTGTGCCCTATATTCAAATCAGGGATTTTCACCATGTAAAAGCAAAAGTAATTCCACAAGAATAAGGATCGTCCTGAAGAGCCTGTTCCTTTGAGATTTATGATCATATCCTCAGGTAGCAGGCATTGGGGTATGACAAATGTCCTATTATTTCTTTATAGGTTAAGATCTGCTCTTGGAGCTTGCAGTGAAGCCATGAAGTTCTCTGACTTTCCTTTCTTGAGATTTTATTTTGTTAGGTATGAATATATTTTGCCATTTCTCCTTTGGGGCCTTCACCTCTTGCCATTTGCTTCCCAGCAATCTTCCTACACAGTGTACTATAGAAACTTGGTCTGCTTATCTTGAGCTTAAGGTTAACACTGTTGGGTGTCCAGGCTCCTTCTATTAGCGGTCTGACAAAAAATTCTCAATAGGTTTTGAAACCTTGTTCCAGCAGGCCTGTGTATACTTTTTGGAGGCACCCAGATTAGGGTGCTATTACACGTAATACTGCATTTCTTCCCTCTTTTTCATGTGCACTTATAAAATAAAGCTTTTGAAAAAAGATAACTGGATTAAAATTCCTTGTTTGAACTCTGCCTAGCTATATGCCGTGATGCCATCTTACATGTTGTGCAGTGCTGTGTATGTTGTGGATATGACTCCATCACTGAATTTATTGGCTGCCTTTGTGTGAGGTCGCAGATTGGCATTATTATTAGCATAATCCCTGACTGATGGCCTGTGGTAGATTTCTGAAGACACCTACCATTTTAGCAGATTAAAAAATTTTTTTTGTATTTTCCATCCCATCCAAAATGAACATATATGTATGTATGTATTCCCATCCTAAATTGAACATGTATGCATATATGTATTCCCATCCTAAATAGAACACACACACACACACACACACACACACACCCCTATCCATCCATCCACCCACCCACCCACCCACCCATCCTGCAGGAAGGTGACAGTGTATCTATTTCCCAGCATAATCTATGTATTACTCCATAACAAATTCCCATATACAGTGATACCTGATTTATGCACATAAACTGATTAAGCTAGTTCCATTTAATTCTAAATTTCCCTAGCTTCCCCCCCCCCCCCCAAAATGCAACTTTTCTACTAAGCAGAAACTTGAAGCATTTCTCAGCTATATAATAGAAAAACACAAGCTTATTGACCCATGTGAAAGTAATTGCTGAAGACAGATTTTTGCAAAATTGCTTTCGAACATTACATTAATTCTGGATCAGCAAGTTTATTTCTTAGCAATTTTCCAGGGATGACATTTATACATTTCTTAAATTTTATTAGCTACTTTCAGGTAGTCCAGAACTTCAGTGAAGTGCCCGAATTTTTTCTGTCTCTTTCTTTGTATTATTTTGAATAGAATTTGGCTTAGACAAATAAGAGTGGACAAAGAAAGAGAATCAAGAAGCTGTATGATTTTGATGTGGGAGAACTCAGTTGGGCATGGACAATACAAGAAACAGTTGTCCTCCCTCTCCTTCCTTCTTTCCTCTCCCACAAGATACTAAATGGTCTCATAGCACCATAAATTGGTGTCACTTTTATTATTAATAATCAAATTTAATAATAATTTCTAGTTTGGCTTTCAGAGAAAGGATATTAATAGTATTCAAACACAAGACCTTGAGCTAAAGGTTGCTATTCAGTTTTGAATATAGTATTATAAAAATGTGTATATACAACACCTAGAACAACAGGAAAGGAATTGAGAAGCTGCTCCAAAACCTATAAATCTCAATCAGCTCACAAATTAATAGCTGGTACATCTGGGCTTTCCAATCTCCTAGAAGACTCCCAAGCAAATCTTCTAATATTAGTTTGTGTTGACATTCAGGCATTCATGCCACTGTATTCTAACTGACACTTCGCTATACAGAAACCACATGTCTGGTTAATAATCAACTGAGAGAGCAAGCTCAAATATATACATCCAATTCAGTACAACTGAATGAATATACAGTATTCTTAATCATTGCTTTCTATGCCAAAGTATTATCTATTTTTCTCCAGTGATAGGATATAACTTCTCGACAGAACATGTCATTATCATAAGCTGGTTTCTATCTTTTAAAGCTTTTAATGAGAAACTTTGGTGTGGTAGTGATGAAAGTCTAAATGATATGTTCGAGTAGATTTCAGGAATATTAGACTTCAATGAGGACTACAAGATTTAGAGATAGGGAATCTATGTCAAATAGAATGTGGAAAAGGCCACAAGCTCTTTTACTGTACTATTCTCCATCTAGCTCAGTATTACAACTTAGACTAGAAATTTTCATTCTTATCTACTATGTGATCCTTCTAGTGGGAGTTATGAGAAATTAAACATGGGGTGACTTCTGTATGCAAAACATGTGTTCTCTCTCTGAAATTTCAATCTTAATTGTTGGCCATTGTTGATTGCCTTTATTTAAAATGCCCATTGTTGCAAACAGAAGGGGATATATTCTACTTGGGGAAGTCTTGCAGATCCAAAAAGTATAAATCCTAATAAAGTACACTGGGGTCATTCATACTGTAGCTATATGGACATCTTATTTTCTCTTTCTCTTTTCTGAGGCAGCTGGGATTAGGGAACACTATTATTACAAGTTTTCAGGTTAAAACTGGTAATAAATATATTAAGAACTAATCTGAATAACACCCTAGAAATAACAAACTCATTGCGTAGGCAAAATATTGATATTCTGCTCATTTGGAAAAAGAGCAAACACATTCACTTGTTAAACAAAATAATTGCTCAACCTTATAGCACAAGGAAAAAACCTTATAAGAAAATTACCATAGGAGAATCATAAACATCCAAAGGAAAGTGCAAGAGAAATTATACAAGCTGTAAAAGTGGCCAGGTAAAGAAGACAGCTGTCGAATTCATGGAAATGTGTTTTTCATTACTTCTAATTATCTGCTTTGTGTTTTTGGTTAACGTTCTCTTAATTTTGCTTTCACCTGGATTTTTTTCTCTATCCATTTACTATTCAAAGCCTAAAGCTCAATAAAGAAGGGTCACCATTTCTTTTATAAAAAAAGCAACTTGTCAAAATTATGCTCAGAAGCCTTAAAGTTTTCTTCATAACACCAGTGGTAAATAGAGAACATAAATGAAGAGAAAGCTTTCATCTAATAAATCCCACATTTTATTTCATTAATGAGAAAAAGATCAAGGCAAAATGCATGGAATTAACTTTAATCAAAATTGAATGACCAAAAAAATATAGAGGTACTTAGATTTACTGTGAATGAAAAATATGACATTAAAAAAAAAACTAGGTATACAACATGTTGTAAAGGTTCAAGTTCTAGGTCATTATTTCCAGTAATGCCCTAGATAGTTCCCATCAGCATCCTGACAATATACAAATAGTGAGTATTGAAATCTAGCCTTTTTGGTTTGGGTTCTCTCTCTCTCTCTCTCTCTCTCTCTCTCTCTCTCGTGGCAGTTCCACTTGTTCAGAAAAAAAAAGACTATCTTGGGCAATAACAAGTATTTTGGATTATAGAGTGGAGGGGGTAACCGTATCATTGCTGAATGCTTTCTGATTGGCTGCTCCCACCATGACATCATATTTAGACTAGCCACACTCTCCCGCACCACCCCCACAGCCGTCCTATTTTGTTAAAGCACCTAGAACATGTTCTGAATAGTCCAAAGGTACCCATCAGCTGTGAAAGTTTGACTCTTCCTGTAGTATACTAAGGCTATGTATACCAGTCATCCATGTATTATTGCCTGATTACATAACCATCATAAGGAACATCCTGCCAGATAAGACTACAAGCCAATATAATCCAAGTATTCCATTCAGCTGGTCCACTATACTGTTAATTATTTAAATTGGCAGCCACATTTACCCCATTAAGATAAAGAGGATGGCAATAAGCTCTGAAAGTCATCAGAAAGTAGAGAAGGAGCTACTATATCCTGACACTCTGATTTCTCTTCAAATCATATAAATCTTTTGCCTTTTACTGACCTGCTATAGTTTTAAACAAACATACCTACTTTCCCTGTAGAGTTTTCCCATGTTACAAGACTTTGATCAATACTCAGATACAATGTATTATGATAATTTGAAATTAAGTATGCTTGAAATTATTGTAAGTATGTATGCTCAGAGAGTGCCTTAATGCATCAAGGGTATGGAATTCTGCAGTTCATGAAATGTTATTGAATTGGACATATCAATTATGGACATTTAATAGCTTCATGAAAAAGAGATTCAGAGATATTTGGTTAAATGTAGAAAATTTCTAAGTAGAATTTCATAATACAATTAAATACAATTAAGCGGACTATGACTGTAGTCTTTAGAAAAACCTAGATTGACTGGGTACACCGGCTTGAATTCATAAACTTATCTATGCAGCTGTTCATGTCCTTGAAGTTAAATAATACATATTATAGATTAATAATGTGTACCATCACAGTTCGAGCTGTTATATGTAGCCATATGCCATAGTAACTCAGAATATATATGATTGAATGCATACAAATGAAATACATTACAGAAACAATAATTGTATGTATATGCATTTAATGCACTCCTATAAATCTGCAATGTGTGAAACAATCCTGAGATGTAAACTAGTTTAATCTTATAGCGCTTAGTTCAGTGTGTCTTTCCCTAAATAGCCATATATCATATTGAAAGGCTGCTATGCATATAATCTGAAAAATTTCAGTTCACAGTGAAATATAGCACTAACCAGCAATCATTACTTCTTAAACATCCTTAGTGTAAGGTAATACAGAACTGCTTTTGGTTTTGTGAAATGTTGAACTTTAATAGAAAAGTTAAAGGCTGGGCTATTACAGGATATTAAAGCCTAGAGCTGTCTAAAGCTTTGTTTCAGGGGTTCAGTTCAAAGATGATGATCAGATCTCAAGTCTGAATTGGTTTTTTGCAATAAAATTGACTTGACTCAAAGGTTGATTTGGAGCACCGATTAGACTTAATTTTCTGGATCAAACTAATAGTTTGAAGTGAATTGTCCTGATTATCTTGTTTGCTCACCATAGCAAACTATTCAGAAGCAGTGACTCTCCACTTTTACTTCAGATTTTGTCTGAGGAATAAGGCAATGGAATTTAACTATAAAAAATCACACCACTTAAATTTTCAACTAACCATCAATAACTCCCTGTCAGAACTCCTGCTGTTCCACAGAGATAGCAAGGGAATAGACTTCTATGAGCTAGTTTGGTGTAGTGTTAAGGCACCCAGCTAGAAACTAGGAGTGGTAAGTTTTAGTCTCTGCCTTAGGCACAAAGCCAGCTGGGTAACCTTGGGCCATTGCCTGGGAAGCAGGCAATGGCAAACTACTTCTGAAGTCTTGCCAAGAAAAGTGCAGGGGCTAGTCCTGACAGTTGCCAGGAGTCAAGGCTGACTTGAAGGCAACACGCGCACACACACACACACACATAGGACTTCTATAACAGTACGGTAATACAGCTTTTAATTCAATCATTTTCTTTCCTGGTTTATAATCCATGTTCCTTGACAAGATATCAAATCTAACTCAGTTTCTAAATGCCAAAATGCCACCTTCCTCCATAGGGGGTATTCTTTGGCCTTGCAGGTTTTGGCTTTGAGATACAGAAAATCAAAGGCAAGTCCTCTCTGCTGGTTCTTGCTCAAGCTCATTAGAGTTGGCTTCCCTCCAGAAGGTGGGCATAGCAGTTGTGCTGAAAACTGCCTCCTCCAGTCCTTAATGATTTTCAGCAGGTACAAAAACTTCTTCCTTTCTATCAGCTCTTGAAAGTGCTGGTTGTGCAGGGAAAGTGACTTAGTGCATCATCCAGGGAATCATGTCACCATTTCACCTCAACAAAGAGAACTATCTTGCTTCTACAGTGTGAGGCTCTTTGCTGAAGCAAATCCAAACAACTGCTCACAGTCTTATTAAAAATTTAGCACCACTTTTTTCCTGCTTCCTATATCTTTTATTTCTTTCTTCCTTGAGATTTATAGGTCTAGGAACCCCAGCTCCCTCTGTCTTGTTCTTTCAACACTCAGCTATTCCTTTGGCTTTCATAATAAGGTTCAATCTCAGCATCTAATTATCCTTCTTCCTCCTTTCTTTATTACTATTTTTAATTAGGTCTACCAAACTTAATAAAGTAAAATCAGACAGCTCACTAGAAACACTAATAAATATAAAGCTAACATATTTTGGACACATAAAATGAAAGTTAGAATATTTGAAGAAATTCCTGATGCTTGGAAAAATTGAATTCAATAGAAAAAGAAGACAAAGTGGGTAGTTACTATCACTGATACAGAGTATGAGGCTATGAACTCAAAGAATAGTTACTGACAGATAATCCTGACAAACTATTCTCAGAGATGGGTCATGAAAAGTTAGAAAAAACTACACAACAAAATTAGACCTGGCTGCAACAATCTAGAAGTCCAGAAAATAGCAAAAATGTTGGTTGAGACAGGCAAAATAATGTATTATAAATAACAGAACATAAAGCAATCATGCCACTGTTTAACTTCAAGAAAGAGAAGTCCAGATCATCACCTCTCTGGATCTGTGCAAAAACAGATGACCTATTAGAATAATCTGCCGTATGTTAGCCAATAAAGGCATGGATCTAATTTTCAAGTGGCTGAACTCATTCACACAGGACCATGTCCACTTCATTAGATGCATAGACTTGAAAGAGTTCCAGATGACCTCACAAGACATTACCTGTAATATCTTACCAGACTTCATCCATCAAGCATCCAACTCAAAGTGAATGTGAGCAGGCTTGTTCACAAAATGCTAGGTACACTGTCCACAATGACAGGAAGGTTTTCCAGGCCTACAGGCCCTAAAATAATGCCACAGCCAACATTCCACAGCCAGTAAATGCAGAAAAATATGTTTCAATACCTCCACTGTGAAGGATTTAAAAGTCACCATATATCCACCAAAATTAAACTCCAAGATATAAAGGTGTAGTGCTTTTCACATGACTGATCCACACTATAATAAAAAATTATTCAAAACATGTATATAAAACATGTTTCATACCTATCCCTTATATATGTTTTATATCTATATAGGGGATAGATATAAAACATGTTTTATATCTATCCCCTATCTAGACCCATAGAGGCCTGCTGTCTTCACCCCAGATCCATCATCTTCTTGGACTTTCTCCTTTTTTGGTAACGTTTTGTATAGGTTTTTTTGTTTTATGTATTTATATATATTTATTGCTTTAATGCTTTGTGTGAGCTGCCCAGAGTCCCCCATTGGGGGCAGATGGGCAGAGAGAAATTTAATAAATAATAAATAAATAAATAAATAAATAAAACATCTCGATGCTTTTAGTTGCAGTACAGTTATTAAACCATTTAATCATCAATATTACAAATATCCTGGGTCATTTATTTCTTATTTCACTACAAACTTGAAGACTTGTTAATTTAAGTTACAACACCCCTAGCAGATTTTAAAAGAATGAATGAATGATGTACAGGATTTTGAGGCCACCTGACTCCACAAAGATTCTGGATGGCTTACAATATTTGAAATACATAATTTAAGAAACATGACCCCCTGGACAAAATCATATCAGCAACATTCAAAAAGATTTGATGGGAACTCCACAAACACCCTAATCTTAGACCTGGGAACAGAGCCACGTCTTAAGATGCTTTTGGAACACTTTGAAAATTGGAGCCACACATATTTCTGGGGTATGTTGTTCCAGACAGAAAGAATTCCAGAATTCTTATTGATGTATATTTGACCAATTGATCTTCTAGATAAAAGGTGTTTCTCATATGGAAGGATAAGAATTTCTTGTTTTAAAGAATCAACTTTTAAACTGACCAATTTAAATATTCAGCTGTCTCTTCTTTAAAAAGGTCTTTTACATTCCAAGAAGCTACTGAAGACAACATACATTTTTAAAGCTGCACTCAAAATACCAATATTTTCATAGGTCAAGGACAAAGATTGTTAATTTCAAAGAGACAAATGTTCAAAGATTTTTAAAAAATAATAAAGAACTTTTAAAACATTGAATATAAATTTTTTTAAAATAAAGCATTTAATAAAACACAAGAAAAATGCAAAGCAAATAGTAAAATAATTCTAATTAAAAATACAGTACAAAACATTTTCCATCTTCCACCCTCACCCTCCAAGTGAAGGTGGTTCATTCTCCTCTAAAAATACGAAAAAAGTAAATACATTAAAAAAGATTGCTACTTCTTTACATCAAATGATTGCAAACCAATAAGCTTTTGTGCAGCCTTTAGATTTAAAAAAAAAAAAAATCTTCATTCCAGAATCTAGGGATAAACAAAAAATGCTATGAAAAAAAATTCTTTTTGTTTTGCTGCCAACCTTGTTGAATAATTTGCCTTCTGGATCTTTTGAGGAATCAGATTTGGGGAGGGTGGGGGAGACACTATCTTATTTGTATTCTAGTACAAAGATCCAGTTTGCCAAGATTAATGCAAAATATGGTCCTGTACAGTAAATCTTAAAAATCTAATCATAATTGGGTTAGGTTTCTTTCCTGAGTAGAAATAGAAACCCTGACAATAAGCAGCTTCCATTTCCAGATTATATTCTGATTGCAGTGAAAATATTGCATATACAAATTTCCCAATAAAGACATATCATTGCTCAGCAATGTAAGGAATGTTTTAAAATTATATATTATTTCTCTGAAGCAGACCCTGTAAGTAGGTCACTAGTTCAACATTTTCATTTACTTTGAACATTATGTCAACACCTGTAGTATAATATTTATCAGAAATGTCAAACTGGGTAATTCTTTTTTCATGTTAATAAATCACCAAAGTGTTCCTGAATTAGAGAATCTGATCTCTGTTTCCTCTCCAAAAAGTTTGCTTCAACTTTTCCACTGCTGTTTTATATACTGTATATAGATTTTCTAAAAGACTACAAATCATAACTGAGAGCTTTTAAAGTGATAAGCAACTCTACCTCTTACAGTACTAGTTGTGAGTAAGGGAAAAAAAAAAAAGCTTTTAGCTGTTGCTCAATTTCAGTTTCAGCTCCAACAAGTTGCTCCCCATCAGAGGAAGCAAAAGAAGTTTGCCTTTTCTGTCTTTTCAACTTTTCAGCTTTTCAACTTAAGACAAAATTTAAACAAATTAAGGGATGAAAGTTAAACATGAAATAGCCTATAAAATAATGGAGGACTAAGATCACATCATCTCCATACCAAACCAGAAGTCCATCCTAAAGCCATTACCTTCTGCAGATTTATATTATGCTTGTCCTTCAGAAATTCAAGAAAACAAACACAGAATCCCTTTCTCCAATTTTTCTCCACAACCCTGTGAATTAGCTTCAGATGATAGTGATTCTTCCATAAGTGTCCATGCTGGAAGATGGATTTGAACCTAGTTTCCCCATACCAGTACAGCCATCCTAATCACTAAGACTATACTGTCTTAGTACAAGGTGAGAACCTAGTTACTGACATATAGTGATAAAAATAATCTTATAATACCTTGCATTTAGTGTACACACAATGCAAGACACTCTGATTATGTGCCATCACACCAGTGTCAACTGCTAGATAGTTGACATAGAACTTTTCCACAATGAACTTGCCTATCCATGTGGGTTTCTTGGTAAAATATAGGACTGGTTTGCCACTGCCTTCTCCCATGCAGTATGAAATTATGTCTTTGCCATTGTCACTTAAGTGGTCATCTGCCTCCAGTATCTTCCTATATGGCTACTGCCAGTATAGGTGTCTGCTTGCTTTAACTGGGCAGCTAGGATGACTGAATACTCTTGCTGTACACTCCTGATATTCTTTGCTCATTCTTCCCAGAATGCCCTCCCCCACCACAATGAGGTGGCATAGAAGGAAGGGGGGGGGGAGACACTCTACCTACTATAATACTTAGGCACTGGAAAATATTGCCACCTTTTAAAAAAATCATTACTTACAAGGAAACAAATAGTTATTGTCATATTTCTACCAAATGTTCCTGGCAAGGCAATGTGGTGATTTACAACACATCAGCAACTAAAATAAAGGGTTTGTAAAGTATGGTAAAACCAGATAAAGTAAATAACAAAAATTCACATAAATACATATCAAACCAGCCACTAAACATAAGTAATAAATATAAAATGCAGTCAAGAAGGGAAGGCTAGTTTTATGTCTTTATTTTTTTAAGCAGCTGAAGAAGTTAAAAATTGTACCCCAAGGGGGAAGGAATTCCATAGATTCTACAGCTTATATGAACATTAATCATTCTATGGATTTAAAATGACAATTAGTTCATCAAAAATATTTTGTGTATTTTAGATTCCTATGCAAATTGTCTGAATAACTTAAAGGATTCAGCTAATTATTGCTCAGAATGTAATACTGGTTGTTATGTTGTGTTATTTTGCTATAGTGATACTCTTTTAGCTAGGTGAATTTTGTTTTGGATGATTCACTGGCTTTTTTAGATACTTGTATTATTTTGAATTAATATGAATTAATATGAATAGTGTGGAAAAGAATAGGATTAGGAAATAGATATTGTGTGCTCTTACAACTGTAAAAAACATTAAAAGAATATTAAAAGTTCTTTCATTTGGAAGAACTTAATTTTCTTTCTATATTTAAACAAACACTTAATTACCAGGAATATCAACTGAAGAATTACTATTATCTGATTATACTATCTTATATATTCAGAATGCTACTGTTCCTCTCTCTCTCTCTCTCTCTCTCTCTCTCTCTCTCTCTCTCTCTCAAGTTAGATAAACTGACTTCACCTTAAACATATTAATTGTCTAGTTTTATAATATATATAAGGGCAACTAAATAGTCCATGACTGAAGAAAGTGTTAATATCTAATTCATCATTCAAGATTTTTTTCCCTCTCAAAATAGAAACCAATACTTCAATAATCTTTGGAGAGGGAAACTTTGAAGAACATACCTCTGCTTGCAGAATGTAAGTTGGTTTTCTAAAGTAGTTATTTTAGTCAACTGTATGCAATATAAATACTAGAGGATGGGTGTGTTAATTTTATAAAGTGAGCCTGTCACATCTTATAAATGGTAGGTGGTAAAATAATCATAAGTGAGCATAACTGCTCTCATTCTGAAAATGAATGAGAGGCCTAAAGAAACATGCAAGATGACTGGATGTGCTTATACTTCATTAATGCTTCCCTCAGCTTAATCCACACAAGGCATGCTAACAACCTCCCTCCTTCTAATTTAGGATCATTACTAAATTGTGTGAAAGAGTGACACTTTTATTTCTTAGAGAAACAATAATAAATGACTCAACATATTGGACATCAAAGCTGTTTTGTTAGAGGATAAGTGGGTGTTCTGAGAGAACCAGAAAATTGAGATTGATGGAAACACAGTAATTATGAAGCAAAACATTATCCCCACATCTGTGGTGCCTACAAAGATCATGATGTAATTTCCTACCATATCTTCATTTTATAAGCCATTTTAGCAAAGAAGGGTGAAGGGCACAGAAGGATTCTCTAATGATAATAACATTTGTCACTGTTATAACTCAACCTTCCCCAATCATGAAGTTCTCACATATTGTCAAGGAATCTGGGAGTTGTGATGGTCTCAACACATCTGGAGGCACCAATTTAGGAAAGGCTATACTTCATCATGCAGGAAAAATCTTTGTGAAAGAGGAGGACACATTTCCATAACTTTCCCTAAGTGGATATTCAACTACAAAAGTGAAGGCTTTTCTCCTTACCCCACAGCCTGCCACATTCAAAGTAGTCCCCCATTTTGGGGATTGAGAAGAAATACAATTGGAAAGAGAGCTGTTTCAGTTGCATGGGCCTAAATCTATTTAAAAATAACTGTATTGCCAAGAGTCTTAAGTAGAGGACTATTTAAACATTTGGTCTGCATATATAATTCTAAATATTTAACATTTTTTTTCCTCTTTAAGTTAGGAAAATGTACTTAAATATAAACAAATCAATTGTATAATACAAACATGTTGTGTCTGCTTTGGTCACACCATTTTTTACAGTGATATGTATATATGTGTACACACACATGAATGTAGGTTTATATATTTGCAAATTCACAGCTAGTTGGTACATTTTTAGAAGAATTATTCCTTCTTGTCTAATATCACAAAATAAAATAATTCTCATGGGGTGGTCCTTTTCATAGAAAATATGAGGCAAGATGAAGCAATTGAACAAATGAACCAGAAAAATGGTGGAGGATCAGCTGTGAGTGATGCACAACCTGCCTGCATCTGCTAAAATAGTTTGGTGTCTTTAGATATGGAAATGTGGCATAATTCAGATACCAGTTGAATTAACTTCTCTATATGAAATGGGAGGGCTACCATTTTATCCTTCTCAGGCACCAAAATGCCTTGAATTGTCACTAGATGTTATCTGCTTTGAAATAATAAAAAAAACCAAAGGCAGAAAAAGGGGGTAAAAGCCTTCAGAGAAATGCAAATAATTGACAGATTAAAGAAAATCAATGAAAAGTGGTACATTGAATTATATTAATGCTAGAAAGGGCTACTTATGCCAATCCGCTACTCCTTCAGTGCAGAAATCCAAATTAAATAGTTCTCAACAAATGTATATCTAGCTTCCACTTAAATACATTCAGAAAAAGGAGTCCACCGTTTTTCTGGTTAATTGGCTCCACAGTCAAATTGTTCCTACTGTTAACATTTTTTTTTTCTAATATTCAGTTAGAATATCTAAAGTTTGGAAACGTCCTTCAGCTATTACTTTGGGTTGGCCTTGGTAATGATGGTCTTGATCTTTTGTGTAACTTCTTTCAGGTATTTGAAGAATGCTATCATCATAATCTCTTCTTCAGATTAAACACAACAAATTTCTTCTGTCTTTTATCATGAGACTTAGTTTTTGATCACCTGATAATCTTCACTGCTCTTTTCTGTTTATCTGAAATATCCTTAAAGCATGGTGTCCAGAATAGGACACAATATTCAACATGTAGTATAACATAAAAAATGTAGAGAAACTACTTCCCTTGAATTGGAAATTATATTTATGTTGATGCAGTCTAAACTTCTAGCATCTTTTTGTGGGGGGCAGGGGGGAGGACTGCCAGATCAGTGTTGAGTTGGGTTACATTTGCAGTTCAGCCACTACAAGTTTTCATATCAAACCATCTACCCTCATTCTGGATCTGTGCATCTGATTTTTGTTTCCTAAGTGAAGACATTTGTTTTTGTCTGTATTAAATTTGATTCTGTTGTTTTTAGCCCATTTTCTACTCTATATTGAATGTTATTTCTGTCATCAGTATTAAGTATCCCACTGAATATTGTGCTTCTCTAAATTTATTATATATTCTCTTCATCTAAATCATTAATTGGAATATTGAAGAATACAGGATCCAGGATTGAATCCTGAGGAATCCTACTCAATGCCTTACACCAGTCTGATGAGAAACAGCTGAGGAGCCCCTTTGATTATAATTACTCAGAGTTAGTAACATATCCACTTAATTATTAGCCATTAAGCCCATGTTTAGCTTGCTAATCAAAATTTCATGGGACAAATGTTTTGCTGCAATCAAATATATATTACATCTAGAGCATTCCCACAAGTTATCAAAGTAGTAAGTAAGTAAGTAAATAAATAAATAAATAAATAAGATAGAGTTAGTCTGGCAAGATTTGTTCTTGATAATATTATGACCACATGTGATCGGTTTTAGGATGTTTACACACAGATCTCTTTATAATCTATTCAAGAATCCTCCTAGATATTGATGTCAAATTGACTGGCCTATAGTTCCCTGGATCCTCCTTTCTCTCTTTTTGAAGGTAGAGTGAAAAAGATATTACCTGATGACATTTCTATCAGTCTCAAGTTTTAGTCTGACCGTATTGTCCTGTTATTCATTAATACATAAACTCTTGTTGGAGAAGACTGAAATAAAATAGGAATTTAGTCTTTTATTTGTCACTTGTTAGTATTTTGCCATCTTCACTGAGCAGCTGATTATTTTTTTCTTCGTTTTCTTGGTATTCTCTCTACAATTCGCCACTACCTACTTATACTCTTCCTTGATGATTTTTCCATCTCTATTCTTCCTATAGGTATCCTTTGTTATTTCCAGGTCTTCACTAAACTATTTTTGCATAGCACATAAATTGCTTCTGTTGCCCTCCATTTTTTAAATCTCATTGAAATTATTTGCAATTTTACTTTTAATATCTCCTTTTTTAGGAACTCCCACCCATCTTAAACTTCTTTTTCTATTAGCTTCTCTTGCTATGGAATTATACTTACAATATTCTGAAAGTATTAATGCATACTTTTAAAAATCCAAGATATGAATTTCACTACATTCACATTTAGTTTCCCTTAAAATCAAGAACTCCACTATTAATAATCATTCCACTCAATGTTTCTGCAAATAAATTCTGTTAACAGTTATTTGAGTTAAAGTTTTGACATTTCCTATTAACATTTTATTACTCTTATTCCATCAAAAATAAGAGCAGTGTTAATTCATGCTTTATAAAAACTCACATAAGAAATTAAACAAAAGATTTTATAAATGCATCTTGCTCTTGCATTTATAATAAAGGGTTAAAGATGTCTGACTTCCTTTAGTTTCAGTTGTATCTAGTGTTTGATTTATTTGTATTGTACTATTTATGTTGTTAGGACTAGTAATCCATACATTACAAGCAGTGAAAAAAGGAAAATCATCAGCTTTTAAAACTTCCTTTGAAACACCTGAGTGTCTTTAACAAAACACTATGATTTAATAGTCAGTACAGAGAGAAAGGCAAAGCAGTCATGACATTTCAAGCACTTTGTTAAGAAAATAGTTTTTTATTAAAATTTAGCATAGTGGAAGATACTGTGCAACTAAGAATGGTCCTTGGTTTTCCATTCTTCTGCAAAGTCAGTTTTTAATCTTCAGATTTCTCTGCTTTTCTCATTCTATAGTTCCATTGCCTGATCTCAGTTTCCATAATGGATATATAAAACATAAGGTACCATATCATGACCCATCCGCATGCTTTAACTCAGGGATGGGAAATTTTGCCCCCTGCCCCCCCCCCCCCCAATGTTTGTAAACTATGTGGTGAGCTTGGTTGAAATTGGTTAGGCTCATGTTTCTTCCTCTGAAGTTGTGAAGTTGTTTATGTTTTCCATTGATAAGAATTCCTGCCTCATCCTGCCTCCTGGAATTCTCCCTTTCTTCTCTAACCAAGTCATCATGGTGCCTTACCACCACCTCTCTATCAGTTGTAGTTGGTTCCCATCCTACTTTCTTTTTGCTGTGAAAATGAGGGGAGGAGAGAATGAGAGGTGGTCAACCCAACTGGCTGACATTTTTTGCTGGATAGAGTGTTGGTTGTTTATATAAGGAAATGATGGTCAGCTGTGAGGACAGTAATGTAGTACCCCAAATTGCAGCTGAGGATATACAGTAAAAGAAAAGTTGCTGGTGGTGTATAGGTGTCCTTACCTGAATACAGCAACTGTCTGGGTTCTAGCAGTCCTAGCACCTTAAATTACTCTCAGAAGCCAACAGGCAGCCAATGAAACTCAGGTAGCAGTGGTGACACATGAGCACACTGACAGGCACCCATTACTGCTAGCACTGCTGCATTTTGAAGCAGTGTAACTTCCAGATGGTCTTCAAGGGCAGCCCCATATAGAGTGCATTGCAATAATCCAATCATGAGGTGACCAGGGCATGAGTGACTGTCTGAAGGGGCTCCCGATCGAGGAAAGGGTATAACTGGAGCACAAGATAAACCTGTGCAAAGGTCCTCCTGGCCATAGATGCCACTTGCTCTTTGAGCAGTAGCTGTGAGTCAAGAAGGACCCCCATGTTGTGCATCAGTCTTGACTGGGGAAGTGCAGCCCTATCTAAGACCAAAGATGGTGACATCCCTGATCCAGGGGATCCAAACAGCCACAACCACTCAATCTGTTAGGACTGAGCTGAAGTCTGTTCTGCCTCATCCAGACCCAAACAGCTTCCAGACACTGGGTCAAGACATCAACAGTGTCACCTGTGCCACTCAGGGTAGAGATGTAGAGCTGGGTATCATACTGATGTTACTGCACCCTGAACTGGCGGATGACCTCACCCAGTGGTTTCATGTAGATGTTGAACAGGAGAGGGGAGAGTGTTGAGCCCTGAGGCACCCCACACATGAGGGGCCACAGACATGATCTCTCCCCCTTCCCAGAACTATAATCTGCCTTGCTTTCTCTTGCTAATTCAAACACTTTTTGCGATGTCTCCTGCTCCTATTCCCCCCCTTTTTTTTTTTACTGAAATCATGCCATGTAAGTTTATCTGCTATCTATTCTTGAAATAAAAGATCTCTAACTGGAGTTCTTCTGTATACATGAGTGACTTGGCAATTGAGCCCCCTGCTAACACATCATAAGCACAAGGTAAATGGCAAGAAATATATAATTATATGTCAAAAGGAGAAAAAGAGGGTCATAACAGTTCTTAACAGGAGGAAGAAGGCAGACAGTGTAGCTATTAAATGTTCATCACCAAAGATAAATAATAGGAATCATCATTTCTGGAAATTCAGGATGGAATTGTGACTATCTAAAGATATGTTTTAAGCCAAGATATCAGCTGAGAATCCTGCAGATATACAGAAGTATTCTTCAGCCTCCTTACTGATAAACTCACACATATAAGGAAAGGTAACATTGCTAAATGATAGGTGGAGTGGACTAGTCTCTAAAATGATATAAATTTTTATATCTAAGCAATAAGTTACATTTGAAATGTAAATTGAAACATCCAGCACTGGATGGAAGATGCATCAGGATATAAATGTCATGACACATACTGTGAAATAAATGCATGGGAAATGACTGGGAAATATTGGAAAGATACTTATAAAGCAGCTTATTCCTGTGTAGTCTTCTCAAAGCATGTAGTTCATTAACACTCAGGTAACTAAAGTCAGTGTCGGATCTAATACTAGGATATGTCAAAGGCAAGCTAATAGATGATTAGACTTGTATTCAAGGGCAATGAGCACCACTGAAACAACAAAGTCAGTCTTCAGGGTGAGTGACAAGTTTAGGCAAAGGAAAAATCAGGGGTCTGCTGCAAGGGCACCAGGCCTAGAAATCCAACCTGTATAATAGAAAAGCCAAACAAAAAACATGGAAAGTATGCAGCTGGTATGAATGCAGATGAACTATGGGAAACTATCCTCAGTGCTATTAAACCCAACACATTGTATGGTTATCATACAGTGTCACTCAACAGCAAGCCATATTACAAATAACAAGGAGTTTCCCAAAATACATCCCCATGCAAGGGGAGGTATCTTTCTAGCAGATAGAGCATAATCTCAGAATTAGCTATGGATTCTTAAACTGAATATATCAACAAGGAATACATACAAGATATCAATGAACACGATATCACATGAGTCACAAACCTGGACGTCTTCTGTCTGTGAAATGACTTGTTATTTACAGTAAGTGATTATGAATGCTTCAGTAAGGAATTGCAAGTAAGCACCTGTATAGATTCACCTGCTTAAATGAGTAAGTTACATAATTTGGGTACCTTATGATACATAGGCACCTTCCATCCAAATACTAACCAAATCCAGCCCTGATCAGCTTCCAGTCAGGCCTAGGAGGGCCCTGTTTAGTTTCCAAATCTAAACAAAGTCAACCAGATGTTGACCCCCATTGTTATTCATAGTAATATAAATAGCTAAGTTTTTTTTAAGGCACTTTTTTTTTTAATGTCAATTTCTGTTTTCTGAGTATAAGGAAAGCATTTGACACCCAAGGATAGTGCTTCCTTTTGGAGTGAATAAAAATCCTTATCTCAATATAGTATTTCCATGGGAAGAGCCAACCTGCCTCAAAGCCAAACCAAAATACAGGAAAGCTTCTTAACACCATCACCATCACTAGTACCTGAAATGTGCAGGACACATTAAATATTATAGGTAGCTCTTGGGTAATGATGGCAATTGGAACTGGAATTTCCATCAATAAGCAATGCAGTCATAAAGCACAACATCACATGATCACATTACTTGGCGACAGCAATCCCAGCAGTCCTGGTTGCCTTTGTAACCCCAGAACCATACAGAAAGAGGCAGGAGTCCCAGGCAAGGAGTGGGGGGTGGTGCATGGGTGTCACAGGCGGGCACTATGGAGAATGGGTGGGATGGCAGGGGCCATAGGCAGGTTGGCAAGGGCCACAGGCAGGTCAGTGGGGGCCACAGGTGGGTGCTACTGAGTGTGGGTGGGAGGTAGGGGCTGTGGATGAGTGGCACAGAATGCGGGTGGGCCGGCAGGGGCTGTGGGTGGGGGGGTGCTGTGGAGTATGAGATCCCTGGAATCTTGTACTCCATAGCAGGACTCCTTGGTAGAAAAAGCAGCAGGAGCAACTTATGGGAATGACTTGCAACCTTCCCTGCTGGCTTCCCCATTGACTTTGTTTGTGGGAAGCTGGGAGGGAAAGTTGCAAATGGTGATCACATGACCGTGGGAAGTTGCAAACATCGTAAGTGCAAGCCGGTTGCCAAGTGCCCGAATTGTGATCATGTGACCATGGGGGGTGCTGCAATAACCAGAACTTTGAAGACCAGTTGTAAGTACCACTTGTTCAGTGCCATCGTAACTTTGAAGGATCACTGAACATAACCCAAGGACTACATAACCCAAGGACTACCTGTATATTGTAACCAGAAAATACTTTTTAAAAAATAGAAGAGTAAAGGTAAACAACATCTCTTCTGAATGCCCTCTATTCACAGTAATAGAAAAATTTCTGTTTTGTTTTTCCCCTGAGCAACACGGAGACACCTAGAGATGTAACTGTTGCCAGCTGGTGCAGTTGCAGGTCAGATATCACTAAAGGTGAACACTAGAAAAGATGCTGAGGGCACTTACAATTAATAAAGAAGTTTTAAAATGGTCCTTATTGGAGATTCACCCCTTCAGTACATTGTGGTGAGTCTGTGTTGTGGTAAGTCAGGTAGTCTATGGATGTGATTCACAAAGGGGTTGCTTTCACTGGACAAATTTTATAGCCCTTCAATCTCTTTCTCCCCCTTCACCCCTAGAGTTGCTTAATTTAGGCATCAGTAAGGGAAAGTTCCATATTAATAAGACTTAAGTGCCTAGCAGGTATTGGCACCTGCTACGACAAAAGATGAAATAATTATCTAAGTGGGATTAGAGTTGGAAGTTTGTTTTCTCACAGCTCACAATAGTAAATAGAGCTAGCTAGGCTAAGCAGCCTCTCTTCCAGGTGTTAATTAAAAAATGCTGGTCAATCACAGGACAATGGCAAAGCAGAACCTTTCCATAGGAGAACTTTCAGAATTACAGGTCTCTGCTACCAGCTTCTGCAGCATTTTCCAGTCCAATGCAGTTGATGCTGAAGATAATTTAATCATGTTATAGTGTTTTTAAAAGGTGTGAGGAGAATGCTGTGGGTTAGAGTTACAAATCTTGTCCATTGGAAAGTGGCCTTTTTAAGCAGCCCAAGCTGTTCTCCCTTGAAGAGAAGGCATCAGTACTTCTATAGGCTAGCTACTGCCTGTAAAATGTTCAGTCACGCTCATTGGGAAATGGTCACTGTGGAAACCATTAGATGTACTTGCTTTCCCTGAAATGCCACAAAGTCTCAGACTTTCTAAGTGTTCCTGTTCTGTCCAGATAAAATCTAAAAGCCTATTTAATGTAGGTCAGATCTGTGAATATAGGGCCATGAGCTCAATAAGCACCTATTTTAAAACACATGAGAGAAAATGGTTCCAAAGATTGAAGAGTCTGTCATCTTACAAAAAGCATTGGAAACGGAGATAAGAGACAATGGGTCCTTTTAACTACTCAAAATACTGTTTAATCCCACTACCTGACATTACATTTGTCTTCTGAATACCTAACAGTAACTCAGTTACTTCATTTTCCATTTTTACTTTTATAATAAGCTCTTCTAGACCACTTCACATTTAGTTAACAAAGTGGTGTCATCGGCATGTCTCATATTGTTAGAGTTTTATTCTCTAAATTTGATTCTGTCATCTCTTTCAATCCTGCTGTTCTTACAATATAATTGCTGTATAAGTTAAACAGATGTGGACACAAAATGTATTCTTGTCTCATATCCATTAACTCCCTTTCCTATCCTGAACCGCATTGTTTTTCAAAACCCAGTTATTACTGTAGCTTCTTGGTCTTAGGAAAGCTTCCTCAGAAGAATTTTCAGATATATTGGGCCCTATTCGTCTTAATATATTCCACATTTTGGCATGATCTGCACGACCAAAGGCCTTAATAAGTGTACCTTTTTGTTAAATTCTCTTTGTTTTTCCATTTTCCATCTTATGTTCATTAACATCTTAACAATCTGATCTTGTGTCACTCTGCATTTATCTCTCCTTTTATGGGTCTTTTTCTGCTTTGTAAGATCATAAGCAGAGCTTTCCTTACGTGATTCATGCAATAGTTTAATAATTCACACATGTTCTCCCTTACCTGCAGTAAAAATATCTACACTGATATTTCCCAGTTTCTGGGCCACACAGTCTTGTTCCATATCTGTTAACATAGAACTTTTATCAGCTTTAAAAAATTCAGTAAGTATTTCATCTACACCTAGAATTTTTCTATTTGATAATCTCTCTACGACCTCTTGTAGCTTAATTTCTAGGAGTGTTAGTTCCTGAATGTATTCTGTCTCTAGAAATGTTTCTGTTATTCTACAATTCCATTTATAAAAGATTTCAGTATAGTCTTTCCATCTTTCTTTAACCTCATTTGTTTCTATTGGATCTCTCACATAATTACTTTTCAATACCTTCAGGGCTACAAAAGTCATGAAGTTAGGTTATGGTTTTCTATATCATTTTGCTGCCTGGATTTTTTGAAGCCCACATGTATGTTAACACTAACCCTAGCAAAAGTACAAAAGTGATTTGCCATTGCCTTTTCCCTGGGCTGTTTTTTTTTCCCTCCTGGACCAGTTGGTTTCTTCCATGTTTAATGAGCCTCAGTTCCCCTCAGTCCCTTTGTGGATTATCCTTAGTTTCATCTTTCCCCTCTCAATTTTATCAGTAACCGTGTTCCCATCAAAAGTTCCTGCTCCTACGGGCATCACTTTCAGAATCATAGAAGCAAATGAGACCCCCCCCCCCCCCCCGCAAAATCAAATTGATAATCCCCTGGGAAGGAGAATGATTTATGTTGCCTTTATTTAAGAGGGGAATTTTGAAAGTTTTTCCATGTCATAACTGGAAAAACTTCCATTTCAGTTATGTTTTCCTCTCTTATTCATTGCATGCTGTAGTACATAAAACATTTATTTAGGGAGGATTAAAAAGCATAACCAACAGAGGGCAAAAAGTCTGCTTCTTTGTTCTTAAGGCTTTTACTTCCTATGTTTTCATGTGGCTCAGATATGACAAATCATGACTATTAAAGCAACAGCAGTATGAAAAAAAAATAGCTAATGGGAAGTGTGATTCTGGAATGGTGCTTGAATAGGTTTGTCTTGATGATATATGGCTGCAATATATAACACAAAATCCATTTCTTTGAAGGGGCTTGATACCAAAAATGACACTCTTTAAAACAATAGCATAAGTGAACCTGGCTGATATATTTAAAAACTCTAAAGACTCAGATACCAGTTAAATACTGTATATTTTGAAGCTGCTTTGTAATCATGAGTTTGGCTGTACCGCTTGAGTGAAAACTGGCAAAAGAACTCTGAAATTGCAATATTATATCAGTTCAGCAACTAGCATTTCTCTGTCAAAATCATCACCAACACTGTAGCAATTTGATTATATTATTTTTAAAAGTTATCACTTTGAAATTAGAATATTTCTTGGGCAGAGTGAATGAATATTAATTGCAACAGCTGAATTATATTTGTGAAACTGTTTCAAGTAAGTTCTCAAGTGCCAGTGATTAAAATGTAGCCCTTAGTCTCAGTCTCCACACCTGACACTGGTAGTTTTATAGCAGCCAAGTCTGATGTTCCTTTTGCCCATCGATACAGATGGTTGGTTGCTTTCATCAAGACACTGTCGAATGCTGTTTCTTTTAAAAGCATTTGTTTAATTGTCATTAAATTTATCTTCTGCTTTTCCTTATGTCCTTGGTATCTTTGTATTGTTCTGATGAAAATACAGGAGCAAAATTACCTTTGGATAAACATTTGAAAAAGCTATCTCACTGCAAGATATAATATGGCATCTAAATGTTCTGCTACTTGAGTTGACATTAACCACTGGATTATGCTTTCTATTTGGTGGTTAGGAGAAGCATTATGGTTCAGGTGATAGGAGGGTTAAATATCTTCCCTGCTGGATAAAGCTGTTGTTCCTGGTCCAAGAAAAAAATATTACATGAATCAAAATGGGATTGACTTTATTTCTTTGTAAGCAACTTTCCTCTCACATTAAACTAGTGGAGCCTCTCCCTCAGAGCCCACCAAAAGGACACTGAATTGTAATTTTTAAAATGACTGAAGAGATAAATTATTAAATAAACTTGGTGTCTTTTGTTGGACATCTAAGATTCCCAAACCTCATTGCTTTTCACCATTTCCCTTTGACCATAATGTAGGGAATTCTGGGATATGTAGTTCAACACCTCTGAAGGGTAATAGGATGTGGAAAGGTCTTTATAATCAGAACTATGCAGGGAAATCTCTGTTGGATGTGGAAGCATCCCATGTGAGCATTCTTAAGAGCAGGAAACTGGCCCAAGCAGTGATTTGTGAAGCAAGTGAATTAATGAAGTGATTAGTGAATGAGATTAGCAACAATTAATGAAACAAAAAGGAGACCTATTTAAGGAAATATATTAGAAATAGGCAAAACCTAGCACCTAATCAGCTACACTTTATCAAAAGGAAAGCCCAAGAGTCTTCAATTAATTTGGTATATTTACTCAAATTAATGTTTTACTCACATAACTAAAATGATACTAGTACAATAAGAGTCACTTTATTAATATATTTATTTATTTGCAATTGTTGCCTTTCCTTATTTCCTCCTCCCACCGCTTTTCCCTGCAAATAAACATCCTTTATCTACTTCCTCACATGTAAGACTATTTTTAAGCAACCCTGTCTATTTTCAGTATTTGCACAATGCTTTGTTAGCTTGAATATTTTCTGGGCTTTGGATAAGAAAACTCAAGACTCCGGCTTTGTAATTTTCTATTTTCAAAAAGACGTTGAAGGAAGGGGGGCTAAATTTGGGCAGAGACATCCAGAGAGAGGAGCAAGGGAAACAAATGGTGGGAGCTGCCCAGAGTGCGATATAAGATGGGCGGCTATCTAAATGTTTAAAATAAACAAACAAACTAACGTGTGTGATGACATCATCCATGCAAAGCCTGTCACATACATACTTGCATCAAAGATTGGGATGTAAAATATAATCACTGCATTTATGAGATGACATCACCACGCATCTGCCATCATTTTGGCATCCCTGAGATTTTCCGAGGTTGCTATTGATGCTGTCTTCCAGAGTAGAATTGTTTGAAAATGTAAGAACCTTTACAAAAATGGGTGGTTAAAAAAAAAAAAAAGCTTTTTTTCGGATGCAAAGAATGAAAATGACATTACAATACAAAACTATATTTAAACTGATAGATGGTGCTAATAATGCATACATGCAGCAATAGCTTGTATGGTTTCATGTTCCATCACTGTAGGCATTGTACCTGCCTGCTTATAAATATGGACGACAGTAGTGACAGTTGCCTTGACTGGTTCCTTAAAGTGCCAGCATATATGCCAGCTATTTTATTCATCTCAGAGCTCTTCTATGCATCTCAGTCTGGCTGCCTGCACGGTGGAATCTTTATCCTGAAGATTGAAACAGCCGTGCCACTGAAAGACATTCTGAAAACCTACAGAGCTTTAGTACTCTCCATGGTGACAAAATCGCTAAAGTTATCTTACAATCACATATGCTTTGTGTTTGTTACTTACACATACAAGCCTATACAAGTGGAATTTGTACATATGGTAGGACTATGAACAACCATCAGGTTTAAGGATTGCCCCATAATTCTACTTCCCTTTCTGTGCTCACCCTATGCAGATATCATTTGAAGATAATCAGGAATGTGTATCATATGCACACGTGGCATAATTACCTATAACTGGGAGGACTCTGGGCCTTGTTTCTTTTTTGCATTAGCTCATATAAGGCAAGCATTACAAGTCTGCCCAAACAAAGGTAGCAAAACAAATAGAACTCACTTGGATTTTCCCCTTGCTTACAAGAAACAGCATGATGGAGAAAGGGAACAAGGGATATACAGTTCAGCCTCCTTTACACATCTGCGAATCACTGGGTGGCCCATTGTGGATATATTGCCTTAGGTGAATTTGAGAGTTTGTTCTTGAGACTTATGAGCACCACCCTGGAAAGAACAGAGGCTCAAAAGTTATTCATAACTTAACATTTGGGATGAGATGCCTGTCGAATTTCGGGTACTGTTTATATAATTCTGATCCCCTGTGATAGAGATCTTGGGGATTAGTTTGTGCGTGCAAGAGTGAATTTTCCAGTTCTTTAATCCTGAGGACTTTGAATTCATTTATCATTTAAGGCAGGCAAAAATATGGCATAAATGCCTCCAGCAGACATAAACTACTATCGATACACTATATATTTTACAAGTAAGCAGTACACCTTTCTTAATAAAGATTCTGTGACACTTGCTTTAATAAATCTTGCCAGTCAGCACCCAGATATAATGAATAGTTTTTCTCCAAACATAGAAAAACAGAGCAATAACTGAAAATCTGTACCCTCTTTAATTTATGTTGTAACCTCAAATCTTCAAAGGCTGTGATGGGATGATCTAAGGTTTACTCTAGATTGGGTATCAACATGAAAGGAATTACTTGGTCTTAACTCTCAGGACAGTTCAGCACTTCACATATCTTCTAAAGTGTCCTTAAAATATGTGATGAAAAAGCCCTAGTGGGAATTGTTTTTTAAAATGAAGTAGTGATGGAAATGCACAGAAACGTGCAAACATAAATACAATATGTTTATTTATTTATTCACATACTCATTACTTGTGTCCAAATTCTGGCTAGATTTATTTAGTTAGGTGAATGAAGTGAAGGAAACAGAAAAGCAATACATAGGATCACGTTTGTATGGAAAGTGTCTGAAGGTGTAGAAGAGGTTATATTTCAGCAATACAGCATATGCTTGTTGTTATTATTTGTTACATTTATATTAATTACATGGGCATGATCTGCTCTCCCCCACCCCTACAAGTAAATAAATATACATACACACACCCCAGGCTAGGTAGGCTAGTCTAAGATGTGTCATTGACCTGTCATTAAACGTCATGCCTCAGCTAATATTTGTACCTAGATGTGACTTTTTAATCACTATGTCCCCTTGTTCTCTGTATGCAGATCTCCCAGGTAAATTTCTGAATGACCAAAAAAAAAATCAGATAGCAGCTGCTAATAGTGAGCTTGATAGAGAAATAATCTTGTTTGTTGCATAGCATCTTCTTAAATTCTCACTAAAAAGGTAGAAGATGCTGCATTTCTCTGCGGTTCTATTCCCATTCAAGTATCCAATGCAGTACATTCTAAATGAGTCAAGTCCAACGGCCCAACTAGGAGCATTGTTGAGAAATGATGTTTCAACAGCTGGATGTCATTGGACAAGTAAGTCATTGTAACTCTCTTGTGCTATGACCCAAAGGAATAGTTAAGGTATAGCACAGGCATCTAAAGAGGCAAGTCATAATAATAATAATAATAATAATAATAATAATAATAATAATTCTATTGCTGACATTTCAAGGACATTGGCACAAGGTGAACAGAACTATTCATAGACTGCAAAGTTCCTTATGTCTAGCACAGTGTCCCACCAGGATAAACTTAGCTGAAAGTAAATGTAGAAGGAAAATCAATATTATATTAATATATTCAGTGAAAGCATATTGGTTTCAGTTCTATTCAATGGTTTTCCTAGCTCAGTTAGGTCTCCAGTATTTTGGATAGCTTTTCTTCTTAGACCTTCCTGGAGATGTCAAAAATCACATCCGGAATTTTTCAGCTTCTGAAGTATGTACTATTTCTATTAGCTACAGTTCTCCTTCCATGTAATAGTAATTCTATAGTAGGAGATACTATGCTACATACTATTTTGGTATAAAGAGCTTCAGAGTTTTCATTTTTGTTATCATCAACATTATCATAATCTTTTTTTAAAAATCCAATTCCTTGAGAATGTTGTTTCCTTATTTCATACTTGGGAAGTGTAAATCTTCTGTAATTTCAGATAATTCAAAAGCTATAAGAACACAGCCTTGTGTACATTAGCTTTAGAGGGAAAACAAAAACAGCCCCAAGTAATAAAATGGTGAAAATATATATTCAAATACTATATTCCTTTGAGCTTCATGAAAGCATTTTACTATTTAAATAATAATATTTTTAACCAATTTATGTTCCTTGAGGGAAAAAAAATGTAATATACAGTATATTGAAGAAACCTGCCACAGAGTAATTTTAAGATTCCCTAACATTCTGCTTTACAGTTTATAACAAATGCTGCAAATGAATTAGATTCAAGGCAATAAGATACAAAGACATTCAATTCTTCCCCCTCTTTTCATTATCAATTAAAAATCCCTAGTGCATATTACCATTGCTCCCAGAAACAAAGCTGTGCAGTCTCTTTTACTCTTTGTATACTTTCAGAACCAGATGAGAGCATTTGTTCTTAGCAACTTTTATTCCAGTGAGGAATGACATGAGAATATACAGTTATTGTCAGTTGACAATGTTTTACAGTTATCACTCATCAGAATATAATTGCTAATCTCAGCTGTGTACAAGAACTACTGCATTATTTCCTTGACATAAGAGTGGCAGGTGGCATGAATCATTTTATTATTTACATATCTGCTCAGCACTGCAATTTCATTCTGAGAATTAAAAGAACAGTGTGTTTTTAACAAATCATTGTTCCAGGTGTTTTACCACAACAATGGATTTCATACTTTAAAAGCAATTAGTAGTAAAAAAAAAAAATTCTTGCTATGGAATGTATTTTAGGTAGTGTAATTCAGCATGCCCCACTGTATCCTATAAACTTTTTTTTTTCTTTCAAAAATTGAGGCACCCAAAGGCTAACAGGAAAACAAAAAAAAAATAGATGCATGGGCCTAGACAGTAGTAGATAATAGGTAATGTTTAAGTCAGGATCTGTGTGTTTTGTTTGTCCCGTTACCAATATAAGTGTCCCACCATTTCTCAAACACAGGAACAGATGACATTGTTCTCCACTCACTCTTAGCCATCACAAATGCACTCCCATCTGAGTTTTGCAGCTCTGTCTACTTCAAAGATACTATTTTCTCTTCTAAGCTAAGTCCTTCCAAGTGGTTGGTATGCTAATCTTCATTCCAGTCTAGTAATGTCCCCAGCATTTATTGGCTACAATGGTTGGCCATGGTGCCCTCCATCCTCAAAAAGGCACCATGGCCCTATTGTTATTTCTTTATTTCTTTTTCCTTTATTTTATAATAATAACGAAAAAAGAGAAAAACAAAAAGGAACAAACACAAAGATACATACATTATCAAAATGAAAAACAATTACATAACAAGTGCTTAAAAATAGGTGGAGAAAATACAACAGAAATATAATTAAAAAATATAAAGTATAATATATATTACAACAATAAACAGTTATAAATATATATAATGCAAATAGTATGCGTGCATATAGACACACACACACACACACACACACAATTATATAACTATCATGCTTTTTCCTAACCTACTGTATTTTGTATGAATGAGATGCACATTCATTATATTGTCCATACAAAGCCTCTGTCCATAGGCAATCTGCTCAGAGGTGGTAAGTGCAATCAGATCTTCAATCCATTGAGTGAAAGGGGCCATACATTTATCTTTCCAACACTGCAATATCAATCTTTTGGCCAGGGCACAGAGAATCCATTTACATTGTCCAGTTGTCAATTTCCATGCAATCCAAAAGAATATAATCCTCTGAAAATTTTAGCTTTTGTCGCACAGTCACATTTATATGGTCCACTACTTTCTCCCAAAACTTAGTAAATATAGGACATTGTAAAAACATGTTTTAAAGAAGCATTATGCTTGTTACATCTCCAACAAAATGCTGTCTTAGTCCTTTTCTATACAAATGTAAGAGAGTCCAGTAAATTCTAAATATTATTTTTTGTTGTATAAGTCATAGCTTAAAGCCCATTGACACTCTTGCTGTAGAAGTTAAGACACTCTCTCATTGTCTAGGTTATATAGAAATGTCTAATTCTTTATTCCACTCATCTAACAACTGCAAGTCAAATTTATTTATTGATAACAAATATCTATAAACACTAGTAGTAGGGGTTTTTTTTTTAGTTTTTTTAGTTTTAAAGGATTTAACAAGTTGTTCTAGTATCTCAGGTGTCTCAGAATCTGAAAATGTTGTTGGTCCATTAAATATAATGTTATTATATTTAATTTTTGTACTGTTTTTAATGTTGATTGTTTTTATTGCTGGTAGCCACCCAGAGTCACTGGTCTGAGATGGGTGGCTATATAAATTGAATGAATGAATGAATGAATGAATGAATGAATGAATGAGTGAGTGAGTGAGTGAATGAATGAATGAATGAATGAATAAATAAATAAATGTTGTTAACAAATGTTATAGCTGTAAATATTACCATTGGGTTATGTCTAGTAGATGACACTTACCTCTTAACACAGCATATGTTAAAAATTCGTCTTCATCATCTGTCAGTTGGTTCAAAGTCAATATCCCCACTTCCATCCAATTTTTCCATATTGCTATCTTTCTCCCAATTTTTAAAGTTGAGTTTCCCCATAAAGTCAGTTTAGCATGGGAAAAAAGAATCAAATCTTTTTTTATTAGACATTACATTGTTTCCAGAGATACTAGAGTTCTATTTTATTTAAATCCTAATAATGTCCATCCAACCAAAGGTGCTATATATGTGTATTCCAACATTGCCCAAATCAGAAAATTAATGCCACTTTTTGGCCTCCAGTATTTAATACTTGATAATAGGTAAGCTTGATGATATATCTCCAGATTCAGAAAACTGAATCCTCTCTCATTAATTGGTAATTGCATTTTCTGTAAAGATATCCTCAGAATGGAAGAACCCCATAAAAAATTCTAAACAAAGGATTTATTTTCTGAAAATATTTTCCAGATATTTGAACAGGAATTCCTCTCAGAATATAAATTAACCTGGAAATGATATTCATTTTGAGAGCATTTATCTTTCCCCAAAGGGTAAGGCTTAATTTATTCATATCTAAAGAAGCCTCTTTATATAACTTACTTATATTTCATGTTATTAACTTATATATATGTTATATACATACACACATACATACATACATACACACACACACACACATACACACACACACACACATACGTACGTACCTAAATATTTAATGGATTTGGTACAAATATGGAATTAATATTCCTTAAATAGATGGGAAACCAAATTTTCATCTACTGGCATCAATTCCGATTTGGACCAGTTAATAGAATATCCTACTATTTTACCACAGGCATCTATCATTTGCATCAACACTGGATTAGTAGTATGATGTTTATAAATAAACAGAAAAATGTCATCTGCAAATAAAACCAATTTGCTTTCAACTGAATTATGTACTAGTCCATAAATCCCCCTACATTATCTAATAGCACAAGCCAAGGGTTCCACAAAACATTAAAAAGCAAGGGTGAAAGTGGACAGCCTTGTCTAGTTCCTCTAAATAATGGGAAAGTAGCAGAAAAAATACCATTAACCTTTACTTTAGATCCATTTTATAAATTTCAAAGGAAATCCAAACCTGTTTATTATAGCAAATGTGTACTGTCTATATATATTCTCAAAAGCTTTTTCAGAATCTTACGATAAAATTACAAATTGGTCTTTATTTTTATTCAAGTCTATTAAATCTATAACTAACCTAATGTCAGCTGCTTGCCTAGTTTTTATAAACCCTGCGTGATCATTCTTAATAACGAATGGTATCACCTGCTTTAATCTATTTCCTAACACTGCTGCTAAGATCTTTGTATCAACTTCAATCAGTGAAATTGGAAGATAATTAGCACAGTGAGTATGATCTTTACCTGGTTTTGGTATAATTGCAGTATAAGCCTGATTAAATGCCTCTGATAATATTCCCTTATCAAGTATCTCATCATAGAATTGACAGAGTTTTGGCATCAAAAGATCTATAAATGTTTTATACCACTCTATAGGAAATCCATCCAATCCTGGTGTTTTATCACTTGCCATTTTAAAAATTATTTGTTTAATCTCTACCTCAGATAATGAAGCAAACAAACGTTGTTTTTGTGCATCATCTAAGTGTGGTAGGTTTATATTATTTAGAAAGACCTCTATATCTTCATCCTCAGAGAGATGTTCTCTGGTTTGCTATATAATTCTGAATAGAATTTTAAAAATTGATAATTTATTTCCTTTGAAGTTTTATATATTTCATCTCTTTCAACCCTAATAATTGGAATAATTGCCCTAACTTTCTTTTGCTTTAAGCGATTAGCCAAGATTTTACCTGGTCTTTCACCATTTTCCCAATATCTCTGTCGTAAACATATTAACATGAATTCTATCTGCTGTGATATTATAGTATTTAATTCCTATTTCTTCTTCTATATTTCTCTGTACAAGATAGATAGGCATCTAACCATCTGTGTCCATAAATGTTTCAATTTATCTTTCAAATTGTTTTTCCTTTTATTTTTATTTTTATATGATGCATGAGCGATAATTCAACCTCATATACAAGATTTATGTGCTTCCCATTCACAAATTCAAGCACTTGATGTTTCTGAACTCAGATCAAAATATTGCAAAGTCTCTACCAACATTTGTTGTACAAATTCTTTATCATTCAACAAGGAGACATTGAAATGCCAATTTCTCAATACCTTGACCAGTTTCTGAAACACACAATTTAAAATAATTGCAGTATGGTCTGATACATAAGAAACATCAATATTGCATTCTTGAATTTGATAATATAGAGTCGATGATATTAAAAAATAATCAAGCCTAAAATTTTTTTGGTACACACTTGAATAAAACTTATATTCTCTTTTAGTTTGGTACCTCAAACACCAAGGGTCTGTTAAATTCAATTATTCCATATAGGCCTTAATTGTTTCCATCACTAACAATTGTGGTTTTTTTGTACCGGTGTATTTCTATCAAACTCAGGATCCAATATTTCATTAAAATTCCTCCTATTATCACTTTATCATAATTATACTCATTCAAGTGTTGAAAACATTCATAAAATCTAATAGAAGAATCTGAATTAGGTCCATAAACATTAACCATAGCTATGACAATCCTTGCTATTTTAGCACATAAAATCAAATAACACCCATTCACATCAGTAATAAACTGTTATACATCAATTTGAAATACTTTTCGAATTAAAATGGCCACACCTTTAGCTGTTGTTGAAGTATCTGTGAGGTAAACCTGTCCCACCCAATCCTTCATTAATAGAGATTTATCCTGTTCCATTAGGTAAGTTTCTTGCAGATAATCAATATCTACCCTTAATGATTACAAATATGCTAAAATACATTTTGTTTCTTAGGTTCCTTTTACATTAAGACTAACTAACTTCATCATTAATTTTATTTTGGCCCACTTATCAATATTCTCCCAATACCAATTCATTTTGTAACCTGTCCCATTTAACAAATATCTAATAATAAACTTTCCTAAGTTTAAATTTTATAATATTTATCATATTTTCTAATCACAGACAGTTCATAGGAACTCAAATTAATGTTCAGATAGCATTGTATTACATATATATAGAATCTATAAAAAGAAAAATGTGATTATGTGCATCAAAATAAAACAGCAAACAAATAACATTATTACAAAAACTAAAGAAAACCCTAAAAAAAGGACAAAAAATAAAGAAATAGAAAAAAAAAGTATAACTTCTCAGTGGGATAGAATTAGTTTCATCTCTCTTATTATAAGTAAATATACAAAGCAGTTTCAAATTAGCCTTTAAACTAAGAAGTTATGTGCAAAGATAAAGACTTAAGTTGGTAGTATGCCTGGACTCATTATCACGAAGTTAACAAGACTACAAAAAAAATAAACGTGAAAGCCTAGAGTCTTTTAAATTGGCGCTTTTTTCCCTTAAGCAGACTCAAAATTCTCTCTTAACAGTTGTTATGAACTGAGACATAATCAGGCCTATCCATCAGCAGATTTCAATGATAGGATAAAGGCCTCTGCATTCAAAGGATTCTCAAATTTGTGAATCTGATCTTGATGATTAATACAGAATATAGCTGGAAAGCACATGAAATATTGAAGTTGTGCTGACTTAGCAAGACTTCAAGCATTTGTGAACATCCTTCTTTTTTCAGAAACCTCTTCAGTAAAATCAGGATAGATTGATATATCACTTTGGCTGGAACCCCACTTCAATGGAGACTTTACTGATTTCTGGCAAAATATATGTAAAATCTCATCTTGTGTGGTAATATGAAGGAACTGTACAATAATAATATTGGAACTAGTTCCATATTATTATCTCCATCTCATTAAAGGAATATTAATGGTGTGTTCAATCTTGATTGGAAAGTCTGTTCCCAAAGAGAGAAGCTTTCTGAATAAACCCTCCATAAATCCAGCCAGATTTGATTGACCCAGAGGGGTTTCAATGCCAATCACACATAAACTTTTCCTGCGCAGTTGTGATTCTAAATAGTTAATTCATTTATCCAGAATATCATAACTAGCTTGAGTTATAGCTAGTCATAACAAGCTAGTCATGAGCAGCCAATCGACCTCATAGTGAGCCAGCTAATCTTGCATCTGCTTTAAATCATTTTTAAGCTCTGCCAAATCTTGTTGTATTGGCTTCAAAACTTGTACTTGAGCCAGGATCTATTTTAATAAATTAGTAGAAGAATCTTCCTCTGCCATCTTTCCTGGTTCATCAGATGGTGACACAGTTGGAATTACGCTAACTGTTAATCATTTAGGTCTAGTTGCCATGTCAATAGCTCATTAAAAACATGGCCCTATCATCTTTGAAAACTATCTGCCAGTATCCAGTCTAACATGGCTTGGTAAGGTTGTTAAGAAAGTGATTGGGCTCCATAGAACCCTGGTGAGAAGGATTATCTAGATCCCTTTCAGTCAAGCTTCAGCCCTGGGCATGGGATGGAGACAGCATTAGTTGTTCTTGTGGATGACCTATAGTGAGACCTGAAAGACCAAATCAGAAAACAGACTGCACAGGAAGATTAGAAATATTATTTATTGAGATAGGTTATAATAACAGAATCTTGCAAGTCTGATTGTGCTTTATAGTGAATTAGGGAGGGATCTGCCTATTCACTTCCACATATTATCTTGTTTCTCAAGGCTTAAGGTTTCAGCTCTTTTTGCTTATATAAAAATTCTTACCAATTTTCCCCAAGGCCATCCCTCTGATTCTCTCACCCTGTAGCATCCAATACCATTGATCATGATATCTTTTTGGACTGCATGTGAGGATTGGGGATTGGAGGCATTGTTTTGCTGTGATTCCACACTTCCCTAAGCAAGTGGTTCCAATCAATGTTGGTGGAAGAGCAATGTCCCAGTTTTCACCTTCTGTCCCATTTTGGTTAACATATATATGAAATGATGGGGAGATATCATCCATCCATTTCAGCATTATCCATATGCTGATAACTAGCTTTACCTATTAAATCAGGACTGAACAGGAGATGTAGTTGAAGTCTTGACGCAGTGCCAAGAGACTGTGAGGATGAGTTCCACAAAACAGACTGCAATTAAATCCAGCAAGATGGTGGTACCGTTGCTACAGAAACCTTCTAGTATCATGGATGTTCTGTGTATTGCTGTAAATGGGGTTGTAATTCTTCTGAAAGAGTTGGTGTGCAATCTGGGGGTTCTCCTGGACTCATGACTCCTAGTGGAGTCATGGTGGAAGACATGCCCAGGAGAACATTTGGCCAGCTTTAATAGGTTCACCAATTAAGCCCTTTCCTGGACCTGGAGACACTAAAGACAGTGTGTGACACTCTTGTCACCTCTCAGGTGGCCTATTGTAATTCACTTTAGATGGGGCTTCTCTTGAGATGGGGCTTCTTTTGGATGGCTTGGAAGCTGTACCTGGTACAGAATGTGGCTGCCTGCTTGCTAAGTAGCATTAGTCAATTCATCAGAATAACAGCTGTGGTGTGGGAGCTGCACTGGTTGTCAGTGGGCTTCCAGGCCCAATTCAAGATGCTAGTGATCACCTATAAAGCCTTCTGTGGCTTAGTTCCTCATTACTATTTATATAGCCAAATCTTATTCTGAGCTTTATGACTAGTTAGGAAAGTGGTAGTGTTTTATACAATTGCTATTTTTCATATAAACCTTTCACACCCAATTTAAATATTCCACTCATAGATTTACCAGCATGTTTATTTGTAACCAGATATAGAAATCCTGGTTTGCTCTTTCTCTTGAAATTTCTCTTTAGTTAATAAAAAAAATACGAACTTCTCTTTAATTCTGTTAAAGCTTAAAGGATATAAACAATAAGAATCGATTGGGCTTCCTTGCCCTCCCCCCCGAAATACAAACTTTAAAGTTTTGGGTTATAACTAAGAGAATGCAAAGAAGAAGCAAAAGTACAAAAATCTAAAATACGTGAGTTTTTTTTTAACAATAAATATCAAGCATGTTTACAAATATTCAAAGACAGATTAAACAGGGCAACTTGATTTTCTTTGCCAGTGAACTCTTGCTGAATTCTATTGTCTGTCTTACAACTTGTTGATAACAAATATGTTATGTTGGCAAGCTGTTAATATACATATTTATACCCAAAAAAAAAAAAGCTATAAACACTTTTGAAGACCTTTTAAGTATGGCAAAATGTTTTTCAAAATCCCAAAATTTTTCTCTACACTTTCAACATTTACTTGTCACTAATAAAATGAATGCATTTCAACGTGTTAAGCTGCCATGAAATGTCACTGCAATAAACAGAAACTTGTATACAAGCTGTGTTCATGTGTGTGTATGTATGTATCTATATGTGTCTGTGTGTGTATGTATGGTTTCTACATTGGGGGAAAATGACCTTAACTTATCGAATGGGGTTATTTAACAATACTTCATCACTTTCAAAATACAAAAAAATAAAATGGAAAGCATTGCTCCAAAGATAGTATTAGAGAGCAAACAATATGTGCAATTGTTGCCATATTGGCCCTCCAAGTTTAACATGTTAAAAACAAAATGTATGATATCGTATATTAGTTTTTATAGCATATCTTCTTTGACATATTTGCTGTGACCACTTGTATGGCAGACAATACCTGTTTTTCAATTAGAAAATAGCTAATACATGAGATGAAGTCTAAAATGCTACAGTCAGTAACAAAGGATTTGATTTCAAGCATGTCTAAAGTAACCACAACCTTCATTAACTCAAATGATTTCTCCTTGCATTCCAGACTCAGGCATTGTTCATTTTTACAATTGTTTTGTTATGGAAAAAAGCTGAACCTTATGCTATGATTGATAAGTATTCCTGTAAAATGAATTGCATGCTTGGAAAAAGATTTCTCACTTAGTATTTCCAACTACCCAGCAGACATCTGTAATTCTCCCAACATGTTGCAGACAATAGGATAATGACCATGATTGTACATTTGTGATGTTCAAAAATAAAAGACGGTTGTACAATGGTATTATGTTGTCCAAGAGCTGTCAAAGAAGGAGAATCAGCTTGATGTACTCATGCACAAGCAATCTGTCAGAGTAGTAAGCTGAAATTGTCTGAAAAATTGCCTGAACACCATCAGTGGCCCCAAACTTTCAATAACTATTGATAAAGACACATTGTGGATGTAACTTCACTGACCTGACACTCTTAACTACTAAAAACACATCTATCAAACAGATACTACCCAGGACATGTTTTGAGATTTCTCTCTTGCACTCATAGATGACAAAGTTGTATAGCCATATTTGGAACTGTAAAAATCTTATGCTCAGGACTTGATGCCCTAATACACTGAAAATGCTTCAAACAATTGAAAACAGCTTGTGTTATCTCCAAAAACTAGAATTTGTGTAAATTATAAAGTGAAACATTAGAAAAAGTGTAGACTATGATCTGTGACTTGGCAACATCTCTCCTGATTCATTATCATATAATTATTTATTTATTTGGTAATTTTATATAGCTGTCCATCTCACGTATGTGACTCTGAATGGCCCATCTCACATATGTGACTCTGAGTGGCATACAATTTAAAAATACCAAAACAATACAACAAAATAACCAAAAAAATAAGAACAATCATTAAACATTAAAAACATAATCTGCGGGAAGGCACCATTAATTTCCTTAGCAATACAATCATGTTGCAGGCTATATGCCAATGTTACTGGATCCCCAGGCCAGATGGCAAAGCCAAGTAAGTCAGGCCCTTCTGGAAGACCAGCAAGGTTGGGGCCAATCTGACCTCAGGGAGAATGATGTCCCGAAGGTGGGTGCTGAGGCAGGAAAAAGCTGTCCTTCTGGGTCCCAACAGATGACACTCCTTCATGGATGGGAACCGCAGCATGCCCTTCTTGCCAGACTTGATGGGATGGGGTACATTTGATTAGAGAGAGGCAGTCCCTCAAATAATCCAAATTATAAAAGCTTATTTCAATTTGTCAGGTTCCTATAATTCAACCAACTTACATTGTATCCCCAAGTAGGGACTAAGATGGCAATCTCTCTATTAGGAAGCTCCATGAAGCTCCTTTCCTTTCTGAGGCCTTGGTTTTGTCTTTATTGCATTTACTTCATATCTTTGCTTACAATTACACCATGGATTTTAATTGGCTGTTTAAATGCCCATACCTCAAAGCTAGATTTACTCCAACCTAAGGCGCCCTCAGCTGAACAAGTTGGCAGGCACAGAAACACAAAGCAACTAAAAACAGATAATGTCTTAACAAGCAAAGGACTGGAGATGCTTGTAGAAACTTTTCCATTCACTAACAGATTTGCTGTGCTGGATCCTCATCCTTTTCAACAGTCTGCAGATGCAAAATCTATACCTTCAACAGACTGCACAATCATTTCCTCTGGATGAGTCAGAAGAAGCTGACCTTTGAGAACTTATTATGGAGATATGTTTAGAATGCTATCAAAATACACTTTGAAGTGCATAAACAATTGTTCGATTGCAGAAACTTCAGACAATTGATGTGAACCTTGACTTTCTCAAAAGGGTCATTGTCACTCTGGTTGAAGGACTCAGTGGGTACTCACTGGGTTCTCAGGGTAAAGCTACAGTATCTACCCTGTTTCTAGTGGGCTTTTATAAAGGCTAACAAAGTTTTAAATACCATCTTCTCAGGGAACTGAAAATTACATGTACTCTTCAGCCAGACTAGATTTTTATCTGTTACCAAAACTAAAGTAAAAGTTAACAGGTGGCAGATGAGAGACAAGGGCAACTTCTTAATTGCAATTTTATTCAATCCAAAATTTCTTCTCTTTTCTGACATCCCAATGTCTCATTTTACAAGAGATTAATGATTACATTTCAGTCTTTGGATATTCCTTTTAAATTGCTTTGTATGCAAGATTATTTGGTAGCTAATAACATTTTTATCACAAGTTTTTAAAGACACTCCAGTCTCTTTCCTTCACAAGAAAAGAGTTAATTTGTCTTCTAGTCCCACTTCAAATCAATCTGATTTTGAACAGAATATAACCACACCAACAATTACTAATGTAATGCAGGTTCCATTACTAATTGCGCAGAAAGGATAAGCACTCTCAAAGAATCTGCCTCCTTTCGCTCAGGTTTCTTTAAAGGCTTCGTGGCATAATTCACAGATAATTCACATGAAGCCATACAGATTTTCAAAGATATTGAACATACTTGGATCAACGCTCAAACTGCTGTTAAATGTATTCATAAATAAGCCAGTGGGACTCTTAGGAATGGATAATGTAACCTTTACAGAGCTTTCATAGAAGGATCTATCTTTATCTGCATCTCTTTTTAAACCTGGCTTATGTTAAACTTTAGTTTAGGACTTTAGTTGGTTTCTGTGACCACCATATGGGATCACCGCAGCATACAAACCAACAAAAGCCCTCCAAAACATCTTAAATTAAAAGACCCGGTAGCCCAAGAAGCCCAGGTAATCTATAGCATACAGTGTATGGACTGAAACAGCGACTATGTACAATAGACAGTCAGAAGACTAGCAGAGCTCATCCATGAACATCAACTAGCAGTCAGAAGACACAATGAAACCTCCTTAATCTCACAACACATGGACAGTCTCAACCATAATTTCAACTAGGAAACTGCCAGAATCTTAGACCAAGCTAAATCCAAAAACAAGAGGGAATTCCTGGAAGCTTTGTATTTAGACAAGTCAGCCATCAACAGGCACATAGAAATAAACAACGTTTATACACCATTCAAAAGAGACCTTCATCTTCTATCTACCTCCTTGCCAGCAATCAACATGCAGATAAGCAGGGACTAACACCAGAATTAATACCAGACAAACAATCAAACAGTAAACAATACCCTAATCAAGGAATTACCAACTCAGACATTCAAGCAGTAAACAACGGCCTGATCAAGGAACCACCAAGCAGAAAACAACACTCCCACCAACACTGGCAGGGCAAGCTGCTATATATAAACAGAGAGCAAACCCCACTCCCTTCTAGCACTAAAGATGTTACCTAGTTGGGTAATGAAACGTCTGCAAGAAAACAACCAAGCTCAGAGAACACCAAGGACTCCACAGAGCAACCCTGAGCTACATATGTACATATTCTCCTCAAATGGAATCTAGATTTTCAATATATGAGGCATTTACCTCAGGATTCTTTACAACACTCAAAAAATCTTGCCTGCTTGTATTAAATTAACATTGCAGGAGTCTCCAGCTTCCACTACATCCAGTCCATCCACTACTGGTCTTTCACCCACCCAATTAACTATCAGAATTTGTCTTACAGACATTAGTCAGGCTACAGGCAAGCTTCCCTGACCAGCATTATGGCAACCTACCTGCAAACACCTTCTCATCTTATATAGACACCACAGCAGGAATTCAGCTTATTTACTTTGGGGCTAGACTTTAAATTCTTCTCTATGCTAATATTAAATAATTCCATATTTAGCCCCACTAAATCAATGGCCTGGAGCTAAAAGAAGCCAATAACTACCTATCCAACCATTACTAAATGGCTGCTGACATGAAGCCTGAATCCCTCAAGCAACAGCAGCTAACAACATCAATGACACGGTACCGCCAGATACCACAAAGGCTAGCCCCACAGATTGGGCTTCCATCTTCAAAAAAGTCAAGCACCCTCTGGCCCTGTCTTCAGATACAATTCTAGGTGACATTCTGCCCCACACATTTGCCAATTTTTCTGAGCCTATCTTTGAATGGCAATCCATGTTTGAAGATAATCTCCTCCTTATATCACGGAACATAGCAGGGTGGCCCCATATATCTGCTAACTTTTTCTTTATTAAGTTGATTAGTAAATTTGATTTTTTTTTTCAGAAGATGGATGATGGAAGACTTCCACCTTTATAATTATTCCCAGTGTTTAAATGTTACTATGCTCAGCACTAAGGCGGCAGACCTAGTAATGGTTTAGAGGCATACAAATTTAATAATAAATTTAAAAAATAAAAATAAAATAAAAAATAAAAATAAAATAAATAAATGGTTTAGAGATATTCATGCTTTCTTAGCCTCAAAGTGGATTTGGCTGTTAGATTAAACTTTAACTCATTCAGTTTGCTCTGGGTAAATGTCTATGTTGCTCTCTAAAACATGCATGAGCAAACTGAAAAATTGTGGAAGAAACTTGGCCAGTATATTGAATATTGTCTGACCTCCTTTCCTACCGCACATGGCATTTTGGCCAGAGTTTTTAATGCCAGAATGGGCCTCTAATTCAATACAAAACTTTCTTCCAGACTTTGAGGACTCTTTTATACTTCCAACCTGTAATTCTAAGGCTTTAATAAGCCACTGTGCAAGATACTGGTTTTCTCAAAAGGCTAATACCTTTGACTTACTGTAATTATCTTAAAAGGCTTCTGGAGGATAGCCCTGCCCAGTATACTTACTGATCAGGGCAAATACTATGCACTATCATATCTTGCCTTCATGTGATTTAGTTTTTCAAAATGTTCCTTTTCAAGAACCTTCCTAAACTTCATAGTGATCGTTTCCTCTTGCTACTTTTTTTTCTAGCTTCTTTAGCTCTTCATTACATAGAGCAGACCATTCATGCTCAGTTGCAGTAGATGAAGCTAGCCCTACAAGAGTTAAATGGGTATTGCTAGTTGGTTTGACTCTTCAGGTAGGCTTCAGTTCAGTCAGGTCCTTCAGGAGTGATGATTTCAGCCACAATATGTAGTAAATTAGGTACAGGACGCTTATATAAACAAACTATAAACTTTCCTAGTGAGGACCAGCAATAATAATCATAACTCTTTTAACAACAATCCTTTCAAGACTGGTTCTACCAAAAGTAAGTTTTAGCTAGGCAGTGTTTCTTTTCTTTTCTTTTTATTTCTTCATTTATAGGGCATAAAATCAATTCCTCTGCTGATACCAATCAAGCACTACTAAGGATGAAACATAACTATAAAAATATTTTTTTTAAAAAAGAGCAGCTGTACTGAAATTTGACCACAATTATTGAGGCAGCTTGGGCCAAAGATGACTCTTTTATTATTGCACAACACTCAGAGACTCCAATCTCTTATCTGGATTGCTGTATACCTTTACGAACCTGGGAGTCCTATTTTTAGCTCTGCTTTTTCCCCAGGTTTGATGACTGACACCCTGCAGCAATGGGTTTTAATGAGATCAAACAGATAATTAAGTATCTGAGACCAGGGCAATGGGCATCGCCCCATGCAATGACTTCATTCCCCTATATCTATTCAAGACCAATATGCATTGTTGACTACCAGTTTTAACCTCTTTGTTTACCTTTATAGATAGTATGGCATACATTCCTCTTGACCGAGGGGGTGGCCATTATCATTCCAATATAAAAGAAACGCAACAGAGACTAGTCTTGCTTTTAAACCAGGAACATCTACTACCAATCAGTGCCTCGTCTTAGCACATTTAGCTGAAAAAAATATAGATCCAGCTCCAACGGTCATTTATATGTCACCTTTATTGATTTCAAGGTAGCTTTTGATTCAGTATCATGCAGTTTATTATGGCACTCAACAATTCACAAATGCCATCCCCATGAGGGATCTTTCTGGCAAGTCAGATACAATCAAACAGGAATCTTCTCCAATTACATATCTAGCTTTAGAGGTGCCTGTCAGGGCTGTATGCTAGCCCCAAATTCTGTTCAACAGCTATATTAATTATAATTATAATATAAATAATATTAATACTAATATTATCCTGGCTCAACATTGCTGAAAGGAACAATTCATGATCAATTATCAAAAACCCAAGATTATGGTTTTCTCTAAAGAGGCATAGCCTAGACTATCAACTCCATATAACCGAGCAAGGTAACACCATCAAATACCTTTGGTTACACTTAAAGCCAATTTGAGGAGGCCTGTCCATGTGGCTTACACTGCTAATCTTGCACAGCAATTTTGTGATTCTACCATATACAAGGAAATCATTTTCTGCCTGCAGCCATCAAACTTTTTCAGGTAAAGGTTCTGATATATCTTCTATTCAGGGCATCAGTTGGCCCATATGGTAACTTCAGGCCACTTGAGATTGTGTAATCTAGGTTTCTCAGAGCTATATTTGACACATCCAAATGTGTTTCTAACACTGTTATTGGTTAAAATTTGATCTTGCCAAAGTAAAAACTAGAATCTGGAGAACAGCAATTAACTACTGGCATAAACTTAACTGGACTTCATCTGGGCTGCCCCATCTCATTTTGTGTGATAATTTCCAATCCATCTTATTTGGAAAATAATAAGCCTACCCTCAGCTAATTTATATATATTAAATAAGGGCCAGGCCAAAGAATGGTTTATAAACAGTCTCTTGGATTTACAGTTACAGTTCAGTCCAGATCAGCTATCCTTCTGTAGAACCTAAACCATATTTAATGGGAGAGTCATGACATCTTAACTTTACACACTGGTCTAGTCTAAATACAGATTGGCTTTTACAAAAACATGTTGCAACACCCTTCCCTTTGCATTGCTGCATGCCAGGTATCAGAAATCTTCTACAACCTGCCACCTGTGCTGTTGTGGTATGGAGGAAATCAAAATAATTACACATGTGCTTTTATCTTGTATATTTTATTTGGTCTTATTTATTTATTTATTATTTATTAAACAAACTTATAAAGCCATCCATCTACCAAAAGGAACTCTGGGCAGCAAAGAAACCAATATAAGATCCTTTAAAACAATGCACAATGTTGAAGCCCCAGTAAAACTCACATTCAGCCACCAACCACCCCATGCCAACTCCATCAACATTGTGGCCCTGGTGCCTAGTGGAAAAGTCAGGTCTTCCCCACTGAAGGCCAACTGGGTCAGCCTTATGCCAAAAATTAATTTCTCTTTTTCTAATAATAATACGAGGGCAGTGTGATGCTTATCATGTAGCCTTGCTATTATCTGACAAGAATTTTCAGGTCACTTGTACTGCCACTAAGTTTTTTCTTACCTAGCTTCAAGAATGCAGAATACAGTTTTTCATGAAGTTCATCCTATATTAGGTGTCTTTCTTTCTTTCTTTCTTTCTTTCTTTCTTTCTTTCTTTCTTTCTTTCTTTCTTTCTTTCTTTCTTTCTTTCCTTCCTCCTTCCTTCCTTCCTTCCTTCCTTCCTTCCTTCCTTCCTTCCTTCCTTCCTTCCTTCCTTCCTTCCTTCCTTCCTCCCCTCCCCTCCCCTCCCCTCCCCTCCCCTCCCCTTCCCTTTCGTATTTGTCTATTTGTTTTGCTGGCCTTTTGCCACAATTTTTTTTTTTTCCAATTTGATTTGATCTGATTTATGTCCTCACTTTGGGATTGTTTTTAAAATGAAAATGTGGGATGTAAATTATAAACAGACCAATAAATAACCTTTAGATAACTTGTTGAAGGGGCATTGGTCTTTTTGGTACTGCACTGCCACATTCATTCTTCTATTGACATTACCCTTTAACAATTATGTTATTAGCCAGCACATAAACTGGCAACCTAGGGCCACTATCTAGGACATCTAGATCATCTAAGGTTTGCTGAAATGCCATTATATTATCACAGGTTATTGTATAATGCATGTGATGCTATCTTGAAGAAAGAATTACTTAGGTCCATTATTGAAGAAGAAAAACTGGCATAGTTTACATGACTCCAGTAGGAACTAAACACATATTTTATTGATCATCCTAATATCTATGCCATACCATATTCTTTCATGTGCTGTATATGCATCCTAATCCCAGATGTACATGCAGAGGGAGGATTCAGAAAAACCCATTTGACAAAGCCCTATTCTTTTTACACTACAAAGAATCAGGGCTTCAATAGCATAGCCACAAACCATACGATATGTAAGGCCTACATTAATTTAAGCCACCCATTAAAAACTCTGGGTGGCTTAAATTAAAAGCAATAAAAACAACCAAACATTAAATATTAAGAGACAACTATGCTAAGGAAGAGAAACCAAATCAAAACTACTATACTTGTAATTATTTTTGTGCCTTTGAGTCATTGTTGACTCCTGGTGACTGCCTGGACAAGTCCCTGCAGTTTTCTTGGCAAAATTTCAGAAGTGGTTTGCCATTGCCTCCTTCCTAGGGCTGAGAGGGACTGGCCCAAGGTCACCTAGCTGGCTTCATGCCTAAAGTGGGGCTAGAACTCATGATCTCCTGGTTTCTAGTTTGATGCCTTATCCACTATACCACCAAACCAAAACTACTATACTTACCCAATTATTAATATGGCCAACACAATCCTGGGTCAGAGCTGCAGGAAAAGCCAGATTTTAAGGGCCTCCTTGAAAACTAGCATGGTCAAAGCATTATGAACCTCAGAGGTGAGGATACTATTTCCTGAGATACCTCTGCCCTAACTTTATAATTTTTGAAATTATGAAGCCAAATGCATGTATGCAAATTTTAAAAAAGAATTGGATTTCATGAAACTTAATGTTATCTTCACTTTCTGTTTATATTACTACCTTTCAGAAGTTTAGCTATGAGCAGTTGGAGATGGTTTGAGGTGTTTTGTAAATAGGTCATCATTACCATTTTCTCAGAAGAAGTCACTGGATTTCACAAATTTAAATTCTGGTCTCATCTTCCAGTGAAACATATTTCACTCCTAAGTGTTTTAAAAGCAAACATATTTGACCAGGAGCACTTGGAAACCAATTACTTCTAAGGAGGCATGGCGCCAAATGAAAAGACACTCTACTAGCCACAGTGTGAAGAGCATGATACCCGGGGCTACTCGTTTAATTCAACAGGAATGTGATGAGCATTCTTGTTTTACAGAAGAACTATATGATTGTCTCCTACATAGTGTTGTGATTGTTCATGAAGGAGATCTTCTTTCTTTATTAGAAATAGTGATAGCAAAATCCTTAGCAAATTAGAAACTGTAAATACTATTACTCTGACATGACCACAAATGGTTTCATCATTTGTCAATTCACAAGTTCTGTATAATCATCTTGCGCCTAGGTACTATGAAAGGAACTACGGAGAACATTCATATTAATATTATCATCACAACTCATATTTGCTGGTGCAACAATAATATGAAGGCTATGATCCTGACTCTAGTGAAGTTAGTGGTAACTCTTGCCAATTATAAGTTCATCTTGAAACTGGAAGACTCTCAGCATATTAAAGGTTTCCAAGTCAGCCTGATGGAACATTTTATGGGAAGTTTCAATCTTATCTCAGTGTAATATATGGCTGTTTGAGATATATGATCTGTGTTAATTTTTTAAATTCTAATTATCACAGATGAATGTGGGGATCAGAACAAAGGATGTTTTGAAAAAAGAACTTAGGAAGTACAGCTATAAGGTTCTTTTCCAGAGCAGGTACAATTATATCATCTGCCAGAATTCTAGCATGATTGATAGAATTTCCTTCCCTCTGAGCAGGCATTATAGAATAGTTTAGACATCATGGCTTTCTGTGTATGTGCAGTTGTGCTCTCTCTCTCTCTCTCTCTCTCTCTCTCTCTCTCTCTCTCTCTCTCTCTCTCTCTCTCTCTCTCTCTCTCTATATATATATATATATATATATATATATATTATTCATATTATTCTGAATATGAATGTATTTTTTTTTCCAGCAAAAGAGGTCAGATCAGAGGTTTGGCAAACTGCAAGAATGAAAATAACATTAGAATGAGAATAATGACTTAGAAGAACATACAGAAGTTAGAACTAATACTATTTAATAAATTAAATAGTATTTAGCAGTCTCAATTATATTCCCTGAAAGGAACTCTCTTTAGACTGCTAAATCACAATGCAACAAGCAAGCCACTAGCCCTTACTAAGGGCATTATAGATAGGACAGTCCAAAGTCCTGGCAAAGAAAGCATACCAGGCCTGAAGTGCTCTCAACAGATCACATGGGTGCCACTTGAAATACCTTGTGTTATGCACACTGGCACTTTCTTGCTGCCCTGGCTTTTTGTATTATTCATTCAACCAGTTTAACTCAGTGAAATAGTTAGAATCCACCATGAGGCATCTTTTTCCAAAGGAACAATACTGTTAATCTAGTCTACTCTGTCCAGAGTTCTCTGTCCTCTGTAACTGCCCTTGAATGTGGCTGCTAGAGATCTGTTATATCTGTGCACCCAAAATGGGTGGGTCTAACTGAGCTCCACAACTGAATCATCATCAGAAATTACTGTTTATGTCAGAGTTGCCTTTGACTACCATCCATTTATAGTTCCACAACAAGTGTATTATAAACAGTACCTAAGTATTTTGAGGTGTTTTGTTCCTTTTTGGATGTTTAAGTAAAAGCTGGGAGGTTAGAAAATAGCCAGTGCCTAACTTATTCTAAGTTTCTGAATAAAGGGAAAGAAGACTTATACTGTGATTCAGAAGTGAAGTCATTTTCATAGACCCATTATTCTGGACCAGAGAACTTTAACAGTATAAAGTTCTGCCTAGATTTAGTTGGCAGTTCTTCCCAAGAATTTGTTCAATGTTACATTTTTCTGTCATTATTTTATCACCGAGTTGGGGGGAAAACCCCTATCCTTGAGCTGCTGGATGACAACCACCTCATTTCTGATGGCCAAAAGTACAAGATTTCATGAAACATCATGTTTTCTTGATGGATTATTTTATTTTGCTGGAATGCATTTCCTTTAGCTTTGAAAATGGAAAAATGCTGTTTTGCAGGATAAGAAGTATAAGCTTCACATATAACTTTAAAGTTATGAGTAAGTCCCCACCACCACCCTGCACAACCAAGTAGCTCTCTGCTGCCAGGAAATGCATACGGTAAATGCACATTATTTTCAAGAGATTCTCACCCCACAGATAAGAATGAATGAAAACATTCTTTTATCTTGTTCTAAATGGGCCAAATTGCCCAGCTTTTTATTTTCCCCCATGCAGTGTACATATTGTTATTACGGAAACATCCACTGAATAGCTATCATGAATACTTAGGAAAAGAGCTTAAAATAAAACCATTTTTTCTTAGATTATTGTCAAAATGAATACTGGATGTTGAGTCATCATAAAGAAATATTAAGATTCTCCACAATACACTTCAAGCAGTGACCTATTTTTAAATTAAAAAATACAGTTTTCCAGTGGTGACATTTTAACATCTTCCTTCTTTAGCTAGAGCTGAATAATTCACTAAATGATGATGCAGTCCACAGATAACAGAAACGTATTGCACAAATAGGAAAAACTGATGGTTTTAAAAAGCATTTTTCTCTCTCAGACAATGAAACACTGAAGATGATAATACATTTTGTTCAATTTTTCCACTTTCTCCTCTCTTGGAGTATCATTCAGCTAATGTTTAAATTTCCACATTCTCCTTCTAAACTTAGAGCTTAGTCTAAAGAAAAGCTTAGGACAACTGTTTTCATTAGAAAACAGGATTTCTGCATTGGTCCAGAGAATGAACTTCCTGCAACAATGGGCAGACAGATGGAAACAAACAGTATCAAAAGCAAGCTGAGTGTATTGCAACCAGCACAAAAGGAAGCAAGTCATTCCAAGCAGAAATGAAAAGGAGGTAAGTTCCAGACAGGAACAAGACTTTCATGGTAATTTAAAAAAAAAATAAGATGGCTGATTTTCTATGAATTCATATTGTTGACATCCATACTGTTGCACCTGTTCATCAAAATGGTTTATTGTGTATACAGTCTCAAGGGATATGTGATCCAATCTCAAGGGAACTTGTTGTTGATATTGTAATAATATACATACTGTATATACTCTGCAAAACCACTAGGATAATCAGATTGTACCGTAGTTTAGTCAGGAAACCAGGTAACAGTTTGTCTGAATAAATCTGTATGTTCCTTTAACTCTATGCCATATGCTAATTCTGAGACCCATTCCTTAGCCAATGTCTCTTAACAATCTCTTAACAATAGAAAATGTTAAGGATTAACTATATTTCATTTTGTTAGTTTATGACAAGATTGTTCAGTAGATACGAGGTAGCAAAAGCTCATGCAAAACGTATTAAATATCTCTAAATTGTGTAAATTATCTCTTTTCATGGTAAAATATAGGCAAGTCTGATTGCTTTCCATTTCTGTTTACAGGTTCTTTATCATTTAGATTTTGGAATCTAAAGATATTTTCATTCATAAAGCCCAAATAGTTTCCATGTCAATCACATGTTCTTTAAACTATGCAGATGGAACTTTAAATAAACTAGAAATATATTTCAAGCCACAAAGGTTTTATACAGTTTATAATATTAATAAAATCCATGTAGGCTAGAATGTATATTCAGATCACAAGAACTTTTTTATATCCAATTCAAATAATTGAACAAAGAAAGTATATTTAAACTATGGTTAGCTAACTGTTTTGGGCTGACACTTATCACTATTATTTGGCAAAAATGGGCAAACAATAGAAAAATCTTAATTATCACACATAACCCTTCTATATCTATTCCACATTTTCTTGAATCCATGCCATGATGACTAATGCATGCTTAGTAGCAATTATGCAGGCAACATTTGAATAAGCTGCATGTTTATGGGTTATAGATGCATTTCTTATACCCTATGGAAACTGAAAACAACCATTTTATCCTTACAGCCTTTAGGCATGGGCAGGCAACTTTTTTTTACCCAGAGACCCCACTTTTTTGGGTTGTTGTTATTTATCATCATTATCCATCATTGGATTTCAACTAAATGTTTCAGCTTCTCTCTCTCTTTCTTGGGAATATTGGGTTTTTAAATTGCAGAATAAGTGTATTAAACCTGATGGAGGTTTAATGCACCTTTCTGCATGTTTTTTACAGCAATAAAGGGAGGAGGATTCATGTAGCCAGGAATGAGTGGTTTTGTTGCCAAATGATGATGCAGCGGAGAAATGGAGACGGATCCAAGAACTGCCTTCCCTACAGTGAACAGATGGGGAAGGATAGCAGAGAGGATGGTGGCATCACAACATTTACCCTACTAGAGCTCTGGGTTGAAGGAAAGAATGTGTGGTATGGAAGAACAGCACCATGAGCTTTGGGTACATCCATATTAGGAATCTATATTATAATATTATATTATAATATTAGGTGGGCCTAATACCCGCCAATTACCATCAGTTCTTGGAATATATTTATTATTTATTTAGGACTACTTTTATATTGTATTTTTAATTAATTTTATCTTCTCTGTAAACTGCCCAGAGTCGCTTTTAATGAGATAAGTGGTGACAAATTTGATATATAAAAAAATAAAAATCAATCAATCATCACCTACAGATGCCAGGCTGCATTTATGCTGGATCCATCCACATTGTTCATTTATTCATTCATTCCACAGGCAAAATCTCAACAAGTGATTTAAAACATTTTTTTAGACATAGTTAAAGCAAGTCATCATCTGGAAACATCTTGTCATCACTGAAGCAATATAAAGCCTACCCTCATCACTATTATTTTGGCAAAAATTACAACTGACAGTGCTATAAATAGTCTGATCGTATGTCCCAGTTTATAACTGTTGTCCCAGCATCCTGACTGATTCAGCGTTTGTCCCAGATTTTCATTTTTTAATTAAGCATTATTATTTATAGTAGTTTACCGGCAAAGCAAGGTCAACGCCACTAGTCCTGCATTTCTTCTTTTTTTTAACATGCATGTTTGCATGCAAAGCAAGTCCAGGCACTCTTTCCCCACTATAGTTCCCTGGAGAAAACCCCCTGGCAGCCATTGCCTTTTCCCACACAGAAGCCAGTTTGTGTACCTTGAACCTCTGCTTCCCCTGAGCCACTGACCCCAGCTAGTTCTCCACCTTTCAGTGGAAGAGACACAGTTGGGAGAACAAATTAGATGGTTACCCTAGCTATAAGTCACTAGTGGTGATCTTGTCTTTGATTAAGAAACTCCAATTATTACAAACAAGTTGTTAATTGCAAGTAAAGTAACATATTTATCTAAAAACTGAAAGGAAGACAACCCTGAATTTAAAACAATTCTTCCACAGAAGGAAATTTAACAATATGTATGTATGTATGTATGTATGTATGTATGTATGTATAATCATTTGCCACTTTGCTATAATCTCAGTTAACTCAGTTGACTCTCTTATTTTAAGGTTAAATTATTTAAGGAAAATGCCTCTAGTCTTCCTTTCAGGTAAACACAGTAATATGATTAACAGTTTTGTAATTCCCCGTTCATTTAGAGACACTGCCATAAATTCAATAGATTTTTAAATATATATATATATATATATATATATATATATATATATATATATGTATGAACATAGGTTTATAAAAATATTGAACAAGAGGGAGTTTGAATGTCAGTCATTATGCAAACATAGAACTCAAGTGGTTTATCTCAATTTCCCTGCTTGAAAGGATTTCTGTCTATCATTATGGCTGGAAATTGCCAGCATTATAACTAGGCCAGACCAAATCACCTTTGCTGATGGGAGAAGACTGTGGCCTGTCTTCTGATCTGTTGTCATAGGATTCAGGGTTCATTAAGTATGGATGCTGTGAGAATAACTGAGAATATTATTTGTTTAGATGACTGTTCCTTTAATGGTGTACAATTAACTAGGAACACAAAAGGGGCTTGGGAGCCCAAAGCAACCTCCTGTTAACAATTCAGGTTTTTAGATATCATGTTTCACAAAGTAGATTACAGGCATTTTGGTACCCAAAAGAGCATCCTGATACTTAAGATTAAGGCATAATGAAGTGCACCCAGAATTTTGCAGCAAGGGATTTAATTAAAAAATAAGAATTCACTCTAGATATGGAAATGTCTTCTATTACAGCTTCAGTGCTACAATACAATGTGTCCTTTGTGTGGTTATGATAGACAACTACAAATTGCCATTAGATATGATGAATGAACTGTTGGCAGATATATATATAGGGAGGTCTGGTGAGTGATCAAAGCCACTGTCCTGGATGAAACCCGGAGTATCCAGGAGTACATCAATAAGATGGCACCCAAAGATGAGCCGCTGAGAAAATGCCTGGGGCAGCAGCAGGCATGGGAGGAAGTTCAAGTGGAGGAAGTGCTGTGGCAAGATAAGCCCTTGCATGGGATAGATTGACAGATAGCTGAGGTGGCCGACATTGGAAAATCCTACCAGTGGCTGGAAAGTGCTGGAGTAAAAGACAGCATTGAGGCACTGATCATAGTAGGACAAGAACAGGACTAAGCACCAAATCCATAGAAGCAGGGGTCTACCACACAGGACCCAAGGTGTCGATTGTGTAGAGGTCTCAGAGACAGTCCAACACATAGTGGCAGGGTGTAAGATGCAGTCAAGAATAGCATATACTGAATGGTACAATCAAGTAGCTGGCACTGTGTACAGGAATATCTGCACAGTATATGGCTAGATCCTCCCGAGTCAGAGGACCTGAGATTGAGGAAGACATATACCACCCATAGGGATGAGAGGGGATTTTTTTTTTTTTTTAATATCCAGCTACAGCAAGGGATATAAAAATAAAGGAAGTTGGCAAATAGGCAGCACTACCTTCCAGCCAGGGGAGCTGCAGCAACTAACCAGGCCTTGGACAGGGGCAGTCAGCAAGCTCTATCTAGAATTCTTTAGATGTGGACTAGAAAATAAAGGTGAAAGTGAACATGACTCATAAAAGGGTGTAACCATAACAATCAATTAAAAGTAGTTTGTTGTGAATGAGAGGCCACACTTAAGTATCTGAAGAAAAGAAAGCTATATTTTGTACATATTGGTAGCAATAAATTGAAGATATATTTGTTCTTGATTGTAAAGGTTTATGAATGAGATCTAATTCTTGACTGATTTGAAGAAAGTCAAGAATTAGATCATGGAGTCGTTGCTCCAATTAGATCATGGAGTGGTTGCTGTAATTCTGAAGACATGGTCAATGTATTGGCATCAAATATGCCCCAACTGGATCCTTGGGAGGAAAATCAGAAAAGGTCTGTTTGTCTATGCTAACGATATCATTACTATCCATCAGACTTAACGATTGTCACCATATGAGTCTTCAGGCACAACACAAGAGATAAACTATTTTAGGAAAACAGGCTGTGTCAAATATCCAGAGGCAGTAGATAAATTCAATGGATTTATAGTTAGACTATATGCAAATGTTAATTAGCTAATGTATATAAGCCCCAAAGCTTCTAAGGAAGTTGTTTTGAGGCATAAGTTACTTTTTTTTAAATAACTTTATTAAATTTTAAATAGAAACAGTAAAAATTAACAAAAACTAATATTAAAGGAAGAAAATAAGAAAAAGAAAGGAAAATTAGAAAAAAAGAATGACCAAGGCCAAAAGTGCAAAAAAACAAAGAAAGAAAAAGAAAGAAAAAGAATTGACTTCCAACCGTCCTTGCAACAGACATACTGTAAATAACAGTATACATGAATATCTTGCTCTAAGTTTACAACATAACTTCCATTATTACTATAAACCCATATTATTTCTAATAATCAAATCCACACAACATAATTTCATTTTTTTTCTGTTTCCCACAGAAAGTCCAAAAAAAGTTTCCAATTAACATTAAAATTACACAATGTCTTTTCTTAGATCAAACATCAATTTTGCCATCTCACCCAATTTCATCAGCTCATCCATTCTTCCACTGTAGGTAATGCCATATCCTTCCACTGTTGTACATATAAAAACCTTACTGCTGTTATAATATATAAGAACAAAATTCCATAAATTTAATGATAAATTTATTTTAACTTCAGTCAAAAATAAATCCATTTTATAATCCAATTTATCATTTTTTCTTAAAAAAAAAAAGCAAATGAAATCTCTCCCCCTTCATACACAGATCCTTAAAACCTCATCATTCAATTTTAGTCACAAAAAAATCCCATTAGTAACTACCAAAAACCTCAACATATATATTAACCATAATCAAATAAGTTCACTTTGTAAACCTTTTGTTTACTTTTAAAAAGCTTAATCTTTAATCCTTTCAAATAATGTCCCACAAGTTGATTCCCCTTCATTCTCTCCTCCCAGAAATAGGCCCAGTAATTTCTCTTTGTCTGTTCCCAGAAATGGCCTCACTGGTTCAACACAGTCCTTTTGCAAATCCAAGATAAAAAGTCTTTCCAAGTCACTCTTCTTTTCCATTATTTGTATGTCTCCTTTGATCATAGTAACATCAGTTGGTTTCATTTGTAAATCCATTCTGGCATCCTTTTGCATATCACTCTTATCCTTTGGCTTTTTAAATTCATTTTTGAATCCATAGCATCTTATCACCACCATAATCCAGCATTTTTTAAAAAAAATCTAAATCCACATTCAAATCAGTCTCCACCTCCATTTCAAAATTAACCATCTTATCCAATCTTTCCTCTATCTTTTTTTCAAGAGACTTGAATTTAGCTCCTAATTGATCAAACATTGACTGGAGTAAACTTAAAGAACTTGTTTTATCTTCTAACAGCTGCTCCAAAGGTCTCTTCTAGCCATTTTTTCCCTTTCCCTCCAAAGCAAGCAACCATAGGTATTGTACAAGTGAAAATAAGCAGACAGTTCATGCCCTCTGGTGCCTTTCACACTGTACTTGCAGGCACATGCCAGCAAAAAAAAAAATTACTAAAATTTTTTTACATAGATTATTACACATAGTATATAATATACATACATACATACATATATATAATATACATAGTTTATATATTATATACTTTATATATATATACATATATATATATATATATATATATATATATATATATATAGTTTATATATGATATATGATATATATATATATATCATATATCATATACATATAATATAATAATATAATATAATATACATAGATTTAAAAAAATTACATAGATTACTATCTTCTTCTGTTTTCCAGCCAATTAACAGGCATATCAGAGGGAAAAACAATTCCCATAGAAAAACCAAATCTAATTAATACAGATGGAATTTTGTAAAATTAAACTTTTAACAAATAAATCTTCCCCTTTCACCATAAGTAACTTTTATATATTTCTTGTATTCTGCTTATCCTCCAGCTTTTTGTGAATTGTTCAAATTACAATAGATTCTTCTTTTATAGTCCCAGAAATAATGAAAAAACACCAAGAGAATTACTTATCTGTTACAAAGGAAGGTCTCTTTTACATTGAAAAATAGTTATATTCCAAAGTAATTTAGAAATGGGGTTCAGCCATCTCTAGTTTCCATATTTAGGCTGCATCACACCTGTGAATGAAGATGGATCCCCATGCCCCCCAACCTCTTGCTCACAAGCCACTCACAGAAGCTTCCATTTCTGCAATTAGCTTACGAGCAATGCCATCCCGGAAACTGAATGGGTTGACTTCTTGCTTCCTCCTTAATCCATAGCACGTTGGGTGGCCAGTGCTTCCTGCTCGCCCCAATCCAGCTGCAGTGCTGTCTCCCCTTTCATGGAGATGACTAAGCTGCCATTGTCCCCACCAAAAGTCTATTTTCAAGCATAACTCAAACCATTATGTTATCTCTTCTCCACAGCTTCAGTCCAGCTCCCCAATACTTAGTCAAAAATTTTCTCCTTTTATTTCCAGACGTCTATTCCTATTCCTTTTATCTTGCTCTCCTATTTACTTTACATCTTTCCGACACCCATAATGCTGCTTATGGAAAGGAAGGAGAGGCTTCATATGTGTTCTGAAACTCTTGTCTAAAGAGGTTACATGGTATATTTTATTTCTAGCTGCTCTTAAGTAGCAAAGATAATTTTCTTTCACTGCAGACAACTTGGTTCATCTGATTATTTGTATACTGGATCATTGTTGCAAGTGGCTCCTATTTGTTTGTCACTTCCAATTTTTGTCATATTTCTGAACTTTTTGATTTTTTAAATATTTATTACCAGCTGTGATCATGGGTATGGGATGTTGGGATATCTACTGTATTAGCCAAAGGCATTACAAAATACATAATGTTGTCAATTTTGAATTATAACTATTTCATACAATGTGTTCATTTGTAAATTAAAAATTAGATAACATCTCTTTCATAGGTGACCTAAAACAAATTTCTCCTTCATCCTTATTCATGACAGGATCCATGCCTTTTCCCAATTTTTCCTCCTGTCACCTCCCTTGTCCTCTCACTTTTTCACTGCTTCCCAGTCCTTCCTATCCACAAATCCCTTTTGGCAGTAGCAGTGGGATGAAGAAAGGGAGGGCAGTCTCACTCCTGTAGGCCTCTGGCATCTGCCACACTTCTGTGGCTGCAAGCCAGTGATCAGGGATGCTGTGAAATATGTGTTTCCTCAGCATTATTGATAGAGCTTTCAAACTATAATGCTTGTATTTAAAGCAAGCAACCTAGGCTGCCAAGATGAGTACTTCTGAGACACAAAAGGTGAAAGTGGATACATCCATTGCATCTGGTGTAAGCAGACGCAGACTTGAGCCCAGTCTAAGTTGTAAGCAAAGGGCTTATATTTCAACCCTTGGCACCACTGGTTCTCATAGATTTAAAACTTATTGATCACACATGGGCATGCAGGTGAAAAGCACTGACTCAGACAATGCCAGATGACTCACAGTAATCAAAAAGCCACATTGTAAAGGAGAAAAAGGGGACAGCAAAGAAAAAGAAACAGCACATACACACAACTTCAGCAAGCTAAATGCAGAGGAGTTGCCATGCAGACAGAGCTCTGTGGCAACAGTGTATCTCCACAGGTTTTGGAGTTTAGAGGTATGGAATAATTAGGTTGGGTGACCTCTCAACCTAAGATAATCTATTTTCAATAGATCTCTTGACAGATTTTGTAATAGAGCTGGCAACTATTTTCTTTACCATGCTAGTTTTCTTTCATTTACAGTATTTGAAATGTTTATCAAAAGTTTCACTCTGGATGGTATGAAACATGTAGTTAAATATGTATTGATATATTACATTTATATTCTGCCTTTGAAAAAGCTCAAGGCAACCATTCTTGGGGACTCGTCCCATTATAATCTGCACAAAAATAGCTTTGTAAAAGATACTTGGCTGAGAGATAGTGATTGACTGAAAGTTATCTGGTAAACCAAGTAGACACTTGAACTTGGATTTCTCCCATCTCAGTCTAACATTTTAAACTCTTTATCACACTGAGGGCATTTCCACATATGACCGTTTCTACTCTCCAATTCCCCCAAAAGCTGGGAGGTACAGTCAGACAAGAGCTCAGTTCATATTGCTTTTATAAACATAGAAAATCAAGGACAGGTTCTTACTATGGTTGTGGAACTGACCAAAAGAATTAACATCAGTTTTGCTGGCAAGGCTGCCTGTAAAATTGACCAAAACATTAGCAGAGTAAGCAGGAGGTGAGGTAAGAGTTCCTGCAAGTATAAAATATTGAAATGTCACAGAAGTAGAATTTGAAAAGGACAAAGGCAGTTTGAGATCTGATTGGGGTGGCTTGAAATAGTCTGAGTTAGAAAATTTAGATCAGTTCTTTTCTTTAAGCAGCTCAGAATAGGATGGGAAGATATTTCTTTTCAGTGAATTGCTTAGAATAAGTCATGTTTGGTGGTAGAGAATACCTTTGCATTACTTTCATTCTGCACTTCTAAAACTCTAGAACTGCAGTGAGAAGCCAGGAGATCCAACATTCAGGGTGCCAATGACATTACAGCTGGAGAAACAAGACAAATTAGACCTTTTGTCAGAGGATCTCAAATCATTGTAGTTGCAAATAAATGAGTCAGTAAGTCAGCTGTTAATTAAAAACAATTTATGGCATTCATTGGACCTCAACTAGATACACATTTGGCCTATTAAAAAGTAGTGAGATGGAAACTATCAAATTTTAATGCCCGCAGTCTTACTTTTATTACAGATACAGGACAGAAACCAAAGCATCTGGAGCAGAATCAGTTAATGTATGACCTGAATATTCTTCTATGATGATCAGCATTTTGATGTGATAGCCAAGAACTTTCTGAAAATGCCACAGAAAAATTTTTAAAATCACCTTCAAAGATCACATTACTTACAATATATTAGCATAGAACAAGAACAGAATCTGCCAGAAGAAAATCAAATAAGTATAGTTACTATAATGCTATATTTCTTTGAAATCAACTTCTTGGCTCCTATAAATGTTGATTACAATGATATTCAATGTGTTTACTGTTTTTTGTTTGATGGCCATGCCAATATTTCTGTGGTTTGCTATTTTGATAATAAACATCTGAACCAAGGGCTATGTTAATTGTTTTGGAATAAACCAGGACTGGAAAATCAACTCTAACAATCTGAAGCAATAAATCATGGTCTTCTGTTACATCTAAAGACAGGGTTTTTTTTTTCATTTTCTTTTATCTCTTTTATTTTAAAACATTTTAGAAATAAAATTTTATTTTAAAACAAGGAATAAAAAGAATTGGGGCTATTCTTAATTATATCCTCTTGGTTTTTTTCCCTGCTTATTTGAAAAAAGAAGCAAAGCTGAAGCAACTCAATTATGTGAACATGATTTACTAATTCACAATAAAGAGGGCCATCCTGATTTAATAGCTAAGCTGTTGGACTGGCAGCAGGGATTCCTAGGTTCAAGTCGTCATCCACAGAAGTTCACAGAGTGATTTTGGTCAATCTCTCCACCCAACCTACTTCATAGGGTTTTGGTTGTGGGGAAAAATGGGAGGAGGAAGTGCTATGTATGCTGCCTTGAACAAAAGGCAATATATAAATAAAATACATAGATAATTTCTAATGCATGAATACAGTCTTTTTAGGAGGAGGGGGAAATCTGAACAAACTGCTGTTTCTGAGTTTGGGTTTTTGTTTGTTTTAATTGAAGTGTATACCAAATTTTATCCATTTTTTTCACGTCTTACCAAAAGCAAAGATTTAAGTAAAGTGAGGAATTTTCTTCACACTACCATAGATCCACCTATAATTTCTGGATGTCATACAGCATCCTTCCACAACCTTGACATCTACCATCTGTATGGACATTGACTAGAGCTACCATATTTTTTTCCTGTCATCTGATAGTCATCTGGATCTTTGTGGCCCAGATATAATACCCTACTTCACCTCCCTGAATTCTGCAGCCAGCATAGCCACAGCTGAGAATTTTGGGAGATAGGGGTTACATGTTTGAAGACAAACCAGTTTCAGGGAGAGCTATTACAGTATATGAGCTTTGTCATAAAAAATGCTTCCCTATCTTACAAATGTGACTTAGTCGCTTATCTACCTTTTAACCTGATTTTAATCTAAAGGACCATTCATTTGTTACAATGAACAAGGACAGAAGTAGGAGCAAGATCATACTTCTTGATAAGATTCAATGCCACTAATATCTCCCTTCCCTCCCCCCCACAACATAATCAGGGTAATATACATATTCTAAATTTGTTAAAAATCATTACCTGCATTTAGCTGAAATCTTTGGCTTTGTCTTCAACCTACAGTATAACCTATGCTGTATTCTATGAGTTCTTCTTCTAGGTCATTAGTAGGTATCCTTTTCCATTCTGAGGTCCATGTGGAACTCTAGTGATGTTGCAGGGCTACACAAAGATTCTTCTTAATGAAGTAGCGAAGCAGAGACCCTTTGTATCTCATCAAAAAGATGTTTAGCGTAGGTAGTCATCGACCTATGATCATTTGTTTAATGACCATTCAAAGTTATGATGGCACTGAAAAAAGTGACTTATACTGGTCCTTGCACTTATGACTGTCGTAGCATCCCTGCAGTCATGTGATCAAAATTTGGCAACCAGCATGTATTTACAATGGTTGCAGCATCTTGGGGCCATGTGATTGCCATTTGCGATCTTCCCAGGGGGCTTCTGACAAGCAAAGTCAATGGGGGAAGCTGCATTCACTTAATGACCGTGTGATTCACTTAATGACTGCAGCAAAAAAGGGTAAAATTGGGTGTGACTCACTTAACGACTGCATCGCTTAGCAACAGAAGTTCTGGCCCCAATTGTGGTTATAAGTCGAGGACTACCTGTAGTCTATTTTGCCTATATCAGGATCAGCAGGTCTGGAGGATTTTTAGAGCAAAACTGTAGTGATGAACCAAATCCATATACATAAGTCAACACAAATTTCCATTACAGTTATATAACCTATCAAGCCTGCTACGTTCATTTTGTGCATTTCTGTATGCAAAAAGAAGAGAGTGTTTTTGACTTCCAAAACTTCAGACAATGACCAGATGGCAGCAGAAAGTTACAGAAAACTCTTTACTGCCAACTTATGGCTGCCCAGCTTTTAGCAGCCCAGAGATGATAACCCTATCTTAGGAATGGTCAGGGCATATATTTAAGAACATCTTTCCAAATGTAACTCATACAGAATTATCCTCATTTAAACAGTCAATCAGGGGATTGGGATAATATTGGAAGCAGCCAAAAGTCATCTCTAGAGACACAGGAAAAAAGACACAAGATTTTTTTTTTTTTCCTACTTCACAGCAACGTGCAGTCCTGCTCAGGATCTGTGATCACTTGATGCTATTATTAACAAAAAAAAGTAAATATCTGGTGATTATAGCAAATTAAAATCTCTTCTTTTCCCCAGGCATCACATATGTTCATCAACATACACATATGCATAGTGCAGGTAGTGGGAATGAATTCAGTTGACTGAGTGAATGTGATATGTGTGAATCTGTTAATGTATCTCGGTATTATGTGAATAAATCTCTAAGGTATGTTGATATGTTGTGAATGCACATGTGTGTGTCATGGGCCCCAAAAGGTTGTCAGTCCCTTTTGTATGTCTTGATACTGATTATGAACTATTGCTAGGATTGTTCTTCTGCAGAACCACATCATAAATTCACATATTCTTATTACTAATTAGGCATTCCTCGGCAGAAATTAATTCCTGAAGATCAGCTTGGCCTACATTTACAATACCAGAACTATCTCTGATTTGTTCATCTAGAATAAGTTACCTGGAAACAACTTACTCACTTCAGTTGTTTAATTTCAGTCATGCCACCACTCAAAAATATTCATATTAGTGCATGATATATTTGCTCTACCATAGTTCACATACGACATTCATGGTAGCATATAAGGTCAGTCTTTTTATATCATTCAAGTAGATTAGGGATGTTCAGGATATGTATTATAAATTACAGTTGGAACACCTTTCCAACTGTAATTCATACGGAAATATCTTCATCTAAACAGGCCATCAGAAAATTAGGACATAGTAAGGTGATTAGGTAAGCCAGTCACAAGTCTAATAGAGATAAGTTAACATCTAACACATTGGTACACAATGTTTCTATCCCAGAATTTTTCTGAGAATTATTATCATTATTTTTTTTTAATTTGAGTAAATGTTCTCTTCAATCTTCATTTTAAATCATGCCATTGATTGCTTATAATCTAAGTTGCTCCTTCATGCAAAGTAATAGTTAAGACATAAAACTGCCTAGGAATATTCAGTGCTGGCATCATTTTAGGTATTTCACACAATAAATAAAAACTAATAAAAGAAATGCAAAATCATGTTAACTAAATTGCTGAAATGCATATCGTCATTTGCCTTTTAAATTTTGTGACAGTGTGAACAAGTTGGAGCTTTAATTAGAGCTGAATTAAGTGCTGCAGTTTAATCAAAATGAATATCCCAGAAGAAAATTTAGTTCTGGCAACAACAAAAAAAAGTAAACAATCTGAAGGTAAGAAGAATGGTATTCTATAATCCTGTTCCTGACCTCCTTGTATGGTCCTATAGATATAGAGGGAGCCGATGTGTCCATATAAGCAAGGTGTAAGTTCTTTTCACATCCAAATCACTTGGAAGAACCATCATGTTTATAAAAAGACTACCGAATTCTTCCTCTGCTGCTCCGTCAAGGTTTTTGAAGGGGCTCTCTTAAAGGGTTTCAAACTCCTCTACCCTGTTTCTTGGGTCTATTCCCTATTCATTGAGTTATGGAAAGTTGCTGTGTCAGTTTGTACTTGTGGCCATTATTACACAGGTCCTGCTCCCTCCCCATGATGTTTAGCCATAATACTCTCTCTCTCTTTAAATGGGACTTGAGACCTTGCCCCAGGACTGTGTATGTGTTTTTTGTAGATCTCATGTCCAAGGAGTTACATGAGTGCTCTGCAATGTGGAACTTTTAAAACATCCTGTTATGAGTGTGGTTCTGTGATGGAATGGAATTATGAAGGCCAGACTCAGGGAGGGAAACATCCTCTTTCGTCTCCTGAGGGGCGAGGAAGAGATAAGAGGATGAGGCTGGCACCTCCCTGAGGAATTCACTCTGTTTTGACTGGCTGACTTTGGGAACTGAGTTTCAGTCTGGGAAGATTCTTGCTAGAGGCTGTAGCTAATAAACATTGCTGAACTGAATCTGCATGGTCTCCTGGAGTTCCTTGGGCTAGGCCTGACAGGTTCTCAAGCAATGAAACACACTCCTTTATAAAGTACAAATGGTCCAATGTCTTCCTTTTCAGCCAGGACTTTCCAATTTGGACTAGTTTATAATTATTGTTAATGTTCTGATGATATTTTAATTGTTTATCCTAACCTCTTAAGGTAATTTTCCCTTCCCATTGCTAATGTCCTCATCCACAAGCTTCTACTGGTGGGGAAGGGCCAATGACTGGCTGCAGATTTCAAAACACAACATTCTAGGGTTCAATATGCTGCAAAGTATTTCATAACAGACAAGAAAACACTATTGTCACCTCATTAGTTTCTGGAAATATAGAGTCCAAATTAGGTGCAAGAAATTTTATCTGCTACAGCAAACAACAAAAAAGCAAAACAGTCACAGTGAGCTGTAGATGTTATAAAAAGGTCCTGCCCAATTTTTTAAAGCTGTGTGATTTCTTCCCTACCACAAAGCATTGCCAGAAAACAGGCTTTAATGTTGTCTTCAGATTGAGTCTTCATAATCTCTCTAGCCCTCAAACCTCCCATTTATTGTTAAAACTTCCCCAGTAAATCAAGGGGATATTTTTGCTCAATTTAAATTGTTAGAAAATTCTCAGAAATAATAGAATATATATAAACTCAGCTTCAAATTCAAGAGATCCACAAGAGCCTTGACTGAAGTAAAATTTCCCAAGGCAATAATGAATCCATCCAGATCCATTAGTCTCTGAGAACTTATGATCCTATTTAGTCCCCTGCTTCTGCAGAATTAGAAACTCAAAGGAATCTCGATCAAATAACAATCTAAAATAAATGCTTTCCATATTCAGTTCATCCTCCAAACCAGCAGGAAACACCAGATTGAGAGTATATTTGTACAATATGCTAGTCTATGATTAACTGAATCTGATCTACTTATTAACTCAGTTGGCTAAAGTTACACAACACACTGAATTAAGCACACTGGCTGGATTCACATAACTGACTAGCCAATCCTACTCTAGCCTATCATATGTAATCCCAGTCTTAGTGTGTACTATCATATCAGTATTAGAACCAGCTATTAATTAAATTAAGCCATTAGAGCCATACCAGAGATAGATTCTACTGCAGGGACATCACCATCTTCCTTGAACCATCCTCCAGAGGAACCTTATTGCCACTTGATCATCCAGTAGTCCACTTAGGAAGTCTGTTTGGCAAAAAAAACTCCTTAGTTCCCTGTCTCAGTCATTATCCTTAGCACCCAACAGTTGCATTCTGGACTCAGGTATGGTGGGGCTCACAAAAAAAAAAAAAAATCACAACTTTGCCACTTCACTCTTGATGACAAGGCCATTGGAAAACCATGAAACCTAGAGGCCAAGGTTTTATGCAATTATATTCACCCTTTGTTTATACCAAGAGTTTATGCTTCTCTCTAACATGAAAGAAAGGGGGAAACAACAGATTTCTCCAGATAATTTATACCGTTATTCCTTCAAGCTGATATTTTCAAATCAATATTGTATAAATTTTCACATAACTACCAGCCAGCGCAGCCAAACCCCAGGTGATCCCTTCTCTATTCTGCATCATGAAGGAAACAATTTGGTGAACAGGATGATGTATCTAACAGATACAAGATAACCACCCACACCCCAAACAAGCAACATTTATAACCACTCCTCTTGCAGCTATTTTCAGAGCTTGTCATATTTGTTCCTATGCCAGATCAAGGGGGTAAAGGGGCACAGTGTGCAAAAACATTATATGCCAAAATAACCAAACAGAACTGACTTTTCAATAGGCAGCTTGTGATATGTTTGCACTAAGAGAATTTTCACATATTCTAATGAGAATAATCAGATCTTGTACATCATTTTGCCTATGTGGCAACTCATGTTTGAGGCATCTGTATTTAAGGCAAAAATATTACAGTACCTGAAGATCATTTATAAATTAAGATAGTTTTGACTTTAGTTATAATAAATATATACTTCATCAGTATAGTAAGTAAAATTCCAAGATACTTCAGTATAAGGCATGTTGAGGCTATGAGTATTGAATTCACCATGATTCTGTTCCAAAATTCATACATAGCTATCATAAGTTTTATTTGGGCATATTCAGGACAAGATTACTCCATTTTGAGGGTAATGTAACCATGGAGCAGAAGCCAAGATTCAGACACAGTAGATAATATTACTGCATAAGTATTGTAAATTCACAATTTAACTTGAACTTTTATGTCCCTCCAACTCAAAAGAGCCAAATGAAGGATTTGGGTCAACCCAACAGTTATGCTGGTGGTTCTTCCCCATCTTCTTTGTCAGGATCACCCAGGCAGCCTAAGATGCCCTGTACTTACTGTGGCAAAACAGTGTGATTATTTCATCTACATTCTCCGTTTTAAAACTCTAAGTCATGTTCTCATGGAATAGGTCTCTTCTAGGATATTAGCTATCTAGCCAATTTTGGGTATTCTACAAATTCATCAGAATCCCCTCCATCTCTTCATCCAAGTACTTTTCAGAAATATTGAAGAATCTAGAACCTAGGAGTGAACATCCACTCAATATCTCCCTCCAGTTTAATGAGGGAACAACATTGAATCCTCTTTGTTACATTACAGTGTCAAAAACAGGCCAAATAAAATATATAGGATTGAATTTAAGTGTGAATGGAGGGTTGTTTTAAAAAAATGAGAAAAATGGCATAGTTGTATACTGCAAAAATAAATAGTTCCTCTTGAGCACAGTATTTCAACAGCATCTTGCCTCACCAAACAGCATTGCCAGCTAGAATACGTGCCTGACTCTATATGCTATGTGTCCAAGTTACAGTTGCTGTGGCAACTGAGACATGAAATTCTGTAACATGTATGAGTGTGAGATCTCAACACTGAACCTGCTTTTGTGAGAAAAGCTTGGGAGGGGAATTGTTTTATTCACTCTTTTACAATGGCTTTAAAAAGAAAAGGGGAAAAGAAAAATAGGGAAGTGTTTAATTTCTAAACAGATTCTTCATCAAGAATAGCATCCATTTTGTTGCTTTACTTTATACATACACATATACAGTACATACCAGTTATGCTATTCTTTTTGGGGTAAGCAGCATTATGCAGAATGCAGAAAAGCAGTAATAAAAGGCAAAATATTTAAAAAATAGTTGAAATAATTTATAACCCTACCATTCCTTACACATCTCCATGTCTTTCTATCCTTACAAATCCACTCATGTCCATATATTGCTTCATATGTTACCTTCTGCTCTTAAATTGTTCACTTCTCTTCTTGAGCATTTATCAACTCTACCTAACCATGACTTTTTTTTTCTTCCTCTTCCTATTGACCTATCCATTCTTCCACTGTATATTTGCTTTACAATCCTCAGTCATTCTTTCCATATGACCCAAACACTTCAATATATTTCTTTCATACTAGTCATTCACTTTCATATTCAATTCACCATCATTCAGTATTCACTTTTACTTACTTTTATTTTTCTCCTGACATGCTGTATTCTTACTTCTACATAATAAATTGGACCGAAATATGCTTATACATATGGCCATTTTAACTTCTGCAACAAGCATTCTTTCCCTGCAACAGACAACATACACTTCAGTACATTTCAAACAAGATTTGCAATACATTTTCTCTATCCATGTTCCCATCTCTTGTAAACATTCTCTAAACTCTTATAAAGTACACAGATACTTGCTCTATCACAATTTATCTACCAACTTGCAATTGTTCACCTCATTTTCCTTGTCAAACACAACTACCTTGGGCCTCAATACATTAATGTTCAAATGCATTCTCGTTGCATCCTACACTGCAGATCACCGGGATCTCAGCCAAGGGAACATTATGCATTGTTGTCTTACTCCCTGCACCATGTCAAACCATTCTCTAAGCATTCTATTTATTCTTGGCATGCTTTATTTCTATACTACTCTTAGTGAATTTAATAACCAACCATCAACTCTATATTTGTGCAATTTACAATTCAGCCCTATTCAGGCTATTCTACATTTTTCTAAATCAGCAAATGTACAATAAATTTTCTCATATTTGTACATTTTTCAATGAACTGCTGAAAAGTAAAAATCTGTTTTCCTGTCCAACATAAACATTACACTTCCCAAATTTTAGTCACTGACACCTCTCATACGTTTTCAGTCATAATTCTGCTAACCACAATCCCATATTACATCTAGCAATATCCTCCTGTAGTTTTTGTATTCATTCTCGTTACTTTTCTCTTTGGATAAGGGATCAATAACAATATTCTTTTCATTCACTGATAATGTTACCTAACCAGGTAATGAAATGTCTGCAATCAAACAACCAAGCTCAGAGAGCACCAAGGACTCCACAATATTCTTCTAATTTTCAGGCATAGATACACTCCTTTTACCTCCAGCCACCCCATAAGCAAACTATATCTATATTTTAACATTTTTCCTACTCCTGCAGCCTTATTATTTTTCAACATTCTTACATCATGCATGATTTCCTTTCAATCAGCTTTTCTTGGACCCTAGCATTTATAGCAATCATATGAATTCCACTCTTTGAAATATTGCTACTATTCTGTCAGTCCTTCGGGGTAGACCAAACGAGAAAACCAAGGTTATGAATGCTAATACTACTTTTATTATAAGGTTACAGTAACAGAATCTTGCAAGTCTGAATATGCTCCCCACCCCCCATGTTTGTGAGTATTAAGGAGGGTCAACGTTTTGTCAAATTACATTTCTATCTCAGACTTAAATTTCTTTTATCTAACTGTCGTCTTGGTTGCAGCTCTTCCGTTCCTCAAGGATATTCCTACTTCCCATTGCAAATTCCCACAAAAAAAATCTCTAAACTACTGCTTGCAATATTCTCTTACTTCAGTTTCATCCCAAATCATTTCATCATCTTTTATTTTTAATTTCACTGTACTGGATGTTGCTTGTTGATCCCTTTTCACTCACTCCCCAAACAGTATTTTTTATTTCCATCAAAACTGATCTGTATTTTCTCCACCTCTTTTAATGTTAACTGTTCCTTACTCTCTCTGACAACATTCTTTCCATATTTTCCTCTATATACCCATTAAGTAATATTCATTATGCAGTATTGTTCTCTCATCCTCATTTTTTGCAGCATGCTCTTATATATTTTTCCTCATCCACAGCTTCTTTCACTTCATCATTCCACCAAGCATCCTTTTTCATACTTCTCTTTAACATATCTCCACACTCTTGTGTAGCATTCTGAAATATATTTCTGCTCCAGCAGCTTCATCCTTCTTTTCCCTTGTATATGTTTTTAAGTCATTTTGTCTCTCTCTTTTATATATATTCATAATTTCTCTTCCTGCAGTCATTTTATTTTCATTCTAACTTCTTTTTATTTCCTTCCATATCAATTTTTTCTCAAGACTCAATATTGACACTACTAAAAATTATGTCCCCCACATTTAGAACTTCTCATCACTCTTGGATCCTTTCCTAATTTTACCAATCTTTCCTCATAAAGAATCAAATCAATTATGCTTTTGTATTTGCATTCATTTTTTTGCTAAGTGTGTGCTTAAACCATATGTGGAACAAACAGAACTTTTTCTAAGCTCCTATTCACCAAAAAGTCACCACTCTTATTCATTCTTGGATTTCAGAAGGGGATTTCATCCCCCTTTTTCCTATACTTTCTTGTCTCATTCCTACCCGTGCATTTGTATCTTTTGGAAGAATAATTTTTGTCCCTGGATTGTCTTCATTCAGAATATTGCACAGTTTCCTTCAATCACTACTTCTTTCATTATCACCATTCATTAGAGAAAAGCACGCAACTATCACCAGCCTGTGGATTCCTACTTAAATGATACCAATTAATACTGACATGCATATTATCCCTTTCTTTCATAATTACATCTACACCTTCACTTCTTTGCACATATATATATCAATTCCACTCTATAAGACCAGACCACTTTTCATTCAGATCAGTTACATCCTTTTCCTTTATCTTAGCTTCACAGACATACAATCTAGTTTTCTTCATTTAGTATTTTCACTTCATTCATTAATTCATGTTCTTTTCCATTTATTCCTCTTACACCCAAGTCACAATCTTCCATATGCCATGGCTGTCACCAGATGGGCCCATAAATATTGACCTCTCTCTGCCATCATATTTTACTCACTTGAGGCTGTCACTTAACACTTTTTAGTTACAGAGGTGTAGAACAGGTTACCAGCCTTAGTTGTACTCATTAGCAGTATACTCTGCTAACAGTAACCATACTATTCATCAGTATGCCACAAGTACAGCCAAACCTCAGCTTTATGCAAGCAAACCTACATTATTCCAGACAAGCTAGGATTGCCAATTTAGATACTACCTTGCAAAGCAACATACCCACATAAGCTGTAACTACAAACTACAGCAGTGTACTGACACAAACCTAGGATGCATATTACTTTATTGTTTTGGAATACTAATGGTTATGTACATTTCCTTACTTAAAAGTCAAATATATCAGATTTTCTTTCAATATCAGACAGCTAAAATTAATGTACAATAATATGTGCTACACAAAATTTGAGTACTCCACAGGGCAATGCAGGAGGGTCAATGGCATCAAAATGGTGGGTGTACCAAGATGGTGAAAGCCCAGTCTCTTTTTATGTGCATGTGATGTAATCCATGCTAAAAAGGATGGGGCTTCAATTGCCCAGTGGCGCCCACCATTTTGATGCTGTTGAAGCCCCTGCAGGCACCTTAATATTCCATATCCAAAAGATTAATTGACCAAGCAAAAGAAGTCAGCTTCAGATAGCTATAAACAGCTCTCATATGTCAAAGATTTATTGCTTCCTCATAGCCCTGCTATAAGACAAAAGATTTTAAGAAATCTTGCACAACGCATAGTGCTTAGTACTAATTTAATATGTAAAATACCAGCGTTCTCTTTTCTTTGATATATCACCCACAACACTGGTAATCTTGTGGTTTCATTTGTATCTCATCTACCCCCATGGAAGCCTATCTTTTATACAAATAAGTGTCATTATGATGGATCACAAACTGTGATCTCAGTTTAGTGTTAAACCAAGAATGTTTTATGGATACACAAGATTCCATTTAAGGGTGACTCTAATAAATATTATAGAATTATATGCAAAAGGCTTGGAACTATAATTTAAAGACACTGAAGGCTCATATTTTCATGAATGAGATGATATATGAAAAATGCAAGAAAGAAAGTCATATTCATTGACTTAGTGCTAATGTGAAATGGTAAAGTGCAAACATGCTTACACATACTGCTTTGTCAACTTCACAGAAAAATGTAACACTTTTGCAGCTTCTCAATGAAATTCCTAAATGACAGGACATATGCAACAGTATAATGGCAGCCCACCTTCAAGTTGAAAGTTTGCATATTCTTTACATTTTGTGTTAGCATCCTGAAGCAGCAAAAATGCAACATAATTACTCAAACATCTTCCCATCCTGTAATAATATTTTATTGAAATTTTAAAATTACAAGGTTAAAAGTCAGAAATGAAAAATAAAATGAAAAATACAAATTATAGGAAAAAGGAAAAGAAAACGTGAGATAAAGTAAAGGAAAAGAAGAAAGGCATGAAAAATAGATAGCTTCCAATCTATCTCTGGTCTTGAGAATAGTAAGAGTGTCATAGGTGCTAGTTTTTAATGCATTAAATAGGAATAATTCTTTGTCAAGACATATCCCATTACATTTATAATCTAATCTTCAAATCCCCATGTAAGCTTCACCCCGCCTGCATTTTGCAAATAGTCCATCAATGGTTTCCATTCCTTAAGGTAATAATTATTTGATTTTTCTTTTAATAAACAAGTCAGTTTATCATTTTCTGCCATTTCCATCAGTTTTAGCAACCATTCTTGTATTATTGGTAGTGTCTGGGTTTTCCAAAATTGTGCATACAAAAGTCTTGCTGTGGTAATCATGTATTGAATAATTCTGATAAAATGCTTTCCAATTTGAAAGTCCATTATCCCCAACAGGAATAGTTCTGGTTTAAATGGAACCTGTATTTGTAGTATGCTCTGCATCAAAGATTGTATTTGAGTCCAAAATTTCTTTGCAATTTTACATGTCCACCACATATGGTAAAACGACCCTTCTTGTTGGTTACATTTCCAACAAACATTGGAAATTGTCCCATACATCTTTGATAATCTTTGGGGTGTCATGTACCATCGATACATCATTTTATAAAAATTTTCTTTCAAATTATAACAAAGTAAATTTTAATCCTTTAGACCACATATTTTCCCATTGCTGCATATATATATTATATCCAATATTTTTTGCCCATTTAATCATGCATTCTTTAACTTGTTCTTCAACCATTTCTCTCAACAATAATTTATACATTTTTGCTATTAAGTGCTCATCTGTTTCACATAGTTGAGTTTCAAATTCCAATTTATTCTGTTCAAATCCAAATTCTTTTTTATCAATTTTGAATTTTTCTCTATATTGCATATAAGAAAGCCATTGAAAAGTATGTCCTTCTAAAACCAATTGCTCTTTTGATTTAATTTTATATTCTCCTTGTTCTTTTTCTAATAAGTCTTTGTATCTCATCCATTTATTTTTATCTCTTGTTTCAGTTCTATAAAAAGCTTCTTGAATAGAAGTCCAAACATCTTCCCATCCTGATATTGTTTAGCTGTGACAGTCTGCAACTCCTATAAACTTTAGGCAACATTGACCATATTGATGGGCTTGATGGAAAATGTAGTCCAACAGATCTAGAAAGCATGAGTATAGGAAAGGCAAGTGTATGATATCTCATTGGTGTAATGAGACACAGGTTTTGAAGAATGCATTGAAATCAATTAATCAAATAAATGTCTGTCAATCTCTCAGTGTTCCAGGCTGGGTTCGCACATTATACTAAGTCATAATGTGACTTCTTTGGATTACTTTATTGTGTTAACCCAACTGTTGTGGTTTATAAACCATGGTTTATGGCCTAGCATGTGTCTCTATCTTGCCATTGTGTCTCATTCATCAAGCCATGTTAAATCAAGCTGTGGCTTAATATCATGTACAATCACAGAGCCACTTTACCACTTTATTCTTGCCACTTTTTATCCATAAAAAGGATATTTATAGATTGCCAGTACAGTGCACAGACTTCGTTTACAAATCCTATTGTAATGGTGCCTGCTTATATTACTATGAATTCTTTTCAAAAGTAGAAGAAGTCTTGGCAGAACAGGATGAGTGTCAAAACCCCAGGGTCAACATTTATGCACTTATTGTGTAACTGAAAAACAAAGTAGATCTCACCCAGCCTGGGCTCCATATTTGTAAAATTTGATAAAAGTGATATGGCCCAATTCAGGAAAAAGGAATGAGAGAACACTTTAAGGCACTTTATGCACTAAGACTGATTTATTAGAAATTAACTATTTGCCTATATATGTTACCAGTAGTTAAATCATAACATGAATTAATATATTGCCAAACACATCAGCTGGTTGTTAAGCAATCATTATTATGGTACATTTCTTTATCTGATTCACACTTAACATTAAACAAAAAGTGCTTGGTTGGTTGGTTATTGGTTGGATTTTGCCTCAGTTCAATTTGTGAACCTAAGCATGGTTTTTTTTAAACCATAGGTTACAGCCTGGTGGGTTATATGAACTTACCCAATTGGAGTTTACTGAATAAATAATCATTTAACAAAGCAAGACTCAGAATGAAGTGTGTATATGCCTATGACTAATAGTTAAAAAAAAATAAAGCAGTATAAGTAAGGTAATGGTGTCATATCTGCAAACTGAGGACTATCTAGCATTTATAGCAAATGAAACTATTCTAGCTTAGTGCTTACTATCTGAGAGTGGCCCTCAAACTATGAATCATAGTTTCACAGGAGCTATAATATGACATACAATCACGGGAGCTATAATCTGACATACTATGCGTACAAGGTCAGGTTGGAAATGCTGATAAAGTGACTGGCAAGGGCTTATCTGGGCTTGACACAACTTTCCTCAGCCTTATCTGGCAAGGTCAATGATACTGACCCTTCCTGTACTCTACCACTAACTATGCCTCAATAAATCAAAGTGCCTAGGTTCAAGTTCTCAGTTTACCTCAGGCTCTTTCATGACACTGCATGTTGTTTTTACCAGCAGGTATCAAGCAAGTTATACATTGTCAGACTTATTTCCTTGGGAGTATATCAAATAACACTACAAGCATTCTAATACTTTTCCATTTTTCTCAAGTCAACCTGGATATGATTAGACTGATTAAATATACCTCCGAAAATTAACTAAAGAAATTTACCTTCACTTTTGCAAACCGTATGAGAAAAGTAAGGTGGAGCTTTACATTAACCTGACTAGTTGCTTACATTTAAGGAACATAATCACCTCCCCCCCATACACACATACACACTTGAAAGCTGAAATAGCACATTCTGAACCACATAATTCTTCCACATGCATAGTGGAGTTTTATACTGCAATCCTACTCTTGCCTTCTCAGAAGAACAGGCCCCAATGTTTCCTGCACATAATGGCTGTAAGGGTACACAGGCTTAAAGCCACAGTCTGACACCAGTTCCACTGGGTACAAATGCTGATAGTATTGGGCAGAACACAGTGCAACATAGATTAAGTCAGGTTTATTGTATATTATTATCAGCATCAGTAAATGTATAAACATTTTTTCTGCAAAATAGTATGAATTGCAACAATATTTTATAGTATGAACGCTCCTATCAGCCATATCCTTTTTCCATTTCATTTCCTACTTCTCTCCATTCCTCTCCCAACAGAAGCATCCCATGTCTTAGTTTGGCTATTCTGGAAATTTCCCATTATATTTTATTTTTTAAAATAGTTTTCAGACTTCTGCAGATCTGGGGATTTTCTGAGTTTGTTGATTCTCGTAGACAGAAAAATAATGGCTATATAACCTGCTGTGCTTGCGCCTGAATTTCTGTACGGAGGGAAAGATTATTTGACAGGCACCTGCTGGACTACACTGAAAAAAATAAACTTTCATATCATTATGAGGAATAAAAAATGGAGTGCTTTCAGTAAGAAGAATCAATCCAATACTATTCAGATCTACAACTGAAATAATAGTTTCCTGATGCTATTGACAATGGCTCCCCCTTGTGATTAGTGTACCACATGACATGGCTTTTGATAACAACTATCAGCTGTGTGATTGCAAAATCTAAAAGGATTAAAGGTGTAATTTGGTTCTTTTGAAAATAGGCTGCTATATCTGGTCTGCAATCATCTGGATCCCCAGTAGATGGGAGCAAAGAATTTGCCACCATCTAGTCATCATCCAGATTTTGCAGCTCAGATATCGCAGTCCTCCTTGAGATTTAGAAAGTCTATGTAACCTGTATTTTGTTTATTTATTTATCTGATTTCTATAGCAGCCCATCTCAATCCAAATGACTCTAGGCAGCGAACAATTTCACAATCATTAAAACCATTAAAACAATTACAATTATACATATCGGCAGCCAAAAATTATCATAATCACATAAAAATTAACAGTGCAACCAAGTAACAGGGCCCCTGACACTTTCAGGTTCCCAAGCTCGGGCACATAGCCAGGTTTTTAAAGCCTTACAAAAGGCTAGCAGGGTCAGGGCCACCCTGAACTCCAAAGGAAGAATGTATCAAAAGGCAGCCACTGCTGCTGAGAAGGCCCGCCTTCTGGTCCCCACCAACCAACATTCCTTGGCCGATGGGATCCACAGCATCCCCAATCTACTAGGCCAAATTAGACAGGTAGGAACTACAGTGGAACCTCTAGTTATGAATTTAATCCGTTCCATGACTCTGATCGCAACTCGAATTGGTCTCAACGTGAAGCACGTTTTCCCATAGGGTTCAATGTAAATACGGTTAATCCGTTCCGCCCTCCGAATTTGGTCGCTCCGCGAGGCACATTTCCCCATAAGGTTCAATGTGTCAGCTGGCGTTGCACGGCTAGGAAATTCCCCAGGCGCGCTTTAGTCAGCCCTAGTGCAGAAAGAGGAAGTGCTAATGAAATCTGAGCTTTTGTCGCGCGCACGCACAGCCAGGAGCAGGAGCTCCCCCCCCCACTGATTCCTCCGCGCTCTTTCCTTTCTCCATAGCGACAAAAGCACAGTGAAAGCAATATCAGCGCGCTGGGGGGAAAGGCTTATGTCGCACACACAGCCGGGAGCGGGAGCTTCCCCCCCACACACACTGATTCCTCCGCGCTCTTTCCTTTCTCCATAGCGACAAAAGCACAGTGAAAGCAATCACCAGGCCAAGGGCTATGGCCAAAGGAAAGAGCAAATTTCCCCATAAGGTTCAATGTAAATACAAACAGTTCTGAAACATATGCATTTTATTTTTAAACCACAAAAACATGAAAAAAAGCACAGTATGAAGAGGGAGAATGGGGTGGGGAGGCAGTTATTGTTTGGAGGGAGAGTCCCCCTCCAAAGGGACATTGGGGAGATCTCCTTCAGGGGTTTCCTCTCTTCTTTGCCTCTTAGCTGCAGGCTCAGTTCTGGGGAAAAACCTGTCTAAAGTCAGTTGTTTTTTCCTGCGCTGCATAACCCTCCGGAAATGAGAGACCACGTTATCGTTCATCATGTTCAACACTCTGTTCGTTACAGTTATGTTGGGGTGGTGCTTCTCAAAGAAGTCCTGGCAGTCATTCCATTTTTCCATAATGGATTTAATCTCAGCAGTGCTCACCTCCTCCCTGTCTTCCTCTTCCTCAGTGAAATGCTCCTCACCAAGTGCTTTCTGTTGCTCACTCTGGAGCTCAGCAAGTTCTTCCGTGGTCAGTTCCTCCTCATGGTCCTCAACAAGCTCCTCTACGTCTGCACCATCAACAACCAGACCCATGCTCTTGCCCATGGACACAATCTCCTCCACTACCTCTGCATCAGACCCTTCACGGTCACGTTCAGCTACACATTCTGGCCACAGTTTCCTCCAGGCTGAGTTTAAGGTCCGGCAGGTGACATCTTGCCAGGCTTTGTCAATAAGGCCGATGCAGTGGAGGACATTGAAATGTTTCTTCCAAAACTCTGCCAGAGTCAAGGATGTTTCCTCAGTGACATTGAAACACCTGATGAAGAGCACCTTTGTGTAGAGCTTCTTAAAGTTGCAGATCACTTGCTGGTCCATGGGCTGCAGGAGAGGTGTCGTGTTGGGGGGGAGGAACCTGACCTTTATAAAGTCATACTCAGCGTCCATAGCAGCCACCAAGGCTGGAGGGTGTGCCGGGGCATTGTCCATCAGAAGAAGGCACCTTTCAGGCAGCTGGTTGTCGGAAAGATATTTTTTAATGCTGGGTGCGAACACCTCGTGCAGCCATTCCATAAACAACTCCCTTGTGACCCACGCTCTCGCATTGGCCCTCCACATGACAGGCAGTCTGGCCTTGTTCACACTGTGTTCCCTGAACGCACGAGGGGTCTGGGAATGGTACACCAGTAGCGGCTTAATCTTCAGGTCGCCACTTGCGTTCGCACACGGCAAAAGGGTCAGTCTGTCCTTCATGGGCTTGTGCCCTGGCAGTGCCTTTTCCTCCTGTGTGATGTAGGTTCTGTTTGGCATCTTCTTCCAGAAGAGCCCTGTCTCGTCGCAGTTGAACACTTGCTGAGCGACGTATCCTTCCGCCTTCATGAAGCCCTCAAATTCTTCCTTGTAGGCTTCTGCAGCAGCCTGGTCAGAACTGGAAGCCTCTCCATGTCTTGCCACATTGTGGATGCCAGTTCTCCTGCGGAATTTCTCAAACCAGCCTCTGCTGGCTTTAAATTTCTCATCTGCTGCACTGGTAGAGGGGTTTTTCCGCAATAAATCACTGTGCAGCTTCCTGGCTTTTTCACGGATGATAGCTTCACTCACGCTATCACCTGCCAGCTGTTTCTCATTCAGCCACACTTTTCCACAACAACAGCTTTTCCACCTCTTCCAGCGCTTGTGTCCTCTTCCTCGTTAACATCGTTACTCCTTTTGCCACATCAGCTTCTCTGATGGCATCTTTATTCTTCAAAATACTGTAGTCGAGATGGTCGACTTCGCCATCTTGTACTCCGCGGCCAGATCAGTCACACGAACCCCACGATCGTGCTTTTCTATAATGTCCTTCTTCAGTTCGATCGTCACTTTCTTCTTCAAAGCTTTATTCTTGCCACGCCCGCTCTGCATTTTCTTTGGAGCCATGCTGACAAGCACACCAAAAACCTTCCAAACGCCACAAAACACACCACAAGCCTCACCGAACGTCTCCTTGCTACCCCGATCTCGCCCACAGGAAGCCACGTGGCAGCAGGGCAAATGGCCGCGGATCCAATTCGTATTGCTCCCGGCTGTGCGCGCATGACAAAAGCCTTCCCCCCCCGCCGTGCGCTCAGATTTCATTAGCACTTCCTCTTTCTGCATTGCTTTCCTTGGGCTTTTGTCCACGCGCTCAGATTTCATTAGCACTTCCTCTTTCTGCATTGCTTTCCTTGGGCTTTTGTCCGCGCGCTCAGATTTCATTAGCACTTCCTCTTTCTGCATTGCTTTCCTTGGGCTTTTGTCTGCGTGCTCAGATTTCATTAGCACTTCCTCTTTCTGCGCTAGGGCTTCCTTGCTACCGCGATCTCGACCACGTAGCAGCAGGGCAAATGGCCGCGGATCCGGTTCATATCGCGAGGCGGAGGTCGCACGGCGAGGCACATTTTTGCGGCCAGAGCTGGTCATATCGCGAAATTTTCGTAAGGAGGGGCGTTCATAACTCGAGGTTCCACTGTATTGGGAGAAGATGGTCCCTTAAGTAACCCAGTCCTAAGCCATGCAGGGCTTTAAAGGTGACAACCAGCACCTTGAATTGCACCTGGAAACACACCAGCAACCAGTGCAGCTCCCATAGTAGTGCTGTTACATGTGCCGTATGTTCAGCACCATTTACTACCCATGCAGCCATAGTAAATGGTGCTGTATCCTGTTGTTCCCAACTGAAATGTCAATAACAACCTTCTGTGCCAAAATAGCACCATGTTGGGGATTGTTCTAAAGCCTTGAGATATGCCTTATACTTTTAAACAGCCTGTTGAAGCAGAGCAAAATGTAACAGGGATGAACAACTTAGGCTGCCATATGTGCATTGCAAAAATCCAGATGTCCAGTAGATGGCAGTAAGGAATTAGAAGTTTTGTTCTCTCTTTGCTCCCATGTAATGGTCATCTGACAAGTTGCAGCCCAGATACCGGGGTGCAAAATTCCAATTTTCATCTGGAATATTGTAACCCTTGAACAACTGAGGAACACAGAGAACCAGCCTAGGAAAAATAAGGCATTTATTTGTAGTTGGGGGGGGGGGGTTGATCATTGCAATGCATTCTACATGAGGCTGCATTTGAAAACCACTTCAAAACTGCAATTAGTTCAAAATGCAGGGGTCTATGTGTTGATAGACCAAGGTTGCCCAATTGCATAGCATCTATATTTGTGATGGAATGGAATTATGAAGGCCAAGCTCAGGGAGATAAGCATTTTCTTAGCTCACCGGAACCGTGTGGGAGGAACAAAAGGATGAGACTGGCACCTCCCTGAGGAATTCACACTGTTGTGGCTGGAGGACTTTGGGAACTGGGGTTTTAGTCTGGGAAGATTCTTGCTAGAGGTTGTAGCTAATAAACATAGCTGGACTGAATTTGCATGGTCTCTTGGAGTTCCTTGGGCTAGGCCTGACAATATTGCAATTGCAATTCCCCCGTTAGCTGCTAAAAGATTTCCAGGTGCAATTCAGAGTAGTGGCTTTAACTTATCAAATCCAACATGGCTTGGCACCTAGTTCTTATAGGTTCACCTTCTCCACATAGCAGTGACCCGTCTGGCTTATATGATGTTTGTAGCCCAGCCAAGTCTTTTGGCAGTCCACCACGTTCATGAGGTGAAGGGGGCAGGAGCCTGCAGTCAGCATTCCTTGGGCACCCCAGCTGAACCTTGGAATAGCTTCCCTCTTGAGGCCAGATTAGCATCCTCCCTATTAGTCTTCTAGAAAGTGGTGAAAATGGAATTGTTCTGGAGGACATTTGAGGACTGAAGAATGGTTGCCCTTTGTCTTTATTTGTATGATGTATTATACTCATACTATTTTGTTTTTATGCCATGTATTTTTTATGTTTTTATGGATGTAAACCATAGGGAGTCTCTATAGAGTATCACAGTATATAAATACAATAATAAAAATGCTGAAAGTATCAAATATGACTGTGCTAATCTTCAATCTGTGAAACCATCCAATCCATTCCCCTGCCCCACATTATCAGTTCATTAAAACATCAGCTGAAACTTTCTAAAATTCAAGGAGGGCTATGGTTTCCGGGCTGCAAAAAACTGTGTGACCACTAGCTGTCAGCAGAGAGTTCTCTTTCTGTGTACTGCCATCTAGTGGCCTCTTGGATTTCTGTGTGTAGATATGGTAGCCCTACCGTAGGAAAAAGGGATAGAGATACTGAGAAAAACAGCAACCTGATGCTTATATATATACATACATACATACATACATACATACATACATATTATAGCTGCCCAACTCCAATGTACTCTTACTTTTTAAAGTAATTAGTGGATGATATACTATATTCAAGTCCTGTTGGTTTGTGCCAGCCAGAGGAGGAAGGTAGTATCTTCTCCTTCTTTTTCTAAAGAGATCTGTGTCTCTGAAACTAACCATACAACTCCTGAAATTATATCCTTTTGGAAGGAACTCAATGGATCTATGACCAGTTCTAACCTTCTCCCACAATACTTCGAAAGAACCCATTCTATGGTTTGACAGCAGAAATACTATCAGCAGTACATCTGTGTTCATGGACTATTCTACAAACATCATGTAGACAACCAGCAACAAAAGCTGCAATGGGTAGAGAAACATCTGTATCCTGTCTTACCACCACCACCCCCAAGCCAGCAGATTTGAGAATTAAATCCCTCCATGTTTTCCTTCAACAGTGAGAGTGCAATATATCTATTTTCAAATACTCAGTATTAATCAAGTATTTTATTAGCCTGATTGACAACAAACAAAAGATCTTTCATAAGTATTTGGTTGCAGTAGTAGGCCAAACATGCTGATTCAAAGAAGCTAGAAGTACAGATGATGCTATCACATTGTACTTTGATTATTCATCCTCCACAGACTAGATTATTTCTCCTTCTTCTTCTTCTTCTTCTTCTTCTTCTTCTTCTTCTTCTTCTTCTTCTTCTTCTTCTTCTTCTTCTTCTTCTTCTTCTTCTTCTTCTCCTCTACCGTGCTCCTCCTCTTTCAGCTAGAGTTTCCAGCTAAAACAATTAGCTATTGACATTTAAAGAGGAGAGGGGAACAGAAGCAAAAACAATGTGAACAAAAATGAGGGTTTAAGAAAGCTGCCTTACATATTATATGCATGGATTGCTAACCCAATCCATTCTCTCTCTCTTTCTCTCTCCTATCCAGAAAATATAATTGGTCAGTCCACACAAATAACTTCCATCATAAATGCTAGGATATAGTACTAGTTATCACAAATAAACCCACAAAATCCATGCATACTAAATGTCATAAAAGTAATAAAATGCTGTATTATCTACACAAAGAAACTATAAAATGTTTCTTGGCAGGGACTCAGGTGCTCATGGATGCTTCATAAATTGTACAGCGCATATAACATCAAAGCTGTCAAAGATTATACTAAGAAGAATGATTATCCCTTGCATTCTGAAGCAGAGGAGGCACATTGGTGGAGATCCACAAGGCGGAAATGGCAAAAACTTACACAGGAATGTTAATCTTTCATTGTTAGAGTGACTTGTATTCTGTGCAGAAGACAGAATTTCAGGAAGAGGATCTCCTGGTGGGCCATATTTGAATGTTCAGAGGGACTTCCAGGGCTAGCATAATTATGAGCTTTGATTTTTATTAGTAGTAACTGTTTACATCTTCTACAAATTTGTGCAGTGCCAATAAGCTAGCAGCTCTAGATCTTCAAAGCTGAATTACTGATATTGTGGAATGAGTTTTGGCTAGGAAGGCCAGTTGCAAAAGGACAATGCTTTTTGCTGGAACATAGGTTTGCTTTAAGTGTGGTTTGTTGAAAAAGACAACAAGCTGCTTTACAAATTATGCATAGCTTTACACCATGTTGAGTATGGTTACATAATAAGCCAAAACCAAACAAACCATATTATGATTGGTGTGATATACTGCTATGCAGAAAGAACACATTTTAGCTGGTATACTATGTTGTATAAAGTATACCTGCTACAATTCTTTCCTACACAATTATTAAAGGCTTAAAAAAAAAAAAAAACTCTGTCATCTCTCATACTCCTTTCCAGCATAAAGTAACAAATTATAATGCCTATTATTTATAGCATATCTTGCAACTCATATGGATCAACAAAACAAGCTGGGAGAGAACTTCAAAAAATAGATGGATTTCACTCCCACCCCACCCCTTGGACTCAGCAAGCCTATAAATACTGATCCAATTGAGAAACGTTTTTGAGAAGGAATTTGGATTTTATTATCCATTAATGATGGTTAAAATAAGCCCACAAAGCAACATCTCTGCATCATTTATTTAATAACTGTAAATTACACTATATGATCATAAATAAATGTATATATTTGCACATATGCAATGTAACACAAAAGATAGATTAAAATGTGCAGGTTTTTTTCTTACGATTCATTCATTAGCACTTTTTTTCCTTTAACCATGATAGCTCATCGATCATAGGAACAGCAGCTAAAAAGAACTGATGGAGTCAGTCACAATGGCAGCTTGCATGACGTCTCTTTAAGCATTGACAAGTTGTAATCCCAATTCAAATTTACCGTCCTCTACTATACATTTACACAGCAGGTACAGGAGGGAGCAATATTTATAATGGCAGCCTCTAGAAAATTACCACTATAGTTATGAACCTATCACAATTTTATCTCAGACCATCACAGTTGTACCTCTGTTCTGTCTAGATCAGAAATGTTTCTCCAAGTTATTGCTGGGCATATGTGATTAAATGGGGCTGAGAAAGAAAATCTAATTTGAACTGGCTTTAAATTTGTTTCCTTATTATTCCAGAACACTCTGGGCTTTAGTGAGAGTTAAAGCTATCCTTGGAAGAAAGGTTTGTAGTTTTATTTTTATTTAACTGCTCCAGCTGTAATTTGTTTGACCTACTGTTCAGCCAAATCAACACCAGTCATTAGTATCTGCAGCCTGATGTGCAGAGAGAACCTAGCATTAAAAAGCCCTTGAAGTAGAATATATTGAACTGACTCATATTACAGCAGATGTAACTGTTCAAGTTGACAAATATATGTAGCATACTGTAATACAATTTTCATCCAAGGTACAGAGCAAGTGTGAAACATTACAGTCAAGTTATGGCACTGTTACGGGTGCCAGGCACTCTGGCCAGGCAAACTTTAACTGGCCCAGCGCCGGCCTCACAGGCGCATTTAATCAACCATCCGGGGCGGGTCTTCACGGCCCATCGCCACTGGTCAATGTAGGGATACTGATCCCAATGGCCGTCTTGGCGGACTTTGTTGTATACTGCATTTACTATTAGCCAATCAAATGTCCCTTCTTCAGGCCAGTTGACTCCAAACGTTGGCCATTCTTGTTTACAGAATATCTTCAGGGTACCCGGGTTGCACCTGGGATCCCCATAGTCGCCACTGAAGGCAGCTTCAAAGTTTTTCAGCATGCACGACAGAGGGGTAATTTTGCTTCCTGTGTTCCCCATGGTGTGGGTCTCCTAACGTGTACCTGATGTTAGACTTTGGCAAGGGGTTCTCCTGTCAGGCCTCGGTCCGGCTCAGGGAAACGGCGAGACAGTCCTCCCAGCACTCGCTGGCCTCCTTTTAAAGGACCTGTCCCCTCCTGCCTTGGTCTCCCAGCAAACGCTGGCTCTTCCTTTTAAAGACCAATCCCTGCTACGGAGCGTGCCAGATTTCCAATCCCTTACTCCTTTAGGAGAAGGGATGTTCCCAACCCACTTGCCTATACACTACAGCCGACCTACGGTGCCGGACACTCAACGGTCACCAATAGGAACTGCGACTGTTTAACCACCCACACAATCCTAGAAGGCACCCACTCTTGGGCCCTTCACCCCCAGGAGGATGCGCTTTTCCTCCTCTTCCGCCTCACCGATTATGACGGGTATTCCCCACTGAGTATACTCGCCTGGTCTGGTCGCTAGTCGGCCCACTCACTCCTCTGTTCCTCCGGCCGGCCGTCCACTCACTCCTCTGCTCGTCACCGTGAATGGGTCCTTGGATCCAGGGGAAGGCTCCCTGCTCTCTGCGGCGTCCGCTGGTCCCGAGGCACAGGAGTCAAGGGTCCTGCCAGCGCTGGTTGCGTCGAGCCGCCGGGCGTCGCTGAGTCTCAGGAGTTCCACTGGTCCTGCTCAAAGGGCCGGGAGAGTCCCATCTGGGTCGCCAGAAATGTTACGGGTGGGAGCAACGCAACATTTATTGATGACGAGACTCTCACTGGGTCATTCAGGGAGAAGCTTTATTTGCGCAAAGGTTCAGTTAGGACTCGCAGGTCCCTGCAAAGAACTGAACCCCGAAAAGGAGTTCAGCAAGCCTTTTTATCATTACAAGAGCCATTTCACCCCAATCCCCCCCTCAGTGCCCTCCCCATGCCTTCCGTACTCCAAATTTGGTCAATTGCTGGTAGCTAAACCACAAGTCCTTGTCTTCACCGGTTGTACCTTGTTTTGGGTACATTTCGGCCTTGTTGTCTAGAGCATTGCTATCTGAGGAGGGAGGGAGATAAGAGCACTCAGCATCAGCAGAAAGGAAAGTTACAGAGAGTTACATTTAAAATGTAAAACTTCACAAAATACCAGTTTCATACAAAATATAGGATATAACAAAAGACTTCTTCTCATATTTGCTTCCGAGACTTATCACTGCAAAGCCTCTAGCTAAAAAAACACTTCCAGAGAAGAGGTTCACTACTTGGTTACTAGTGAGGACTACATAACCCAAAAATATAGGATAGGACTACATAACCCAAAATGTAGTGTAAAGATCAGAATGAAGTTACAAATAATTTTCCATTTGTATCCTGCCACCTCAGCACAGTCATTGCTATTTGTTTTAAAACCAGCCACTCCTTCAATAATTCATTGAATTCCCAGTTAGAGCAGACACCTATAAGTCTATCGGAACTTGCCAGAAAGTGTTACTGAACTCAATGGGATTTCAGAGTGTGAACTTATACAGCAAGGATTGGGGTCCAAATAAGTATACACTTATTTACATATATACATGCATATATATGCATGCTTATTTTCTTTCAAGCACACTAACACACAAACCCATCATTTTTTTCTCACACAGAGACATACCATAGTGTCTCAGTATATGTTCCTAGACTACAAAATCTAAAAATCTTCTTTGTGTAAGGTTATAAATATCCTTTTCCATAGTGAAGTTTTAGACTCCATATTTATGAATATAAGAAAATAACCATATTTTAAATTACTGGCTTTATTTTTAAACATAATGATTTTGAAACAGGCAGACTCTAAGAAACTACATTTCTCCAGGGAGGTCAAGGTAGCCCCGTCAGAAGGCTTATGCTGCCATAGAATTGGCAGTATCTTCCTTTCTCCCGCTATTTCATTCTCCTAGAACCCGGAACATGGAAGAGCTTTTGGAAATGTGCCCAGCTATTTCTGTCTCTCAGATGACAGTCTGTGCTTTGCCTCCAGCTGGCATGTAATCTGTGGCAATCTGGAGAGTTTACGCATCCTGTCCCTGTTCCTACAACATATCTATTTAGCCACTAACCCAATCAAAGCCCCTTACCAGCGGGTTCTGGCAGCATAAAATCACACTTGCAATATGCAAAGATTTTAATAATAGCTTTATTTCATTACTACTTGTAAAGGGAGATATGTCTACAGCGATCTGTACACTGTACAGATACTGCAGGACATGATAAGCATAAGCTCAGCTAAAGCGATCTATAACTGCTGTGGTTAGTCTGCAGCAAGCTGAAGTGCTCTAGCCCAACTAGGCAGGAGCACTTGAGGCAACATGGGGCAGGTAAGTGTACTTCTGAAGGAAGCAGAAAAATACATATAAGGTTGCTTTGAGGGTGAATGAAGCTTTGATAAAGAGTGCTATCATCCATCGCTGCCTTCCATAAATTAAGTGGTAAGTGGTAAGTTTGGATCTATCTTAAGAATCAAGACATGCAAGATGTAATTTTTTTTTTTTTATTAGTCAATGCAACAGCCAGACTCCCCAAAGACACCAGCTTTTACCAATCTGCTGTAATCTACAAAATGAAGAAAAGAAGTGCAAGAAGGGCCTAACTATCACCATGTAAGCAGGAGGCCAAGGATGTGTGTAGGAGATGGGCAAAATGTCAAAACAGTGGGTGCGACTGTGTGATCAAACCCTGCTCCTTTGTTCTTGCGTTCCTCACAGATGACCTTTCAGGAGGCTCAGGTAATCTCTCTCCAATGTTTGGTATGCTATCCAGAGTCAATAAACTGAAGCAGTATAGAAGTTTTGTTAATAAAAAACTCTGTAATGAACTCAAAACTTATATTAAAATACAAGAAATTATTAAAGAAGTAATAAGTAACTAGTTAAACTCAGTTTAAATTTCCTGTATGAGATTGTTGTTTTCTCTTATTTTCCCTACATTTCTCTTTTCCCACTAAGTTCCTTTTCATATTTAGGAATTGGGCTTCATCAAGTTAATATATGAATCACTCATTTAAACCTTCCTCATGTGTTAGATCTTTTCTTTGTGGCATGAGGTTTGTTAAGTTTAAACTTTTGGAAGGAAGATCAAAAGCATCTTCCTTTCTATTTTCCTAGAACATGGCTGATAAGAGATGTTTTATGTGTAGAAGGGTTAAGAACTCCCCAGAGCAGTGTTTCTTAACCTTGGCAACTTTAAGATGCGTGGACTTCAACTCCCAGAATTCCCCAGCCAACATGTTGGAGTTGAAGTCCACGCATCTTAAACTTGCCAAGGTTGAAAAACTCTGCCCCAGAGAATAGACTGGATTCAAACTGGACAAGGTATCAGGTGGTTCAGCCTCAGTGGTGGCAATTTATCATAACTATTCTTTACTAGGAAGCCTTGGAAGAAGGGGTCTGCCAGAAGGTTTTAAACTACCATTCTTTCTAGCTTGTAAACCCTTGGACTCCCTCAAATAGATTGTCAGAACTGACCAGGGGCAGCAGATCCAGTTATTTTGCAGTCCCCTGGGATATGCCAGGGACTAAACCTGAGACTTTCTGTGTGCAGAACCCTAACTCTCCAGATTTAGCTCCTGATACAAAAGATGTTCAGAATTGTTACTCTGTCATCTTTTTAAAGATATAAGCCATTTACCTTTGGATGCAGATTTTACTGTCATTGAAAATATTGTCCCCATTATTTAAAGTTCTTACAATTTGGCTATTTTGATCCTTGTTTTCTTAGGGGGATTGATCACTCAGTAGAAGTTCTGTGGGATTGGGAAGAGAACATATTTGAGAAGTACATTTAGGGAAGTATTTGCCCTTCATCCTTGAACATATCAAGATAATGAAATGTAGATGAAATTTTATTCTTTCCCCCACCCAAAAACAAAGTTGAATATGGATAGACTTTCACACTGAAGACATATAAGACCTCAGTGCAAACCCACAATATTTTTAAACGTATGACAAGCATCATTTAAAGTGATATTCTTGTATAAAAAGTAAATTCTGGCATATAATTATAAATAACACAGCAGATCAGTGCAACCAAATGCCAAAAAAGATTGGGGCAGGGGCAGATATAGCTTCCCGATATACAGTAGAACTCGAAGCTACAGGTGCTAAATAATGGATGATATCAGCTGAGTCATGGCAAAAGTCATCATACTTTACTTATCTTAGAACTGCTCCTGAGTCACTCTATAGCTTTTTTTGATAGCCCATCTCTATTCTGGAATTTCCCAAATCTGCTTGGAATTAATATCTGCCTCATCAACTTCAACTCTCAGAATGCTGACTTCAACATTCAGCTATTTGCTCTGCTTTGCCTTCTTCTTCTCTCAGGTTCTTTATAAATCACAAATATCATATGAAAAGATAGATCATTATTCTCTATGGTAATCACTGTATATAAATCTACCAAGATTCTTCCCCCACCCCCAAGTGTTGGCCACTATTTACATGGCACTGTTAATCACTGGTTTGCCTGAGTTGGGGATGTGTGCAAGTACTGGTCTTTGGAAAGAAAAATGATAAGAATGTTTGCCTTCTAAAAATATATTTGCCTCCAAGGAAAACAACCTATGTATGGAATGAATGACACAATAGTCAGAAACATAATTTAATTATTAAAAAGGCATCTATTCCTTTTTAAAAACAGTTCTTAATATACTAATTGCTTACAAAGATCATATTTGCTCAGACTAGCCTGAATAAAGTAATTGCTACATATTATCAGATTTAAGTAACAAATACTGGATTGAGATGTGACACGTCACACTTAGCACATGCTGTACCTTGTACTTAATTTCTGCAAGAGCAGCTGTATGGCTTCTAGTAGGAATCAGTCCTGCCAGTTTGCAAAAGAAACCAAAGAATCAAGAAAAGCAGACTTCCTTCCTGCTTTTTTAATGCATATCTACCAGCTTTATCATATATAAGTTAAAGTTTTTAACTTTATTGTCAAGTTCAGTCAGAAGGAGGACAAGAAGACCCATTATCAGATGAGCCTGTAAACTCAGATTTGGAAAGTTGTTTCAAGAGTGCTGGTCCAGGACAGAATATACAAATGAGACAAACACAGAACAACCAGCTTTGGTAAGTTAAACCATTTTATTGGAAAAAAGCCTTAACATATGTAAATACATATGTTAGCATATGTATTTCAGTAAGTTGCTGTTGCTACATTCTGATTTCTTCTAATGCTTCCCAACAGTTTCTTCCCCCAGTTCAGAACATGATAAATTCTGTATCTTTAAAATATGCACCAAACAGTTACAGTGATACACAGCACATATACATATAGTTATGATGTGTCTATGATAGTGTATTTTAAAGGTAACAAAGCCCAATGCTTCTGTCTGGACAATATAGACTTTCTGATAATAGCTAATTAATCTCAATTTGATTCAGAGGCTGCAGAGGTCTCCAGTATACTCACCATATTGTTTAGTGAGCAGTTTCTGTAAGAACAGCAGACATTCTAGAGCTGTCTCACTGACAAAAACACACTGAATTTTAGAAGAATAAGTACCAGTGCTTGAGTGAGACAGGGAGTGATCTGTAAGGAATTAAATATCCACTGATGATGGGTGAATGGCCAACAACATATAACTTGGAAAGTTGGAAAAAGAAAGAATCTGGTAAATTGCTGAGCATGTGAATATTATGATCCTTCTTTGTAATTTCTTATTCAAAGACAATTTTTAAACTGTGGGTAACATTTGGAAGCATTTTAGGTGTGAGATGAAAAAAAGGGAGAAAGAATCTTACACGTGATGTAGACTGCATTCCTACAAAAACTTGATTTTTTCTGTTACTGTATGTTGAGGGTAGTGACGAAGATGACGGGGGGAAATGCTATCAGAATCTGAGCTGAATATGTTCAAATAACAGATGATGAACAAATTTGGAAATAAACTTTCCAGCAGCTCATCTGAGCCAACTTTCTTTCTAGCTGCTCAGGACAGGACTTTACTCTCCTGTTAAAACGTGAAGCTCCGTCGGGCATCTGAATCTGATAAATTCCCACAGAAAAAATGGTTGATCATCCAGCATCAACATCTCACTAAAGAGTCTTACGGAGTGGGTGGCCAAATTTAATAAAATGAATGAATGATATTGGCTTTTCTTGGCTTCAGGTTTGTCCCATCCTATGTGTTCCATGATAGTTTGCCTAATCATTTAGTTTTTGTCAGTAAGGCTGAGAGGGAGATTCTGTACACTATTCTGTAGCTACACAGGCCTTGTGTTTGCTTTGGCAGATGATTGCTCAGCCCTTAGTAGAAGGCAATAGTTCAGTCTTCTGGAAGGCAATGTGATACAGTGTCTTGCTTGCCCTTCTGTTCAGATCTTTTCTGCAGAGAAGGCAACCTGTATATCGCAGATTAGCAATCACCCCAAAAAGATGTTGCAGCATGCTCTACTTCTTCTACAGACAGATCCTTTCACTAAATAGTAATTATTTTGTAGCCAGACTACCTGCCATTCTGCAGTCCTCAGAATTGCCAAATGTTCAAGTTCAATTCTGGTAACTTTGGAGATCACCCCACTTTGACTCAGAAAGCTACAAAATATTTCCTTCTCAGGATTCAATGAATTCCAGTTAACAAGTCTATCTTGTGAGAACACAAACTAATCAAAGTATAATAAACAAATTGAACATCAATAATATTTCTCAAAGTTTTCTGTCTAAAACCTATTGTGTATTTCCTATGAATTGACATATATAATTGAATTTCCAAGTGCATAGAGGATTAAACTCTCTAAATGTTTATTTCATCTGCTTCAACATTGCAGTAGGGATATGATCTTGTGCCAGTTTCATAAATATATTACTTAATCTAGCAATTATTTGCTTTTTGGCCCAAGATGTATTATTCCCCAAACCTCATATGAGCTAACCAGATTTATGGAGCTATTGGGCATTTGTTCTTCCATTAAAAAAAAAAAGATGTAGTCCAAAGTCCTTGTGCTAATTCCTGTAATGATTCAACCAATTTTCTTGTTCATAAAACTAAGCTGAAATTATGAGCCAGAAAATTTTTATCTACCAAATTCAGTATTGCATTTCCAATTCTGTCTTCAATCCTATAGCTACGTGCTTTTTTCCATTTATGGCGACCACCCTCTTCTTTCCATTTTATTACCCATGATTCTTTATAATGAAAAAAGTCCTATTATATACAAAAAGCACCAATATTTAATATTATACTTCATAGCATGTATTGGAGATTAGATACAATCTATGGAAGTGATCTAGTTTTATATTAATATTTCCTACCAAGGTTAATGTGCCTTAACATTAACATGCTCTTATTAGATACTAGCAGCAGAAAGGATAGTAAAAAGGGGTCATAAGAGAATTAAGAATGCCCCTAAGACTAGTACTTTTTAGAAGTCAGACATACATTTCCAACTAAATCTGGGTCTAGAACATTGATTCTCTGATAAATGAGCCACTGTCCATTCCAGTGGATTAGTTGTTTCATAAGATAGAGGGGGTAGTCTCTATACATAATTCCTCATGTGCTAATCTCCATAACATTGTTAATTTTTGTGCTTACAGGTATCTCAGGCTATTATTATTGTTATTGTTATTAATGTAAAATCCAATTCATCAATATACTGTAGCAGCATACAAAAAGAAAACACCCATTACCCATCTCCCACACATATTCACAATTTTGCCTTAATAAATATTCCCATAAGAAAAACCAAAAAAACACAAAATATTGCAAATTGTGAATTAGGATCTCACCTCAAAACTGTCATGTCAGGTTACACAGATTAACAATAAAAAGGCATGAAATATGTTTTCCAGCTGATAATACATCAAAAGAGGTATATAAACAATTCCTCTTTCTTTTGTTAATTTAATATCCAGATGAATAATGTTATATAGGTCAACTTATACAACCCATTTTTCACTGTTACCCTTTAAATTCTTCCAGACACCCACACAGAAACACAATACTGTTGGTACAAATTATTCAATTTTGCCAGAAATGGAACTATATTCTATAAACTTTCCTTCCAATAAATAGCATTATCTAGTTTCTCCCAGGCCCACATTTTTTGTTTTCCCATCTTAATTTATCCACCTGGTGTTGTCAGTTATCCAACTTTGGAGTCTGTGAATATAATGAACTTTTGTTCATTAGTCATGAAGGCATATCCAAAATTCAGGACAGCCACACAAGATGCCATCTGAGTGGCTGGAAGCAGCCTCTGGTCTCTTTCCATTTTGGATGCTCTTAGAGTTTATTTTCCTCCAAACTAATATTTTAAAGCAATATTAGATTTCCCCTAAAATGCATACCAATATTTCCAGAATCCAGGTAAGGGTAAAAAGGAGACCCAAGTGTCACATTCCATATCAAATTTTTTTTGTAACTGTTCCTTTCCAGACATCTGTCCAATTTCTATTAGAGTGAAAGTAAGGATTTCATTTGAAGCCACCTCCTTGTGACTGATGGGTACACATAGCTATGTATACTATTAAAACATTATCTCCAAAAGAGTTCCAAGTATACATATTGGTTGCTAACAAGGTATTCCTAAATCTTATATAGATAAATGAGAAATGATACAATTCAGGGGCTTCAACCCAGCACTTTGCTGAATCTGTCTGTCTCCTAATCACCTAACCCAAAGCTTTCCTTTTCTCATTCACTTGTTCTAGTTCTGTTCTCGGGATTGTCCCAGTACTTAGTGTCCCCTCAAGTGCCTCTGTGGCTAGATAAGGTCCCAACTGCAGGGCTCTAGCTGTTCCTTTCTGCAGCTCTATCTTCCTCCTCCACTACTTGGGACTCAACATGTCTTGGTTTTCCTTCTACTGCTGCAAGCTCTTTTCCTATCCTTGCCATTCTTGAGTGTGACAGTGATCCTGCAAACAGAGTTGGGGAGTTGACTAGTATGTATAATTGCAAGCAAAGGCCGGATTCTCCAAAGGAGTAGAAAACCTGGTCATGTTTATTCTTTCTCTTATTCAGTTCTCGAACTGAACACTCAGGGATGGGGTTTGAAAACAAAAGCAGACTTTTTGCAGCCTACGCAGTCCAAACTAAGAACTCAAAGTAATGTTCAAAATAAAATGCCTATCCAAGAGGTAAATTGTTTGGGCAGCAGTAGTTTAATGCTTTATTTTTCAGCTTGTCACACAACAGTCTCTAGTCTTAGCTGTGGGTGTGTAAGCAGCACCTTCCTTGTGTAGTCTCTGGCTCCCTTTCTTCCCTCCTCACTTTCCTGGGCAGTAATCTGATTCCAGGCCAGGCAGTATAAAAGGATGAGGGAGTTTGTTTGTACAGGCCTGAGAAGGGTAGTCCAGCAGCACTTTTCTGATGTTAGTTTTCTTTTCTGCCAGCTGTTGGAGCTTGTCATCTCCTTCATCCTTCTTCTCCCTGCTTCTCCATTGTCAGAGTACCCTTTACATTCAGCAGGCACTGAATCTACCTTCATTCCCTGCTTTATCCACAAGGAGGCTAGGTTTTCTCTTCACCACATCCTGTAAAACTATGATCATGGATTACATTTTGCTGAAGTTCCTTCTCTAATCTCCATTTTCAACTTACTATTCATTTTCTCCACGACTCTCAGCTCCTGTTCTGCTGTTTTCCATTTTCCTCATAACTATACAAAGCCCATTTGCAGCTTAGTTTCTAACTGTATGTCACTTCTAAAATCATATTCAAACTTCCCTATTCAAGAATAGAAAAAAGAGCCTGAGGTTTCCATGGATAAGGAATTAACATTTCAAAAGTAATTCATAATTTAAATTTAACTTCCACAAGAAAAGCCTCTGCCAAGGGCAGGTAGAATTCTGAGTCTTCTGATCTCACAGCACTTTCCTTCACTCTCCAAAAACACATGTAGATATTTTGTCATGTTTATATTACCTATTTTGGCTCCTCCTTCACCCAAAAATAAAAGTCTGGAATTCAGTTTCCTTTTAATTTTGGGAACTGAACCCAATTTGAAACAATTTTGTTTCCTGTTTGTTTCACAGAAATATAAAAGAATCAGAGAAAATGAGAGCTATAAAAATGGAGAAAATAAAAATAATCTTTCCAGGACTCAAGCAGCCATGTAATAAAGACTTAAAGTGTAATGATTTCCATGATTCCTTTCCTGTCTATTATCAGTTCTCCATTTCACTTGATCCCAAATACTAAATGATCCTAAATTATTAACATTAGACAGCTTTCTACTAGATACCAGCCTTTAATATCACAACATCTTTGAATGAATGTGTTTTACCTGCAGCTAAGAAATACATCTTTCTGAAACCCCCCCAAAATTAAGATTTTGGTCTTCTCCTGCCTTATTATTTATAGATACAATAAGCAAAATCAAAATGATGTCACAGAAAGAGGAATTAGTTTTCTATGGCCAGACAAGATAAACCTAAAGCTAACAGTTGTTTTCCTTTGTTTACATAGAGTACATGATGACTGGAGCTAACTATATAAATTAAAACAAAGTTCTATAATCCCACTGTTATTCCCAAAATTTATGCAACATTTTCTAAAGTTCATCCTGTTTGTAGTATTTACACTCTGGGATATGTTTGTATACTGGAACAAAGAGTGCTGGGTGCAGAAATTTAGAACTTTATTTTTGTGATCTAATCTCTCTTCAGAATATAATGAAAAATGTGTTCTTTATTCCTACTATATTAATTTGCTCCAGTGAACATATGGAGGATGATCAAATCACACCAAAAGGCAAAATAATCAGCAAAATAATGAGTCAAAACTATAGGCTAATGATAATGAATCATGGAAAACAACAAAAACATGGTATGAAATTAAATATACATTATAGAGGAAATGGTTAAAACATAAATAAATCAGTTGCAATGTAAACATGATATGAATCATGTCAGTTATATTACCTAATCACAGCATAATAAATGGCAAATAAGAATCTTAACTTTGTCTAGCTCCATATCTAATATCACTAATTTAATCATTCTAAATATTCAAGTCTAAGAAAAATCAATATCTGTTGCTCAAATCAAAGATGATGTTCAAGTCAGATATAAAGTTCCTAAAACATCTAAGAGATTCTTCTAGCAAGAATTTGACAAAGAAGGCTCAAGAAAGATTAAGAAAACAGAAAAGTTAAGGTAAGAAAATGTTTCACCTGTAAGGAATTCAAAAGAGGAAGTAAATTGCAGGCCAAAAGGAAACTAAATTCTGTTAAAAATAAAAATTGCTTGTGCTTCCTTCTCAGGAGGACACCTTAAGCTCAAATGTGATGTAAGAATGTAACAGGAGGACTTCCCAAGAGTCTTAATTAACACCTAACAATCATCTCCTTTGTCTAAGGCAAGTGTGCATATATGTGTGTCTGTGTGTGTGTGTGTGTATGTATGTGTATAAATATAAACATCTTGAAACAGCAATGTTTCAAATAATATATGATTGGTTGCTGCTTATTAATTAGATCAATTATGTTTCTCTTGATTAAAAATTGTAATATGTTTAGTTACTCAATCCAAATCTTAACATTTTGTTTTGTTTTCTATCCTCCAAAATTATTAATTTCAGTGGGCTTAATACAATCGAACTCTGCTGGATTTTGACTACTATACAAAATCATCTGTGCAAACCTAATAATTTCTTTTCCTTTGTCCTGATTTATTTAAATACATGCATTGCAGATAAATCTTTTCTGGCTTTTGGAAATAGTACCCAAAAACTACAGACAAAAAGAAAAAAAAACTGAATAAAACTGCATTATTAGATTCCTTCCACAAAAAATTGTTCCAAAAACGTATTCTCTTCTCTTCCATCTGTGCCACTGTTCCTTGGGAGCTATCCAAAAAAAACTCATTAAGAAGGATTAGGTTTCACAGCAATGTTTATTTTTCCATTGATTGCATCTATTCTGCATTAATATAAACTTGGGAACAATAAATATAAAGTGTGCATCCATTAATAATAATTTTAAAAAACTGATTTGAGAGCTTTTTGTGGTTGTTAATGGAAGAAGGAATCACTACAGAAAAAGTAATTTTTTTTACTGGAAAGGATAAAATGAGTTCAAGTGAACACATAGATTCTATGCTAATTTTCTATGCAAACTGTCTTGATATGAGCATACATATTGATAAAATGGGATGAAGCTTTCTTTTCTCCCGTATGTCATAGTTTAAAAATACAAATGAAAGAATGGGCACCTGTATCAGATTTACTGTTGTAAAGAAAAGAAAAATGCCCTCAAATACCTTTTTGTTTCATATATCAAAAATATCCTATTTTTATTCTATTTTTAGAATATCCAGGATATTAGTTTTAGAATATCCTAGAAGGTAGGCTATTTTAGATGTAATGTTATAAAATAAGAACTAAGGATATTATTCCTAAAGGAATATTAGCACCTTCGATTATGGCCAGGGTGATTGGCATATTGCTTTAGTTAAAAACTCTGTAGCAAAAAGTCATGCAAATTTTAAGTGGCGTAAACCATGCAGTTTTATGGCCTCTAGAAGTTTTACTATGAATGTTGGAGATCAGCCATTTTTACAAAATAATGTGAAAGTAAAAATGTCCTTTTCTTTTTTCATCTATCTATCTATCTATCTATCTATCTATCTATCTATCTATCTAATCAACTCTAGGCAGTTTACAATAAAAATGAATAAAATACACATAATACAAAAAATAAAAACACATAGCAGCCCAGCATAGTAAAACAACCATTAACATGGCCAGGAGATGGGCTCCGTTACACACCCGGGGCCCCAAGCTTGAGCACAAAACCAAGTTTTCAGGGCCTTGTGGAAAGCCAACAGGGTCAGGGGTAGTCTGATTTCTGAGGGTATGATTTTCCAGAGGGTGGGCAGCATGGCAGAAAAGGTCTCCTTCTGGGCCTCACCAGCTGAGACTCCTTAGCCAACACTACCTGGAGTATGCCGTCCTGCCAGATCAGGTAGGACAGGTTAAAAACAACTGGGAAGAGATGGTCCCATAAGTAACCCAGTCCCAAGCATTTTCATGCATCATTTATTAATATACAAAGCCTATTTGCTCTCTCTAATGGCAGATAATACTGCTTTTACAGAAACATTCATATCTTTTTCATTTTTTATTTGGTGACATGCTGGGTAGCTTCCCCAAGTGTAATAAGAGATTGGTAAGGATCCTTCAATTATACAAAAAGTGGTTAGCAATGCAATCTTATAAATGTGACTCAGAAGAAAGTCCCACTGAGTTTAATAGTGTTTATTCTCAAGTAATTGGTCATAGGATTGTAGGCAAAATGAGGAAAATATAACCATAAGTCTAACCCAGTTTTTTGTGGTACACTATGCTTTACAAATCAGCATATCAATACCATGTTTAGGCTACAGGCTACTATCTCTATATACCAGGGAGCAAACAAAATTGAACTCCTTAGGCCCTACTTCTAAGGAAATATACATAGGGTTTAACATTAAATAACCAACAATTGACCACGATACTCTTTCCATATTGTCCAACTTTCATATTTAATATCTCTCACTTCTTTTTTTCCCTTTCTTTTACAAGTGGTTAGATCAATGGAAATCAGATGACTTAGCATACAAGCTGTAATCCAAAGTTTCGTCTATGATTGGATAAACTTCAGATCAATCTTCTTTGCTATATAATACAACACTGAAAGAACAAAGTTATGCATGATTCATTAATGGGTGAAACCCCAGTGACTGCGCAATAACTGTTTGTCAGTATAAGATCAAAGTTCAGTCCTCTGGATTGCATTTTGATTCATCTGATGAGGATTTCACATTTGCGATACTTGTGTCAGATGGCAGTTAAATCTCTGCACCAGCTTCCAATGCCCAGTAATAAGAGTGTTGTCTTGATTAATTGAAATGCCTATAGGCTTGGGGTAGGCTGAAGCTCTTCCCCACAACCCTTCTAGAACTGCAATAACACCGAAATGATTTCTTCATCAATACTGACATGAAATTAATTAAATATAATAGATATGCTTTTCATTTCAGTTGTTTGATAAGGTAATGTTTCCTTAAGGAACAGCTACATTTTAAGTCCATCCTTCTCATTAAAAAATGTGTTGAGTTACTCTGATATTTAGTTGGATGTGAAGTCTTCTTGAAGATTCAGGGATCAAAACACTTTTATTATTTGAAAACCAGGCATGCCCTATTTGGAAGAATGAAGAAATGTGGCTAACATTAAAAAAGATTAAGGCTTCAAGCTGACACACACTTAAAGTTTAGGCTTATTCAACCAGGTATGTCTGATTTTTCACAATAAAGGTTTGAACAGACTGCAAGGCATCCAACATTTTCATTATTTTTATCCTCATCTTTCCCCAACAAGGTGTCTTCCAAATAAAGTCCAATCATCGTCATCCAGTGTGAAAACATCCTGGCTATGGATGGGAATCATAATCCAACATATTTGCAAGGCATTCAAATTGTGGAAGCTTCCTTATTATAACATTTTCAGTCCCTCTAAAATGAACTCAAATGCCTTATAACTGAGTTCTACCTACAATACAAATATTAATGCATACATACAGCAAAATTCAATATCCTACCTATCTGAGGCAAACAAGCTCAGGGAATGGAGCACATCAATCCTTTTTTAACAGCTTTACGTCTTTTCCTGCATAACTGGCTCAACCTGTTTGTCCAGGATGTAATATCCTCTAACAGAAAGTTAAGTAAACTACTCAACTTCTTATATACTAAGTAAGTGTTTGCATTTTGTTTAGGTAACAATACATGGAGCTACCATTCACAAAACTTGAAGTAGCTTTCATCTTGCTGGCTTTTGTGATTTTTACCTTCTTTATCCTGGCTTCTGTTTACAGTGACCCTGACACAAAGAATGCAGGTAAATAATGCAGATTCTTTTACATTTGATGGTATGCTATGCATTCCTCATTAGACTTCCATGTCAACGTGGTCTATACTATTGTGAATGTTGTTTAGGCCTCTTATGCCATATATATTGATACAGCTTCATAGCATCTATGATAGCAGAGTACTTTTTAGCTTTTCACTGGACTGCAATGAGTTGGATTTGTTATCACACACTGATTTTCAGTTAAGCCCACAATATCAAAATATAATATTAGGTGATGGTACAATGTAAGAGCAAGATAATGTGAATGGAAACAGAAATCCTAAAAATATAGAAATTAAAAAAAAAACATTGCCTCTGGTTCCAGTTCTCCTATAGTGAATGATCTTCAAATGATTCTTCACTATAATTCTTTGGGGCATCACCACCCACTCCCATATTATCACTGCCTATGGTCAATTCAGGTGCTACATTGTGGGCAGATCTGGCTCAATCATTAAGCAGGACAAGGCAGCCATTTCAGAGAGCAGATGCTATAGGAGACATAACTGTTAAAGTTATATATGCCATTTTGTCTGAGCTAAACTATTCTATTGTTCCAGGTATAGTGGTTGATACTGTTCTGTTGCCAGTGTTAACTTAACTTCTGAGCTGTTTCAGGCAGCCCTGATCTTGTATCAGTACATGTTCCCCAAGAAAGAGGGTGGCAGACATAAGTTCTGATTTGCAATAGATTAATAAGGGTTTGAAGGGTTTGTATCTCCCAATAGTTTAAGAAAACATTTTTTAAAAAACTGCCAAGGGTTAAGGGGTTTTTTTTCCAACTTGCTGCTTGTTTAACCTTGGTATTCCCCCTTGTAAAGTATGGATTTAAATGTTGCTTTCATCAAGATCCTTGCAGTTCTGTTGATTATATTGACAGTTCTGCAAATCTTCATATTTATCCTTGTACACACAGTGGTGGAATTCCAATAAGCTAGAGTCAGGGGGAGAGGAAGTGGGCAGTAATTTGTGGTTCAGTGTGTTGCAAGACCTCATCCACAGTATAGCCTATTGTGTGAAACAGGTCATTTATAATGTGACTTATCTGGTTATTGAATGTAGCAGTTCTGTCATGTTAATCAGGGTATAGCATGTTGTGTGAATGTTGCTTGCATATGACCATGGAGTGTATTAAATAATTAATTTCATTATTTCTCTCACTATTTTACATAAAGTACAGACTAGTGGACTTCAGAGCTCTAGTAAAACAACAGTAATCCAGATTCCATAAATCCATAATCTACATGGTTCTTCCATGAATATTTAATAAAATTAAATTGTATGTTGTATTTGTCATCCAATGATGTTATCAAAAAACTAAGTTTCATTGCCACTGTGCTGTACCAGTTTTTCTCTTGTTTTGCTCTTATAAACCAAGAGACGAAGCCAAAGCAAAAGCACATTTTTATATTAGCTGACAGCAGTAGCCTAGGACTACTAGCAAAAATCCAGACAATGGTAGCAAAGAGATACCTTAGAGATCACTCTGATTCTTTTCTGCAATCTTACAGTCATCAGGATTTTTGCAGGCCAGATCTAGTAGCTTTACAATACCTAGGTTCTGTCATAACATGGTAGGTGCCTTTGAAAAACTAAAATTAAGAAGTTTATGCTTTATTAGCAAATATTTTTTTTCCTATCCTGGTAGATCTAGCCTTCCTTCACCAGATAATTTTAAAGGCAGTCGATTTGAATAGGTCTAGTTAAAATACTTACGTAAAGAATTATGCAAATAATCCTCATCTAGTCTTAGGCAATCCAGTGCTCTCCAGATGCATCTAACTCCCATAATCTCTAGCTGGCATAGCCTGTAGTTATGTTGGCTAAGGTTTATGGGAGCTGTAGTCTAAAATATATGGGTGATACTGTGGGAAAGGTTATTTGCAATCATCATCATCATCATCATCATCATCATCATCCTGAGTTTAGCCATGGATGAGCAATGGAAAGCAGTTGAACATTGTTTGTTCCATATTAGTTTTGCTGGCTCAAGGAAATGAAGAACCAAGATGCTGCCAGAAACTTTCTATAGAATATCTGTTTCTGTATTCTACTTTCATTGAATATACATTTTTATATCCTATGTACCAATGTATCCTATTTATTTCATACAAATATTTCATACATTATTCATATTCAAAGCATATTGTATCTGTAATAAAGAAGGAAACAGGACCATATTTTAGTCTCTCCAAGATCAGATAGCTTCTTTTGCCATCATTGTGACCATGTTTCCTGCAGGAAAATGCCTATACCTGTGCAGGCACTTTATGTGATGAAAACCATATTCCCATTTTCAAATTTTTATTTAACTATGGTCAATCACCAGCAAGTTAAAAAGAAATACTCAGAAGCAATAACCAAATACAGCAAAGACAGTGTAATGGTCATATAAAACCTAAATATTTACACTTAAAACCAGAAGAGACTGAATAAAATACAGCAAAACAAAATACAGTAAATACAATAAAACAAAGAGAGCCAGTTTGCCAAAGAGATGCCATAGTATATAAACAGAGAGCAAACCCCATTCCATTGTAGCACTGAAGATGTTACCTAGCCAGGTAACGAGATGTTTGCAAGAAAACAACCAAGCTCAGAGAACCCCAAGGACTCCATAGTTCAACCCTGAGCTACACATATTCTCTTCTGTTAGAGCCAGTTTGGTATAGCAGTTAAGACATCAGGCTAGAAACCAGAAGACCGTGAGTTCTAATCCCACCTTAGGCATGAAGCCAGCTGGGTAACCTCTCAGCCCTAGGAAGAAAACCACTTTTGAAATCTTGCCAAGAAAATGGCAGGGACTTTCCAGGCAGTTGCCAGGAATCAACACTGACTCAAAGGCGTGTGTGTGTATGTGTGTGTGTGTAAGGAAAATAGAACTACTGGCTCAGACATCACCCACATTAACAAGGACCACACCAGTTGTTGAGGAATCAGGACAACTGATGATAAATGGACTACTGGAACAAGCCATACATGGACGAGACAAGAGAACCTGGAATTGATAGAATGCTACTACAACAGTAGACCTACTGAGAGGGGATATATGAAACATATGAGGGAACTATGGACAGACAGAAGACCTACATCCACACTAACTGAGAAACAGCTAGTTACCCAACACTTCACCACAGTGAAGAGGAAGCTGCCCTCACAACTTGAGATAGACCAACTACACATTACATCCCAGACTCAAGAAGACCCGGAAGAACAACTGGATGTGCAGCCAACACCTGAAGCTGGAATGTAACTGCCACCCCCTCCATTACAGAGCACAGCAGCTGATATGAGGCATAAGATCATGGATAAACTAGCTACAATCAAACCTCAAGACCAATTATCAAGGCTCAGTGGCGAACTATCATCAGATAGTATGCTGGTACTTCTATTGATGCCAATAGAGACCTCACCTCAAACCAATGAACTGGTATGTGCAACAGCCGCTGTAATCCTGGAGATGCTTGGCTACCTGATTAAGAAGAGTAGCAGTACAAACCTCCCCCCTATCCTGGAAAATGAGGTTGGAGGCTAAGATCAAGGCTACTTGGAAATAAGTTAGTCAACTGGTGGAAATACAGAAGGGTGTGGAGATGAAGGATAAGACTTGGCTACTGAAAAAATACGAGGGCCCAACTCCATCTAAAGCCCTAGAAACATGGCTCACAGCACTGGCTACCAGGCTAAGGAGATGCACTAGAGAAGCAGAGGCCAAGAAGATAAATGCCCTGTTCTCAAAAGAACCATCCAAGGTGTACTCCCAACCGCAGTGCAACAACACAGTAACAACAGAGCCACCAACAGCAGAAACTGAACAGTACTGGAAGAACATATGGGAGAAAGAGAAGACACATAACACCAGTGCAAAGTGGCTGCAGGACCTGAGAGCAGACCACAGAAATCTCCCAGACATGATCCACACCTACTGGCTAAAGAAATTAACAGCAGTGCATGGACACCTAGCAGTGCAGATGAATCAGCTGCTAGCAGCAGGCTCCCACCCAGACTGACTAACACAAGGAAGGACAGCGCTGATCATGAAAGACACCCACAGTACCATCCAACTACCAGCCAATAACCTGCCTCCCCCCCCACACACACAAAGTCCTATCAGGCATCATAGCTGCCAAGCTACAGAATCATATGGGCCAGTACATGAGTGCAGTTCAGAAGGGCATTGGGAACAACACCAGAGGCTCAAAACACTAGTTGCTCATAGATAGTTCAGTCACCTAAGACTCAAGGTCTAGACAGACCAATCTGAGCATAGCCTGGATTGACTACAGGAAAGCCTACGACTCAATGTCACATCCATGGATCTGTGAATGCCTGGCACTACACAAAGTCAACAGGACACTAATGACCTTCCTCAAGAACTCAGTGGGACTATGGAAGACAACACTGGAAGTCAACTCAAGATAGCTTACACAAGTGGCCATCAAGTGTGGCATATAACAAGGTGATGCACTGTCCCTGCTGCTGTTCTGCATAGGCTTGAACTCTTTCAGCCAGGTAATCACAAAGACACAAGTTCAAGAGTGGAACTACCATTAGCCACCTCCTCTACATGGATGACATCAAGCTGTATGCTAAGAGTGAACACGACATCAACTTGCTGATCCACCTGACACAGATCTACAGTGAAGACATTGGGATGTCATTCAGACTGGAGAAGAGTGGCCATATGGTAGTAAAGAGAGGGAAAGTAGTCTTGACTGATGTGGTGGAACTACCAGCGGGCCACATAGCAGACAAGTACCTTGGTATCCCACTGCAAGTACCTTATATTCCATAGTCACATTGGAACCATGATGAGGAGGCAAGGAAAACAGCAACATCCAAGTACCACCAAAGGATAAGACAGGTCCTGAAGAGCCAGCTCAATGGGAAGAACAAGATCCATACCATCAACATGTATGCCCTGCCAGTAATCAGATACCCTGCTGGTATACTGAGCTGGTCAAAGAAGGACATGGAGGTTGCCAATATGAAGACCCAGCAGCACCTCACAATGTATGGAGGTTTCCACCCCAAGTCCAACACCCAGAGACTATACACCAGCTGGGAAGAGGGCAGGCGGGGTCTGGTGAGTGTCAAAGTCACTGTCCTGGACAAAACCCAGAACAACCAGGAGCACATCAGTAAGATGACACCCAAAGATGAGCTGCTGAGAAAATGTCTGAGGCAGCAGCAGACATAGGTGGAAGTTCAAGCAGAGGAAGTACCATGGCAAAACAAGACCCTGCATGGGATGTACCATCCACAGATAGATGAGGTGGGTGACATTGGGAAATCCTACCACTGACTAAAAGATAGCACTGAGGCAGTGATCATAGCACTAAGTACAAAATCCATAGAAGCAGGGATCTACCACACTAGACATGACCCAAGGTGCAGATTGTGCAAAGAGGCCTCAGAGACAGTCCAACACATAGTGGTAGGGTGTAAGATGCAGGCAGGAACAGCATATACTGAATGGCACAACCAAGTAGCTGGCATTGTGTACAGGAAGATCTGCACAGTGTATGGGCTAGACCCCCTGGCCCAAGTCCAGATGGGAGATTCCACAGAAGGTTGTGGAGAATAACAAGGCTAAGATCCTGTGGGACTTCCAGATCCAGATGGACAGGCAGGTACTGGCCAATCGACCAGACATTGTGGTAGTAGAAAGGACCAGAAGACAGCGGTAGTAATCAATGTAGCAGTGCCAGGTGACAGCAACATCAGGAAGAAGGAGTATGAGAAGCTGGAGAAGTACCAGGGCCTGAAGGAGAAACTAGAGAGGATGTGGAAAGGAAAGGCCAAAGTGGTCCCACGGGTGGTAGGAGCACTCGGGGCCGTGACACCTAAGCTGGGAGAGTGACTCCAACAGATCCCAGGAACAACATCAGAGCTCTCTGTCCAGAAGAGTGCAGTGCTAGGAACAGCTAAGATACTGTACAGAACCTCAAACTCCCAGGCCTCTGGTAGAAGACCTGAGATTGAGGAAGACACGTACCACCCATAGGGGTGAGAGGGGATTGTGTGTGTGTGTGTGTGTGTGTAAAATAGAACTACTATAAAATAAAAGAAAGAAGAGATTTTACAATGTCATCACTCCAACATTAGGACATTTTATGTCTTCTTATAGAAATTACTGCAGATACAAACGTAGAAGCTCTATTGGTGATGGTAGGGTTCTGATCTGTGAGCAAAAAATAGTCAGAGACTCCCCCCAGCTTGCTAGGAGAAAACCTGCCTATATCTCTTAGAAACCCCAGTTTGATCAATATTGTATATTTGCTAGGGGTTCATGTCAGCTTTTAAAGTTTACAGATTAAGTAATTGTCCATGTGCCAGAAATTAGTTGAGCATCCATAAAAGCTCTATAAAAACTTAACTAAAAAGAAAAAGCAAACTCCCAATTTGGGAGCATCCTTTTCAGGCTGTGAAAAATAAGAATACTTCCCTATAGGGGAAGCTAATTGCCTGTTTGTTGGGTGAGGAGAAACAGTGCTTGGAAGCTAGAATTCCAGGTGTCAGATGGAAAGAGTATATAGAACACTATATTTGGCAGTCTCCATGTGAGATCCTCCATAGCATTCCTCCCTGTTCTCCCAGTCTCCCACTAAAACATTCTTAAATTAATTAACCAACTAAAAAGTGGACAAGTCCCCAGCTGTGACCTAATATCATCAGAATCACCAAAGGGAAACACTGCTTGCTAGACCCATGCTTCAGCCTCCCTTTTCATGCATGTTAATAATACACTCCAAATGCCAGGTGATCAGATCCAATCTATTACTGTTCTCATCCCTAAAAATGGCAACCGCACAAGCCCTTTAGACTATCATCTAGTTAGCCTATTAAGCATGCCTGGCAAATTATATGCCTGCTTCTTATATTACAAGTTGCTGGATTGGCTGGACCAGGAGAAACCTTCTGCTGATGATCAAGCAGGATTTAAGGAAGGCAGATGTACAATCAGTGTGCCATCTTACCATGTTTGATAGAAAAATACACACATGGACAACACCATCCTGTATTTGTTGCCTTTATTGACTTAAAATCAGCCTTTGATTCTATTCCAAGGGACAGATTCTGGTGGAAGTCATCCTTCACATCTATTAATCAGTGGTTACTTTTCCTAATTAAGATGCTGTATGACAACAGTCTCCCAGTTTCGATGTGATAGAATCAGTCACCTTATTGCAGACATTCTGATCTAAGGATTGTATTCTAGCTTCCCTGTGGTTTTATATCTAAGCAAATTCAGTGGTAGCTGACTTAACTAAAAAGGAATTCCACTTTCTTAAACTTAGTGACAGGCATTTGGCAGTACAGCTGTATGCTGATGATGAAGCAATTCTTTTGCTCACACAGGTGGGCCTCAGGAGAACTCTGTGAGCCTTAGCAGAATTCTGTAAGGAGGAAAAGGCTTACAATCAATCACTCTTAAGATCAAAAATATGATTTTCTTGGGCAAATCAAGTAGCCACAAGCCCCAATGTCAAATTGGAAACAATAAAATTGAACAAGTTTCAGCTTTTAAATACCTTGGTGTAATTTTTCAAGTCTCTGGAGCTTGGCAGGAACAAATTAAAGTTTCTGCCAAAATCAACAATAGTGCCAAGGCAATTTAGGGCTTTTTTCACTCCAAAGAGTGCTACCATTAAGTTTTTTAAAGCTAAATCAAATCCCAAATGGTGCGTGCTACACAGGTATGCAATTACAATGATTTAAAGCCCTGTTCAGTCTAGGTTCTTACAAGGACCCTTCCATGTCTCATGCTGTGTTTCAAATGCTTTAAACCACATGGAAGCTGGTATGATTTCACTGCAGGCAAGAGTCCATGTTTGCCAACTCTCTTACAGGCTTAAACTCCTGTTTTCTAATGGCTTATTGGCCTCATTAATTCTCCTTGATGGCTTTTCATCAAGGTGGAAAGAGAAAATCTCAGCTGACCTGTGTTACTGTGGTCTTTCTACCTACTCTTTGTTGCCTCTAAGTTTAGGGAGAGCTAAAGCCAAAATCTGTCAAAGAGTCTGTGACTAAAACCATGATAATGTAGGCTTCTAAATAACTCTGGAGCTTCACATGTAAAGGAGGGCCCATCTTCAGAAGTAATGGGAAAAAATTATGGTGACAATTTGGGTGGGAAAACCAGCATGGTTTTGCAGGTACGGTTAAACGTGTTAACCCACATAATATGAATACAATATAAAGAGAGTACACTGGTAGTGAGGTATTTATGTGGAGCAAGGTAAGTGATGCTGCCTCATCCAGAATCTCAAATATACTACAATTTCAAGTTTATTGGATCAGTGTATCCAAACCCATATTTTAGGGCCTTGTTATCTGAACAGGAATGCTTTCCCATCCTTCAGCCAAACTCTATGTATGCTGAAGTGTTTTTGGCACAAGAAATCAAGGTTTTCTGTAAGGGGAAATGGTTGTTTTAGAAAAACAGTTTTCCACTGCGAGTCACATTCATAGAAACTATTATTTTTATGTTGAAATAGAGAAAAGAATAAACAAGAAATTTAACAGTTGGGGTTGTACAACATACTAAGGTAGGCTAAAGTAGAGCTGGGCAGTTTGTAGTTTAGAGTATTATGAAAACCAAGCCATTAATTTTGCGTGTTGCATCAACTAGGTCATCACATTCAGCCATAAAATGGATGTTAATACCTTGTGTTTTGTGAACTTAGACTATCTAAGTATGAATGGATGTGACAAGTCTGTGATAGACTCTAAAATTTAGTCAGCAATGATCATGAAGATCACAAGCAAAGTCCATTTTGCTCACTGGACTTGTTTGCATGAACTAGTAAGCTGTTCTGCTCAGTTTAGACTGGCCTTATTTGTATGAAAAAAAAATCAGAATTTATCAATCTATTTACCAGTGAAGCAGCAGCATTTCTCAAACAACAACCAAAATCTCTAGTCTGAATGAAAAGCTAAATACTGTAAATGATGAATGGAGCCTTGCAAATGTCTTTAGTAATTCCCATTAGCAGGAGTAGGAATGCATGTAGTATGAATTCTAAACAGAGAAATGTTTGTCATTAAGCTATCAGAAAGCCAAAGTCATCTCAGCAGACAAGATATAATAGTAACACGCAGATCCATTTTCCATTCATCCCCCCTCCCCAAAAAACCCCCCACAGCCCACTAAGCATACAATACACAAATCTCCCACTGGATGGAGCTCTCTCTTCACCATGATTTCTCACTATCCATTTCCTGGGTAAAATCCAGGAATCAGCTACATGGTTTTGGCTAGTGTACAGAGGACTGCATATGCACAGGCTTCACTGAGACTCCATTAGCTCAGATAGTAAAAACAGGTCAGGCACACTGGAGCCACACAGAAGCTCAGATCAGATTTCAGGAGTTTTGCCCAACCAACCCTCCAATTACTTTCCCTGAAGAGAAATTTATATTCTATTTTTTATATAATAGCTTTATTAAGTTTTAAAAAGTAGACAGAGCTGTGCTTATGTACTGCAGGGGACCAACTGGATTGGGTCCTAAAATTAATTTGCCTTGTTTTTGAATCATCTCCTGGAACTTGGAGCCAGGGAAAGGAGAAAGACAGAATTTAAAGCATTCTAAAGCAGAGCTACCAGCTCTGGGCTTCAAAATCTGGATCACCAATAAATGGCAGCAAGGAAATACAGTAAACCTCTCCTGCCATCTCATGGTCATCTGGATTTTTAAGCCCAGATATTATAGCCTATTCTAAGATCACTAGCAAAGATTAGAAAGTAATTGTTTTCAGGTCTCTCTTTGTTTCAGTTATACATTTTGGAAAATAGTATATTATGGTGTTAACACTGAAATCTCAGTGTTCTTGTTATACTGGTGGAATGAAAGAAAACTTCAAGGACATGAATGTGGGAATGCTTCAGAACTGAGTTTACTATCACAGCTGGCTGGTGGTGATTTCGCAGTCACGTAGGCAATGGAACTTCTAGGAACATCTCCCTTTAATTAAATCACTGAATGAAAACTTAAGGAAAGAGACTGTAACCCTTTTGTAATTCTCTAGGGCAGGGTTCCTCAACCTCAGCAACTTTAAGATGGGTGGACTTCAACTCCCAGAATTCCCCAGCCAGCATGGGCTGGCTGGGGAATTCTGGGAGTTGAAGTCCACCCATCTTAAAGTTGCTGAGGTTGAGGAACCCTGCTCTAGGGTGTATTCGTATTTCTGTCTGTCTCTGAAGCCTCTGTCTTGACTGTTCTGTCTGGAACAAACTTAGCTTCTTGAGCCAAGATGCCAGAACAATATCAAAGAAAAGACACAAGGTATTACTGCCCACGACAGCCAACACATCTCTTCTCCCACATCACAATTGTTATATTCAGGTAACAATTACCCAGATTAAAGGTGCTACACCAGGCAGCAGATTCCACAAGGCAGGGCAGGGTAAACTTTTCTGCTTCTTCTTTTTAACTCGCCCAGGAGCTTCAAAAGATGTGGCTATTAACATGACAACGTCTCTGAAATTATAGGGATTGAAAATTTTGGGCTCAATTTTTCCAGTGTGAATGATCAGATTTTTAAAAGGATAGTATGTATGTCTTAAATCTCTGCAAGGCCTAAAGCACCCATTTCATCCTTAATACTCCCAAACCAGAGGTTATGTTTTGTTTTGTTTTGTTTTTTTAATGCACCAAATGTCAGGTGGCCTGGTTGCATATCCTAAATTAGCCAAATAGCTAATCATACTCAACTAAGCACCAGACAGCAGACTGTTTACGGCGGATCATGTCGTTCACTTTGGACTTAAGTAAAAAATAGAGACTTGTCATTTTTTCTTTTTAAATCCAAGAAAGAGAGAAGTCATATATCATAACTGTTATATGTAGAATGCACTGTAAATCAATCCCTTACTTTCGTAGAGGTTCTGTCTGTCTCAGTCTCTCTCTCTCTCGCAAACATTTTGGAAGGCAAGGCAAGAACATAATCCCTCTTATCTTTATTAGATGACGTGAGACCTCTTTATATAAACAAGATAAAAGGGTTTAGCCATTTGAAGAGATCTATCATATTTATTACAAGTATGTGAAAAGGGCATCCTGAAAATCCAACATGAAGGGACAAGAGAAGATCACAAATTGTACCATTTGATGGAAAGTATACAGGGAAGATAAATGCCTACATTCTCCATCATAATTGTGGAAAAGCAAAGCAAATGATACAACAATTAGGTCTACTTATATGAGAACTTAGTCTGAGGCATGGTGGGAAAAAAAAGGTTTTTAAAAATGTCCTAATTTTCAAAGCTTTATTCCCAATTAAAACAAAGTTTAAAGGTTCTTCTGCACAGGAGCACCAATTTGTACAAGCCAGCGGAAAACTATGCTAGCGTAAAAAATGCTGATCACACTTCCTACTCTTCTTTTCCTCAGAAATGAAGCAGGTAGGGTTCTGTCTGCACCAAAAGCAGGTGGAGGAGACAGGCAGACTAGGAAATGCCTTCTTGGTGCCAGCTACTGGAAAGGGAAGAACTGTGGACAGCTTCACTATGGATAGCTTCACTACAGGGCTACTGGCAGCTGCCCACAATTTCCTCACAAAGCTGCCAACAGAACCAACAGCACCACATGAGAGCTGTGGGTAGCTTGACTGTAGCTTGACTGTGGGGCTGCTGGCAACTCTTCTAGGTAATTGTGTTTTCCACATTTATCTCATTTTTTTTCCTGCCTTTTCTTTTCCTTTTCTTTTTATTTATGCTGTTTATTATTCTTGTTCCTCTTTTGGATCACCCTCACATCCCTTTAAAATGACACGAAGATGCCTGGCTAACCATTCTTGGAGAAAATGTCCTCTTGTTCTTGTTGTTATATTTTTATTGTCAGCTCAAGGCAGCAAGCATACTTAACACTCCTGCCTCCTATTTTCCCCACAACAACCACCCTGGGAGGTGGGTTGGGCTGAAAGAGAGTGACTGGCCCAAAGTCACCCAGCTGCTTTCATGCTAAAGGAGGTCTAGAACTCATCATCTGGTTTCTAGGTCAGCACTTTCACTACTACACCAAACTCTCTCCCTCTCTGATGGTTGCCTTCATCTAATTCCCAGACAACCACAGATGCATCTTACATTGTCTTTTGCTGGTCTAGATTAAAAGTAGAGTTTTCCTTCTTCTCCAAAACAAGTCTTGCCATATGAACAATCTACAATGCCATATTGATGACAGTGTTGACTACTTCAGGCAGATAAAGGCATGTCCCTTCCATTGATTGCTGGGCATTCCATAGCCATTTTGGCTGGGTGGAGAGGAAATATACAAGCTGGCAACAGTAGAAAGTAGTAAATGATACTGGATTTAAAATAAATCTTCTTTGGCATGTCTCCTTGGAAACAGACAATACTCCCTAGCACACTGTAGGGAGAAAAGATTTATACCTTTTTTGTTTCAAATATTAGCATTTATTAATATTAATAATATTAAGGAACTGAATAAAGAGAGGCAGAATGTGTATATGTATTGGGAAGGGATGGCTAAGAGTGCAAAAATCCTTCTGTATGCATATTATTACTGCTGTTAGTTGCATAGTCACCCAGATGTTTAGGCAGGATTTGGCATTTTTATCCACTTATCAAGTCCTTCCAAAGAACCTGGGATAGGCAGCTATTGTTGTTTGATAGTGATGGTATCGTCACAGGATGTAAGCTGTTCCAAGTAAAGATGCCTTTTGCAATTGACTGATGGTGACTTTGTCAATGCTGATGGTGTTGAAGTGGTGCTCCAGATGTTTTGTATTGCACCTAAGGTGCCTATAACTATTGATGCTATCTTTGCTTTCTTTTTCCATAGTCATTCTACTTCTATTTGTAGGTCTTTATAGTATTAGTCTTAGTATTATTTTGTGCATTTGAGTCAGTGTTGACCTGGCAAGTGTGTAGACAAGTCCCTGCAGTTTTCTTGGCAAGATTTTTGGAAGTGGTTTTCCATTGCCTTCTTCCTGGTGCTGAAAAAGAGTGACTGGCTCAAGGCCACCCAGCAGGCTTCATGCCCAAGGTGGGACTAGAACTCATGGTTTCCTGATTTTTAGACTGGTATCTTAAACAAAACAGCAAACTGGCTGTCTCTGCATACATAGAAGAGCTTAAAAGAGTGTTTTCCCCTCCCCATTGTTATTGTCCTCCTTTTACACCATGTATTTGAAGGTAATCCCTTTTTCAAATACAGAAAGTTGGCTGAAATTTGAAATTGACTAGAATTCCATGTATGCTTGCATTAAGGAGAGAGAAAATAAGGAAACAAAAACAAAACTTCTAGGCAAAATTTTGGATAGGACAAAGATAGCTGCATTGTATCAGTGAGCTGGTGATTAAAGAGTCTTAGAAGGAAAAACTGGGAATGGGGGAGCTCACTTTCTACCTATCACATACACAATATGCAAGCAAAAAATCAACATTAGAGTGCATTCAGATAGAGCTTATCAACTGATATCAATTGAAATTTGGGTTTCTTATAGATACAATATAGCATTACTTCAGAATATTCCAGAATACCACCAATGTTTCCAAAATTATTGGCTTTGAACAAATTGCACAAAATGTTTATTAAAAACCAGAGTAAGATTTGGTAGATAACTAAACCTGCCATTCTAGAGTGTGTAAGGGGCAACATGGAAACGTCTGCAGTGAAAAACTAAGTGTTTGCTTTCTTAAATCTACCATCCCTGCCTTTATATTAGCATTCTGAGTGACCTAGTTTTATACAAGTGTTTAATATTTATGCATTTACCTCCGGAGGGCTAATTTCAAAATCTACATGAGTAACACAAATGCTAGACAAATCTAATAAACAGCCACCACAAGATTCTGACTATATCATGCTGTTGTGCATCTAATTTTATTATGGCCATAATTTCATTTTTACCTTCCCATGTAATACAGTTTTTAAAAGTTCAATATTATTTATAATAATGCCTGAGATTTTAGACAGGAGTCATAGTTTATAGCAGGAGCACACTTCTGTCAGCTTAAGGCATACACCTAGACTGCATACTGCATCTAGGGCCAAGTTCAAATTGGGTGGGGCAGGACTTATTTGGGGAGAGAGTTTCAGGAATTTGAAGTTGTACTGTAAAATGGATCCTTCAGGCACGTAACTTTAAGCCTCCTCCCTCCCCACCCTCAATTGAAAAAGTCCAAACTTTTCTCCCCACTCATTCTCAGGGAGCTTGAGAGATCACAAAATGGATGTTGGTACAGTAGTCTACATATTACTCCTGGGCCACGTTTTTTTATACACCTTGGTTAAGGTATCTTATTTAAACAACAACATGCCATGTAAACAACTTGCTCTATCCCCAGTACTATGTAAAACTATGTAAAAAGAGGATGTTGTGTACCGTCTTCCAAAAGCACAATCCTCCAAACTCTTTTTAGTACAGAGTCCATGAAAGGAAACTGTGTAAGTTTCATTGGTTTCCAGACACAAAGAGGTACACATTTATTTACATGTGTTATCTGATAGTCTCTGAATACCTTTCTGCAGTGCCACAATTTGCATGCTGTGGGCTACATGGATGGCATGAGAAAGGAAACTGATAGGCATACTGACTTCCTTCACTAGATAAGTTTGGATTCATCCATTGCTTTGACTCTTCCACTTCTTGTCAGTCCTTCAAGGATAGACCAGACTAGCAAATCAAAGTCATGTAAGCCAATACTACTTTTATTGTAAAGATTCAGTAACAGAATCTTCCAAGTCTGAATGTGCTTCTCCCTCCCTCCCTATATCCTTTTGAGAACTAGAGAGGCTCTTGTCTGAGACATTTTCTCAGGTTATATTTCTGCCCCAGACTCAGTCCTCTTTTATCTGACCATTTTCTTGGTAGCAGCTCTTCCTCCCGGCTCTCAAGGCCATTCCCTCTTTCCACGACACTTCCAAGACATTTTAATTTTTTTTTTTTTTTTTACTGTGCTGTGTTCTAATTATTTCTCTACATAGTGTCATATGTAGAAGTGGTATATCTGAAAACAGATTGCTTGGTTGAAATAACATGGATTTTGTTGATTCCAGTATGATTTTTAGATTATAGAAGCAATATAGCAGACATTTACTGTACCATATTGCTGTCATAATGTTTTTAAAAATTGGCATCACATATGCCAGACTAAAACCCTCTTCAGTAATTAAGAAAAAAGGAAATTGAGGGAACATGGTGACATGTATTTTACCATTTCCTCCTTGCCCCTATTGATAGTAAGATGGAGGGAGACTCTAGCAACATTTGGCTGGATGCAGCTATAGTGCCCATGGAATCAGAAGCCCTGTGTAATTATGATTCCAGATTATACAGAGGGTTGTAAATTCATTCACCTGAATGTGGTTGCTACCCTTAAGATCTTCTCATTCAACACAGAGAAGTCATAAATAACTAAGATACACGTGTAGGGAACATCACTGTCACCTTTCCCTACATTTGTGGGTCTGGGTTTTTGTTTTTGTTTTTTAAGAACACTTGAAGAGGGTATGAGTATTTTCTACTTATCCTCAGTCAAGCAATGCTTTATTGTATTTTTTCACCTTTATGTTAAAGCACTTTTATATTTTTTCTTCTTTTTGTAATAATGTTTTTTAAAAAATAAATTAAAAGAAAGAAAATAGAAGAAATGGTATCTTCAGGACAAATATGGCATTCAACAGAGCTTAAATGTAACTTTAAAATTTAATTGCTGCCAACTAACATTTGCCATAATTGTCCTTGCACTCTACTCATTTTCCTTGCATTCTAAAGTTACTCACTAGACTTCTGATTTTGAAACATTTCTATAGAAGGAATCTTCCATTAAAAAATTACCACAGCTGGGGCTGACCTAACTTCCATAGAATAGATGGTGGTACTGAAAAACCTTGTGGGAATGGGAGATCACCAGCAGTTTCTGATAGGGCACACAAATCAGGTGGCTGATTCCAGTTGGAAGAGGCAGTCCTGATGGCACCTTGATGCCAAACCACATAAGACTTTATAACTGATAACCAGCACTCTGAGTTGCACCTGGAAACAAACAGGAAACCAGCATAAGGCACAGGTCACAAATATAATGTACTCCTGGCAAAAAATGCTGGCTAATAATCAGGCTGCTGCATTGTGGACTAACTGAAACTTCCAAGTCGTCTTCAGAGGCAGCCCCATGAAAAGCAGATTGCAGTGATCCAAATGAGTGGTGATGCAATGAAAAAAATTGCTGTCAAAATCCAACAAGTATGAAAGTGCCTGATCCAGTTCCCTAACATCCAGGGAGTCTTCAAACAACTAAAACTATGCCTATATGCATGAACATCACCATATGAAGCACACCAAAATCAAAATGACTATATTATTGGTATAAGGAGGTGCAAAAGCTCAGTTATAACAGCAAAAGAATGGCTAGGAGCTGACTGTGAACAGATCACAAACTGCTTATGTACAAGTTCCAAATTAAGCTAAAGTGGGAGAAGAAAACTAACCAGTTTCCACAATATGATATTTACCATATACCCATCATTTTCTTAGAAATTACTTAGAAGCTCTGAACATCATTTATAGAGAAACAGAGGAATATGGAATGAAATTAAAGAAGTTGTTAAGGATAAATGTGAAAAGACACTACCAAAGACCAAGAAACCGAAAAAAGCACTGGATGTTAGGACAAATAGTTGAAATTGCCAAAAAGGGAAGAGAAGCCAAAGGCAAGAAAGACAGGAAAGAACTTAACAAAGAGCTTCAGAGAGCTGTTAGAGTAAGAGAGATAAGGATCAGTAATACAACATCTGTAAAGACATCAAAATTGGAAACAGACATGGAAAAATAAGAAACATTTTCCAAAAGATCTCTTTCAGAACTCAGAAAGAGTTTTCAACCTCTAATTTATATGTTAAAAGATGCCAATGGACAGATAGTAACTGATTCAAAGAAGGTCAACAATGAAATGACCTTCTGAAGTTCTCTGCTGTGGAGATGTCAACTTCCAAGGTACCTTAGAAGATATTCCTTACCTACAAGAACCTCGAGTAGTAGAAGATGAAGTTAGATCAGCTCTCTATTCATTATCAAATCAGAAAGCTACAGGAGTTAATGGAATTTCTCCAGAAATAAGGCAGAAGAAGAATCTGTAAAAGTTCTAACCAAACTATGGTAACAAACCTGGAAAATGACACAGTGACTGGAAGAGGTCAATCGTTCCAATATCAAAGAAAGGAGACTTAATAGAATGTGCATACTATCATTCAATATCCTTAATTTCACATGACAGTAAAATAATGCTTAGAATTATTCTATGCAGATTAGAGCCTGACATAGAAAGGGCGATGCTGGATATTCAAACTGGCTTTAGAAAAGGCTGAGAAACATGAGACTTTATTGCTAATGCATACTGGATCATTAAGAAAGGCAGAGAACACCAAAAAGAAGTCACTGATTATAGAAAAGCCTTTGATTGTGTCAATTATGTCAAGCTATCAAATGCACTTAGAACAATGTGAATCCCAGAGTATTTCATTGTCCTCATGCAGAACATATACAAAGATCAGGAAGCCAGAGTACAGACATGGTGAGACAGTTTGGCTACAGGCTGGCAAAAGTGTGAGACAAGCCAGTATACATTCCCTTTGTTTATTCCACCTGTGTGCTGAATATATATTGAGAAAAGCTGGATTGGAAGATGAGCATGGTTTTAAAACTGGAGGAAAAAACATCAGTAACCCACATTATGCTGATGACACTACCCTGATAGCTGAGAATGCAAATGATCTGTAAGCTGTAATAATGAAAATCAAGGAGCACAGTGAAAAAATGGGACTAAGATTAAATATAAAGAAGACCAAACGAATAACTACAGGAACAGCAACCAACCTTAAAATTCACAATAAAATATTGAAGTGATGGACAGCTTCTGCCTTTTAGGATCAACTATCAACATTAAAGAATTAGCAGTCAAGAAACACACCACAGACTAGAACTTGGCAGAGCAGCAACAAAGGCCTTGAAAAAGATATTCAGTTGCTGGGGTGTGTCTATACCTACAAAGAACTGAATTGTGCAGGTGATGGCTTTCCACATGGCCGTCTATGGTAGTGAAAGTTGGACTTTGAAGAAGCAGGATAGAAACAGTATTAATGCTTTTGAACTTTGTGTTATAGAAGACTCCTGAGAATATCATAGATAGCCAAGAAACCAAACAAATGAATCATTGAACAAATTGACCCAGAGTTCTCACTTGCAGCACAAATGACCAAGCTCAAATTATCATACTTAAGCATGTTATGCAAAGACCTAGCTCTCTGGAGAAGTCTCTAATGCTAAGAAAGAGAAGAAGAGCATAACCAGCAGCAAACTGGGTGGACTCAATTATGGCAACAAAGGGTGCCCTGTTGGAAGATCTAAAGGATTAGGTTAGGACTGATCATCTTAGAGAAAAAATTATCTTTGTGGTTGCTAAGAGTCAACACAGACTTGTTAGCACATAATCAATTAAAAACTGATGGCATTCTAATTAGCGATACATTTTACATGTGGGCAATTGTGGAAATTCAACTCACACAGATGAGAATCCACAGTGATGATTGCTGCTGAAACAATGAAAGAAAATGCAATATATCATACCAGTGCAACAGAAAGAACATAGTTCTTTGTGGCAGATCTGGTATTTGCCATGCAATAGGCCATTACCTTGGAAAGAGACCATCATTGCTGAAAACAAGTTTGGCTAATGAGCAGCAAACACTATATTAATCCAATATGAAATATTCTGAATTTTTCAATTTATTGAAAATTCATGTTTAGGGCCCAAGTCTGTTGAGTAAAATGTTTATATACATTTTTAAATGTTCTGGTTGTTATTGTGGGATAATTTAATCACACTTATGGGAATTTAAGAAAAGGATTTTAAGTGCTACTATATTAGATTCAGAGAAAGCAACCATCTGGCACATCAGGGCTTGACTTCACTAACTCATGTAATGTCATGGAACTTGTATTTCTCTAACTTATCCCATAAATGTGTCCAGCTTTTTCTTTATTTGATTTATGTTTCACATTTCTATTGCTGACTTCAGCACTTCATCCCATCTTTCAACCACCCATTGTATTAATCAGATTGATGGGTTAGCAACATAGTATTAAAAAAAAAAACACACCCTCTCTCTTTATTTTGAAGCTAGAGAGGATGATATGTTTATGAAGTCAAAATACAACACACCCAATATTAAATATGAAAATGTGAATCCAATTAAATCTGTAGATTTTCTGCAGCACAAGCAGCAAGCTATGAATTATTATGTTCACTGTTGCTTTTTCTGTACATATCTCCAACATAGTATCTTCCAGAGGTGTTGGATTACAACTCCCACAGTTTCCAGAAAACATAGTTTATCTTTTCAATTGGGAAAAATTAGTTAACAGCTTAATATTATGTATTTCCATTTAGAAATAAGAATCATTGAATTCAGTGGTACTTATTTCTACGGAACTGCACAGTATACAGTATAGAAAGAGCTGAGCAATATTTCAATGACCAGGGAGCACCATTTTCTTAATTACTTTTTTATATGACCAAGGACTACATAGATTATTAATAAGATTACATCAAAAGAGGGAATATGGGTTCAATTTGGGGCTTGTTCTCTCTCTCTCTGTTTCTGTGTGTGTGTTTTAATATTTCAAATCCCATAGAATGTTGACAAAAGTACATAAAGGAGCTGAGGCCCATTCATCTATTTATCCATCAACAGGCTACCTTTTTGAGAATTGAACAGAAGGAGATGTGGAGGGAGAAGTGGGCAAAAGAAAGATTGAAAATGGACAGGGTCAGGCCAGGGACTGCAGTGAAAAAGATTACATTACATTAAACAATTCCTCAGCTTATCCCTGTGTGGGAGAGGTAGTTCAGCAGCTACTCAGAATACTGCCATTCTAAACCGCAATGCTGCCACATAATTAAAAATGAGAACACATGCAAGAACACACCCATTACTGTGCAACACAGAATACACACATACTCTGTGTGTGTGTGTGTGTGTGTGTGTGTGTGGGCACCTTGTATGGCTTCTGTTACTAAAGGGATTTGAAAGAATTCCAAGAGCCATGACCTGTATGCTTTTTCTCTCTCGCTTTAACTTTTATAAATGAACTAAGTCAAAGGGAAGCTTAACACAACTATTTGATTTGATTTCACACTCAAATTTGACAGAAGACTTTGTTGCCATTATTTAATGATCAGCACTGAATTTTGTTGGCGCAACATGGAGGACTGGGGGATTAGCAGAACATGGGTTTCAGTTGTCCGCTGTTGGAAAATAAACCTGAAATTAAAGAAAATGGCAGGTTTGAGTTAAAGGAACCTCTGGCTTTGGTTCATCAAGGGGAATCTAATCATACTATGAAAGATAGTTGAATTATCCACACTCAAATTGCTTTCCCTAGTAACAGAAGTATCAGTAGATATGAACTCATTATTAACTCTAGTGACTTCATATATAAATATATAAAAAATATATATTATTCTTCTGTCATTCAGAGCCACGGTAGATACACTGAAATGCCAGAGAGAAGGAGAGTAACTTTTCTCCCGTGCTGTTCCTATAGCAAGAATAGGAAGTACAGAAAGTAAATTGTATTCACTCTTCTTTATTAAACAAATAGAGGAACAGACCCCAGAGTAAGCTGGTTCCTGAATTTCTCAACTGGCTGTAAGCAGGATTCTTTAAGTATTATATGATGTAATTATTAATTATTGGACCAGGATCAAATTCAATCCATTGTCAGCCATGAAACTCAATGAATGACTTCAGGCTAGTCACTCTGTAAGCTCCACCCACCTCATAGAATGAATGAATGAATGAATGAATGAATGAATGAGTGAGTGAGTGAGTGAGTGAGTGAGTGAATGAATGAATGAATGAATGAATGAATTCTCTATTATGACCCAAAGACAGCAATTTAAAATTGTCTACAAAAGTTAAAATGTCCAGACAATAAATAATAAACAGTACATAATAAAACTTACCATTAGCATAATAAGACTATAGGATAAAGACAGTAAAAGACTGTTTGCTACACTTTGAGAGGGCTGGATTACCTCTTTCTCTGAGAACCCCTTGTATCTATCTGTTGCCACTTCCTACAGGTTATTGCATTAAATTTTGCTGCTATATAGATTGTAGCAGGCTGCCTATGTGCAGGTGTGTAATAACTCATCTAGGTGACCAGAAAGACTTGCTACAAACATGATAATTTTACTGCAGTATTTACAATATAATAGGACATGCCCAAGTGTTTCATCCACCCCCAAGCTGCAAGAGTTAGTGCAATCCTTCTAGAAGGTTCTATTAAACCTGTCTTCCAACAAAATAGATGGAAAAATGTTAAATCAGGCCTAAGAGCTGCCTCACAGGATTGTTGCGAAGAAAAATTGGAGGCAGGACTTCTGAAAGGTATACTTTAAACTCCTGGAGGAAAGTTGAGATATGAATCAACTCAGTAACTAAGTAGGAAAACCAGGGGCATAGTGTTAATTTGAGCCCCCACAACATTTTCTTCGTACATATCAGTGTAATTCTCCATTCTTTATTGTTATTTGTCCTTTGAATTGAATGGTGCAGTAAATCAGAAAACATGAAATAACTCTTAGGGTGATATCTTAACTGATTTGTTTTATGCATTCAGTGGAAAACATTTGAATCATATTTTGAATCACGAATACATGTATGCATTCAATGGAAAATATTGATCCAGCTAATCATTTCACATTTGGAATCCTCTTCCATGTGTAGAGCCCAAGGCACCTTTCTACCACCATCACTGCAGTTTAACCAAAAGATCTTACCTGTAGGAACAGAAAACATTACACCAATTAATCTTTTAATCACTTTGCTTATTGGAATGCACATCTTGCTTGATTGCAGGATATCCAGAAATCATTCAAAATGTCACAATCTTTTAACCATTTAAGAACAATGTTTCCATATATTTTGTTTGTCTTCCCAGACAGGGAGTACCATCCACAGAAAGAAAGGAGAAAGAAAAGACAGACCGGCAAAATAAAGACAAAGCCTTCTGCAGACTTCATTGTGGTGGAAACAGTTTAATAAAGAAGGAACTCCTCAGCTGGGTTGCTAAAAATTCTATCTAAAGAATTTTAAAAGGAGTCCGTTCCTGGAGATAAAGACAGACAAAGGATAATGTGAATGGAAAGGGTTCTTCAGTGATCAAAAGGAATCTAATAACGATAACCCAACTTAATGAACTATGCTATGTGAAGCAGTTTTTACTCCTTCTACTACTTCTTTTAATAAAATTGCTCTAGTATTGCCATGATAGGAAAAAAATACAGAGGCTTTTTACAAATTGTATCTTCTCCAATTGTTGGAATGATCAAAACTTTTTAATTGCACAAGTTTTCTTTTGTACTCAGTTCCTCTGCCCTTTCCAAGTATTCTTTCCTCTACCAGCAATAGCTAAGAAACACAAAATTGGTCTGATTGTTATATTGCATGAGGAATATTATGGGTCCTGGAAAAAAATGGCATTGGGATTTTCACATAAAAGAAGAATATCAAACACCTGCTTACTCTACAATCTTCTCTACTTGGCATCTGTCTTCCTTGCTCAGGAGCTGACGAAAAGCACTGCAGAGAGAATCTATAGCTAACAAAGACAATAGCTCAGAATGCTTTGTTGTAGTCTTCAGGATTCAGTTAATACTTCTACTAGTGAACTCATTTAGCTGAGTGTCAGCAAGAGATAATTATTAACAAGCTAGGGTGAAATGGACGGCAGGCAGGCAAGCAGGCAGGCAGGAAGGCTCTTTCTTTACCACCACAGTTTTTGCCCACCAAATCATTAGAAACAACTTTAAGCCAACCAGCAGCTGTCCTCATCACTACCAAGCTCAAAATGCAGAGAATATTGCAGAGGCAGTCAGTATATCCTCCAGCTGAACAATAAGAAACAGCATCTCACCAATTTCCCACAGTCCAGTCCATAGTCTGTTTTATCTGACATCTAAATATATGAATGCTCACAGTCACTGTTCAGTTGATTAAAACAGGAGAAATTATAGCCATGAAGCTATGGTGCCTTAACCTCTGTAGGGGAAGGGGAGAGGTCAGAAGCATGAAGCAAGATGAAGCAAGATTTCCCATCTATGAGAAATCAACCCACCCTCCTGCTCTGCAAAGCTCCAGCACATCTATTGGCTAACAGAACTCAGTGTACTTTGTGTTAAACTGCAGCTGAATGGGAATAAATCAGCCCAGCTGCCAACAGAGACAATATCACACAGACATGAAGCATACAGGGACATCAATATAGTGTGTATAGAGTGTTCAAAGAAAAATCTAAAAATCTAAAAGATGTTTAGTAGTCTCTAGAAACCATGGTATATTTAGTGTCAACTGAAAAAGCAAATAGAAATAGATTCTATGGAGAATAGATTGAGAAATAGAAATAGAAAACTGGGCAGTGGGAGGGATGGGAAGAAACTAAGTGTGATATGGCCTCTTTTAAGTCCTTACAGTTTATGTATCCTGAAAGACAGCGTGCTAGCTGACTAGCTGGCACTCTGAAAGAGTACTGCTATTAGCAACAGCATTTGTTTCACTTAATATGTGTCTGAGTGGTGATTAAATCATTGGACTAAGACCAGGAAGACACAAAATTTACTGGTTGACTTTAAGCCAATCACTATCTTTCAGAATCATCTACTTCACAGGATCATTGCAAGGATAATTTGATTGTGAGATGGAAATCATATACATTACACTGAACTAGGAGGGGAAGAGTAGAAGAGACAAGTAATTAAATACTCAGATGTCATTTCCGTATGATAAATCTATACCTAGTATGAAGATCTGTGAGACTAAGATAAGAATAAAAATTACCAGAGTCTTTTATAGAACGATCTCTTATATGAAGCAAATGAGAATTGTTATGAAAATCCATTTTTATTTGACTGTGCTAGATTTTTTTAATCCTATACTGGTAAATGTGTTTAAGATCCAAACTTAAGGGAAAATTAGGCAACAACTGCCATTGTTAATGTCCTCATATGGGTTGGTGCACTTATAAGGGCCTTATTATTAGGTGTCCAAAATTCCAATACCTGCATAGAGGACGAGAGTGCCACCTATTGTTCAATAGTCCCTGTAAAGTCTCGTAACTCTTTACCATTAACATTTACTATTACCATAAACAGGAAAGAGAATTTTTTGCTTTAATCAGATAGCAATAGTGACTACACTACACCTGTCTCAGATGATAGACCATGTCACTACTTGATACAATTTTCATGAGCATTCTCTAGTGGTTCTAGAGAATTGCATTCAGCCTAAATGTATTACTTATATGTATTGTAGGTAATTTAATTATTCGTCCCCTTGGTTGTAATCCTTTGATGTGATAAGAAATTTCAAGAGACTAAAAACACCGGTATAATAAGAAATCACTCACTGACTCCACAGTAAAGTGCCTAGCTAATACCAAGAATATCAAACTTGTATATTCACAAAAGTCCCAGAGCTTCATTGCTAAAAAATGTTATCCTGAAAAATTTTATTTTGTTGGTACCTGATAAATGTCCAGTTTAAGCCCTGTATAGAGGGGAGAATGGGGATATGCTTACTGACCACTCACCCTCCGGCACTTTCCCATCACCTCCATTGTGTGCAGAAGGATGGAGACCAAAATGGCAAGGTTCTTAATCTGAAGAATGCAGGTATAGGAATAATCCGACACATTTCAGAAACAGAAGCTACCATGGACTGACTTTCATAAATGCCAAATTAAGTATCAATTTGACTTTATATAAGCTAAGAGATATGTGCTGTATGTACTTTTTTATTATATGTCCACAAAAATGCAATAAAATGATAATTAAGTTACATGCACATATAGTTGCACACTATAAATGATATTCTGATATTTGCTATAGTTGTTCCTCTAAGTCAGTGTTGTCCAAACTTGGCCACTTTAAGATGAATGGACTTCAACTCCCACAATTCCCCAGCCAGCCAAGTTTGGACAACACTGCTCTAAGTGATTCTTTTAAACTGGTACAATCCAGTTGTGTAGTAATTCAGCTCCATTAGGAGAACCCACTGTTATTTTGAAAATTATACTCAAACAGCCCTCCTCAAAGAAGTCATTGCATCAAACTGGAATGAGGGATTGAGTGGAGTATCTGAGGCTCGGCAATATTCAACATTCAACATTTGTATTATTTCATTGAAGAAGTGGAGGAAATGCTTATCACATTTGCAGATGACAAAAACTGGGTTGTAATGCTAACAGGATTGTCAAGCTATTCAGATCTGAAAACAAACAAACAAACAAAAAATTATGTAACAGTTGGACCTGAGTGTTGGAATTAGGATAAATATTGTTTTGGTGTTAAGATTATGATTAGGTAAAATTTCATTGGTTAAATTACAAATTTAACAAATACCATTCCGGTTACAAATACCATTAGGTTTAAATTTAATGGTTAGTGGTAGTTTTATGCTGAAATCAAGTGTTGAGGTTAGAGTTAGGGTAAAGTAGTGGTAGTTTTACACTGAAATCAAATGTTGGAGTTAGGGTAAATGTTTGTATTGATGTTATGATTAACTTAAGATAAGTTTGGAGCATAATAAATTATGTTACCAGGGTAGTCCTTGTTCATCAGAATGGAAAGGATAAGAGTAAGAGGAACAGGGAAAAGCTGTATATATCTCCATCTTTCTGTCTCATTAGGAACATTTGAAGGTTACCTTGGTTCTTAAAATTCATTTACGTCCATTTAAAAAAAAAAAACTTCACCAGTACAATAATTAACAAATGTTGCTAGTGGCCTATGCTATACAAGAGTCAAGTAAATCATTATAATTGTTCTGTTTTCAAGTCTGTCAACGCTTATATACAGTAGTGGTTTAGAATGTTTAATTAAGTAAGTAAATATTATGAGGTCATATAATATTATTTATAAATAGCAGTTATAATGCTCATTTAAAATGTGATTTTTGGTTGATGCTAATTGGCTTTTTAATGGACCTCTTTTCCAGTGTAATTCCAGTTACTGTCTGGTTCATTTCCAGTTTATATCTTGATAGAGGTAGACATATTTCAAGAAGCAATTTTAAGCATTTCCCCAAAGGCAATCTGCATGCCAAATGCTCTAAGAATTTTATCTGCTCTACAGCATGCAAAGACTTCAGCCTTCAGAATTCATTCTGACAAAACTAAACAAAATGAAGAAAGACGACACTGACATCACAGCAGAAAAATACGTAAATATGTACTGATTACTGAAGTATGTTAGGTATATTGTTGCCTACTTTTAATTTACAATAGGGTAACTTTTTTTTTCCCCTGAAGATGTTCATTTTTCCCAAAACACTGACTTTATGTAGGCTGAGCATCACTCCATCTAGGAGTGTCAACATGATATTCAAAACCAAAAATGGCATATTTACTTTTCATCATTTGCAAAGTGATTCAAGTTTGCTTGTGCTTTGAAGTAGATAAAGCACATGTCTATACACTAAATCTAATGCACAACTGTTGACAGTGTCTTCTGGGTGCAAACTGGTGTTTGTGTGGATTTGTATATATGTGTATATGTACACACACATGCGTACCACATATATTATGTGGATGTTATGACTGTCTCAACTCCTTGTGTCTGATCTATAAGAGATCCTTGTCCTATTTATTGCAGTTCTAAATTTGCATTGTGTAAATTATCACTCCTTCCTATGCTGTCTTATCCCCTGCATATTTCTCCTTCATATTCTCATCTAGTGCGTGTAATTAAGAATGGAAAGAAAGTATTGAAAGAAGCCAAAAACTCAAGAAACATCACATTCAGCAGGCTGCTTTAAAGAAAAGCAATTAATCACCCCAGCTACCACAAAGTCACCCAACTATGAGAAAACCCAACATGCACACATTTTTGCAGATAAATCCACAGAGCTTTCTGAGCACATGATTATAAATTATTCATGCATTCCTGGCCAACATCTATTAACTATAAGCATCTCTTGATGTCAAGGAAAGGTCACCCTTACTTGTTCTTCCTCTATTCATTCAATATATTTATCAGAACAAAAATATAGGGTTAATCAAGGTATGTTGCTGCTTGAGGCAAAGGACAAGATGGTGCTCTCCTTCTCTTTCTATGTGCCAAAAATGACCACCCTGGCTATTACAGCTGTCTTCCACACTCCATCAAAGCATCCTTCATCATACCTGAAGATAGTAAGCAAATTCAAGGGGCTCAGGATAGGCTGTCTGAGAGACTCAGCTCTGCCCTATAGCACTTTACAATCATCCGCTGAGCTTTCCACATTGTTGCCTGCTCAAAAAAAAAAAAAAAAAAAAAAGCTTCAATGCAATGGCACCAATATGCAATGTTCAGGCAAAATAGTACTTATGCACACACAATTAATTGACGTTGGATTGCTACATCAAAGTTTATCAATGGTGTGTGATGCATTGAAAGAAGACTTCTGAAACAAGACAGATAGATTGTCTAAAGCAAGGTATCATCACCATCACTGAAATATTATCTCAGAAACATGAAAATCCCTAGAAAAGGAATGCTTGGGAAGGGGGAAGGGGGAAAGGGGAAGGCTGCTGCTACTTGCCACCAGTTGCCGCTTGAGGTGATCATTTCATTCTCCTTGCTTGCATTTTAGAACTGCATGTGATCTATCTATCAGTAAGCTAGCATGCTAATCTGCACTCTACAGAAAGTGTTAATAGCATGCTTGTTGCATATACTTATGCCATTTTGCAGTGCATCAGTGTATAAAAGTGGACAGACCTTCTTGTCCTTTGCCTTTGAGTAGCAAAATACCCTATCTGAGATAGTAAAAAATAGTATTTCCACTAAACTAGCTAAGCTATTATGATTCTGGTTGCAAAAAAAATGGTAATCAGTGGTAAATAACAGGTCAGCAGTATGCTTATGGCAATTAAACTGGATCCATATTGTCAAATCCTGTATGTGAAGTGTCATGGAGAAGCTTTAATGGAAACTATTTGCTCAAGCAAATATTATTATGGTTGGTCGCACAGTCACCCAGATGTTTAGACTGGTTTTGGCATTTTTATCCCATCATCATCATCATCATCATCATCATCATCATTATCATCATCATCATCTTCCTACAAATATAATTTTCCAAGGGTATTATATGTTGGTGACTCTGTTAAAATATGCCTGATAAAATCTAATACTTGCATGACCTACCAGTAATTCATGCATCCAGTTGTAACCTCCAGTTTAAACTGCATTCTAAACTGCAAAACATATAGGTAAAACATATGAACTAATATATGACTTAATTTTGACTTTTCTATATATTCCGTTTACTTACTTGCATTTTGTTCCATCTTGCCTAATGAAGATTTCTGCAGAACTCAAAAGCTTATATAGTCTTTTATGTCATTCTGATTGGTCCTAAAAATTGTTTTATCCAATGATGGTTGGAAGGACGAATAGACAGATTGATATAAAAACACCAACACTACTGTTTGTTCATGTTAACTTCTAGCTTTTCCAACTTTTCCAACTTCCAACTTTTCCTTTCCTGCTGAAAGGTAGTTTGAAGTCTTAGGCTATATGTTCATTTTTTAAAATTTTAATTATAAAAGGAATTAAATGAACAGTGTGACTGCCAAACACATCTAGTTCAAGGAAATTCTTTTTCTTAGGAGCATTCCATTGTATTTCTAAGATAGTATTCAAAGAGTGTAGATGGAATGAATGGAAGGTGTAGCTATTAAGATAATTGGATTTTAATTACTATCACAAAATACCTCAGCACCCTACAGAATTCTGGATTTACTCAACTCATCAAAATCACATTATCTAGATGTGTCCAATTTAATGAGATCAACCTTCTTACAAACTCTTAATGAAGTCTTAGATGTTATATCAGTCAGAAAATTACATAAGGAATTTATTATTTTTCTCCAAGAAGAACAGAAGAATCCCAGGAAACTCCTGATTCCAGTCAATACTAAATCCAGCACTATTTAGTGCTAAATATATGTTATCTACACACAATTTCATGATTTGATCTTATCAGGAAAACACAGGAAAAATTCTAGGGATTGAAAGAATAAAAGGGATAACCAGATATAAGATTCTGCTACTCCCTTAAAATACTATACTTGGCTGTTTGGTTAACTTCAGTTCAACAAGTATTATCAATCTGCTGAAAATATATCCTATTTTTATTGTTATAGATGTGTAGTCATTTCATGTTCTCATAAAGAGCCAACCAAGCAAAACACAAAGGCAAATTAATTAAGAGAAGGAATTTCAATAAATTGTTGAAAAAAAGTCATGAGATTGTATATTCATATACAGTACTTTATTTTTTATTTTTTGATATATAAAAATAAAATATGTTTTTCAGCTTTATTCTTTTTACAATTCTCACTTTTTTATTTATGTATTTATTGGCCCATATTATTTCTCTATAGTAACTTAACTTGCTGCTCCTGCAATTTGCTTGTCATGACCAAATCACCAGCCTGGGAAAGAGTCCTCTACACTCTCTAATATCTGTCAGCTGAAGAGACATCACAACAGTTTGAGAGCAGGAGTGGAAAATTTGCAGTATAGCATTACCATCTAATTCAATTTAGATGATATCCATCATCTTCTCATTTTCCAAGGGTCAGAAATAAAGAATGAAAAGAAATCTCCTATCTGTGTCTGCCTTGGGACTATGAGATAGGTATGCCTCTTCAATGTAAAAATATTTTCAGTCATAGTAACTGCTTTGCTTCTTCATCAGTATTGTTATAATCATGCCAATTATCCAAATGTTTCCTAGATACATCAGTGATAACAGCTATAATCCATTCTCAGGACTCCCAAATTGACGCATCAAGTTTCAGTGCCCTTTGTAGCAATCCACTTTTCCATTCTGGGAAGCTTAGAACATAGAATTAGAACATAAAGCAATCTCTTGCTGCATCAAACCAAAAGACAAGCTATTTTCCACAATTTCAAGAAGCTCCTAACAGCAGGTTGGCAAAGGGTCTTCTCTAATGATATTCCCCAGCAAATGGTATACTCATACTCTTTCAATCCAGCGATTCCATGTGGCCATAATGCTTAAGAACTATTGATAAATGTATGTTGAACCAATCATCCTTTAAAGTTTCTAATCCCCATTACAATGTAAGAGAGGAGTTAATTGCATAGACTAATTATGCACTAGGGGGACGCGGTGGCGCAGCGGCTTAATGACGCTGAAAGTGCCGGCCAGAAATGGCTGAAAGCTTCAGCGGTTCGAGTCCAGCCTCGAGTTAACAAGGTGAGCTCTTGTTTCTATACCCGCAGCTTCTGCCAACTCAGCAGATCGAAAACATACGTGAGTAGATAAATGAGCACTCTCACTCCGGTGGGAGGAAAATGCTGGCAGCGGCTCCACAGAGAGACGGGACAAGTTGCCGGTAAAAAGCGTGAAACCGCACTCGTCCGAAAAAGGGGCGCGAAGCAACGGAAATCCCGCCTCCTGCGCTTGCCAAGCTGGGCTGACGCTCTAGGAATTAGGCTCTGGCAAAGTCTAATTCCGAAACTAGAAAGATGCAATTGCCTTGAAAACCGCTAGGGGGCGGTCACTGCAGGGTCAGTAATGACTGTTAAGCAGATAAAAAAAAAAAAAATTATGCACTGCATGACAAAATACTTTATCTTTCCAAAGCAGTTTATAATATATTACAACTTGGAGGCTTGGAATTCTCAAGAAACGTAATTCAATGACAGCTAAAATAGTTCTGTGGATCCCCATCAACTAGAGATGTGCTCAAAACTAAAAACTTGTTTGGTTTTAAATCTGAAACAAAACAATGAAGTTCTGGAAGTTCTGTCAACCAGTTTCAGGTTGGATGTGGCCTAGATGGAATAGCTTGCTTGTTCCAGATTTAGCCAAAACAACACCTGTAACAGTTTCAAATTTTTTGGCCATGGAAATGGGATTCAGAATAAGCCGCTTGGACTACAAAAATCTGCACAATCTCTAGATGGCAACGAAGAAATATTAAAAACCCTCTAATTCTTTGTTGCCAGGTTTGACCAGCCCTCGGCACTGATTGCCCAAAATTGGAGTGAGTCTGTAGCCTCAGATTCCTCTGGTTCACTCAGATAAACTGAAAAAAAGTTCTACACTATCTCTCTTCTCCCTGTCCGTGTGTCAAGCATGCTGCTATATGCTTGGGCCTGCCAAGGAGGATCCAATGCCCAAACTGGGCCTGGCTGCTGCTAGGAGATGAACATTCATTGGACAGCCCAACTCATCCTCCTGGCTGTGGTATAATCTGTTCTCCACCTGCACCACCTGCACAAATAGGAGCTATCTCCACTAGGCGAGATCATCAGCATGAATTATTGTCGTGTTCACCAATGGGTACAGAGGCTGGCAAGCACAAATGCTAGTTTAGAATGCAAGGGTTTCAGCATGTGCATGACTCCAGTGTGAAACTGGACAGCCAAGGCTTTCCCACTCTTGAGCCCCAGTTTCTTCTGAAGCTTATCCAAGGACTTTTCTAAGAAAAGAAACAAGAATAGAAGCTGCACTTAAGAGATCAGTCATGAAGAAGGCCAGCTCAGCAGTAGAAACTGCCTTGGCTATGGATTTCTACTTCCAGGGGTTGACAAGACTTATGGCTGAATGTTTCTGAACATTCAACTGTTTCTGAACCAGCCACTTGAATAGCAGATAGGATTGGGAGACTGAGGGAGGCTTAATCTAGTGCTGATCTAGTGTCCATCTCCTCTTCACACTCCAATAGAGTTAACCACTGATTAATTCACATATTGGTCCCACTGTCTGTGTCCATGAAGCAAAGATCAGATTTAGTTGCCCAGTCAGCCAACTTTCATCCATAGGATTTATGTCCACACTCACCTCATCTGCCATGTGACACTGATGTCTAATACCTCATCATGAAGCAGTGACCACCTGTGCCTGGAGTCACTTTCATTCCAGGCCCACCAGTATGCAGCAACAAAGGGAAAAGAAGTATATATTCCACCTTGATAGACCAAATGTCTGAAATAAAGTGAATCCTAAGTGTCAGGGCCTGCTGCCTATAGCAGTTCCAAACTTCTTCCTGGAACTGCTGCTGCTGTTCCCCCATCAGCTGAAGATAATATTTGAGAGGATCTGGTAATCGAGGGCAATCAAATCCACATCCTCCACCATTTTGAATGGTTGATTATTCATAGTCATCATCTGTGTGATAACACATATCAAGTCTGATGCATTTTGACCACTTTGTCACTTGCTATCTGATGCCTTCTTCCACCACTGAGCAGGCATCTTCCTTTGCTTGAGAGCATATGCCTTGTTCCTGGTTGACAACATGGGCTGCTTAATACTTACAGAATTAGAAAGAATACCTGGATGATGCCTAAATAGGTTATTAAACATGCCTGAGGTTGTTATATGTCTGGTGTTCTTCCACTGCTGACTTGTACATTGAAGTGATCACAAACAGAATAGCATGGGTGTTCAAATGCAAGCTTGGAGTGCTCTCATATCACACTGTCTTTGGGCCTGCAGCACACCTACTTTACTGGTAGTGTGTATTCAGTTGTCACATGTGGGTCATCATTTCTGTCATGTGTTATGGCTCAAATTCAGAAGAAAACATCAGCTTCTCCTCTTGACCTTTTCCTTTAGTTTCTGGGTTAATAGAAGTGATGAATGGGAGTGGCCTAATGGTCCAAAGTGTCAATACTACCAGTTCTATTTATGTTGGGGGAACAGCTCTGGGCACTTCCTCAGCCTTACCCACTATGATGCCACCTGGTGGCATAACCACTTTCTCAGGAGAAGTGGGCATAATACAACAACTTCTATACAGCACTGCCCTTTCCTTCTCTTGACCATCAAACCTGCCCCTGCCCTCCCTTTGACTAGCCCTCTAACTGGCCTAGCTCTTCCTGTCCTATTTTGTCCTTTGGGGGGGAGGGCATATCAAGGCAGATAGTTTGGAACATGTACCTAAACTAGCTCTGATGGTGGGAGGAAAAACTTGAAAGCCAACTTTCTTTAAAAAGGCCAAAAAGTTTGCGCATCTATAGCCAGCTGTTCCTGCATGGGATAGTTTGTACATGGAAAGCTTTGCATATCCCTACTACCAATGTATTTACATAATTCTATATTCCAGATAATCTTTTGGTATGCTAGTGTAGATGGGTCATCTACTTTTTTAAACAGTCTTTAAAATTTGATACTACTGAGTTTCTGTCCAATATGTATTGACACACACAAACAAAAGTTCTGCATTGCTGATTCTCAAACCAATGCAAATGAATTAGCTTACCAATTACAATAGTCTTTGAATTGCATTCATTTGGGATTCCATTGTCAGACCCTTACAACTCTTTCATTATTTGAATCTTACATAAAGCATTTTTTTTTTAAATGTACTATGGTATGAATAGCCCTACTTTAACTATTTTCTTGCATTCTGATGTATTCGTTGGTTAGGGGAGGGTAGAAATTATGTTCTCACAAAGCAGGACTTCTTTTAATATAAATGGCACTAGTTCAAAGACTAGGATTGAAAAGCTGAGAAATTAGCAATCCTTGAGATTCAGGTTTACTAAAAATCAAGCTAAGCATGACAATAATGTATCTTAATAAAAATGATGGATTCTTTTCATCTGTTCTAGGGCAACCAATTTCTTTGTAGACAGTCTTCCCAGTGTTTTCTTCTCTCAACTAGGTTCACCTTCACTAGTGAAACCTGATTCAGACAAAAGTGCCTGGAGAGAAGGTTGCAGGAGAGGAGAAAATTCTGCAGATCCATGTGTCTTCCTGTATCTTAAACTGAAAGCCCATTTTCTCCATGACTTATCAGGATTTTCTCATGGGAAGAAAGTTCATCCTGTTAGCTATACAAAACACGTGTTGAGATAACAAAGTATCTTGTGATGTTATTATGATTTTGTCTACTGCCGCCTACTGAAATTGTGTATGTGTGTTAGTTATTCAGTAGGAGTGTTTTCAACTGGCACTATAAGGGAGGGTTACAATGCCCAACCTGTCCAGTGTGTGTATGTGTGTGTGTTTTTAGTCTTACAGTTAACCATGTAGGTTTATAGGTTATGTAGTCTTAACAAGTAACTAAGTAGTGAACCTCTTCTCTGAGAGTGTTTTTAGCTAGAGGCTTTGCAGTGATAAGTTTTGGAAGCTAATATGAGAAGAAGTTTTTGTTATATCCTATCTTTTGTATGCAACTTGTATTTTATGAAGTTTTTGCATTTTTATCAATAAAGACCAGTTAGCTTATATTTTCTGACTGGAGTTTCTTTGGAGTTCAGGATATGGACATTGCTACTTGCAAGCTCTCATGCTGATGTGTATTTTTCCTGAGAGCAAGGTTTATGGGTCTTTTGCTGCACTCTGCTCAACATGACTGTGGTAGAGCCAATGAAATGCATGAGCCTGATATTGCCATTACATCCAAGGAGATAGGGAGATTCTACAAACCCTACAAAATCAAGATTAAAATACTAATTTAGTGTAGAAAGTAGCTTGTTGAACTTAGATCGTGGAAACTACATTTCAAATGTCTTTTCAACTCAGAGGGTGGGAACTTCAAGCTTTCCTATTCTCTAGGTGGAGTTAACAAGAATGTATCTGCAAGGCTTACTACATCAGTAAGACAATTGAATGTCTGAGGTGCCCACTCCAAATGATCCTCTTCAGTCTAATTTCCCTCAAAAATAGTTTTTCTCCTTAATTACGGTTAGGAGCTCTTTAAGGCAATCATGGCTTTTGTGTTCTTCTGAACATAATGCATTTCAAATATTGAATATTATCCATTTTACTTGACAGTCACCCTAGGAAGTTTATGCCATGACTAGAAGAATGGAAATTCAGCTTTGAGTTACAAAACTGTGTGGAAAGTAAAGAGCCAAGGAAAGGGAAAAAGAAAGGAATGCCCTAATTAATAATTCTCCATGAGATTGGTGAACAGAAAAGGGTTAGTTTCTTTTAAAATGAATTATTATTATTATTATTATTATTATTATTATTATTATTATTATTATTATTATTATTTGCAAAATGCATATGAACAAAGGGATGGAGCTCCACTTATGAAAATTCACAGACAGAAATTAGACCAAATCAACTCATGCATACACCTGCAATGGCTGAAAAGAGATGAGAATTTACTTCCAGGGTACTTCCCCCTGACCTTGCAAACATGGCAGGGACCAGGTTCAGCTTCCCACTTTACATAATCCTGTCAGACCCAAATGAACTATTCCTGCCCCCAAACAGCCCCCCCCCATCTTTTCCTTGCTGAAAAGAAAGAAGTATTGCTCACCATTAACAAAGGCAGACTGAAATTGACTAGAGACAGCCAAAATTCAGCCCATGAGGCAACCTTAATAAGGAAATTGCAACAAAATAACTGGGTAATAGTCATCTAATCCCATCAATGTTTCTTCACTCACTAACATGAAACAATGGCTATTTCCAGCACCCCTGCAACCTCTAAATAACACAGTGTTTCTTAACAATACAACAGGTCTCCTTACACAATCATTATTCAGTTTTCCCTGTATGGGCCGAAGATCATGACAGTAAATCAGAGCCCTAGAATTTTTTGCCCCACAATTCAAACTCCTTATACTGTAATTCTTCCTTTCTACTGTTCACTGTTCCTCTTCCTTTGTAAGTTGGAACCCAACAATCATTTCAATAAAGTGTGTTCCATCTTTCACATCCATGACACCTCCATAGGAGAAACAGCAGTGTCACTGACTGCCCAGAACAAGTAGCCTCTCCAGTATTTCTTTATTTAATAAATGTATATGGCCTGCCATCTCATATACATGACTCTTAAACTTCCTGCTTTATCTACAGTTCTGAGGTATGCCTGATGCTTATGTTATAAACACAATGGATACCACGCCATACAATTTGGCTAGTGAACTGCAACTGCATTTTGGAAAACATTGCCACTGTACTGAAAGTTAATGGACAGAGAAACAAAGATATCCTTCCTCAGGAGCTCATTTTCTGCAATCAGCTCTGATTTATTTATTTATGCAATTTATATGGCCGCCCAACTTACTCACAGTGACTCCTGGCAGCTTACAGAAATAAAATCCCAAATACAAATCCACTACACCCCCACCCCTCTGGCGACAGCAATACATTCAAACAAACCACTTGATGGGCCCAGATCAACCTGGGATCTCCAGGCCCACTGCAAAACCATGTCTTCAGGGCCTTTCGAAAGAGTATCAAGGTGGGGGCAAGTCTTATCTCTGCAGGGATGATATTCCACAGGGAGGGAGCCACCACAGAGGAGGCCCTTCTTCTCAGTCCCACTAGATGGTCCTCCTTAATGGGTGGGGGACCTGTAACATACTCTGTCTCCCCAATCTGGTGGGTTGGGCAGATGAAATTGGAAAAAGGTGGTCCTTCAAATAATCTGGCCCCAAGCCTTGGCCACATTCAAGTCAAGACCAGGAGCTCCCAGTATAAAAGATTTTGAAAGCTGTCAAAAGCTGGAACAAATTTTCTGTTAGCCTGGCTTTGCTTGGTCTTACAGACCTTCTTCTGAACCTAATGATACTTTGCTGCTCAACCTCCTGAACTTTGGCTGAATATTTTGTCTTGGCCTATGGATCAGAGCTTGACCAAACTTTTGCCCACTGGCTTTGCTGTATTTCTGATGTCTGTTTTTTAACCCCAACCAGACTATTTGGCAGTCCTTTGTACCTTACTGTTTGAAACCAAGAAAAGAACAAAAGTGTACTGTAGCCTATTGAACAGATTACATGGTGCAGTTCATGTATGCTGATCTTGTGTTCTTTCCTCTGACAGAAACATCCTACTAATGTCACTTATGGTTTCTGCTGCAGCATAATTTTAGTTTATTTAAGTAATCAAGTCAGTGTCCATAATAAATCCTAAAGATTTAGGAATGTAAATTTTAATGCATCTGTGTGTCCCTCAGTTTTTGAAGATGTAAGCTCATTAAGTAGACCAAATAAACCCTATGTTCTCAAGAAAGCAAATCTACATGCTTCAAAATTGATATTAGTATACATCAAATTAATGCTGGAATAGATTGAATCAATTACATAGGCAAATAAATTGGTTTCATTCCTGAAAGTAATTGGCCTACACTTTGAAGTATGAGTTTAATTAGATCACCTTTATAGGCATATCTTTCATGCCTAAATATATAATAAATGGTTCTGCAATTTTCCAATGCCATTTTAATTACAGCTATGTGCAGTTCCTGTATTTTTAATCTGTTAATACTACGTTCATTGTAGAAGGCAGTGTTCAGTACATTTTAATTACTACCAATTTTTTTTTATCAAGCAATCCAAAATATCTGATTCTTTACCTATTTGAAAAGCCAACAGGCTGAGCATATTTTCAGAAGCCAAATTCTGATATCCAGCTTTTTGCTTCTGAAAGTTGATGAGGCAAAACAGGTAAAATAGCCCTTTACATCAATTGTAGATGTTCATCTATGTTTGTATGTGTGTGTGCATGCATGCACGTTTCAGATATTATGCAAAAAATGCAGGCTCCGTGTATCCTTTTTGTTTACTTACAATATAATATGCAAAACAGCAAAAAGGATTTTTATGCATGGATAAGCACAGGATTTGTACTCATAGTTGGAGTGTAAGCATATCTGCCATGAGTAGTCCTGTTTTATTTTCACATAATAGAAGTGGATGTAGCCATAGCTCGGCCAAATATAGAATTTAATCAGTCTAAAACCCCAGCAGCTCTTGTCTGGCTAAGCGTCTGCATACATATTTATTAAACATATACTCAATAATTTGGCTATGAACTGGAAATGGGAGTTCATAATTTAAACTGGATGGGTTATTTGGGTCTGGGAATGAACCATCCCTCCTCCACCTTATCTCCCCATACTTTGCTGCTCCCCACAATGATAAAGCTTTGCTTTGCTTGTATGCTGATCATTTCCAAAGGCTGGGCAGCTAACAATGTCAACTTATAAAATAATGACTGACGAACCCCAAATATAAAATATATAATACATATAAAGATAAGAAAGATAAAAAACAATAAAAAAGAATTGCCATGTACTCCCAGATCCCACTTTCAAGCGCAACGTACCCTTCTTTTATGCAAGACAGAGCAAGTAGTTTTCACAATTTTCCTAAAGCCCAAGAGACATGAAATTGACTGAATTACCTTCTGAGGCTGTCTCAGGTGGCAATACTTTAAAGATGGGACCTGGAGGGAGCTGATCCTATTTGATCTTGTTGGACAGGCAGATGAATACAGGAAAAGTTAGTTGCTCAGTTAGCCAGATCTGGCCCCATACATGTCCTTAAAGGTGACACAAAGCACCCAGAAACCATCTAGCGACCGGTAGAGTTCTTGAAGCAGTGGGGTTACCCGAATATAACTCTACCTATATTCTGTACCAGATGTAGCTTCAAATGTTATTCAAGTGCAGTGCCATTATAGTAGTCCAAATGGAAGGTGATCAGGGCAAGGGTGATTGTGAGCAGGCTTTACACATCCAAGAATGGTCACAATTGGCACACAAGGTGTAACTGCAAAGAGCCACCTGCTCTTCAAGAAAGAACTGAGAGACTAGAAGAACTTCCAAATTGTGAACCATTTCTAAGCAGAAGGGTAGTTAGGTTATATAAACTGCTGAGTTCAAGAAAAAATTATGGATGAAGGATGAAGAACATTGGGAAATTCCAGGATTAGTCCCAGACTTCTTATTTTCATTTGGAGTGTTTTGCCAGATATCAGTGATAAGAGATATCCCCTCCTCTTAATATAATAGCTGATCCAACTTACAATAAAACTCCCAATCAAGAAGTAAAACAGCATGCCCATGGAAGCTTTGAAAGAAATTAGCATAGATTACGACAATAACTTCTTCATACTTCTTATGCCTAAATTTGGCCAGTCAAGATAAAATTATGTAATCTTTCTGCACAAATGTGTGTCCCAGGCTATATATTGGTCAGGCTTACTCTTGGCAAGCACCACCACCGCTTACTCTTGCCAAAGACTTGATGCAGTAGGCTATCACTAATTTTTTTGTAACTCAAAAACAGTAGCCATTACAAATAGTTGACACTTTCTGAAAATTAAGGCAGATGCCTAAACTGATATTCCCCTTGAATTCAAATCTGGCACCCTTTCTTTCTATAATTTAATAAGTAATGTTAAACTGGGTTTTCATTTCCTACATTCGTTTGTTTCCTGTTTCCATTCTCTACATTCTTCTCCCTAGCTATTACTGCAACCCCAACAATATTAGAAGAGAATACTGTAGAGCATCTGCTTGGTATGCAAAAGGTCCCAAGTTCAGTCTTCTACATCTTTAGGTTGGAAAAAGAGTTGCTGCCAGTTAGTGAAGGCAATAATGATTAGCTGGACCATGGTCTGTTGTTTCTGATAGTTTCAGCTCCATATTAGCCACTAAAGTCTGAGTAGAGAAAGGCACAAAGAAGTGAGGAACAACCCAAACAAGAATGTTTTGTAACATCTTTATCCAGAGAAAGAATAAGACGCTGCAGTCAATGATATTTAAGTTACTATTGAAAGGGAAGTTGTGACAGTAATTTTACAAGTGCAGCATAACCTGTATATGTGTCCCTCAATATACAGTTTAGATGATAGATCACAGTTAAACCTTAATAAAAATCATGATCAAATGCCAGAAAACTAGCCAGGCTCATATATTCTGAGTTCTATGCTGGAGCATCTTTTATGTATCAGAAAAAAAATGAGACCAAGACCAGCATTTTGAATGTTCTTGGAGGGCTTCAGATACTATTTGCATAATGTGTACTTTTCTCACTTTGCAGTTTATAACCTAGAATAATAACAAGCACGCTTTGTTTTAAAAACAATGTACAGATAATTCACAGCCCAATAAAATGCACATTGATACTCTCTGTTCTTTTCTCCCTGAGAATGGAGAAGGAAAATATTTTCACTGTTTCGTTTCATTTTATTGGACTAGCTTTAGTTAGCTGCCTTCAGCAACTTTCAGATGGAAGAAAAGCAGGATAAATTTTAAGAAACTAGGTAAACGTGTTCACATCCCCACCCCAAGTCATGTTGTTCTACCTCATCGTGGTGGGGGAGGGATGTTCCTGGAAGGGATGAGTGAAGAACACTAGGAGTGTATGTCAAGAGTATATATTCTCAGCAGGATCACCAAGACATGAAGGTCATCTCAGCTATCCAGCTAAAGCAAGCATGCACCTATATTGGGCAGCAGCAACACAGAAAGGTACCAGAGGTAGATCATCACTTTAGTGACAACTGCAAAGGCATTAATTTATACAGTGTGAGAGAAAGCACATTGCATATTTTGGTTTTTTCCACACTTCGTCTGTTTTGTAGTTTACAGACCTCATATTTTGTCCACAATAAATAGACCTTGCTACTTAGCTTGTAGTTTGCATTCCTGACCAGGCAACAAGAACAACTATTCCCCCTATTTTGAATAAACCTCAGTAGGATTGCACTGTCAGTTATTTAGCCCATCAAGCAATTATCTTGCCCCTGTATATGAATAACTTATTAGGGCATTCACATACAGTAACATCATGACAAAATTATATTTCTCCAAAGGGAAAATTGAAACCTTGACTCTCTATTCAGACAACACAGTGCAGTAGTTGAGATCTAAGACTCAGATGGGAGAACCAGGATCACTTCTGCTTTAGATATTGAAGTTTACTGGAGAAGCTTTTGGGCTTTTACTATCTCTTAACTCAGCTTACCTTACAGGATTGTTCTTTTGAAGAGATGGAGGGGGGGCACATATATGCTTACCATTTAGGTTGCTCCTGTCATAACAGCTTGACCCTAAGCCCCCTTAAGAGAGTCCTGTCCACCTTGACAACAACTTGTAAGATATTCAGTTCTGACTGCATGCTACAACATCCTTCATTGGACAGTTCTCCTGCTGCTGTGCCTTCCATGCTTCTGTTCCAGGACAGCAATTGCCAGTCATTGTCCTTCCTGCGAGCAGGTGTTTCTGGATATATATACTTTGTATGTGGGTGTGTATGTGCAGGTGTATAAATACAATGTGTATATACACATGTAAGATATAAATTGAATTTATATATACAGAATTATAGCATCACAATTCATATACATGCAGACACAGCAGCTAGTGGTTTTTTTAATCCTTTCTTACTGATCTATTACTAATAGCTTTTAGAGCTAACCTTATCATGACTGCTGTAATGGCCTTGCCTCCTAAAGGTTGGTGGTTTGAAACCTGGTGGAAACCTGGCTTTCTTTTGTTTTTCCCCCTTCTTTAATGTCCAGTGGTACACTGTGTCACTGTCTTTCCTGTCACCTGCCAAAACCCATACATTGTTTGGGTTATTTGGGAGCTGAGAGCAAAACACTTCCTAAGAGGAAGTAAGGGAGGGAGGGAGGGAGGGAGGAAAAGCTATGAGCAGTATATCAACCTAATGAAAGAATAAAAATAAATATTGTGGCCCAATCAGCCCTCCTTACCACTTTTTTAAAACATGATTCTAAATCATTGTTATAAAGTGGGTGTATTGATTTAGAAATTGTGTTTAATAGGGCCATAACAGAGTAGTGGAGCAGTGAGTGTAATTAATCACCACAGGTAGAAAGAACCTGAATCTGAATACCCAGATACTAACTTATACAACATATTTGAAGATTATCAAATTGTGAAAATGAACTGCAAAAAGTAAATATGGGCTTCCCTAGGCATGAAGAAAAAGAGAAAAAATATTTGGAATTCCCAAATGTCTCTCTGAGTAAGGGAATGAATGATATATAGAAAAGTGTTTTTCATTCCTACAGAGAATGCTTGCCTTTTCATCTGTCTATAAAAACAAGACAATACTGATTGATTTTCTTTGCATGTTATGACAAATGAAACTACAAAAAACTGATTTAAAAAAAATCCAGATGATCATACTAAATTCACTTCAAAAGCAATCATAAAGCTACACAAAAAGAAATGGACATTGTAAAGATAGAGTGAAGGAAGTATCTTTCATCTAGACTACACTGAAAATATATTAGTGTCCCCACATGGCAGGAGATCCAAGAGATAAAATTTACCCTCTATTATTTATTAACTCTGTAAATCATTTTGTAATACAGTAGGGAGATAGTGTGGGGAGCAAGTGAAGAGAGAAGAACAAGGAGAGAAAGTTTATGCATATGCAGGAGATAAAATAGAAAGTCCAAAAGGCAGGCTGGAGCCAGTCCTAGTAGAGATTATATCCAAGGACAATGTTGACAGCAATAAACACTGCTCAGATAATCTAAAGCCAGGTAAAGTAGGACTTTAAAATAACCTGGAGATGCAGTGCACTATCACATGTTTATTATTTCTCCTATTGCAGAACCAAGTTCATATTTGGGTTGTAGAATATTCACCGTGTCTTGCAAGGGAACAGCATCTGAATGGAAGCTCCTGTAGCACAGAGCCTCTGACTGTTTATTTACACATTTATTTTTTCACAATATTTATAGACCACTCCAGTCAAGTGAGACTATGAGCAGTATGCCACAGACAAATAATAAAACCAACAAAACAATGTCACAAACAAACAAACAAAGCCCAAAACAAAACAAAGCCCAGCAGGTAAGACAATGATGTACAACTCTTGTTGCATGGAACCTCTAGAAGCCTTGAATGTAGGCCTGAGGGTCTCTCCAATGGTAGCTGCCTAACTACAATTTAATAATAGGATAAAGGGGTAAAATTAAATATTTGGTAAGTAATCATATTAAGAGTATTTAATTAATCAGATTTAATTAAAATTATATTTAGTTTTTGTCCCGCCTCCATCCACTTCCCTGTCCTGATCCCACCTACTATAGCCAAGCACGAAACACAAAAGGCAAGTGTAGCTCTCAGCCTGGAAAATGTCGGCATACTTGATGAAATTAGCCTACGTGCTGAATTGTATCAATCTAATAAGAAGGTACAATGCTTTCACTTTCTGCTATGTTCCCAGAAGACACATTTGAAATTCTTAGCATAAGGTTCTTATGCCACCCTATATGTATTGCTAATCCATAGCACTTCCCCAGCTGCAGCTCGGCTGAGTCATCATAAGTGGCATTATGTGGCACCAGTATCCAGTCATGACGGGAGTAGGTGGGGAGTAGGATAGTGCTAGAATTAATTAAAATGTACAAATACAGGGAGAGTTGTACAAGACTTGGATGTGGCAACAGCTGGTGCATCCTCCCACTTCACACACACATGCAAGAGATTCTTTTCTTTTTTAAAGCCTACATCACATTAAAAAAAACACACACACACAAATAAAACCACCTTTGTTTCTCTTTCAGTACCATCCAACCTAAGCTAGTAGTCATTTGAAATACGTAGTTTTGAATTCCCCAGGAGAACTGAGGTTGGAAATGGGGTTCTACTTGCTGCTCAGTTTAATCACAGTTCTCACAGAAAGGATTCCCCTGGATGTCTTGACATATCAGTAGGACAGAGCAATTAGCATTAAGAATTGGTGTTTTCAGCATGAACTCAGAAGGAGAGTTAGCCTTGTCATTAACTACTCCCCATGAACACAAGCACTTCAAGAACTGTCAGAAATTAAAGGGCAAGTGGAAAAAGTACTCTGATTCATTCAAAGTAGGGTGATGATCAGAATCTACCTGCTAGGGCTGTGGCCAAAGATGAAAGTGAAGGTGGAAATATCTGCTTGTGTTTAGGGAGTAATCTCTGATAAATATCTTGTGGTAGGGGACAAACTGATGCAGGCTTTCAAGGTATCATCCAGCACTTCAATGTGGATTGAGTTCAGCCGCACATATACTAAATCGGAGCAATGCCGAAAAGATTAGCATGAACCCTGGCAAGAATAACACACACATTTGAAGCATTCTAAGTAGCCTGGTGCCTTAACCACTGGACCAGACAGGAAGGAAGGAAGGAAGGAAGGAAGGAAGGAAGGAAGGAAGGAAGGAAGGAAGGAAGGAAGGAAGGATGTATATGGTTATATGTCCAAAATTTAATTAGGATTCCTTGGGAAAAAATAGAAAAATATGTCAAACTGACACAAGGGAACTGTATTCTAAGGCTTTTTCCACCCTATACATTCAGTTTCTTAAAATAACTAATGTAGAATTCACAACATCACAGTCTAATCCTGAAGCCATTTTCCTCACCTTTAAGACACACATCAATTTTATCATCATCAGTTTTTGGTCTCCACTGTCATTAACAAAGATAGTCAAAGATTGCAACTGTAATTTTTTGTACTTGGGAATAAACTCAGAATTATTTCTGTAAAGACAGCTTTTACCATAGGGCTATTGTAAGTATGAAAATACAATTGACAAAATCTTTTACTTAGACTACAGCATTCCATGATTTGATGCAAAAATTGTCTAATGAGATAGAAATAACACGCTCATATACCGTATAATAGAATCCAATTTATATTTAATTAATCAGCACTCATTGTAAAAGCATACATCGAAATTCAGCTAAAGATAATCCAGTCATTCTCTTCCAATTAGGAATTCTGTAGAAATGAGACATCTGGAAGGTCTTTGGGGTTGATGGAAATGATTTCATTTAAATATAGGATTTATTATTAAGAAAAGTAAGATTATGCTAATATCTTGTGAATATCTCAGTCATTAGAAACACAAGAAGCTGTTTCATACTTAGTTTGACCTTTTATCCATCTCTCACAGAATTGTTGACACTGACTTGAAGCAGCTCTCCAGAGTTTCAGATAAGACTTTTTCCAGCCCTATCTAAAGACTATGGAGCTTCAACCTGGGAACTTCCTTAAGTAAAGCATGTGTTCTGCCACTGAGTTAGACCTCTTCAATATTTTTAAAGCCAACAATCAACAATGTGGTCTTGGTCACCCAGTCATTTTTTATTTGGTTTTTGTCTAGTGCTTGGGTGGCCAGATTCCGAGAACAACTGACTGTCAAATTTTAACATCTCCTACTTTCAACAACCCCACTGCCCATTCAAAGCATTCCTGCGGAATAGACTGAAGACTGTATTCCTATTTCCCAGCCCACAAAATTAGACACTCCAAGGAGGCCATTTTGGCAAGATGTTCTAATGTCACATTCTTATTCCTTATATACACAGAAGACAGTTGACATACAAATTTATTAGCTATTGCTGTTCAGGATCATGTGTCAATTTAATTTATGTGAATGCAATATTAAAAGTTTTTAACAGAGTGTAAAGAACTCTATATTTATAATGTGTGGGGGGGTCAACAAAGCAGCTGATATATTAAATACATTTCTTTATGTATGATAATTCTAGTTTCATTATTCTCTTATATCAGGTCCAAGTACACAGTGGTGGGCAATGGTTTTCAGATGTGCAGTGTCATGCAATCATCATCATCATCATCATCATCATCATCATCACCTACTGAGAGTTGCAGGAGGTGTGACAATAGCACTGTGATATCAGAGTTTTGTTTGTGTTATTTTAATTTATTTTGAAGGGAAATATTTAAACTTCTTAGGGGGACTTCACACACCTGTTTTCAGTGATTTGGGGTTTTAAAATACCAAAACTTGTACTGCTGAATTTTCATGCTTTGCCACTGAAATCTGGCAGCATGATCCAACAGGGCTCAGAAAACCACAAAATGGGGGTGGTGCCCATGCACGGTCCAAGGGCTGTGGATCACTCATTTCTGATGTGTATCATTCAGGTTGCTATGTTGTGCATCTTTTGTGTTAGCCCCACTGAATCAGAGATAATTTACTTCTGAATAAACATATGGTTGCAAGGTCTTCTTGCTTCAAACTAATACTCACCTGAGACAAGCCAATCACCTTACCTGCTCAAAGTGAGCTACAAACATGTTTCCTTTTAACAAACTATAAGTCTGAGCTCAATATAGCAGAAATTGGGAAATTTTGCACTAATATGCTGACAGCATGATTATTATAATATCTATGCAGTTCAGATCAGTTGTTGAGTGCTTGCATTGTGGTTATCACACTAGTATTTTTCATCAAGCTACCAACAGCTCATAACTAAAGCCAAATTCTTTTGGTCCACAAAACCAGCAAAAAAACATGCCCAATGCTGCAATCATGAATATGTATACGAATATGAATATGAATATATATATATATATATATATATATATATATATATATATATATAATGAAATATAAGTTTTTGTGATTTTAACATCAAAAGGATTTTTATAAAGAAAAATGTTTTAACATTACTTATTGATTCACAGTGCAAGCACTAATTTCATACAAACCTTTAAATTATTCTGAACAATGTACAAGAATTACCTATGTTTGCATGTATTAATGTATGCTGCTATTTAGAAATAAAGTATGATTTATTGAAAGTCACGAAACCAAGGGCAGCTTTCTAATTTTAATAAAACTGTTCCCACTTTCACTGGCTGACTTTTTACTGAATTCAATATATCTTAAAGGGCAGAGTATCTCAGTGATGATATGTCTCATAGTCTTACCCTCTTTGGGGGCCCAAGTCTCACTCCAAACAACGTTATACATAACATTCTATTTAGCAAACATAATAGATACCATCTGGAAAACGTGAATGTTGGGAAGGGGTTGTGAGAAAGGAAGAGATTCGAATGTCTAGCCCCCCCCCCTCCAAATTTTAACCAGTAGTACCCTCCTGGTTGTTTTATAAAAAGAATAGCTAAAAAGGCTGGAGAAGCAAAGCACCCCCACCCCCCCTTGTCACCTCTGTAATTTGAGCTGTGTAGCAGGGCCTCAAACTGAAAGAAGTGGACTCTAGCCCTACTCTGTGTGTGAGATTTCTGATAGCTTTCTGCCCGCAGCTCCTGTTTTTCTCCCTTTTTGGAATTATAAATGTCTTACCTTAATTCAGAGCCCTTTGGGATCTTAACATTGCCTGTATATGGTGAGTTCTGAAACACTTAGGAACCTCCACTTGAGTGAAAAGTTCTGTCAGCTATATTGTGAGCATATATAGGTGGATATGTGAGAGTTCTAATTTATGTCTTAGAATAATAAAGATTAGCAAGATAAAATGAAAGCAAGTATGGAACACCATTTGCCAAACAGTAATTCAATTTATTATACAAGGGTGCTGAATCATAATGGATTATGATTAATAATATATATATAATATAATATATAAGATAGGGTATTCAGTTATAGCAGCATTTATAAGTTGATGGGATACCACAACCATTTTTTTACTTTGTAATATTCCAAATATGATTAATTACAATTTTCTAATTTTAATCCCTTTTCAACTGTGGGACTTCCAGATCTAGACGGACAGGCAGGTACTGGCCAATCAGCCAGACATCGTGGTAGTAGACAAAGACCAGAAGACAGCGGTAGTGATAGATGTAGCAGTGCCAAGTGACAGCAACATCAGGAAGAAGGAGCATGAGAAGCTGGAGAAGTACCAGGGCCTGAAGGAGGAAATCGAGAGGATGTGGAAAGTAAAGGCCAAAGTGGTTCCAGTGGTGGTAGGAGCACTCGGGGCTGTGACTCCTAAGCTGGGAGAGTGGCTCCAACAGATCTCAGGAACAACATCTGAGCTCTCTGTCCAAAAGAGTGCAGTGCTAGGAACAGCTAGGATACTGCGCAGAACCCTCAAACTCCCAGGCCTCTGGTAGAGGACCTGAAATTGAGGAAGACACGTACCACCCATAGGGGTGAGAGGGGAATTTTTTTTTTCACTCTAAGCAACCTAAAAACAACTCTAAGCTGTCAAGATTGTTCATAGAATATCAAATTGGAAAGGATCTGTTATGCCATCAAATCCAACCTCTGATCCATACAAGAATCCAAATTAAATCATCCCCCATAGTTCGTTGCCTAGTCTCTACTTGAACATATCCAGCTAAGTGGAGTCTACTACCTTCCTAAACAGCTCTTGATGATATGTTCATCAAGATGATATAATATTTTGCAAGCTTAAGAAGAATTCATGAAAAATGGAATGGGTTCAGTGAAAGGCAACAAAGAGGATTAGGAACTAGAAATTAATATTAATCTCAGAAAGCTGAGGGGGGATATGATAGTATTTTTTAAGTCTCTGAAAAAGTAACACTCTGAAGATGGCCCTGACCTATTCTATGTTGCCTCAAAATGCACAACATGAAACAATGGTATTAGGTTATAGAAGACAATGTAAGGAAAGACTTCATATCATTAAGAACATTTCAATTTAGAAATAAAGTATGATTTATTGACCATCAGGAAACCAAGGACAGCTTTCTAATTTTAATAAAACTGTTCCCATTTTTACTGGCTGACTTTTTACTGAATTTAATATATTTTAAAGGGCACAGTATCTCAGTGATGACTGAGAAGACTATGGGTAACACTGGGTAAGACTATGAGACATATCATCACGAGATGCAGTGCCCTTTAAGATATATTGAATTCAGTAAAAAAAGTCATCCAGTGAAAGAGGGAACAGTTTTATTAGAATTAGAAAGCTGCCCTTGGTCTTGTGATGGTCAATAAATCATACTTTATTTCTAAATTGAAATGTTCTTAATGATATGAAGTCTTTCCTTACATTGTCTTCCATAACCTAATATTACTGTTTCATGTTGTACATTTTGAGACAACATAGAATAGGGCAGGGCCATCTTCAGAATGTTACTTTTTCAGAGACTTAAAAAATACTATCATATCCCCCTTCAGTTTTCTGAGATTAATAACAATTTCTAGTTCCTAATCCTCTTTGTTGCCTTTCACTGAACCTGTTGCATTTTTCATGAATTCTTCTTAAACTTGCAAAATTCTGTAGAGTTGAACCATTGCCATGTTTGTGATCCATGTGCCTAGACAAGATCTGTATGTAGTCAAAGAAGCGCAACCTACAGAAATTATCAGAAGCACAGAAACCCAAAGTTTGAAAAGACAGAAAAATTCTTATAGGGAAAAGAAAGAGTATGTGGGAGGGAATACAGATAGGATTAAAAATGCTTAGTGCTCATGGAACAGAAAACCAGGCAAGAAAACAAACAGGAATGGAATAGTTTAAAAAGGTCATGGTTATCCACTTGGTTAGAACCCAGGGCAGGAGTAATCTATCTTGCACCATATTGTTAAAAGTCTAGTTGTAAGCCTAGGAATGCTGAGTCTCTTGATTCATTCAAAATATGTATACATGAGTTCTGCTGCATGAATAGCACCTTGAAGCCAACTTCATTAAGACATCCCATGGTAAGACAGCTCTTAAGAGGCATCTGGCTTATTATGTTTCCAGACATCAAATGCAGTTCCTCTTTTTTTCTTTTTTTATCATACTTGCATTTTGACAACAAAAATGTATTTCCCTTGTGAAACTGTAAAGAAAATTTACTCATACAGGTGACCTACCATGGGAAGCAGACCCTATCTAATTGGCTTCCAAGTGGTTAGTTGCTTGCATATACAAACCAGGAAATCAAAACAGAACGCCAAAGTTGTGTCTCTGAGTAAGTCCCAGCCTCCCTCCCATTCAGAATCCACAAATTCCTATCTTTGGTCATGTTGTGGTATAAATAAAATTATAAATAGAAAAGACAAAACTGGCAAAACGTTGAAGTGGAACATAAGCATTTATCATATTTCTTCAGTTTGCATTTCACCACAATAATTGCTTTAGGTTGTCCTAGTCATACAGGCCATCTGGAAAGATTCAAAGGCATAAGAGCAATATTTTACAGAGACTATAACACAAATACTTATTTGCAAGTTGCTTGAATTCCAGAAATCCCCTATTCTTTTCACTTATGCCTTGCTTGAACTCTAGGCCAGCACAATTTGAAATATGAGGGGTTTTTTTAACCTTGTCAAATAGGACCACTTTACATAACTCTTGTGATTGAATTATAAATTCATATTACATAATGTAAATATCCTTCTGCATTTATTGTTCTTTTTTACATGTTTATAACTTCTTTTAAGATAATTTATTCTAAGTTTTCTGCAATACATTTATTATAAAGGATGGCACTGATCCTGAAAACTGGAGTAGCTGAGAATTAAAGCAAAGCTGGGATGTTTCCAGCTCCTAGTGTTAATAGCAGTAGGTAGACATTTTATTTGACCCATGTATCCAGTACCAAGTTTGGCTATGTGTCAGAACCTATCTGGTCTTGGCTGATTTTGAAAAACTAAGCAGGATCAGGCCTGGTTAGAATGCAAGATCATCAGGGAGTACCTTTGGTGCAGGCTACACTGAAAAGAAGGCAATGACAAATAAGCTGTGTATCTTGGTCAATAAAATGACATGACATGTCCATGAAATCACCAGGAGTAGAACGTGACTTGAGGAAAACCTTACTTTATCAATACCATATGGCAGAGAGAAGAGTACAACTACAATCTGATACAATTTCACTCTTGAATGCTAAGACATTAGAATGTACTGTATACATTCAGGACTAACCTGTACACCAAGAATCTCTATAAAGAAGGGGGGACAGATATGGAAAATAAAACAGGACAGCATTTTCGTTTCGGAGCGAGAAAGTAGAATGAAAAGGGCTGGTTTTATTTTCAGAATTCCATTCCTATAAAGCCAAGCTTGAATGACCTCCATATCTGTTCAAAGAAGGGAAGTATATCTAATATAAAGCAAGGTTGATGATACCTTGTCTTTTATTAATAACACTTTATTAAGCACATACTATGCTTAAACTATCAAGCCAGGTGAAATACAGGACCAACATCTAATACCACAGAAAACGTAACTTGAATCCTTCATGAGACATCCAAAGGAATAAGACCTTGTAGGTCTGCTGCAGCAAAGCTTGCCAGTAACGTGATGGCATTTCATAGGCAATCGGTTGTTGCGATGTAAATTTTCTCAGAGTATAGCCAGTTCAACAGAGTTGGCATAACTGTATATTAAACCCAATTACCATCTGAATGCAAGGCATGTGCTCTGTCACTGATTTCCATCCCTCCATTCCTTATTAAGTAGAGCAGGTGCCCTAAATGGGACACCAATTCTCAGAATTCCAGCCAGCACCTAAATGGTACCAAGTTAGAAAAGACCACACTCAAGTAGCCTGTTCCAACTTGGGGTCCCTAGATATATTAGAATTAGAAGAATCCTCAGCCAACACCTAGAGGGAATGAAGGCGGAGGGGTGGGGGTTATGCTGGTGGGTGAAAGGGTATATTAAAGTAGTGAAATCACTGAGCTACCAATAAGGCAATCTTAAATCACTCCTTGCTTCTGACAAAATTAGGCAATCTTGGGTTAGGCACACATGCTCAATCTTGATTTCCTGCTAATATAAACTGGGAGACCTCCTTTACAGAGGTGTTGTAAGGATGAAAACATGAGAATGCATGAGAAGTACTACGAAATATTTTGAGGCACTATATAAATGCCTAGCAGCAGTAAGATTTTGCTGTAGTTTAGGAAATGAGTGATGTGTGACCGCCATGGCTAGATCAAGTGAATTGTTCTCCCTCAAATTTTCAAACAGAAGAATTTAGTAGAGGATCAAAGTTTTATAATTCTCTGATGCCTTTACTTTTGTTTCTCCTGTAACAAGGGCATCATTCAGGGTGGATAAAAAAAAAACAAATTGGGCAGAGAGACACTCAGCGGTAGGTCTCAAAAGACAGGAGCCAGCGGTACTTTGAAATGGCTCCTTTCCTCTCTCCCCAGACACTTTTTATAGAAGGCTCGGCCCAACAGAGAAAGCCATCAGGACACTTCCAATCGACCTAAAAGAATGATTCTTATGTAAAATATATTTAACACGTGGATGAGGGTGGATGGTAATTGTTGGTGTTTTGTTGGATTTTGGTTTAGAATCAATAAAGGTTGATACTTAAGACTGACAGACATAAAATTCTATAACGGTAGATAATATTTCCTGGTTCTTAGCAAGCAACAAATATACTTGACTTAAAAGAACAAGTTTTTACTTCCAGAGAAAGATTCTGAGTAATATACAAATATTTCAATTACCCCAGCAAACTCCACTAATCTTCCTTTTTAGACAGAGTATAAATCATCTAGATTTCCCTGCATTCATGCATACTTCACAGTGACAACATGATATTTTATATTTTAGTTATGAGCAGAAAAGGGTGATAATTTCCTATTCCTCTAAACCTTTTCTCTGCTTGAAGCATTCTGGTCCAGAGTCTACTAAAGTTAATGACCCAATGTTTGTAAGTCTGCAAGGGTTTTAACCTTCTGATTAGTTGATAGGAATTATGGAAGCTATAAAGCTGAGGGGGAGGAGAAGGAAAATAGGAATGCAATGTGTTTCAATGTCCTTGTTGCATGCTTGCTAAAGAACTAATTAGAAGGAAAAGGAGTAAAACTGATTTCTCTTTTGTATACTCGTGACATGGGGGAAGCAGGGAGCAAAATCGTTTATACTACTTTCTTAGGCTAGGTTCTTACATCATGATAAAATATATTGGTTCAGTTAATCCATCATATTAAGCCATGGTTTGTTTAAACTCTCCTGCATAAATTATGATTAGCTGAGTTCGTACAATATGCTCAACCAAAACCAAACATTAATAAAAATGAAATAAACCATCATTTAGTGTTTCCATATGTAGGTCCTTTTCATGTTTGTTTACCAATACATTACTTTTAAATGAATATCTGAATGATTGTATAAGATGTCTAATATCATAAAGCATTTCTTAATTTGTTTGCCTGATGTTTGTCCTCCTTTTCCTTCAGGAATTCAAGCATACATACATAGTTATCCATCTTCTCATTTCTTCTCATAACACTGACCTTTTGAGGTTGATTGGGTTGAGTGGCCCAAAGTCGTCCAGTGAGCTTACATGGCTGAGGAAGAATTTGAACTGGATCTTCCCAGTTTGAGTCCAGTACTTTAATCACTACACCACACTGACTCTACAATTGTAAAGATTTGTTTAATGATCCTTTGAAGTTATTATAAACAAACCATACTCAACCTGGCATTTTTCAAATATATTAGATTATTAGATATATCTCTCGTGTGGTTTGCCAATAACAGTGACTGTCATAGTGACTGTCAGTTATGGAAGATGTAATCCAGTGTATTGATGGAATCAGTAACAAAAGCTGTTGTAACTCACAGAGGTTAAAATGTGCAGAGCAGCCATTTGGGGGGTGGGGGAATAGTAATTGCTCAGTAGAAGGTAGAATATGAAATATTGCTGTTTTACAAAAACTAACCTATTGTAGATGATCAACTATAGAATTACAGAAAAAATAAAGTTATTGAGAATTAAATATTGTCTGCAATTATTTGGAAGAAGCAAATATTAGGACAATATTGAACTGTATGTTTGTAATTTTTAAATAATCTCTTCTAAATCTCTTGTATTATAAAATAACATACTCATAAGCCCCACTTCGAGCCATACCCAATCATCTTGTTTTACTAAACATAGCAAGCTGATTAATGTAACATTAAATTAACACTAAGCACTGCTCCAAGTTCTGTTGTAATGAGTAACAGTGGTTACTTAGATATGGGGGGAAAAAAAAGATCTACATCTTTTTGTAGTCACATCAGAGAAGGTATAAACTATGGTTTAGCATTAGGCGATAAACTAAATTATGATTAGTATTATGTAGAATCAGGACACTATTTATCATGGCTGCTTTTCAGCTGGATTAATACACTGATTGCAGAGTTTCCAAGAACAAGATTTTCTAGAGGGTGTATGTATATCATTTCATCCCTAAGGTGTTTTAATTCAATAGTAAACAGCTATGCGATCATTTGAAAGAGAGAATTCAGGTAGCCAAGAGTGGCTGTAGTTACACAGTACACTACCCCATGGTTTACTTAATTAAGTCAGTCTCCTGGTTTAGTTCAACATACTGAAACATAAGCGAATCATACTGGTTGGGTTCACACTGTATGTTTTGAACCATTTTACACTAGTGCATTGTGCAAACCCAACCAGGGCCAGATACAGTATATTTAGAGCTACCACATCTGGGCTGCAAAAATCCTGATAACCAACAGCTAGAAGCAAAGAGATACAGAAAACTTTATTTACTGTCATTTAGTGGTTGTACAGATTTTGCAGCCCAGAACTGGTTGATGTAGTGATCACATTATGGACACAACCAGTCAATAACATTAAAGTGCTATCCTCTGGTCCATGAGTGGGCATAAAAGGATGTTGGCATCAATTGTGTTGTCCTCATTGCTGATTCCTATTTGGCCTACAGTATTTATGAAAGTGCTATCCTCTGTTCCATGAGTGGGCATAAAAGGATGTTGGCATCAGTTGTGTTGCCCTCGTTGCTGATTCCTATTTGGTCTACAGTATTTATTTATTTATGCATGCACGCAAGCATGCTTGTAGACAATTTCAGTCATAGCTGACTCCATGTAGCAAACTATCTTCTAAGCAAGGTTAAAACAATACACAATAATAAAATTAATAATTAATAACAATCAACATCCTAATACAACACAAAAACAGCTTTATATTTATATGTTGTAAGAACCCAGATTCATGATTTGCAAAACATGTTTTATGACTGAATGTTACAGTATGTAGAAACCTAGTCACTGTGTGTATGATTATTTAGATAAGAGCTAATCCCTCAATTTCTATTGCAGTGTGAATGAAGTATGTATCACTCCAAAATATACACGCCACCTTCTCTTATTGTATGGTGGGCTGTTATGAAGTTCAACAAACTGTACCTGATTGTCTGTTTAATCATGAAAAGGATTGCTTGAATTTTTGGATAGAAAATGAGTAGAAGCATACTTCAGAAAGCCAGTATCTGCAGGTCATACTATATTCTCTTGAAAGACAGTTGCTGCAGCAGAATAACTTCAGATAATCTGCAAAACTAGGGGAAAAAGAGGATTTCAGTTGAAGTTGGCAGCCTTGTCTGATTTCTCCACTTGGCTTCCCTTGTACTTTTTGCTTGCAGATTTCTAGCACAGTCACCTATGTTTAATTCATGTGGTTATGCACAGATTTTGATTATGTAGTAGAGAAGATGTACAGTTTCTCATCTACTAAATTAATCTTGCTTCTGTCTAAAACAGACTTGGTTTTAAGTGCAAAACGGAGCAAGGTCTAGTTTTAATTAAAAAAGGAGAGTTGTATCTTACAGTATTAGAATGCTTTATTGCACTTTGTTAGAGCAACCATTATCCTGGTTTTCTAGACAGTGGCCACAGGAATTGCTGTCAAGATTGTACAACAGATGTTAAATTTCAGTAGTACAAATATGCCTAGGGAGTAGCAGTAAAGTAACTAGCTGCACTATGATTTAGCGTCTGTTAACCCATGTAAACAAGGCTTTTTGGTTTAAAATGATATGTGAATCCAGTCAATTGTAGATTATTCAGCAAATTGCGGTTTAATAAACTTGGCAATATTCATGTTTTTATGTTTAAACTTGGTAAAAATAGAAGAATTATAGCTGCATTTAATGAAGGGTTTGATATGTGTGTGTTTCTCTATTAGCTTGTGCATTGTTATGGATGGTTAGAATGTGATTTCCCCTGCCCTTGCCCTACCCCCACCCCCATTGTTATGCAACCTTCAGGAAAAAAAAGTTAAAATAAATGGCTGGGTACTGTGCTCCTCCATGTGCCACACAGAGATATATGCTTGATTACTTCATTGGGTGTTGAGCACTAAATCATGTTCAGAAGTTTAACTGGCCTTTTTCCACTTTTTTCCTTTCACATTGCCTTAGTCTAGGAGTTGTAGTATATCTTCTAATACATAAAATAAACAAGTACATATGTTTTAAAACAGAGGGAGAGACCTGGTGGTCTCCTGTTACTGTCTTACCGTCCAGAGCATCTGTTCCATCCCAGGATCAAGATCAGGGGAAAATGCTGAAAGAGAAACCTGCTGTGAATGCCATTGACCCACATAGACATCCAAGCTGTGCTTTGATCAATTAATAAGGGATGGAAATGGTAGATAACCCTCTGAAACATTGCAGAGGAGAACAGAAATTATCTTGAATGTTCAGAGTAACTCTCTGTTGACAGCAGCACAAGGAAGCTGATCTCACCCACTCTAAGAAAAAAAATACTATTTGATTTCTACTATTTCTCCATTTCTCTTGAAAACCTTTGATTCTTGACACAAGTATTTGATGCACCAAATTCCATGCCAACAATGACACTGGCTTGCTTTCTTCCAATTCCAACACCTGTCTTAGTGTGGCTTTTTGCTTATCTTATAGCCAATTCTGTTTCTCTGTAATTTATCTCTCTTGACCTCCATCATTTCACAGCACACATATGCCCCTCAATTACTGCCACACAGAAAAGAATGCCACACTCAGAACACCATACAAGTTGCTTCTGAGATGCAATTTTCTAACTTGAAGGATGGATACGGCTGGAAACACCTGACCCACAATTTTCTTCCCAGATAAGCATCTCTAACCTAGACAAAATATTTCACTTCACTAGGAGTTCCAATAAAAAGCCTTTGCTTACTTACCAAACCACAATACAACCATGAAAACACACAACAAAGTTGTCAAGATGCGTCCAATTCATTTTGCAGATGGTGGCAAATCAATATTGAAATAAACATTCAGAGATGTCTTTTGACGTGGAAAACAATGTAGAAATAGATACATGAAAAATAGACCTTTAAAACTGTGATTTGGACAGGAGGGGTATGCTCCTATATCTGATGAAGTTTTTGTGGTTTATCTTTCACTTCATTAGATGCATAGTATATTATCCTGAGCCAACAATATATACATCCATGATTGGACAGTATATGTGTGTTTGGAATGGGAAAATTCTCATTTTTCTATTTTTGGAACCTTTTCCACATATGTATGTGCATGTACTGAGAATAATGATGAAATGGACTGTGACCCATTAATGCATATGCTCTAATAAATGCATTCATCTTTAAGATGCATTAAGATGCATTCTTTGTTCTTTCTACTTTATGCCTAGCCCTGAAGTCAATACCCATTTTAAATCTTGTCAGTCTCAGAAACCATACATTTAAACTCAAGGTGTTTTGGCTCCTTAAAAAATCCTTGCTGCCACAAAAGACACAGGTTAGATATAGCAGCTTATATTTTTCACTTTGAATAGACAGCACTTTGCAGCTAGTTGATCAGGATTGGGGGTTGAGGGTACTGGAGGGGCCCACAATTCTTTTTGGGGGGTCTTAAGCCTGGCCTTTCAGAGCCAGACAAAAGACAAGACTTTCCATCACTTCCCTGGCTTGTTTGCATATAGGACAAAGATGAGCAAAATAGCAAAAGCGTAAACAGCTGCAAATGGGAGGAGGAAACCAGTAGCGGGGCGGGGCGGGGCGGGGGGCATATATTTATTCTTCCTGGGCTGAATCGTGAGGGAAGTTTGGGTCCTTGTTGGTAGGGGACGCTTACAAAAATCTCCAGCTCCACACGGGCTTTCCTTCCTGTTGTTTGCTTAGGGAATCGAAGGGGGAGTGATAAAAGGAAGAAGGCAGGGCAGGGCAGGGCAGGGCAGGGCAGGGCAGAGCCGAGCCGAGCCGAGCCTAGCCGAGCCGCGGGGGACCCAGAGGGAGGCACCGACCACACCGTGCTGAACCAGTAGCCTTGTCTCCCGCGGTCATTAACCTTGCTGGGAAAAGCAGGGGCAGCTCCCAGGCAAGGCTGGTCATTTGGAGAATGTGAGCCGCGCCAGAGGCAACTGCAGACACGTTTCGGGGAAGCTGCTCCTTCGCCGCGAAGTGAGTTGCAAGAGCGGGTCCCTCTGCGTGCGTGCGCCCGCCCGCCGGCCCGCCGACATGAGATTCCCGCAGCTCCTTTTGAGCTGGGTTTTGCTGCTGACGGGGCTGCTCCTGGTCAACGGGCAGAGGCCAGGTAAGGCTTGGGCGTTCTTGCTTGCTTTCCCCCGGTCACGGGAGCTTAGGCTGGGGCAGGAGTCGGTGCTCCTGCATGGCACGGGCTGGGGTAGCGGGCATGCAGTACTGTCCGCCTCTGCTTTTTCTGCTCCTCGGAAGAGGGCAAATTAAGAAATCCTCGCGAGGATATCCGCCACCTCGGGGCGTGCACCTGCGTGGTGGGGCTTAAGTTTGAAAGGCTGGATTTGCCAAGGTCGGTTAATTTTGTGTCTTTATCAAAATAAACTCATACTAGAAGTACAGATGGTCGATTTTAGACCCTGGGCTCATCTTTAAGCACGGTTGCTATCCTATTAAATTGGAGCTTCTAAGAAAATACCTTAGTTATGCTAATGCAAATATACATAAGTGATTTTCTGCCCAGAACCCTTGAGGGAATGGGTTGCATATAAATTGTATTTTTTAAAAAAGTTCTGTGACTGCACTCATATCTTTACATGAAGTTCCTAATGCCTTGCAATCTTTTTAGTATTGATTAGAAATTACCTGTAGTCTTCAGGTAATATCTGCCAGGACTGATGCTTTATAGCTTCCTATGATAGCTTAACCCTATTAGGCTGGCCTATATCAGTGAGAGGTGGTATAATCTGAGCGTTGCATTTTATTTTCTTTTGCTTATTCAATTCACGGACACTCTCGCAGGTTCCTATCGCTCTATTCTCAACAAAGAAATAAGGAAGCAACAAAGGGAACATGGTTCAGATGTATGGATTGTCTGACTGAAGAAGCTAGCTGTCTAGCCCTCAGCTGATTTTCCAACTGTAGAACTGTCCAACCCTTAACTGACTTTTCAGAGGGAGGGTTGACAATCCCACCAGGCTGACTCTGATGTGGTCTCATGGACTCTAGGACACAGAGCTTGAAGTGGCACCCTGGAAGCTGGAGGGAGACATGGGCACTCCCTTAATGCCAGCTGGTGACAACGTTCATTTCCAGTTTTCTTGGGCTGAAAGACAGAAGAAAGCAGCAACAAGGCAGGAACTGAGGAACATTCCCACCTTCTATTTCATGCACATATTAAAAGCATGTCACTGCAGGTGAACGAGGTTTGTTTTTTTCCACAGAAAAAAGCAGTACCTGTGTACGTTTTAAGGTAGTTCCCCATGGATCTGATGAAGTGGACCGTGGTCCACAAAAGGTTAGGCAATAGTAGATATAAAAGATTTTGGGATGCTACAAAACTGAAATAATATATTATTCATAAGTCATCTGGCAGTCTGATCCTGCAAAACAGTTCTCTTAATGGGGAAGAAGAGAAAAAAGGATCCCTCAGACCGTTCTAATACATGTGTGTGTGTGTGTACATATATGTATATATCTATAGGTATAGAGATGTAGATGTAGATACAGATACAGATATAGATATATGGTATATCATAGCTCCTGTAACTGTTCAGAGGGTTGATGGGCCAAGAATGATAATGGTGGCTCTGTCGCTGCCTCTTACAAGGACATAGGCAGGTTGTCCTCAGGATGGGGTCAAGAAAAAGGTAAGATGGCAGCCACCACAGTGCAATAGAAGCTCTGCCTGTTTTTTTATGTGCACCACTTTTCCTGCAGACACTATGGATACAGGACAAACATACAGGCATGTGGCAGGACCAGGGTAGCAACGTGGTGTGGATCCTTGTTCTACAGGATACTGAGCCGAATTGCCACCTCATTTGGGCAGTCCATCTAGCATTTGAAGAATGCTTGGTTATGACATGATGCAATTGTTCTTGGCTAGTTTCGGGTATAGAAAAATATCAAAAAGTTCAAACAATTGTTCATGCATCTTTACATTCCTGAAAGTATATCCAATGGCTTTGGAAATATGATTACATTTGGATTTGAATAACATGGCACAGCAGGCAGCAGCAATTAACTGGCCTTGGCCATCTAAAAATTGCTAAGCAAGTCGGACATGGTTAGTCCTTGGAAGGAAGACCTCCAGGAGATTCCAAGGTGTAAGCTAATCTACCAAAAAAAAAAAAAAAAGCAATGGCAATCCATTTCCAAATTGTTGCCAAGAAAAAAACATAAAAATGTGTAGTTACAAGGAGTAAAGTTCAACTCAAGAGAAATTTAAATAAAGAACATAAAGAAGCATTTTAATTACACAATTCTCTTGAGAGAGGGGAAGGCAACAGTTTATGAGCACCCAGGCAAAACTGAGGAAGTTTTGGTCTTCAAACCGAGATTTTTAGCTACTATGCTGGTCTTTGAAATGAATTTTGCTTTCTACTTTTCAGTGGCTCATGGTACACCAGCATTTCTTAATCATCCTTCCTAAATGTTCAGATATGCTTTGCATGTGTTACAAAAAACCCTCTGAGGCAGACCATTATTATGCGAGGCTGAGGCAGAAAGAATGAACAACTGTCTGCTCAATGTTTTTCCAAATGCATTGAGATGAGAAGCTGTTCATGCCTTAGGATATAATCCAGCATTTCCCATTCTGGACCTTTCCAAAATACATTAGATTACATCTCCTGTCTTCCACAGTCAGAATACTGGCTGAGAGTAATACAAGTTTCAGTATAACACCCTGGAAAAGGATCAAACTGGGAACAACTTAAAGTTTAAAAACTAAGCCAAAACAATTAGCAAACTTAAACCATTTATATTTTCAAAAAACATTTGGATTTATTTCACACAGTCCTTTTTATCTATGCAGGAACACAGTCCAACCATGCTTCCTTTAAAGCTAATCCCATTACATTATACTAGCTGTTTACTCTTTAAAGTTTTAGTTATGCATCATGTACAAATTATGTGGCAGTAAGCCTCATTTAACACCATGGGATATACTTTGGGGTATCCAGGCATTGCTTATACAATAAGGCTGCTTGCAGTTGGCTGGCTCATACTTTTAAACAGCTGATGGGTCTATAGATTATACTAATCTAACCAATGGTTTTATTATGTGCAAGTATTTCTAAAACACACACACACACTTTTGAAAGGGGGAATTAGCCTGCTAGAGGTAGCCTATTATCTTAATAGGAAATTTGTTTGTTAAACTTGGACTAAGACCTGGAACAAGCAGACACAATCTGTGCTGCTTCTAAAATACTTCTGATAGCAAGCTGAAGTCATGGTTGCTTATCTTGTATTAATGCTGATATCATAATCCTGACATCTCAATATTCTCTTTCCTGTCTTCCAGCTAATCTGGCCAACAGACGAAAACTACACAGACATCACTGTTCCCACAGGAGATGCATGCCCCTTCATTCCAGAGTGCCCTTCCCTTGAGGTATCAGACATTTTCCAGGGCTGGGACTAAATTTAGGCAAGGATCAATCATAACACGGTAATAAAACCAGGTGCCAGTAGGGTGCAGCCATCAAAGGCTGCTCCTCTCATGTTGCCACTTGGAAAGACTGTGCAGCTAGCTGGATGGGATCACCAGAATGTTCCTCTTTGCAACTTACATTTCCATTTGCAAACAGTTGTGTGTAGGGGGGTAGTGGGGAGGAGAGATTTGATTGACCCCAAACCACAAACAATTTCCTTTGGGCTGCTGTCTTTGTGTTTTTATTTGCTCTGAAAATAGAATAAGGAAGAGGGAGTACTGGGGGTAGGGTGGGGATGGGAATGAACTAAAGGGAGAAACAGAACAATAAAAGTACTTGTTTTATGTGAACCCCTGGGCATGGTTCCAAATGAGTGAGTAGCACTGGGCTCTCTGTCAATTATTTCACTCTCTGAAGCTGTACAGAGAAAAAGGCTCATTCGAAACCCTGCTGTCCTGCTGAAGCTTTCTACTTGCCAAAGGCCAGTATTTCCTCTTCCAACGAAACTGCAGCTATCTCATTGCCATTAATGCTGAAGTACAAATCTCTCAGATATTGGGTCATACAAGGTTTCTAAATAACAGCATTGGTTTACTTGGATATCGATCCAATGTACAGATGTTTGATTCCTGTCCCCTTATAGCAGGATTCCTGTATAACCACATGCAGATCAAATGCTAGCTTGAGAGGACTGTCGTTGAAAAGGACAGGATTGTTCTGTGCTTCATCTTCAGGCCATACTAATACAATAGCCAATATTTCTAGCTATGTAGTACAGGCAACCTAAGCAGTTTGTAAGGTCAATCTTATCAAATAATGTTTCTAAACAAATTCTAAATGAAAAATCATAAGCAGAAGGAAACTGCTTTGCCTGTTTGGTCAGGGAATTGCATTTGGAATTTGCTGTACCTATTTTACGTTGTTCCCCCCAGTTTTTTAGAAACAGTACATTTTGGGATGAAAAGCTTTATTTAAAATCTTCTCTTGGGGAGTCTTTTGTACTGGAATGCACCAGTGCTAAGAAGCTAAGTGGTAAACCTGAGTCATTAGAATTGTACTAGTTGTTGAATGGCAGTTTAGCGTATATGTGTGTTATTTAACAAATCAGACAAAACAACATCGATAGTTTCTTTCCATCTGCTTCCTAGGGTTGTTCCCCCGCCCACCCACCCCCGCCCCAAATTGGGTCTAAGTGCCTCAACACTTGGACTACATTAATGGAAATACTGTTATAGCAAATGCTTCATCTAATTAATTCCCTTGTGCTAGATTGCTATATAGCAGCAGAGCATATCAAAAACAAAGTGACATTAATCTTTTTTCTTTTTAAGGCTAGGAATCTCTGCTCTGTAGATGTTGTTAAACTACAACTCCCAGCCACTATGACTAATTGTGAGGGATGTTGGAATTTGAAGTTCAGGAACATCTGGATCATTACAGATTTTAATTCCAGAACAGCCAAACTTTACTGACTGTGCATCTATTCAGTGTTTTAATTTCATGACAATATCAGTGACAATAAAACTATAGATCTGGATATTGTTTCAGAGAAATGGCTAGGAATTTAGCTAAGTGGTAAATTTATCATCTTACTTTAAAAAAAAAAAAAATCCCCAGAATAGATATATGTTTAATTTAGGTGTCAAGCCTTTTACATTCTTACTTTTCTAAACAATGGAAGAATTAAAATGCCCTTCTCCAACAGTTCTAGGTAGGCTAGTTTATGAAGCAAAAGCAGAGCAAAGAAGACCTGGACACAAAAGTGGCCTGTGACAGCAGCTCATAAGGCATTTTGTTCAAAGAGGTCGCTGGCAAGCTGTTGCCATGAGGACGTGGGAGCACTTTAAATTTTAGATTGCATTCCAGCAATGTATAAGGCTAAAGTAGTACTCATGAACTCAGTTGGGGTCCTGCAGCTTAAATAATGGAAAGTGCAAAGAAGCAGCATTGCATTCTGTGACAGCATATAAATGCAAACAGTCCAGAAGGATAGAATTAGGACATACTAGAGCAAAGATCAAAAGAATGCTAAGCTGTTTTCTCAAGGAAGCATCCCATTTACAGATGAATAAAACATGTGGTCAGACACTTTGCATCTGGCAACTTCTTTTGTTATATGTGGGTAACTACATAGTCTTTGATAGTCTAGTTGTAATAAATACATGTTTAAAAATGACAGGAGTTGTAATCCCTGTCACTTCTCTTAAACACCTGTTAGAACTAGGAAGACCCACCTCTGAGTAGTTTAAAGTGGTTTTAAGTTATCTTTAAAGAAATGTTTGCTTTTTCTAGGCACTTGAATCCAAACAAAAACCAAGCACTGAATGTCAGCCAGTGCCACCGCTCCCATGAATCCTGTCTGTTACAGGGTTGGAAGAAAATGGCATAGCAAAAACCTTTGCTGTGGCACCTTCTGAATACATCTGACTTCACATGGCAGTCATTTTTATTTGCTTGTTTGTTTGTTTGTTGTTTGTACTGCAGCATTAGTGAATCACTTTAGAAGGTCTAAGAGGTTTCATCTCTGACTTAGAGGGAAATGAGATTCTAGATCTTGGCTGTAAAAACTCAGAGACTAATAAAGGGCAGCAAAACAATACAGAAAACTTTAGCTAGCAGTTATCTGGATTATTGCAGCCCAGATCTGGTAATGCAACCTGCTTCTCGCACCATATTGGTTCAGAAGCAAGCAATCTGGGGCACTGCAGGAGTTGTTGAACTACAGTTTCCAGCAGCTCCAGTCAGTGTTCTCCATGATGAGAGAAGCTGGGAACTCGTTCCTGCTCCTGACTAAGTCCATAGTTTGTTCAGCAAATGGTTCATTGAGAAAATCACAGTTGACTGAGCTCACAAAACATGCTACGCCATCAGTGTTTCACTAGGCCCATCCCAAGCAAATTAGATAATTGCTTTATCTTTTGTGCATTCTATTAACTGATACAATATAAATGTTTAGATTAAGGCAGGCAATGGATATTTATTCTATTCCAAAGCAAACCCCATGGGAGTTTTCTCCCCAAGAAAGTAAAATATAGAAACCTCATTAAATAAAAATTAATATTTCTCATATTTAAATGCTTGCACATCCCCTTTAGTGGGAATAAGTGTATTTCAAAGCTGCCTCAGCACTGTCCATTACTTTTTCCATGATCCGGTTCAGTTAGACCATTAGAGTTTTAAATGATAGGAGATCAAACAAAACAATTAGGGCTGAGGCTTATCTTGGGGTTGAATTGAACTGATGGCAGAGTAAGAGACTGATGGTGTCAGCAGAAGAATATCTAGCCAAAGGAATCACATCTGTTCACTCACCATATAAAATGTAATCACATTGGTGGGATTTAGATGGAAGGAGAAGCCTTGAGCCATTCCCACAAAAGTGGTTCAATCATCTGTTTCCTGCACATCCAGCACTTCCTGATGTTACAGAGACAAGTCTTTAATGTTTCTTGAAATATAATGCGTGTGAGTTACTGTTGCAGACCTGGGTGATACAATATGCACTTAGGTGGATTGTTACTCCCCTACCTACCCCCTTATAGAATAGCTATTTGTAAAACTAAAAGCTATTTTGTAGCTAGTTCCATTTATGGAACTGCTTGCTTGTAACAAGAGGCAGGGAGCAGAAGCACATGCTCTTAACTATCAATTTATGTATGGTGCATCCAATGAAGGAAGGATATAATAGAGTCAGTAGTTCCAATTTATTTCTAAACTTTCTAGGTTATAAACCAGTGAAAGGCAGCCTGAGGCTCTAGGGCTAGTTATGGCCTCATCCCTATTTTGGTAGCCCTTGGATTCTCTCTTACTGAAACTGGCAAAATGTATGTAGGCCACACACAGCAAGAAGACGAGCTGCATTTGGACTCACTTGTGGGAATACTACTAGCATTTACAAAATCTGTTTATATGGTTCAGAACCAGCAATAAGATGTCACTGTGGTTTTTTAAGGCTGCTATAGCAAACTTTCCCAGTTCCCAGCCTATGGCCCTCCAAATGTGTTGAGACTGCAACACTCACCCTGACTAGGTTGTTGCTGAGCATAACTGCCAGGAACCAAGAGGGGAGGGGAGGCCATACAAAAGTAACCTATGTTTGAGGTTGATTATTAAGAGGATTAATATATATTTACAGGTGGAACTCGAAAAATTAGAATATCGTGCAAATGTTCATTTATGTCAGTATGGCAACTCAAAAGGTGAAACCAATATATGAGATAGATGCATTACATGCAAAGCCAGATATGTCAAGCCTTACTTTGGTATAATTGTGATGATTATGGCGTACAGCTTATGAAAACCCCAAATTCACAATCTCAGAAAATTAGAATATTACATGACATCAATAACACAAGGATTGGAAATAGAACAATATCGGACCTCTGCAAAGTATAAGCATGCATATGTACTCAGTACTTGGTTTGGGCCCCTTTTGCAGCAATGACTGCCACAATGCGGCGTGGCATGGATTCTATCAGCCTGTGGCACTGCTGAGGTGTTATGGAAGACCAGGATGCTTCAATAGCAGCCTTCAGCTCCGCTGCATTGTTTGGTCTCATGTCCCTCATCTTTCTCTTGGCAATGCCCCATAGATTCTCTATGGGGTTCAGGTCAGGTGAGTTTGCTGGCCAACCAAGCACAGTAATCCCATGGCCATTGAACCAGGTCCTTTTGGCAGTGTGGGCAGGTGCCAAGTCCTGCTAGAAAATGAAGTCAGCATCCCCATAAAGCTCGTCTGCGGAAGGAAGCATGAAGTGCTCCAAAATCTCCTGGTAGACGGCTGCGTTGACCCTGGACTTAATGAAGCACAGTGGACCAACACCAGCAGATGACATGGCTCCCCAAATCAACACAGACTGTGGAAACTTCACACTGGACTTCAAGCATCGTGCATTGTGTGCCTCTCCATTCTTCCTCCAGACTCTGGGTCCTTGGTTCCCAAATGAGATGCAAAAGTTGCTCTCATCAGAAAAGAGGACTTTGGACCACTGGGCAACAGACCAGTTCTTTTTTCCTGTAGCCCAGGTAAGACACTTCTGATGTTGTTTGTTGTTCAGGAGCGGCTTGACAAGAGGAATACAACATTTGAAGCCCATGTCCAGGATCCGTCTGTGTGTGGTGGCTCTTGATGCACTACCTCCAGCCTCAGTCCACTCCTTGTGAAAGTCTCCAACACTTTTGAATGGCCTTTTCCTGACAATCCTCTCCAGGCTGCGGTCATCCCTGCTGCTTGTGCACCTTTTTCTACCACACTTTTCCCTTCCACATAACCTTCTATTGATGTGCTTTGATACAGCACTTTGGGAACATCCAACTTCTTTTGCAATTACCTTTTGGGGCTTTCCCTCCTTATGGAGGGTGTCAGTGATGGTTTTCTGCACCACTGTCAGGTCAGCAGTCTTTCCCATGCTTGTGATTCCTACTGAACCAGCCTGAGAGACCATTGAAAGGCTCAGGAACCCTTTGCAGGTGTTATGGATTCATTAGCTGATTAGAGTGGGACACTTTGAGCCTAGAATATTGAACCTTTTCACACTATTCTAATTTTCTGAGATTGTGAATTTGGGGTTTTCATAAGCTGTACGCCATAATCATCACAATTATACCAAAGTAAGGCTTGACATATCTCGCTTTGCATGTAATGCGTCTATCTCATATATTGGTTTCACCTTTTGAGTTGCCATACTGACATAAATGAACATTTGCACGATATTCTAATTTTTCGAGTTTCACCTGTATAGATAATATCCCATTTCCAATGACAACTCATGTAGCTCTGGGCTATGCTTCTGATTAACTACTTAGAAATAAAAGGGATGCAAGGGGAGTTTTGGGGGCAGAGAGATGTTACATGTCTATATGAAAGTTATTGAGACTGAATCTAATTTAGACTAGTTTTATAGTAAGGAACACCTTTTTAGTGTACTTTGATCATTCTCTGTCTGAGGAAAAATATTTAAAGATTTAATGAGGAAAAAAAAAACCATCTGAGCTCTAATGTATTCAGTTATTGCAGTGGCCTAATTTTAAGAATTTAGAAGATGTTTCTCTGCCAGACATTTTTACTATAGCAGAAGATTCATAACATGTCTTAAAAATCCTGGTCTGCACTCTAATGTAAATAGATTCCCTTCACCAAGGAACTGAAAGCCAATAAATTATATTTGTACCAAACCACTGCATACCTGCTATCCTAAATTTTCTCTATATGCCTATAATAATCAAGCTGTTGTTCACAAGATTCATATAATATTAAATGCTCATTGGGCAGGAAGATCACCACAGTTCCACTCATTCCACCGAACCTTCCTTTGCAGTGCTTTTTCCACGAAGCTTGTTGAATTATCATTCTATAATACCACATTATTTTATTAGCTGACCATATATAAAAATGATATTTCTTACAGACAGGAAATGGAGGCACAGCAACAAGATGCTAGATTGACAGAAGGCTCCAAATGCATCTTTTATTCCTGACAAACAAGCAAAGTCTTTTGGACATATTGCAATTTACATGTTTGTTCAGTATTATCTTTCCAAGGCTCTCTTAAGCACAGCTAGACTTGTAGGCTCCTCTGAGCATCCACAAGAAGAAAATTCTGTTTGAGTAAAGTCCCAGTTTAACTGGTGGCTAAACATACGGAGGCAAATGTATCCTGTTTACTCAGTTTTAATCACTTGGTCCAAAGAAACCGGTGGACCATAGCTCCTCTACATTTCCACAGGAACCAGCTCTCAGTACAACACAGTGGCTACTTTTTTTCTTCAGCAGGCATTTTCTTAACACCATAATAAGCTGCATAATGCAAAGTTGTGCAAAAAAAAACACCTTAAAATGACGAGAACACTTGGGGTAACATCTAATCTAGCATCTTTTTCCAGGATAACACTTTTCCCAAGCGTCTCTCAAGCAGATTTGGTAGGGCACATAGGTATTTAGTGGTGAATCTGTTCTACAAGTAATAGAATTTTTTTTCCATGACCAGAAGTAAATGGACTTATTAAGATTTTGTAAGAAATTGAACTGGTCTCAAATACTAGTTCTTTCCTGAATTTCATTGAAATGTCAATAGCTATGTGAAAATATTGAACCTGCAACATGATTTTGCAGTGTACCCTCTCAACAACTTAATAATGCATTTGCTCATGGTGTTTTCTAGTTCTGCTATGGTCTAGGAAACTGTTTTGTGACCCTATATTTTTATTGATTCATCTCTATCACATTACTAAGCTTTTTCAGGGGGAAGGAAAGAATTTCCCCCTATAAAACTACAAAAAATTGTTATTTCCCCAAAAGATGTAGTATCCCCCTGCTCCTTAATTATTTATGATCATGGTCTGACTACATTGGCAGCCCCATATATTTATTGTTAAGAATATGTTTATGGACCAGCTCAGCATGACAATTTTAAATCCAGTCTGTTTCTCTCTTCCTTGTAATATAGTTTCTTCAAATTTGCTGAGAAAAAGAATTAAGCGCAGAAGTCCAGATGACAACATTTGATAATGGCACAGTTATAATCTCCACAAGCCATCATCAGGAACGTACAGAAATCGTATGAGAAATCTGGTGGAAGAAGCTTTACTGGAGTCTGGGGATTCTTTAAGAAAGGAGAAAACAATGATCAACCAAAAGATCTTATCCAGAAGTGCTGGAGAACCATCCAAAAGTGCAGTATACTCACCACTTTTCTTGGCATGTCAGTATAGCAATCTAGTAACCAGAAAGCAAACACTGCAATATTAGACAAATTATGTCCTTGAAAAAGCTTTTGCTGTATTAAGTGTCTCTTAATCATGTATCTTTTAACACCCTATTAAGAATATGCAAGAATGAAATTAGTGTTGGATAAACAACATGACTGCTTAAAGCCACAATTATTTAATCAGTTCCACTATTAATTGAAGACCAAGATGATCTGTTTTATTCCTATTGTGGCCCAGTGTTTCCCAACCCAGCACTGCAAGATACTACACTATCTTGGCCTACAATTCCAGAATTTCCAACCAACATAGTCATAGCATGTCAGCAGGGGTGGGAGGTTAGATAATCTCCCTATTTTTTAAAGGGGAAATTCCTAAATACTAACTAAAATTAATAGAAAAACCTTACAAGCATGTTTGAGCCTTAGAGTTCACCTATACCAGTGGAAATGCACTGTGCTAATAAGGCTTTGCATGATCAGGTGCTTAACAGATCAGCATTGTAATATATGTCTTGCCATAAAGTAGTCCTTGATATATTTGTAGACATTTTAACACTACAATCTATTTAGATCATATATTGTGATTCACTAATTTCTTAAAGCATGTTTGTAACTGTATATGTTGTAAAAATGTATTTCAAATAGCATTATCACATTAAATTCTCATGTATCTTTTAACATTTTTGTATTTTGTATATTGAAATCACCCACTTTCACAGAGAAGTGAAATCTTTACTTAATTTCTTTTTAATTTTCATAAGGGATCAATATAAACAGTAATAATCTATCTACCTAAGTAAACTATACATTAAACCATTCTTTTTTCAATTTTAAACCAAAACTATTAATAGAATTTAATCAGATAATGGCACATTAAATATATTGTGGCTGTCCAGTTCCAGCAGAATAAGAATTATTCACCTTTCTTTGGAGAGAACTGCTGAAATTAAAGATCAATATTTTTAAATGTCAGTGTGCTGTGTTGTATTCCTATTACAATAATCTCTCTGGATGTTTTAAACAAAATTTGTCATGTGATTAGATTAAATGAAATAAATAAAATCATTTAAACCATAAAGAACCAAACTGAGAATTAAGATGTGAAGATATGGAATCTTCCATAGGTTCAAAAGTTCAAGCAGATTATTCCCAGATAAATTAGTATGGGGTTGCACTCGAGATTTAAATTTTTTAATACTTGCTTTGCCAGATTTTGACAATCATCAATAAGGCCTCAAATAAGTTAAAGAGATGTATTTTTAAAAGAGTGCAAATAATTAAACATCAGTAGAAGATATTTAAAATATAGAGGTTCTTTCAAAAGGAAATCGGCATGGGAGTAGGGGAAGGAAGCATATACATTCCTTTGAGGTCCTTTAAGAAAAAAATTATACATCAAATAAATACTTAAATGATACATGAAATGTCTTATTCTTCAAGTTGCTTCAAAACCTTTATTGCAACTAAGCTAGCTGCCAACATTGTCCACAAATGATTTGCTTCTTCCTACAACACTATTTTTCCAAGCAAGAAACATTAGTATGTAGTTTTATTTTAGTTTGCATTACTTTGTCTGATATTTGATATTGGGTCCTAGACACTGCCTTTGCCCTGACAGATTCTGCTGCCCAAGCTAGGAAACTAGAGAGAGCTGCTGATGGTCCCCTCTATTTTGTGGTGCCATGAGAATGGGCTTAATGGTAGGTGTTCCGTGTAGGGGCTCCCCTCTTTTGGAATGGCCTCGCCCCTTCCCACCTGAGGATGGTTCCTATTCTCATGGCCTTCTGGAGGCTTGTAAAAGTCTGGCTTTTCCAGTTGATTTTGTGTGAAGCCATTGGCACCATGAATGATTTTATATCATTTCTATTAAATTAATTAATCATTATGAATGGCATTACCATAGTTTTATTCTATATTTGGATTCTGCATATGGCCCAAAATCCACCTCCAGATTGAGGCAGTAAATATATTTCAGGGAGGGGAGCAGAGGGGAGGAAGGAAAACCTGAATTTCCCTGAGAAGATGGAACAGACTCACTGAAAAACATCTTCAGGTTCAACAGAAGACTTTAAACATATTTAAAGTTCAAGACACTTCTACTTTTTTTTTTTTTTAAGTATATCTCATCTAGCCTGATTCCCTATATAGTGCAGTGACCTCTGTAAATCAACTAATGTACAAGTGTTTGAAAAACTGGGGTCAAAGGGACTGTGTACATTGTAGTTTAGGCCCAACTGCAGTCTACACAGCCAGATGTGGGAAGGAAAACTTTACCTATTGGAAAAGCCAGTTGATATTTGCTCCCATTTGCATACTGATTAAGGATTTCCCATTGTCTCATATTTACACACTGGGACAGCAGATCAATTTGAAGCCCAGTCCTGTCTCCAAACACATTGTTATGCATCAGAGACACTTAATCCAGTCAACATAAAAGGACTGTCACTATGGGAAATGCTTATCTCAGGATTAGGTTGTTGATAATCTTATCCAACCAGATTGCTTTTGCCTTTAATTACCCATCACAGTGAAATGAAGTGTTGACCCTGATTCTATAAATGTCTCTCTTCATGAACATTTCATTCATATTTTTCCCAGCCTTAAAAGTTTATGGAAAGTTGATCCAGTAACTTAACTTACAACAATTCATAAGGGGCAAAGAGGGAATAAAAACAATCCAGCAAAACTATGAAAAATATATATCAAACCTTATACTTTCAGCTCCTCAACATATCTTTTTTTTTTAAAGAGCCATCAATATCCTTGATAAAGGATACAAAACTGGAAGTATTTTTTTTCCCCTTTTAAATTGCTTATTTTTCATAGTAAAAATATGCAAGATTGCCAGATCTCTTCATTTGGTATTTGCAAGGGTCTTATCAATATTCAAGTCATGTATTCGATATGGTCTTAAGGTGAAATGTGGGAGGGCATAGAAAACATTCTTTAGTGTTAAGCAAATCTCAGAGTTTTGGTTTGGTTTGGTTTTTTCCTTCTTTTGTCTTCCCTACCATTTTTGCACCATTTGTCATATAAAGTAATCTTAGAAGCTTGCCATTTTTGTGTGATATTTTGTGAACTTTTAGAGCAAACAGATTGCTCTAATACATTTTGATGGTTTTCTTATGACCAACTTGATTACCTTTGCTTTTCATATCACCTCTGGATGTTTTCTCATTATTTTCCTTAATCATTAAGCCAAACCAGACAAACATTTGAATCATAGAAACACTTCCCCACGAATTATCTCAGTGCTATTTTTTCTCCACATGATATCAACTCATTTGTGAACTCTTTAAGCACTTAGGCTACTGAGTCATCAACATAAGAATTCAGTTATGTTTTGTCCTTTCAACCAGTCAATATAGGAACAGACAATATTCTATTAATATTATAAAAGCTATGTGTAAGGAGTTCTTTAAAATTTCTAATGACCATGGATAGAGATGATGATTAGGAATACAGGTAGTCCTCACTTAACAATCACAATTGGGACAGTAATTTAGGTCGCTAAGTGATTCAGTCATTAAGCAAGACATCATGTGGCTGCTTTGCTTAGTGATGGCAATCCCAGCAATTCCCCTTGCTGTCATTAAGCAAATTTTACCGGTTGTTAGCCGAGGACCCACCCCAATCCAAGCCATTCTGGGCTAGGTCCCTTCTAGCCCCAAGCCTCAGGGTAAGGGACTGCCTCCAACTCCCCCCAACTGCCTATCTCCCCCCCCCCCCGCCATCTCTGCCCTTTTGGCTGCCCTGCACCCTGCCTTGTGGGACAGCAACAAGCCCCAGAACTGTGTGGCTCTGGGGCTGTTTAGCATGCCCCAGGAAGCCACAGCTGCCCCAGTCCAGTCCCACCTGCCTATCTTCCCCACTCAATGCTGCCATTGGGGGGGCTGCCTTTAGCATTTTTTTTTTTTTCTTGTTCTGCAGCTAAAGCCAACCCAGCCCAGCCCAGCAGCCAGGCTGGGCATGCCTCATCAGCAGCAGGAGCAAGAAGACGGCAAGGTCAGCTGAGGCAGCAAAGCACAGGGTGGCAGGGGGCCAAAAAGGCATAGATGGGGGAGATAGGCAGGTGGAGGGAGTTGCAGCGCCCTTGCAGTTGTAATTGTGAGTGGGCTGCCAAGTGCCCAAATTTTGATCACAAGTCCATGGGGGTGCTGCAACAGCCGTAACTTCGGGTACTGGTCATAAGTCACTTTTTTCAGTGTGTTTGTAACTTTGAACGGTCGTTGAACAAATGGTCAGTAAGTGAGGACTACCTGTAATTTTCTAGTATTTTTAATGTTTAAAATAATATTTTTACCTTGACTTTTTTAAAAGTTCACCCTTATTTTCATTTTCCATTTTCATTTACCAAATATTGAAAATTCTAAATCAATATAAAACTACTTCAAGGAATCACAAGTTACTGGGTGGAGAAGGCTATCAGAGAAGGAAGGCTAGTCTGCTTCATCATCCAGCTTGTAGAACAGGTAGTTCTTAGGGTATGTGTGATTATTCCAGAAACTGAATATTTGTTTGGGCTGTATCAAATTTTATGCATTCACATCTGTGGACACACTTCTATACATAAAACTGTCTATATAGAACTTAATGTGCACCCTCCTCTATATAAGCTGAATTGTGACCCCAAGGGAAGGGGAGGACTCCCAACCCGAGAACTGAGATGTCCATAGAGGATGGAGAATGTCAATTTATGCAGCATCAGATGGAGGCAACGCAAGACATCTTAAAAATCAAATAACTCCTGCTATAGGCCTGTCACTGATGCTCACAATTCATGCATCCAGTACTTCTTTAACAATACATGCTTTGGTAAGAGTCATGGCAAGTAACAGTATGTAACTGAACTTGACTGATCACTAGAAAGCTGAAGATCTTGAGTGGGACACCACCAGAACAACCTAGGTCTTAAGACTAGATTGGGAAACTAGAAAAACATCCCAGAAAGCAACATCCATATTGTTACCAAATGAAATGCACTCAAAGAAGTAGTTACTGACAGACAGTCCTGGGGTACTGTGACCTGATAGGTCATAAAGAATTGGAAACAACTGAGTTACTGAAGATCAACAATATGGTAAGAAGCACAGGAAGAAATTATTTCTGATTCAAATAATTTATCCCTTTCTAACACACAGGAAATTGGGATATGCTTTTTTTAAAAATAATGCTAGCTTCCTAACATAAGCCACAGATCTTCCCAAATGCCAGGCAGGTGAACATGATAACCATTTAATTCATCTGTGGAACATACTAATGTAAGATGAGAACAAGGTAGGGAAAGCATACAGGTAATCCTCACTTAATGACCCTAATTGGGACCAGAATTTCCATCACTAAGTGAAACGGATATTAGGTGAAACATCATGTGACTGCACTGCTTAGCAATGGCAGTTCTGGAAGTCCTGGTTGCGGTCGTTAGGTGAGGATCTCATGCTTCTCCTGCCCTGCACGAACTGCTGGGCTCCTCCCTGGTTGGGCCCAGGGAGCTCCCTATGGCAGACAAGGCTCCGCCACTCTGCTGCACTCCCCTCTGCTTCAACTCTCCCCCATCTGCCCCATCTCTGCCCTTTTGGATGCCCTGCACTCTGCTGCCTCCACCTACCCCTGCCACTCCCTGCAGACCTTTGCCATATTCTTCCTCCCACCTCCGGCCCAGGATCCAGGCACGGGCAAAGGCACGGCCCTGGGATGTGACGGCAGGGCACTGGAGCCTTGTCTGCCAAAGGGAGCATGCCCCAGCTGGGGAAGCAGCAGGACAGAGCCGATGGAGGAGGCAGGGCAGCAGCGCGGGCTCCATGAGGCCTTGCACAGGTCCAACAGCTGCTACATCACCTGGGGAGCAACCACCACGCAGCCTCCTCCACTGGCTCCATCCTGCTGCCTTGTCCCTGGCCAGGTCCAGCTAGCTCCCTTTGGCAGATGAGGCTCTGCTGCCCTGCCATGCTTGGTGTGCATGTCCTGGGGCTGCGCCCTTGCCCAGCACCTGGATCCTGGGCCAGCAGCAGGAGGAAGAATACAGCGAAGGTCAGTTGGGAGCGGCAGGGGTAGGCAGCAGTGGAGTGCAGAGGACTAAAAGGGCAGACATGGGAGGGAAGATAAGCAGGTGGGGGAATTGAAGCGCACACTGCAGTCATAAATGTGGGCTGGTTGCCAAGTGCCCAAATGTTGATCACGTGACTGTGGGGGCACTGCAATGGCTGTAACTTCAAGGACTATTCATAACGACCATTCTTTCAGCACCATCATAACTTTGAACAGTCACTGAACAGTAGTTAAACAAGAACTAAGTGTGCAGATTATGGCTTCTGGAATTATTTTCAATCCCACAGGTGATTCTATATTTTATGTAAAAAAAAAAATATGTTGCATCTGTTTCTACTCTCCTTTGGTGCTGCATCTGCATGTTTGTGCATATGTGTGTATATATAAATGCACTGGAAGGCACAAAGCCCCTACGTATAGTCTGCTCTGAGTTATTTGATCAGAAGGGAGGGCAGTTTAAAATGGAGGAGTTGGTAATACTCTGATCCGTTTCCCAACTGGGATGAATTGGGGATATTTTCTCTTTGCATATCCAAGCTGGTTCAGTCCCAGATATATTTTTTGCCAGTTTCTCCCCTCCCTGGTTCAGTTATTGGAGTGTTATTCTGTTGATGGATGGACAGATCAGCAGATCTTAACTTCCTTGTAATTTCTTTCCATTGGCACTCTTTGTGATAAGCAGTACAGGTAGTCCACGGGTTAAGAACGCCCGGTTTAAGGACGACCCATAGTTAAGAATGGAGCCTCCTAAAGCAAATGAGTTTAACTCCTAAAGAGTTAAATACACAATGATTTCAGTTAAATACACAATACTACTTATACAGTATTATACAATAATATTGTTCTGGCTTACATACAAATTCGACTTAAGGACAGGCCTTGAGAACAGAATTTGTTTTTAAACTGGGGACTGCCTATAACTGCCATGTGATACTGTCCAAGCCCAGGAAAAAGCATGGCTTCTTTACAAAGTAGCCAACAAGTTGAGAGAGGATGCCCATACTGGATCTGAATACTGCATACCTGTACTTTTCAACATTCTGTTGGATTGGAAAGAATATAAAGGGTGCACTTAAATTTTAAGAAATGAGACTTCTTATATGGCTTGAGCATTTTATTAGAGCAGCATTCCTTTTCTTGGGAGTTTGGTAATTCTGGAAGATTATAGTTCAGTACATATCTAGGGACTCAGCTAGAAGCAGGCAGTCTTTCAAATGTAAAGGTATTTTGTAATGCACTTAAGACCCTTATCCAAAAGTGGAATTTACTAGGTGCCCTTAAGCCAGTAAAGATATGTGCTCCTTGATAAAATAATACAAACTTGAGGTGGAGGATGCAATTCAAAGTGTAATACAGGGAGCACTTGAAACAGGGAGGGTGATGAAAAGTATTCAGTTGTGCCTCAATTTATAGATCTGGCACAAACTGGCAAAACTTCCAAAGTCTGAAAGAAATTAAATGGGGAAACCTTTTTATTATATCTTGACTCAAGGATGGATACTGTCAAAATAAAATAATTATAGCTGCACTAGAAGGATGAAAGCCTTACAGTTGGTAAAACAGAAACAAAATAGAGGTTGCAATCTTTGGCATTTATCTGATGCTCCACAACTTCCAGCAGCATTAGCATGCTTGGCTAACAACAACAGATGCGAAGTATTGTACTGCAGCTGGAATGCCACAAGTTGTCCACTATACTCTAAACCATGTTTTTCAAACTTGGCAACTTTAACATGTGTGAGGAATGGCTAGGGAATTCTGGGAGTTGAAGTCCACACATCTTAAAGTTGCCAAGTTTGAAAAACACTGCTCTAAACCTTCGAACCCAGTAAGAACTGCAACTAAAGAGCCATAACAAAAATAATAGTAACTGTTTCTATGCAATTTAACTAATTATGGCTTAAATTAATGTGCAAATGTTTATATGGGTACCCAATATTCCAGACTCTAATTCAGAATTTTTTTTTGAATTCATGTTGACATTAATACCAGGCACTTTCCTGCTACCAATCATGTCTGACAGCAAGATGAGTAGGCAAGTACATCTGATAAAGACACAATTAGTTGGTCTGCATATGAACACAGAGTTTGAAGAATCTTTAGGTACAGACTGCAATAGATTAGGACTTGTTGCATTTATTATCTTACCACATTTAGTACAAAATGTAGAACATATTACATACAAACTACATTGAAACCTGAGTATCCTTTAAAAGGAAAGCTCATCTTCCATGTAAAATCCTACCTGTGCTTAATACACAGCCTAAAAGACATGAATGTATTAGTGTTAGAAGCAGCCAATTGCAATATTATGTTATTTTATACAATATACATACATACATATATTTCAGTGAACAGTGGGTCAACAATTAGTCTGCATAATGTATAGTAGGATGGTGTACTTTTGTTCTTACCTAGAAAAGGTCACAGAATTATCCAATTTGTTTAAAAGTTTGCCTTTCTGTAGAAATACTGACTACAGAGTACACAAAAATTAGTCTTCATTGGCAGCAAAGAAGTAGAGCAGGCAATTGTCTGTTTACAGTGACAGAAACTTAAAACTTTATAGCCGGCAGATCCCAGCAACTAATTTTCACTGAGTTCAATAGGATCTACACATTTTTATCTATATATTTTGGGAAAGCTGAGATTGCTACAGTTTTTAGGGGGAGTAAAAAGGAATCACTAAGCATAATAGGCTTGAGTATCTTCAACAATTGTGACAGGTTTAAAGGGGGGAGGGGGGTGGATTTCAGTTAAACATTCCATAAGCAGGGCTTAAAGAAGTAATTTTTCAAAATAAAGAAGCAGGTCTTCAGAAGAACAACTTAAAAGCCAGATACTAATGTTTGTTCACATTATAAGCAATAACTCACCATTAACCCTTAGGATACAAAGACTTACATGCAGCTTGTTAATACCCACATATTTTAAAAATATATTCACACACATTCCCTTTCTTGTTCATTTGACTAAGATGCTGGCCCACACATGTAAGCAAGCCAGAAAGGCAACATTAACCTCATTTTGATATCCATGATTTTAAAAGGCTTAACCGTTATTTCCTGTATTATACCCACACAATCCTTCCAGTTTATGTAGGATATCATCATCTTCCTCTTTCAGATGTTCTCCTGCATTCAAGATTCTGTTGTGCCATCACCATACTTGTACAAATGGAATCTCAAGATATTAAGCAGTTTTCCAGATGATTCTTCACTATTCTCATAGTAACTTCATTCATCTCTGATGAAGCAGAGATACTAACAGTCCTTAATTTCTTCAAGAAATGTATCCAATGGTTCAACTGATAACACAGATGTAAAAGAACACTAACACTTAAATGAGAATGTTTACTTTGTGGTAGCTTTGAAAATAACTGAATCCTGAACTATCATAAAAATCTTTGGCACTTTGGAAGAACAATCTGCAACTGACATAGAGAGATTTTCCCTATCTAATGCCTGCTTCCTGCACTGCAAAAATTTTAGGAGAAAAAAACACTTAAAAGTATGTGTCCTTTTAAACAACAATAAGCTTTTGCAGTGAGCCAGGAGTGGCCCAACTGCTATTCAAAATCTGGACTGGAGTTTTGCAATACAACTTGCATAAGATGCATTTCAAAGAATAAATCGATACTGAAGATGCTTTTCTTCTGCACTGCTGCCTTGGCCACCTCTAGCTTCTGTTCTGCTCAGATGTTAATGCCAATAGTCTTTTGCTGAGCAGGGCATTGTGCCGCCGAAGGTATTCAATCACATCACCTTGTTTTTCAACTACTTCTTCCAAACTTGAGGTTTCTCTGAAAAGCAAAAAATTCATACATCACCCTTATTACAATATTTTTTGTTATCTGAAAAGAATTGCTCTTCCCAGCACCCTAACCCTCTAGAATGAGTCACGAGATCAAGTCCAATATAAAATCAGGGCTTAAAAAACACAGGAGTCAGTGCCAAGGATTTATGCAAGTTCAGCAAGTTTTATTCAAGTACCTGAATCCAACTTCTGAGGTAACTTGATTAGGATAAGAATACATCTTCTCCTCTTCTATTATATCAGGTCTTGACTTTGCTTGATTAAAGTTGCTTACCTTCACTTGGAAAACAAAAAAGATGAAATGTATATTCTGCTAAAATCAGACTATATTCAATTTTTTTAAAAAAAACTTCATTTATAGAAAAAAAAACCCCTATCCTGTTTCCTCTACAAAATAGAACTGCTTAAAGCATTTAAGTATAAAAAAATAGCCATACATACATACATACATACATACATACATACATACATACATACTGATTTGGCTTATTATTCAGATCCAGAGAAAATCAGAGTCCAAATAATAAAGTCAAATAAAATATTACAGAATCTAAAGCTGATTTTAAAAGGAATTATTGCAATTGTTGTAGCATAAATATAGAGCATAACCAAAGATAAAATCCTTGCACATATTTCACCAAATGTGCCTCTGAAGGCAATTACTTATGAAAAAAGAATCACAACAGCTATAGATTCACGTGGAAGGAAACAGTTCATCAAAAAGCTTTATGTCAGATGCTTAGGACTCTAATCAGAAGCAACTTGAACTGAATGTAGCAATTCTAGAGTATGCTCCAATACAAGAGAGATAGTAGGTTGACTTTTCTCCTGGCTTTACTCTAAAAAACTACACACACACACACACCCTCCATGGGCCAAGAATAGCTGGCTTAAGTCAAAGCATGTCCTCTTAAGAGCAAGGAAGAAACTCTACAATTCTGCTGTTATTTTATTCTTTATATAATACAAACAGTAGCCCTGTTTTACATGGCACGCTTAACTGAGTTATATGGAAAGGGTATTGATATGTCATAAGAACTGGAAAACTGGGATAATTTATCCAGCCAATTAAACTTAAGGGAATTGGATTTAGTCCAAAATATCCTGGGTGGATGAGGGATTAAATTAAGTCTCCTGGATGACTATAGGGTGCTTGTCTTAACTAACCCTATTCCCAACACTCATCAGAGATAACGTCCTAGAAAAGCCTCATGAGAACAGGACCTATTTTGGCATTCCATCACTGTCTGCTTTAGTTATACATTCCTTCTCCATCAAGTAAAAAGGAAGCAGTAATTGGTAGAAGCTGGATATGCTAAACACAGTGGCATCACAATCTTTCCCCTCTGTTCAAGAAAATAAAATAAAAATGGGAAGAGCGAATGGTGGGCAAAGTCTTTCTGCCTGCTTTGTGCCAGTGGGTGGGTGGATGGGCAGGTAGGTAGATAAGGCTTGAGTGAACTGGCTGAGGCAAGGGGATTGCTGGGTAATCTGTCATGTGAACACAGCTATAATATATGATTATTGACCAGGGAATGCAATGAGGAGAAAAAAATGGAGATGGGAATAAACAGGGAAAGAACATGTGGCTATTTCACTCAGACATTTTTACACTTCATAGCAGGCTAACTTATTCACTTGTTTTTGACAAGAAAACCTTTGTCAGTTGGATTGTTTCTGTGATTGGATATATTGCTAGGAAATATGGGGGCAGGGTCTGTGCAGCATTCCTATTCCAAATCATTTTAAAAGGCCCTGAGGTTGGACTCCTATTTAATTTCCTTAATTTTTTAAAATGGAGGGCATTTTAGCATTAAAGATACATTTCACTGTTTTGAAGTGGTATGAATTAAAGCAGATATGCTGGTTGAGTTGATGGGAAATGTATTCTAATATGTAGGGGTGGGGTGGGAGAGAGAGGATCTGGTTGGGAAAAACTGTATAAAAATATTGTCACTTCCTTCACATCCAGTTTTGTTCTGCAAGTATGTATTCAGAATGTATGCTTGGATATAGCTAGTCTTTAGCCAACAAGAGATTAGAGAATATACTGGGGAAGTTTGTTTTTATTTATTGGTCCCACATCGACACAATGTTTCATTCTCATCTAATCAATCAACAGCTCTGTGTGAATAGGAAAACTCTTCCTATCTCTTCTAGAATTGCTTTACTAGGCCACCTGCTATGTAGGAAGTGGGCTGCATGACTGATCAGAGGAATAACTAAAGCAGGTGTGTCTACAAGCTGTAAAAAGCATTAGATGCATTTAGCTCTCAAGCTGCCTTAGAATTCAGGTATCCAAGAGCAGATCAATTACCCCAAAGTGCACATTCCAGACAACTGTCATTTAACAGGTGTCTAAAGGCGGGTAGTAGAGCAGAATCATAAAAGATGGACAAGCTAATGATTTTGTTAATACAAGTATAAACAAAGTATTTTATTGTACCATCTCAAAAAAAATAGTGTAACTATTTTTTTCTGAAATACATGATTGTGATTCAGATGGAGAGACAGGTGAGGATTATTAATAACAATGTTCAAGAACAGATGTAGAGAGTGGAACCATGGCCATCTGCTTTGGGGCAAAAGATGAAACAAGCATTGTGATGCAAGCTCTGCCCCATCTCTGTGTTGTAATATTGCCCATACTGTATGTATGTAGGGACAGAGCATGCATTCTGATATCATGATATGATCTCAGATTTCATCATTCTGTCAAAGGCATTGGTTCTTAATAGAACCAAAGAACTATGTGGCACATAAAAGACTAGTCAATTTGCTGTCATACATATTTACAGCAATATGTGTGCTGTCATACATGTTGCTAGTGAGACTCAATATTCATACCAGCCAGGGAACTTATAAATGATGAAGGCAAGGAAATAAAAATACTGTGTATTATAACAATGTATGCTACTAGATTCTATGGCTATGCAGAGATCTGGATACATACATGCATGGATGTGCATATAACCACCTGTTGAATACACCTTAAAGTAGTCATGCCTTCTTTCAGCATTAAGCCATTGTCTTTGCAGTTGCTACATATTTCTGAGGAAAAATGCATTTTGTTTAAGGCTTTTCCCAGAAGGTGCTTTATATACATACACATGTACATCCATTTTGCCCTTTGAATTTGGATCTCTGCGTAGACTTATTAGATGCAATAGTTAAGAATTAATGGGCTAACATATGCAGATAGCAGGGCTCTTTCAGAGATTAGGGAAGCATCTTTAAAGTGGGTATCACAATGATACTTTTCTCTCATCAAAGAAAAAAGGGGTCTTCCAAGTCCTACTTCACTGAGCTAAAAATAAAATACATTTGGTTTCTAAAGAAGAATAAGATAATGGACTTCCAATATTCTTTCTTTGAGGGAAGATAACCTTTATATTTTCTATTCTTCTAGCACCAAGAGAAAAGGTGGACGCTAGATTCATTTCTATATACAACAGTGCTTAAAAGTGTGAGAATCCTTTTGAATTTTCAATATTACTGCATAAATATGACCTAAATGTTGAGAATCATTTTTCTCAATAAATAACTGAACAAGTATGATGTTTTTGTTTCCTTTGTTTAATTGGGTTCTCTTTATCTAGTTTTAGGACTTGTGTGGTGAAGAGATCGTGTTTTAGGTCATATTTATGCAGAAATATTGAAAATTCAAAAGGATGCACAAACTTTTAAGCATCACCGTATATATTTAGCCGGTTCAAAGAACTGTCTTGCTCCCATCACTTATAAAGATGCCTTAGAAGCTAGCCAAAATACATGTTTATGTTGCCACTGTCTGCTAAATGAGAATATACACAAAGTATGTACTTCCTTGCTCTACATTCTGAATTTTATTTTCTTAATTGTAAACACTGAGAGGCTGTGCATGGGTCAGAGAAGCAGAAAAAGTGGCAAATCCAATACAAAGCCATAATATGAACTCTCCTATCTCAAAAACACAAAAGTCGACTCCTTTGGCACAGCAGTTTACAGATTATTCACATATACCTGCTTATTAACTCCTTAAAATGCAGATTCCCCAGCATGGCTTGAAAAATAACAGCATGGTGTCATTTTTGCCCCCTTTGCTGTGATAGTTTAACACTTATAACATTATCTTGCTTTACTGTCAATGCTACATTCTCTGATAGTTTTAGCTTCTTTCATCCTAAGAAAAAGACCAGAGAATTTTATTATTCTTACGACCTGCATCTTGTGCCTGAGTTTTTTTTAATGCTCTCTGAATTGTGCAAATATATCTTGCAAGATGCATTCTGTCTCTTTCCTTCCTCAGCTACCATGTGCAGAGCAAAATATGAAGAGCCTTGAACTATTCGTGAAGAGATGTAGCTGCTTATCAGTGCCAGGCAAAAAGCCTCTCAAAGCAGCTGCTTTGCCACAAAAGATGGCTCTCACTGCCAAGGGAAGAATTTCTTTATCAACAGCTGCATTTTGTATGCTCTATTTTTGTGCTACACACTGCCTCAAGCACTTGGGATACACCAGCATAAAAGTTGAAAGATGTAAGTGTCATGCAAACAATTGCGGCTTGCAGCTCCACCACCACAAAAGTTAAGACGTGCTTCAATAACGTCCACATCTTTGTCTTCTTCTGATATTAATCATTTTTTTCAAATGTATTAAAATACCATATTTTTTTCTCAACATCATATAGATAAAACTGAAAAGACTGGTGGTATGATATCCAACAATATTAATTTTAGGCTCACAGCTTGTAAACTTTTAGCAGCTCCCTTAAGTCAAACTAATGTTAATAATGCTTTAAAAACAAAAAGAGAGTGGGTGGCCTAGTTACCTTAGCAAAGCAAAGCTACAATTCTCACCTGTGTAGACAACCAGACATATCAATGAACATATCAATTCCATACCCAAGATTCCCAGGATGAAGCAGAGATACATTTTATTGTGATTAGGAAATGAATGTTGCAGTGACATTATCAGCAATAAAGCCACATTTCCTATTAAAAACAAATAGGACACATTAGAAACAGAAATCTGAGTCAGCTTTCCTCACAAAGCTATATTAGCTGAAAGTCAAGGACCTGTAATGGCCACTAAGATGGTGAAGGGTAGTCTAGAAATTTCCAAATATAGCTGAAAATTAACTTTTCTACATATATAATGCTGCAGTAACTTTAAACCAGATTGCACCCAATAGATAACCTTGATCAAGAGGCCATTAAAATAAATCCATAAACTCTAATGACCCAAAATAGAAACAAACAGAAAATATATTATCTGTCTGCAGTGCAAGACAGGGATAGAGTTTGAATTCAGTTCTCCCCCTCATTATGCCTCCAGAACAATTCAGTCATCACTGATTATCTGCGTAAAGGTTCTGCATGAATCTTTATAATAGTGGGCTGGTCTTACTGGAATGATATATGCTATTTATTTTGATTGGATTCCCATCTGTCACACCATCTTTCAATGGACTTTAGGAGTAATGCCACGAACATATATAAGACTATTCTTGGTAGAATTAATATAGATTGATTGCCATCAAGTCAATGTCGACTTTCAGCAACCATAGCTGGATCCTCTGTAGGATAATCTGTCTTCACCTTGTCCTTTTAGGTCTTTCAGTGGTGCGATGATTTCAACAATCACTTGCTATCCACGTGGTTTTATTAGTAAAATACAAGAGTATATTACCATTGACTTATTTTGTGTAATGAAATTATGTAACTCCAGTTAACTTCTTGTATCAGTTCTGTGTTGGCACAGGTGCCTGCTTGTTTTAGCTGGGCTCCTGGGATGACCTTTACACCTTGGGTGACTATACTGGGAAAAAACACTCTTGGTGTACCTCGCCATTCCTCCCAGGAACACCCACTCCCCAAGGATGAGATAACATAGCAGGACTTACAAGTGAAACTAATATTAGCATTATGTAACAGGACAATATAGAATAATTCTTTTCATAGGGGCATAGCACAAGCACTAGATCTTCAAGAAAATGCATCATCTGTTTAAATAGTTAGCTGTGAGCCATCTTGGCAATGTTTTTATCTCTAGAGCTCTATCTAGTGGCCCCATTTCAGTGGTGCACATATAGCAAAACTACAGATATTCATCAACCTGTAAATTGGTTGGTTGGTTGGTTGAGACTGCAGTTTGGTTGTTACAAAAAATAGATACTGAAATGCCAGATACTTAAAGATAAGATTTTTCATTTTCAAAGTTTTTTATTACAGCAAAATTAGACTTCTTTTCAAAGAGTGGCATATTTCTCTAGTACTGCAAGAGACTCAGTCACTCTACCTCTCTTGTTGATTAACTTACTTTCCAATCTCTAGAAAAAGCTTTCTCATTCCGCCAAATTAAGCAAGTTTAGAGCTGCTCAGTGGCAAGAGTTAGCCCTTCAAGGTAGTCCATACAAGAAGCACAACCAGCAGCATCAGCACTATCTTTACCATAAGGTTACATTAAAAAGAATCTTGTAAGACTGAAAGCATTTCTCCCCTCCTCTCTTTTTAGTCTCCAGAAAACTAGGGGAGCTCTCTTCTGAAATCCTTCCCATGCTTTTCCTCTACCTGTGGACTGAACTGCCTCTTATCGGACCGTTGCCCAGGCTGCTGGTCTTCCTCCTGTCTCCCAAGGTCATTCCCACATACCATCACACAACAGGGGAAAACTGGGAGCCATGACATTGTCTTGTTTTACAATTAGAGAAACAAGGAATAGAAATATAATACATACAATGATAGGCAAAGTTAGAAATATAAATTTAAAAATGAAATTAAGTGGTACTACCAAAGCAGCAAATAATATCTCCAGTTTTATAAAACCATATGTTTTAATTTAACACCTATTTAATACTTGATTCATGTTCAGAGTGCATGTTGTTTTCCATCAACATGCTTCATGTACTGCTTATTTCATCTTTATAAGCCAATGAAACTAATTGAGAGGTGATAACTTATAGAATGGATTTATTGTTTAATATATTGGATAGGACCTGAACCAACAGACTCAAGATAAAAGCTTTCAAGTAAACATTAATCCTGATGCTATAAACTATTTGACACTAGACTAGAGTACATTAAAAGCTGATGAACTCTCATCCTTGAAAGCAAAGCTGAAAGCCTATTTTTCAGGGATGCTTCAAGTCAATATCATATATTTATTAGGTATCAGAATAGAAGTTTCCAACTCTATTAATCGTATCTCCTGCACTTGCAATCCCTAATGAAAAAGTGCCTTGAATACATTCTTGCTCTCTAAAGAATTACGACCACTGGTGTTACTGCAAATATAATTTTCCATGCATGCAAATAGCAGCAAGTAGAGAGGTGATATGCATGTGGACTGGCCAATTTTTTTTTCATATGCTTAACTAATCTAGATCAGTAAGACTGAATCTATGATATGAAGAGGATCTATATTGTTTGAGCCACTAAATATACATCACTAGCTTTTTAAAATGACTATTTTGATGATTTCTTAAAAGTCTCTATATCCTAACTGAAAATACTGTAATAACTTGGTAAAATAAGATAAAGGAAAATAGTTGTATTGATAAGTATAATAATTTATTACATACTATCATGCATCTATTTTCCAAGCATCACTTAGTTTTTTTATTTCCCTTTCTCCTTGCTTGGGTTCATATCCCTATCACAACTCCAAACAGTTTCGTATCAGGAAACTATTCAAGTACTCTTACTGGATTGTAAGAACCTGCTGCTAGGAAGTGCTTATAAGCAAATATCCACTTGTCACAGATTCATAGCAGCCACTAGGAATTATTTGCCACATAATGGGCCTGGTATAATTAAAACAACACAATATCACTTCTTACCATTGAAAATATAATGTGACCATTACTCAGCAGTGGCTCTGTTTGTAAATATGCTGCAGTGTAAAATGTATTAAATGCATGGAAAATAAAATCATACTTTTAAAAGTCTTATCTGAACAGGATTTTACACTGTTTATTAGTCGTAGCTATAATAATGACTTGTTTCGGCTTACCAGAATGAAGGTTTCAACTTATCAGAATGAGATGTATCACTACAAAAATAACAGTGGAACGTATTTTCACCCTATATATGTAACATCATTACTGCATACTGAAATATTTGTATTTAGAGGAAAAACATTAATTAAAATGAATAAGCAAGTGCGTTCTGGCTCACCTGTTGACTGAATTAGCAGGGGAAGCCTTTTAAGATGTCTTGTGGTTCGGTAGATGTGGAGGTAACCTTTGCTTCTGACTTTGCTGTGCTGAACGTGAATGTATCGTTCCAGGAACAGATGAAGAATCCAGAGAATTACCTTGGCAATCACTATAATAGTCTGCACTTTAAAGGGATAAGTGTAGTTTTCAGGGCACGTATCTTCACTTGAATCAGCGTAAGAGCAAACCATCCCTGTCACAAATGCCAACACAACAAAAGCAACCTAGAAAGAAAGATATTAAATAATTATAAGATATGAACTAAAGAAGTGAGTATTATCAGTCAGGTTTCATGCAAGCTATTTATATTAAGAGTATTTTTTTTATTGTGAGCTGAATTATCATATCGTTTCAAATGGAAATGCTTATATCTCCCAATTCAGGAACAGCACCACCATAACCCAATTCTGAGCATGCCATCCATCTAACGCTGAACTATTCTAATATGAACATGTATCCAAGTTACGGCTGTGCATAGTATTTGGGGCACTTTATAACCAGTTGAAGGATAATGAAAAGTCCATAAGATTCAACTTTGGCTTGCATCAAAAGGAGTCACTGGGGTTGTTAAATGGTATTGCCCTCTCTAAATAGCACAAAGGCATTATGGGGAGTTCTCTAACTGATGAGTGTGTCTATTATTTCATTAAACTATCCAAGACACCAGAGTTATCTTTTCTCAATTCAGGAAGCTTGGGTGTGTGCATGGAACCAGTTTCCATCAGCCTGTTTCTGGCAATGATGTGACTTCTGAAAGTTCTAGATAAAGAACTTTCTTTATCTAGAAAGATAAAGGTTCTAACATAAAGCAGTATATTAATGGTACATTTTGAAAGTAAGAAGCTCTTTATTACAACCACCATATCAGTATTCCAGGAATATCCCATAACACTACTGCCAGTAGATGTTTACAGACATGGATTAAAAAGTATTCAAGTAAACTAGCAATAAAACCTCACAGTTAAGATTCTAGTGTGGTTACCAGAACTTTGTAATGCTTACATCTAACTGCACAGATTCAACTTGCAGTATGCATTGCACTTTAACAAAAAAAGTCTAGCTGACATGCAACTTGTACTTTGAATTCCAAGACTGTCTTACTGAGAAGTATTTCTATTTAATCTTTCACTTCAGTGAAACAGGAACTCATCAAGGAAAGGGGAAATACATAGCTTCTGCTTTATTATTTTTTTCACTTCTTCTATGCTAATCTGTCCTGAACATAATGAAGATAGTCACTATGTTATTTCACTTGCAAAGCAAAGAGAGTCACTTAGCCTGGTGTTAATACATGTCACTGCTTCTGCCATCAAGGAAGTTTCAGAGTTGTGCTTTCTTCCTCCCCTCACCCTCTACCCATACACACCACTGAAGCATAACCCTCTTTTACTGTATTACATCAAGCAACAGTGCTTGGCATATAAAGAAACTGTTTTGATGGCTCTGTTTCATTTGCATAATAGTCAGCAAGGAGACATGATGATTCATATCCCAGTACTGGGGAAGAATGGCAACAGCTAGATTTACTGGTTATGGCACCAGAAGTAGGAATCTTCTGTACATCCTATTTTATTGGTTTTTAATTTTCTCAGTTGAGATTACAGTATCAATCCCCAAGCTGCAAGTTGACAAGACTGTAACAGTTTGGCACATTATTTCAGTGTATAAAGCCTGACTGCCCATTTTTAAGTCAATGAGTCAAGATTATGCATTCTGGATTCCACATAATTATGATGGGGCAAGACTGGAGAAGTCTTAAAGGAGACCTAGATGCCTCTGCTACTTTTAAAGGACCAAGAAGGACAAACTGGGATAAGGTTATGACATGTCTTTCTGCTGGGGAAGGAGCAATTTAAGTGCCAGAGAAAGAAATTAGTATTCCTAACTTGTTAGTCAGCTAAATGAAATAACTGCACTTTACCACCTGGTCTGCAGGCAAGCTAACCTGATCATCCGCATCACTCCACATTTGTCTGTTCTTCAACTTACATGCAAAAACAACAAAACATTGGCAATGAAGACTGTAGGTATAGCATGGAACTCTGGATGTAGCCTGGAATGTAACATATGGGGTGGAAGAAGTGGTGCATCAAGTAGAGGGTCATCATCCATGCTCTGTGTTATCTCCAAGGATCCCTGAAACAGGTTCAGCGACAAAAATTTTTAAATCAGAAAGTCAGAATAACTTTTACATATGCAGAAATCAACGATGCTTGTTTGTGCAAGTTTTATTACATTAGAAAGATCTAGACACTTCAGAAAGCAAAACATTTTCAGCAAAATCCTATGTGTTTACTTGGATGCATTTCCTATTATGTGTAATAGGATTTATCATCATCTACAGAGAATTATAGTTGTCATATGATTTTAGAATTTATATGGGGGATGCTGACCAGATTACAGCAATGAAGGTTCTGTCTGAGGACAGAAAATGGGTTCCTCCTCCCAAAGGAAAATGTTGCTATGCAAATCAGTATAAATCCAATTAAAATATTCACTTCAGTATCCATATCTACCTATTGTGGCTACGTTATTTGATGGTGGGCGGGGGGGGGGGGGAACCATGAAATCCCTTTTCCTCAATTTTTAGAACAATCTCCCCAAAATCAAACATCAATACATCTCTAAAACTGCCAAATATGTCTGAAGTGGAAAATCTTCTGGCCTACATTTCTGGCCAGGAAATCCTGGTTCCAGTCCACATTTAATTATGAAAGGTGACTTTGGGCCTATCACTGTTTCTCAGCCTAACCTACTTAACAGGAATGTTATTGTGAGGATAAAAAGAGGGACATCCACCACATTTTATTTTCAGTGAAAGAAGCTATATAAAAGAAATAACAGACTGACTAAATAAATTGAAAGCAAGCAATGTAAATGGAATGTGAAAAATGCGGTGGCAGATGAAATTTAATATGCTTAACTAATACATTCATCTAAAATATGCTTTTGTAAGCATATTTTGACAGTTTGACAGGAGTGTAGCAATACATTTCATATATGGGGGGGGGGGGAATCCAAGAGTACATCCTGAAAAAAATGCACATATAAGCCCCAAAACAGTTCCTTCTTCTCATTTACCTTACCTTCATGAGCAAAGAATGCTTTAGCTAAGACCACCATTCCTCCACCTTGAGATTTCTTTGCCCATAGGTAAAATTGCTCAGTTTTGTTGTTTTTGGAGATAGTACTACCTTATAAATATCAGTATACACTGACATGATTTGTACTTACTCCCCGGGTTAAGAATGCCCAGGTTACAGATGATCCATAGTTAAGAATGGAGCCTACTGTAGCAAAATTCAGGTTAAATACACAATGATTTGAGTTAATTACACAATACTGTTCCAGCTTACATACAAATTTGACTTAAGGACAGACCTTGGGAACTGAAGTCATTCTTAAACTGGGGACTACCTGTACTGTATTTGACAATAAACCCTGTACCTGTGACCATAAACTCAAGCAAAAATCCTCCTTGTATCACAAAAAAAGTTTTAGTGCATTATAAAGTAAATAAGCATAGGGTATCTCATGATCTGAAAACAAATACAAAAGTCACTTTTGAAAAGATAGCCATCCATATCATCTTTACATCATATACAACTCTTGCCAGACAGTGAGGAGAAGCAAGCACTCAATTTGATTTATTTGGATCTGCATGTGTCCTTCATGGACAATTATCCTAATACATTAGGAACTTTTTACTTAGAAGCATAAGTTTACCATTTTCAGATCCTTCAAACATAGAACTAGCAGAATACATTTTCCCCCCAACTTCGATTTTCATTCTTTCTGATATAGTACTTATTTTGCAAGACTCCTTTTTAAGCATAGAATTAGAAGGATAAAAATTCAGATTTAAAATTATCATTCCTGATCAAATTTGTCAACATATTCCTGACATTTTCCACCAATGTCAGTGGGGAAAAAAAGGTTTTTTTCTAATTAACTTCATTTTTTAAAAGTTAACTTTTAAAAACCTCTGGACAAAAACTAATTTAAAAATTCATCCAATACATATTAATAAAAACAGCTGTCAACAAAGTACATAATCCTCTGGCCACAAAGAGGCCAGCACAGCAAGTACATTTTACATTAAATTGCATATAAGCCTGAAAGTGCTACTTTTGTGTTTTTCTTTCAACATCAAACCTAAAAAGTAGGTCTGTATACTGTTACCAATTGTCAGCATTTTTCTTTTTACTGTTGATTAATATATTTATTCAATGGGAGCAAATACACTAAGATCTTTAATATCTGCTCTTCAACTTTCCTGTTTAACTTGAAATGTAACATGATCAGAAGGAATCAAAGCAGCAATGTCAAACTAACAGCTCAGTATAACTTCAGTTTTTCTGGGAATAAATCCCAGTAAATTCACTTCTATCTAGGCAAAATAATTATTATATTTAAACTATAAAAGATACTTAGATACCCTTGGCTAGAGAGATATTTTCTAAATTTATTAAAACAAAACCATGGAAGTTAGGATTTCAGATCAGAATTAAGTATTCACTAATACTTCCTCTTTTCCTAATTGTGCTGTAGTAATATGCTTTTTGTTTCTAACCAACAACAAACAAAATTTTGAACTGGGGGTATCATGGATGTTATGTTTTCAAATACAGTGAGTGAATCACTATTGTTGAAGAGAAACAGCATGGTTTTCAGAATCAAGGTAATTATTCTTTGGGAAAACTCTGGAGTTCAGGGGCTTCCTTCAGTATTCCACTGTAAAAGGATATGTCAACTCTGCAGTTCAATATTAACAGGAAGTAGTAAGAAGTCCTAGTAAGAAGTCAGTTTTAAGATTGCCAACAATGTAATCTGTAGATATCTACTGAAATGTATATCCTATTGGATATTGTCAGGATTTTCTCATGGGAAGAAGTGCAGCTCGTTATCTTTACAAAACTATTGTGACTACATGGATCATGTAAACAAAACTTGTTATTGTGTGTTGTGCATGTATACTGCCATTTACTGCCACCTATTGGCGTGTGTATGCTAGTTATTCAGTGGGGGGGTACATGCTGGCAATATAATGGGAAAACTTTATGCCCAGCTTCGCAGCAGAGTTTTAGCCACCATGTAGATAGGTTTTATGGGTTATGTAGTTGTAACTAATAACCAAGTAGTGTACCTCTTCTCTGAGAGTTTTTGGCTAGAGACTTTGTAGTGGAGTCTTGGATGCTAAGTTTATGAGAAGAAGTGTTGTTTTCTATATTTTATATGCAACTTGTATTTTATGGAGTTTTGCATTTTTATCAATAAAAACCAGATAGTATATATTTTCTGGCTGGATTTCTTTGAAGAACAAAATATGGACATTGCATTTTGTAAAGCTACCATGCTGATGTGTATTTTTCCTGAGCAGAGTTTTCTGGGAGTATTGCTGCACTCTGCACAACAGATATAATACATGTAGGGCTGAAATATTTATTTATTTATTTAATCTGTTCAATTGTGTGAGATTCTCAGAGACTGCCTGGACAAGTCCCTGTAGTTTTTTGGCAAAGGTTTTCAGAAGTAGTTTGCCACTGCCTCCTTTCTAGGGCTCAGAGAAAGTGACTGGCCCAGGGTCACCTAGCTGGCTTTGTGCCTAGGCAGGACTAGAACTCACGGGCTCCCAGTTTCTAGCCTGATGCCTTAACCACTACACCAAACTGGCTGAAATATAATACATCTTAATTTCACTAGTGTTTCAGCTTCCAGAGAGAAAGAGACCAAATTATCATCCCTGATGGACAAAGGAAGACAGAGAACTCTTCTGTCAGTTCTAGCCAGTATGACCAATGATGAAGGTCAATTCTAATAATAGCTGGAGACTAACATATCATTTATCTCTTCTTTAATGTATTACATTCCAGTTTTTTAATCACAAAATTGTTTTTCAAATACATAATTAAATTCAAAAATAAAACCTGCAAGACACAGGATAGCAACCCTCCTTCTTAATTTGACAGGAAGGTTAACATTCCGCACAGAACTTATGTTTCAGTGCCACAATCAGCCACAGGAGATAGGCAGATAGACAAAGCAACCCAAACTGTCTTTAATTAGTTTTGTCTTGAAATCTATTATTGATCTCATTGAAATCCTAGCAAATATTTTTCATAGCACAAAAACAACTCAATGTACTTTGTTTGGTATGGTTTATCTTTTAGTAATGTCATATTAAACATTAATTGCATAACTTCAATAATTTTCCTCATCCACTTACTAGTATTCTATTTGAAACTACATCTGTTTTAAATACATCAATACATTCTAGCAAATAATGCAATTTTTGTATACTCAGGGATCCATTTTCAGTACTGTAACTGCACTTAATGACAAAAGATGCATAAGAAAATAGAGAGCCAGTGATATGTTGATCCTTTATCCCATAAGCAGCTCAATTATAGGATAACCCTAGTTTTAAAACTGTGTGCAAATACCTATTGGCGGCAATCCTACTCTCTCTTAATATTAGCACTTTGGACCAGTCCGACAGAACATAAAACAAAATGTGATTTATCTAATAGTGCTTCCTGGCACTTTAATTAACTTTAGCATTTGTGTAGCACGGATTTCAAGCCAAAATAGGGAGGGGAGGAAACACAGAAGGAAAACCTGAACACCTATGTTATTAAGCATGGCTATAACTATGCTTGACACCGATTTATTCCACTGTCACATACAGGCTGAGTTCACACGTATTAATGGAGTGGGTTTGGCTCACTATATTGTGTGAAAATTATTGGAAAAGCTCAAATCTTTTCAGAAAATTCATCCCAAGGTCTCGCAAAACAAAATTTGTGCTTCCCTGTCTCCAAAGAGAAATGAAAGAAAGTCAGCGCTATCACATGATAATGACGAGACGCCTTCGTGCTGGGGCTCTCTAGACATGAGGCTAGCCCTTCCAGTATCTCAGCTAGTAGGGTCATCATACTGGTTAGCGACGACGGCAGCTGCCATCCGACTCCCTTGCAGAGCGCCCTGTTGAGGGTGAGCCTAAGCAAACTAAACCTTGGAGTCACGCGGATTTCCAGTCTGGACCCCAGGCAATCTGCTGCAAACCCCCCACTGTCGGCCCCCGACACCGGACTCGCCGCTCACAGGAGTGTCCGTACCAGCCTGCAAATACCAGTCTGCCAGGGACCTCAACGCCATAACTCACGTTATCCACACCACGCAACTGCCGCCCGCCTGAAGCCGAAGCTCCCGCCATCGTGGGCTGCTCCTGCAGCTGCTTCCGGTGCCCCCCCGTTGCGTTAAAGGAAACACCCCGCCCTCTCCTTTCGCGGGCACGACGTAGCGCATCTTCGGCTTTTGTGTCCACTCCAAATCTCCTCCCACTTTCTACGGGCGCTCTTATTGGAGACACGTTGCGCTCAAAATAACCGCCTCTCTCGAGGGACCCGCCCCCCACGCGCAGTACCCTATGCTGCCTCGAGGACAAAGGAGAGAAATAAGGGCCGCCTTCGCTGCTAGTGGTGCCTTCCGTGCCGAGGCTTTTGCTTTGCTGCTGCACCTGCGAGAGCAACTTTTTTTACCTACTGATTCCGCGTTTGAGGTGAGGAAAAATGCCCACAACAGTGGGTGGTTTCTTCCTATTTCAGGAAGGGGAAGCCCAAAGCGACGGAGAACCGAAGGATAAATTCGAGAAAGGGGGAAAAACATTTCTGAAAGCATGAAAGCTGTTGTGGTGAATCAGGACTAAGAGAACAGGACAGTGAAACGCTGTTGCTGATTATTTGTCGTATGTATCTGGGTCTGAGGAGTTTAGACCCACTCACACTTGCACTTAAGCATGACACAGTCTTAACTTAGACTGCAGTTTTCCTCCTTCTTTCCATCTCATATCTAGCCCACGAGTTAGCTTTAATCAACATTAATTGTACTAGAATAACACTTTTCACCTTATTTTGACATCACTCAACAGCCGAATGCCAGCCTCAAAAGGGGATAAAATGTGCTAATGCTTCACATCCCCAGAATCTGGTGCTTTCCTCAGGTGATGAAAGCACCATTGACTGTTGTGACATGGCTTTCAACATTTGTTCCCCCTTGACCAACCTTGCAGGTGCCTGTGACACCCATAACTTTTGAAGTCTAGTGATCCAAGATGAATTTTGGGAATGGTGAGATGCACTATCCCTTCCCCTCTGATCACTGTCTGTTCTGCACTACAGCCATTTTGTCCTCTCTATTAGTTTCCCATTCAGAGCTGTCACTACATCTCCCTGTTTGTTTGTTTGTTTGTTTCTATCCACAGGCTTTGAAGATAGATGAGAACAGACTTCCATTATTTCGCCTGGGAAAGAAGAGAGGCTTGGTTAGTGGTGACTTTGGATGCAGAAAAGTTTGCACAGTTCCTTTGCTCTTCTTCCAGGATGTTCTTCTGATCTAGTTTAGAACTCTATTCCTGACCTAGCTTAAATCAGGCTCTAGCTTAGAACCCTATCCTTCCTGATCTAGCTTCAAACTCTATTCCATGGAAGAATCCCATCCAAGGATTTACTATGCTTGACCTGAATAGCTTCTAAACTCAGACAAGATCAGCCAGGTACAGCCAGCTGCTGAGGCAGATTTCATTGTGGCATAAGTTGCTATGCCAACTAGTGTTTAAGATTGCACTCTTTTTTACACTAAGCATTTCTACAATAGTAATGTATTATATCACCTGGCTATTGCTGTGGGTCAATATCACTAATTGATTTATATGTTACATTTATATCTGGCCTTACTGATCTCAGCTTCTGATACTAGAACAAGAAGCCTGCCAGCAGTGACTTAAGGAAACTGCCCTTAATGTTTATTGCAAGAAGTAGAAAAGCCATTAACAGAAGAACTCCAGCAACTGCCAAGTTTAAGATACAAATCCTGTTTATAGTAGAAGTAAGATTAACTTTTTATACATTTCTCCCACCAGTTCTGTGTATTGGGCTGATAGTCTCATGCTTTGGGACAGATAGTTTCGTGCTTTGGGACAGAAGGAGTGGTTAACTTCTATGCAGTGTTGTTATAATTAATCAGTCTGGTCTCAGGCTGTTTGTGTCTCACCTTGCCAAATCTACTCACCACTGTCCACAGAGCCCAATGTTCCATTGAAATTAACAGATTAATGTCTGATTTTTCTTATTTTTTTTTAAAGAAGTGTCATGTGTCTTTTGATCCTGTTGTTTATCTAATGTTTATCTGATGTTAAAAATAAAATTGAAAGAATATCCTGGCTGCAATAAGCACACTAAAATCTACTGACCCAGAGATGGTGCTATACAGCGCGCACATAGAAAAAAGATAATTTGTAAGTTATTAAAATATGCAATAATTTGTACCATAAGATAGTAACCTTAGCCTTTTCTTATATTCATATGGAAATTAACTTATTATTCTCAATAGCATTTGCAGTTATTCATTAAGTACAGAATGGAAACTTTGTAGCAATTTTTGTTTACAACCTAGATCCAGGGAATTTTGATCTTTGGGTCTAGATGGGGTTGTACTGCAGTTTGGGGGTCCTCCTGAACTCATGGCTCTTGCTTGAAGAACAGCTGCCAACCATGGCACAGAGAGCTTTACATAAATCCTGTGCCAGCTGCACCCATTCCTGCACTGGGAGGCCCTACTCACAGTCATTCATGCCTTAGTCACCTTCCATTTGGATTATGGCTATGATCTACATCGGGCTGCCATTGAAGACCACTCAGAAGCTACAGCTGGTACAGAATGCAGCAGCATAAATAGTTTATTTATTTATTGTATTAAATTTAGAGGCCACTGACTCCAGACAATTCTGGGTAGTTTACATTATCAATAAAAAACAAAATAGAACAATAAAAACAGAAAGAAAAATCCTGAAAAATCCTGAATGTCTGTAAGGACAAACACAATGCCTCCAAAATTACCCAAAAGAAAAACCAGTAGGGGCTCAGCCACCTCCCTATCCTCAAGCCTGGGAGCAAAGCCAAGTTTTTAATGACTTTCGGAACACGATTAGGGTGGGAGTTGTACACATCTCCAGGGGACTGCCACTTTAGAGGGCAGGTGCTAGAAGAGAGAAGACACGCTTCGTAGGTCCCAATAGATGACATTGTTTAATTGAAAGGACCTGGAACATGCCCATTCTATCTGATCTTACTGGGTAGTTATGGAGTATGTCCATGTAACAGCGCTACTTGAGCTGCACTGGTTTCCAGTATGCTTCTGGGTGCAACTTAAGGTGACGGTTGTAACCTATTAAATCCTTCATGGCATAGGGCCTTATTATTTCCAAACCCACCTGTTGTCAGTTACGTCTGCCTATCTGATCAAATCTGGCAGGGTGGGTCTGGTCAAGTAAATAGTGTCATCTGGTGGGATCCAGGAGACATTTCTTCTCTATCACTGAACCTGCCCTTTGGAATGGCATTTAAGATTTGGATGGGCCCAACCCTACTGCCTTTCTAGAAGGCTCTTAAAAGGTAGCTTTTCACCCAGGCATGTGGTCAGAAGGTTTTTTTTATTATAATTATTTATTTATTTATTTATCTATTTATTTAAAAGATTTATATAGCTGCCCATCTTAAACAACTCTGGGTGGCTCACAACAACATTCAAACCAATACATAAAACAATCGTAAAACCAGTAAAACAATAAAACAAAAACCCTGAACTTTAAGCATCCCCTTGGGATGCTCCTCAGCAGGCTCAATTACCCTCCATCCATACTATCTACCTATACAATCCTATCCCAGCGCCTCAGTAAAAAACAGGTTTTAATAGCCTTCTGAAAGGTTAGAAGGGTGGGGGCCTGTCAAATAGCCTGTGGGAGGGTGTTCCACAAGGTAGGGCAGCCATGGAAAAGGCACACTTCCGATGTCCCATTAGATGGCAAGATTTCAGGGAGGGGACCTGGAGCATGCCCACCCTATCTGATCTAGTGGGATGGGCAGTTATCCTTAGGGAGAGGCGGTCCTGCAAATAACCAGGTCCCATGCCATGTAGGGCTTTAAAGGTGAAAAACAGCACCTTGAATTGCACCCAAAAGAATATTGGGAGCCAGTGCAGCTCGCACAATAAAGCTGTAACATGGGTAAACCTGTGGGCACCCAATACTGTGTGTGTCACTGCATTCTGGACCAGTTGTAACTTCTGAATGGTCTTCAAGGGCAGCCCCATGTAAAGCACATTGCAATAATCCAACCAGATGGTGACTAAGGTGTGAGCGACCGTGAGCAAGGCCTCCTGGTCCAGGAGAGAGCGCAATTGGTGCACAAGATGGATCTGTGCAAAGGCCCCAGTAGCAATGGCTCCCACCTGCTCATCAAGCAGGAACCATGAGTCCAGGAGGACCCCCAAATTGTGCACCAGCTCAGTTCAGGGGAGTGCAACCCTGTCCAGAGTCAATAACAAGTCACCAGACCCTGGGGGGCCAAAAACCCGGAACCACTCTGTCTTGCCAGGGTAAGCCAAGGTCATTTCATCCTTTTCCAGGCACTTGAACAACACCGCAAAAGGATCACCTACCTGGCAAGGGGTAGAGATGCATAGCTGGGTATCATCAGTGTACTGATGATACCGTATCCCATACTGTCACATGACCTCACCCAGCGGTTTCATGTAGATGTTAAAGAGGAGAGGGGAGAGGCCCAAGCCCTGAGGCACCCCACGCTATGACTCCCTTGATTGTTTTGGTGGTGTTTTTGCATTGGTTGAAGTTGTCTCAGATGTGTCATGTTTTATTCTTTTTAATGTGCTTTTTTCATGATTTGTGATTTTTTTAAATCATTCAGTGATTATATAAATTGCATGCATGTTGTTGGATGGTTATATAAATATATGCTTGGTATAGTATAATTGTGTGGTTAGGAATTTTTGTTTGGAATACTTGGATTCCATTTTATGCTTTCTGTTTTGTTTTTGTTTTCATGCAGTGAATGAATGAATGAATAAATAAATATGCATTCCATCTTGCTTTGATGTAACAATGGTCCTATAGGGTACAGATCAATATTACACACAATTAGTCCTATCGGAATGATTATAAGTTACTTATAAGTAAATAAGCACAGGGTTAAGAGAAAAGGAATAAAACTAATAGTTCTTGATGGGCATATCCTCCATTAATTTCTTCAGTCTCTTTTAAAGCCCTGGAAGCTAGCGACACTCAATATGTTATGCAGTAATGAACTCCATAAATAAATTATGTACTGTGTGAAGTAGTTCTGCCTTTTGTCTGTCCTAAATTTCCTAATCAGCTCTGTTGTATGGCTCTTGTTCCAAGTATTTTCAGAAAAGGAGAAAATTTTTATGTCTACTTTTTCCAAGCCATGCACGTACCTCAATCTTATCCTTTTTTTTTCTTTGAAGCTAAAGTCCCCAAATGTTCCAGCCTTTTCTGATAATGAAGGTGTTCCAGTCCCCCTGATAATTTTGATTGCCCTTTTCTGTGCTTCCTTTAGCCCATTTATATCTGTTTTCAGGTGTGGTGACAGAACTGTATGCAACATTCCAGATGCTATAGATTTTACAAGGCATGACTGTAGATTTTACAAGGACATGATAATGTTGTGGCAAATTTCTTTTCAGTTTCTTTCCTAATAATCCCCAGCATGAAATTTGCCTTCTTCACACTGAACTATCCCAAGATCTTTTTCAGGCAACTGAAATTTCACCCATCCATACATCCACATCCACCCATCCATCCATCCATCCATCCATCCATCCATCCATCTATGAATGAAGTTGGATTTTTTTGTCTCAATATCTGTCACTTTCATCTTACTTAAATTGAACCACATTTGCCTTTTGTTTTACCATTTACCCGTTTAGAGAGATGCTTCTGGAGCTGTTAGGTTAATTTTAATTTATTCAGTTTAGGCATTACCCAACTTCAAACAACTCTTCACAATCACTGTGATTTTCACCACCCTGAATATTTGTCTCACTTGCAGTCTTGGCCTTCTCTCTGCTTACTCCAAGTCAAAATGTTGGAGATTTCAATTCAGCAGGAGCATTTGTTACATGTGCTCATGAGCTTATACAGAGTGTTAAAAATATCAAATAATTAAGTAACAGAGGGTCCCATTGAAAGAAAAATGTTCATAATATAGTTGTCTTGGATGCGGGGTATGGACTTAGTCCACCTGTCAATGCTCATAGATGTTCATGATTGTGAAGATCCTTCCCTTTTTCTATCCTTTGTCATTTGCCCTAGTGGTCAAAGTAGGCTCATAATTGCCTACTTATGTAATTTCCAGCACAAGATCATTTAATTAACATTAAAAAACACCACTCCCAATACACTTTCTAGAGAGATTTCTCTCTTACTTTCCTCCATTGAGAAAACTCTCCATTTATTCCTAGTTTTTCCTTTCTGTTTTGTAAATCAGCAATCCATAAAAAGCAAGGTCCTCTTATCCCATGACCACTAAGTTTACTCAAGAGCCTTTGATGAGGAATTTTATCAAAGGCATTTTGAAAATTCAAGTATACAATCTTGCCAAAGTCACCTCTATTCACATGCCTGCTGGCACTCTAAAAAAACTCTAGAAAATTAATGAATCAGGATTTACCTTTATTTAAGCTTGTTCCTCAATATGCTTAAGTTAATTTTTCTTAGTAATAAGTAGTAATCAGTTTGTACCTATTTGCCTGGAACAGACATTACAGTGATTGGCCTATAATTTCCTGGATCTCTCTCAGGCCCAGTTTAAAAATTAGGAATCATGTTGGCTACTTTCTAGTCCTCTGGCATTGAGCCTGTATTGAGGGACAAGTTAGATATTCTTGCTAGGAGGTCAGCAATTTATTATATCCCTTAATGTACACTGTTTGTGTTCTTTTTTCTTTGCATTACACTTTTTCTGCCATGGACCTCTACATTTGAGGTCCATGGCAGAACTACTACATTTTGTACTACGTTTTATTTTCCTCACAAGGACAGGTTTTCCATTTCCTAAAGGAAGCCTTCTTTAACTTTTTTGGTTTACTGGATACTTACTAGATACCCATGCTGGCCATTTCTGGTTGGCCTTTTCTGCTATTATAAAATACAGTCCATCTGAGTCTGAATTTCTGAGCTTTTATGTAACCTCTAGGCATTATGAAAAATTTGGCTCTCTTGACACTTTGTTTCAAGCTATTTTTTACCAGTCCCCTCATTTCTGATATGTTTTCCCTTTTGTAGTCAAATGTGACTATGTTGGACCCTGCTAACAATTTCCTAGTAGCATGTACAGTATGTTAAATGTAATAGCAGTATTGCAGTCACTGTTTTCTGTCAGTTCCAAACATTTACATTTCATACCAGCTGACAGACACCATTAAGATTAAATCCAATATTGCTTCGTCTCTGACCAGGTACAAGGACAATTGTTCTAAGACACAGTGATTGAGGGTATTTTGAAGTGCAATTTCTTTCTTGTGGCCTGTTGGTATCCAGTTGGTGTGAGAATCATTGAAGTCCTCCATTATTACAGCTGCTTCTTTGCATGGCTCCCTGATTTCATTCACCAAGATCACCCTCAATATTTCAATCAGGTGAGCAATAGCATATCCCTGGATATAATTTATATATCTGGCTGGATATTCTTACATAAAATTGTAAGAGGAATTCAATCTTCCAATGTTTTTTAATACATTATATTTTATACCTTCTTTGATATTAAGAGCACCACCTTTCTCAGCGTGCCCTTCTATAAAGTGTGTTTCCACAATTCCAGTGTCAACCCTATCACTTACAGTATTTTTTGAAACATCTACACCTTTCTGAACCAGAGACTGGTTCTCCAGAGACCAGTTAAAAATTGAAATCATTTTATTTAAGCCAGTTTTTGTTCTTGTTCAGTCATTCAATCACTTCTGATTCTTTGTCACCTGATGGACATAATTTCATCAGGAAGATCTCTCAATAACTGTTTCTTTCAGTTCTTGTAAGCTGATGCTTATCAATAATAGTAAATAGATGTCTTGTCTTCAGCACTCTCTTTTTCAGTTGCCTTCCATTTTTCCAAGCATTGGAGTCTGCTCCAATAACTCTTGCATTTGGATTATATCTCCAAAACATTTAAGCTTTAGCTTCATTTTTAGTGCTTTCCATGAACAATCGGTGTTACTTCATCTAATATTGAATGATTAGGTCTTCTTGTAGTCCATGATATTCTCCACAATTTTTTCCAGCATCACCATTCAAAAATAATAATTTTTCTTTGTTCAGCCTTTCTGATTATTCTGGTGTCCCTTCATAGCCATATGCTACAACTGGGCAAACCATGGCCTTTATAATATATATAGCTTTATAAGTCACTGTGATGTCTCTGCTCTTGAATATTTTGTCTAGATCTGCCATAGACTTTCTCCCAAGTATCAGACATTTCCTTTTTCATGGCTACCGTAGCAAAATATAAAAAGATGGCAAAAGCCCCAGAAAGTTAGAATCTCAGCATAGACTCAAAATCCCAGGAGGATTCCTGGATGCTGAAGGGACATGGATTGGGATATCTTTCTTTGTTAACTCTTTTAATATTTATTCAGTATAATCCTTTTTGTCATTTCATTCTGGTCTGAACCTATTGCCTTCAAATTCTAAAGAACCTATTGGTTCCTGACTAGCCACTGGGGTACCAACATATTACCTTTACATAAAGTTTCCCTTAATTTGAAGCTTTTGTCCTTCCAAATAAAATATTATTCTCAATGTCTTTGCACTGCTTATTCAGATATAACTCCTTGTCTTTTCTTGTTCTTCTTTGGAACTCAGTGCTTAGTTGAGCAAATTTTCCTGTTGCCTTTTGCTTTCTACTTTTCTTCAGCTATTTTTGTGTAAGGAGACAGCTATTTCACCTTCTGTTGTTGAATTTTGAGATATTTTTGTTTGCTGCATCTCTAATGGTGTTATATATTTCAGTTTAGAGTTTTTTAGGCACCTTATTTATCAAACTATGTAATCTATTCTTTATCTCTATTGCATAATCATACTGAATATTGATGAGGTCATTTCTTGCTAGTCTGATGATTTTATTAATTTTCTTTAGTAATAATTTTAAAAGTAGTAGTTAAGGATCTTATTTTTGGCAACTTAATAGAGCTTCTCCATCATTGCTGCAGAAAATATGTTCAGTTTGATTTCGCTCTTGTCCATCTGTTGATGTCCATGTTTAGAGTTGTATTTTATATTATTGGAAGAAGATATTTGCTATTAACATTTAATTTTTCTTTGCAGAACTCTTTTAATCTTTCCCCTGATTCATTTCATACACCAATAACTTTTCACATTATTCCAAATGCTATTTTACTTTCAATTTTAGTATTCCTGTCTCCTATAATTAGTATGATGTCTTTTTTTATGTTTTGTCAGTGTCATAAAGTTGCTAGTCAAGCTCCAGATTCTTGGAAGCTGGGTATATATACTTTGTCCCTCATTTATCAGTGTATATGTTCCTGCTGGATCCCCCTATTGCCTTTGATCTTGTTTCTTCCTGAATCTTGGTTTAATGGGAAATAGCTAATCACTTTTTTGATACCACAAAAATGCCCATCTATTCTTATTCTGCAACATCCATTTCATTCGTGGGATCAGAATATATCACATCTGTGGTTGGAGCATAGACTTGAATCATTGTAACTGTTTAGCTTGTCTTAGACTTGACTGAGATCATTCTATCATTTTTTTGGTTTATATCTGAGCATTGATTTTGATACAGTTCTGTTACTGATAGCAACTTCATTTCTTTTATGATTTTCATATCCACAATAAAAGATCTAATACATCTCTGATGTGAAGTGATCCCTTCCAGTCCATTTCAGTTCCCTGATTCCTAGAATATCATTGTTCAGTTTTGACATTTCTGCTCTGAGAACCAAGTTTGCTGTGATTCATATTCTCATATTCCACATTACAATTGTATACAGACCTTTGTAGAACTGAACGTTCTTTTTGCCTCTGGGCACATCAACAGCTGGATGTCCTTTCATCTTTAATCTAATTGTATAATAAGCATCAATGCTACTTGTATTTGGTCTCTGCTTTTCCCAGTCCCTCACAGGATATCTTCCCACCTGGAAGGCTCATCTTCCAGTATCATGTTGACATTATCTTGGTCGTGAATATTCATTTGGGTTTTTGGCAGAATACTGGAATGGGTTGCCATTTCCTTCTCCAGTGGATTATATTTAATCTGATCCCTCATGTATGAGCTGATCCTTATGAGTGACCTTTTGGGATACTTTCAATGGTGTAGCTCATAATTTCATTGAAATGCACAAGTTCATTCACCACTACAAGGTAACAATTCATGAAAGACAAGCCATAATGCCCTTAGCCATAAACCAGTATTTATAAACCTTAATAGGTAGGTTCACATTAAGCCCAAACCAGTCAAACTATATAATGGCTTAGCACAATGCCTTGAAATCAGTTGGCAGTTTCCTGTCTTTTCAAGGCCGGTACTACAACACTGAAAATTAAATAATGATTCTATCAGCTCCATGTTATTCCAACAATGTAACCAATTGCTGCTTTTACTATAAATATTAATAGGATAGGATGATAATAATTTATTAAATTTATATAGTGCCTGACTTCCAGTGACCTGAGTGGTTTACAGATTGTTAAAAATATTTAAAAACAAGAAAACCACATAAAAGGAACCAAGATGCCAGAGATAAGAAACCCAGATGGGAAGAAAGAAAAAGAGGAAAAGGGGGCTTCAATCACACTCATCAAAGGGCTAGATAGAGCCAGGTCCTCAGGGCCCTTTGAAACACCAGTAGGATGGGGACTGTTTGAATCTCAGAGGGTACCTCATTTGAGAGGGTAGGCACTGCTACAGAGAAGGTGCATTTCCAGGGTCCCAATAGATGGCATTATTTAATTGAAGGAGCCCGGAGCATGCCAACCCTGCCAGACTGGATTGGCTGGGCAGATACTATGGGAGATAGGTGATCCCTCAAGTAACCAGGCCCTATGCCACATAGGTATAGGTAGTGACCAGCACCTTGAATCTTTTTGCCTCTGGGCACATCAACAGCTGGATGTCCTTTCAGCTTTAATCCAGTCATATGCATCAGTTCTACTTGTATTTGCCCTCTGCTCTATTGGAATAGGGGGGGGGGGGGAAATCAAAACATCCCAGGTAAATTGTATAACAAGTATTCCTAGATCAATGTTGTTCAGAAACAAACTTTGGGAGACAGTTTATGAAATAGTCAAAGTACAAGAAATGTGGAAATGAAGGAAAGGCAATCTTGTATTTTATTTTTAGATTTTATTTTATCTCACCTTTAATATTTTTATAAATAACTCAAGGTGGCGAACATACCTCCTTCCTCCTCCTATTTTCCCCACAACAACAACCCTGTGAGGTGAGCTGGGCTGAGAGAGAGTAACTGGCCCAAAGTCAGCCAGTTGGCTTTCATGCCTAAGGTGGGTCTAGAACTCTCCGTCTCCTGCTTTCTAGTCTGGTGCCTTAACCACTAGACCAGACTGGCTCTATTTTGAATAATTTCCAAATAATTTAACCTTATTATTTGGTTACTCTTCATGGGTTCAGTCCTGAATTAGAATTCAAGTCCAGCTTCTGGTTGAACTATGTACAATGCTTCCTATGACAGCTGCCTTTAAAAACAATTTGAACCTTTGGTTGATCTCAATGGAACATAGAACCCACAGATCAACAAACAACCTGCTGAAAAGTTTAGCTGACACTGGAATACTTGTCCACAGGTCCACAAGTACAGCATTGCTTATATAACAATGATCTGAATGGAAGACTCGCCAGAAGGAAACTTTTTCTCTGACCTCATCACAAAGATTTTGTAAAGTATGCAGAACAAAACTCTTATGCCTGTAACATCTTGGAACAAAGTGCTTTGAACTGATAAAACAAAAAAATATACTTAAACAAAAATTCATTTACAACCACTCAAGATATCTATGAAGAAAAAGGGTGAAGAGGAACCTTTTGCCAACTGCTAAGCACAGTGACTTGGTACCATTTAGAGATTGTGTCTGTTCACTTAGGGATTCACAGAAACATACATTTTGACCAGGAGTGCCTACATTTTTGCATATAGGCATTACATCACAAATGGCTGAAGTGTAAGTTCAGATAAGTTTATAATCAACCCTGTGAGGCAGGTTTGGCTGAGAGAGCAAACGGTCCAAACTCACCCAGTGAGCTTTCATGTTTGAGGATGAACTTGAACCTGGGTTTCTCAGATGCCATTCCAACATTTAAACTGCTTCATCACCTTGGCTGCCCTACGTTTTAGGGAACACCATTCCTGATCATTGGGAGTGCTAGAAGTTGTTTAAAATGTATGCAGGGACCTGGTATGAAGAAAGCTATGAACGCTATGGGGGAAAGACAGACGAGGACACATCCTTCAGTTAAACATTTTCAAACCGGCAGAGAACCATCCTTAGCAGCAAATTGGGTTTCTGTGTTTCCGCTCCTCTGTTCTCCCTATATCCACCCCAACACCAGCTGCTTCTATTGCAAACCTTGTTCTCGCGCGCCCATTAAGACACGCAGAGGAGGAGGGGGAAGACGTAGGAGTCCGTCCTACTCCCCCCAGTTACGTGTTGACGTCACTCTCCTCCTTCGATGAGGATAAATCGGGTTAAGCTTGTCCAGACCCCGGAAGTAGCGGGTTGGCAGGTTGGAGGAGACCGTGTGGAGTGAGTAGGTGCTAACATTTGGCTCCGCTTGAGCGGAGGAAGGAAACTATAGTAGGTCGCGCTGGGGCTGCGCTCGCCGGAGAGGGTAGGCTGGTCTAGTCCAGGAAAGCCTTGCCGCTCCCTGGGCGTTCTGCCGGGAGAGTCCCAGCGTTCGCGGCTGGAATGGTGCTGGCGCCGGCGTTCGGTGCTTGCGTTCTTCGGAGGGAGCAGCCCGAGCGGAGGAGCCGCGATGGAAATGCTGCTGTTGCAACCGTTGGGGTGAGTCTCGGGGCCCGGCTTTTCCCGGTTTGGTCTCTTCCAGATGTGTTGGATTCAACTCCCATCGCCCCCAGGCTGGCTGAGCGTGATGGAAGTAGGAGTCCAGAGCGCCTCGAGGATCCCCGATTGAAGAGGACTGTTAGATAAGTGAAGGGCAGACCGGGCAGGGTTTCTCCTAATGTCGTAAGGTTTCTGGAGAGGATTGCCCCTTTTCTCGTTGCAGTATTTCATTACCTTCCATCAGGCCTTGGCCCTATCACCGGTCTGGAATATCGAATTTGCTTCTGGAACCTATGGCCCAGTGTTCCTATGGTATTCTGAGCATGTGCAGAGGGCATTTCATATTTTATAGTAACTATGGTAAAACAACAGCTCATTTCTGGGCTAATTTTTCCACATTTTTGCCTGTTTCCATCTTTAGGACATCTCTGTGGGTAGCTTGAAGTTGAAAACCACAGAATGAGCAGTCAGAGATGCTGCTCTTGCCATTCATATACTGTATTCCAAAACAGGGCCTTGAAATTCCAAACAGCTTCTGAGTGAGTTGTGGCTTAGTTGAAAATTTGGGTTGCTTTAACCAAAGTTGCCAGCGTATTCTAGGTAAGAGGGAGCAGCTTTTAGGCAGGCTGCCTTTACTTTGGTTATACTTGTGCTAAGCAATCTGTATGTACCTGAGGGTCAACTGGGACCTGCTGACAGGAGAAGGGCCTCAGAAGAATGCCAGTTAATCTTTGATCGATGCTTTTCTTTGCATGGAGATAAATTACTTTCTCATTCTGGTTACAATTTGAATAACTAATAATGACAGTTGAATGCTAGCAGTTTGTACTTAAAAATTGAGGTCTGAAATGCAGTTTTTACTCTGTCATTTGAAATATCTGCCATTCTTGGTTTTGTTCACTAAAATGATCATACTGTGGATGAATAAGCCAAAACCTGATATGTTTCCATCATCCTGAATAGAAGAATGAAGGTAAATTATAAGGTACTGTTTCTGCACTGGAAGTTTTCAGTTTTAAAAAGTTTTAGGAAACGTGGAGATTTGTGACCAAAGGACTCTGCCCACGTGCAATGTCACTTCTAGCTTAGCTTTTTCAAAAGAAGCTCTTTTCCTGGGGCCTTTGCTAACAGACATTGAATGCAAGTGGCAAGGGAAAGAGCTTTTTGGTGGTGGCACCTTAACTTGGTATTCTTTCACATGTTGATTAAGATTTAGGCACCTGACCTAAGTTTGCCTTATTTGCCCAGGCTTTTAATGATGCAGTGAACTTGAAGCTGCTTTTAAATGTTTTGTTATTGTTGTAAACCTTGCTCTTATTTGTCTCTAAAATGACACACCGTCAATGTATTAATGTTACTTTGTTGTAGACTACTTTAAAAATAAACAAATTTAGAGCGTATAGGCCTTTCACTATGCTCTTCCAAATTTGTCTTTCAATTGCATGTAACTGTTCTGCATCTGGGCAGCTAACTATATAATTTATGTGACAGATAAATTGAGCATTATAAAAGAGCCATGATTTACTAGATTTCCTTGCTACATGGACTTCTTTCCAAAAACTTTTTTTTCCTCCAATCCTAATCACATTTTGAGGTTATGCGTTATTTTCCATAGGCTTCAGGTCTGACATGAATTTTTGTAAAGAAAGTTTAAGAAAACCTCCCGCGACTCGGTTCCCTTCAAATGGATTAGACTGTAACCCCAATAAGATACAGACTGTGTGCCTGTAGAATGAAGGGTATTGTAGTGGCATTCAGTTGGGAAAAAGTGGGAATTGTTCTGGTAATTTCAATGCCATGGGAGAAAGAGGATGCAGAAACTGAAGCTCCTTTCTCATTTGAAGGGAATGAAGAATTAAGTTGGTGTTAATGAACTGTCATCTGAAATTGTTAAATTTATCTAAGGACTAAGTCTGACTCTATTTAGCTTTTTCAAGTTGAGTCAAGACAATAGATATACCTGGGTTGCCTAAAATATGTCCACAAGCTAAGTGTGTAGTTGCTATCTTTTAGTCTAGGATTTTTTTTTTTTTGGTAGGAAATTGTTCCTGAGCATCATGGTGAGGATCAGCAGGATAAAATGCTGGCTATTTTAAAAACAACCATCCATAAATGTTAAATTGTTTATCAGGCTAGAATACTGGAATAGTGGATGTGTAGGGAAGTGGTTGCCAATTATGCACTACTTTTCATTTTTATTAAAAAAAATCATGGAACTGTTTTGAGAAGTGGTTTAAGACTAATAGATGGGAAAACTATTTTATTTTAATAGAATACAAAATTATTGTTTACTTGGTGAGGGCTTTTGTCTTACGAAATTATCTTTTGTGAATGCATACAGAAAAAGCAACAATTGGATAACTAGATCTCCTTGGGCAAGTATTAATTTCTAGTGACTGTAGACCGTGCATGGATAAATTATGGGGGCCAGGGGTCAAATAACCTTTTTGGAGAAATCGAGGTGCAGTGAAAGGCTCAATGAGGCAAAGTTGATGTCCTTTTTCTTTTTCCAGACAAATGTCCAGGATTTTGTTTTACTCTTTAAAATGTGTTAAGCCTATTTTAGGCAACCCAGGTATATCTATTGTCTTGACTCAACTTGAAAAAGCTAAATAGAGTCAGACTTAGTCCTTAGATAAAAGGCATTATGAAATCCTGGGGTTGTGGATGGGACTGCTGGCAGTAAAAAAAACCCAAATCCTGGAACAAGGCAGTGGCAAACACCTTCAGAATGTTGCCACAGGAAAAGATGTGCGTCCATGTGGTGATCAGGATTTGAGCCTGACTTCAGAGGATCTTTACAGATAGTCTTCAACATGCGACCATTCAAAGTTACGACAGTGTTGAACGAATGGTGGTTACGACTGTCCTTAGAGTTATGGCCATCTCAGCATCCCTGTGGTCATGTGATCATGATCTGGGCACTTGGCAATCTGTTCACACTTATGACCAGTTGCCAAGCACCCCACGGTCATGTGATTGCCATTTGCAACCTTCCTTGCTGGCTTCCCCAGAAAGTCAGTGGGGAAGCCAGCAGGGAAGGTCACAAGTTGCTGGGGTAAGTCTTACTCATCCACACATCCTCCCCAGCCCCTCGGCACTTGCGCCATGCTGGCTACTTGCATATCCCTGCTCACCCTCCCCAACCTGCGCCATACCCCTGCACACCCTCCCCAACCCACATGGGACCTCTCACACATCCCCGTGCACCCCCTTACTCCCTCACCCAACTGGCAGCAGTCACTTACATGCCTGCTAGCCTGGGACTTGCAACTTCCTGCCATTTTCCCCACTGACTTTGGTTGTGGGAAGCCGGCAGGAAGTTGCCTCACCTAACGGCCATAGGATTCAGTTAATGATGGCAACCGGGATTGCTGTCACTAAGCAATGTCGCACTTTACAGCTGCATTGCTTAGCAACAGAAATTCTAGTCCCAATTGTCATTGTAAGTAGAGGACTACTTGCACTTAAGGCTATTTAAGGCTTGGACTAGTCTTCATGCATTTCTGGCCTCAGAATGGTAGGAAACCATGCGTTTGAAGTATAATAACCTGGCTGGAGAAGATCTGAGAACCATAAGTGAATGTCTCCAAGAGCTGTATATGGCCATGGGGCTTCAGGTTGCTTCAGGTTGCCTACTTGTATCTAATAATCTTGAAAACAGTATTGTGTTGATCCATCAGAAAAATTCAAAGCCTACAGTTTGGATACTTGTATAAGAAATTAAAAATGACAAAAAGAAGTGTGTAAGCTTTCAAATTCTTCTCCAGCTTTTTCTAACATTTTGCTGAACTTATGGAGAACTTGAACACTTGCCCACTCCATTCTGTCTTTAGTTAATGCCAAATATTTAAACAGTTGAAGAGATTAAACTGAGGGATGTCTCTAGAAAGAACCAATATTAGTTCAGCCTTCCTCAACTTGTTCTCTTCACGTATGTTGAAACCACAACTTGCAGAATTTCCAAATAGTTGACCATTCCTAAACTGAAGGCTAATCAAGACTATTATTTCATTATGATTAAATAGTCAGGGCTGATGATCTTTTGTCCCAATGTATGATTTGACTCCCTCCCTGTTCTCTTAACACTTTTTTCTCTTGTGGTTTTGTATTTATTTCTTAATGTTTCTTGACAGAGGACAGGGAAAACAGTTTGGGAAGAAACCAAATCCATGTCTTAATTCAAACCTGTGTGTGTTATGTGCCATTTTTCTTTAGTCAGTACTGTTAAACTTGGGAATCCAAAGTTTTTTAAAGCTTCACATGGAAAAAATGAGAACTGCCTTAAACTGACTAAAATTCCATTTAATCGTGTTTACAGAACTTAACTCAATTTCTTAAAAATCTTATACAGCTTTCTGTATAGCTTATACAGTACCTTCAATTTTTTTTTAATAGCCCAGACTATCTAAACTAAAATTATTTAAATTTAAAATATTTAATCATTTAAATGTTAGGTAAGAAAATGAATGATTTACCTGGAAAAAAACTGAATATTTTTAAAAATTTAAAAGTATGACAACTTGGTAGCATGTATTTTCATTTTTTAGATTCAAAGGAAAATGTGAACATGCTAAGTTTAGAGGGATAAAAGGGTGGATGAAAATCAATGGTTAGTTAAAGGGTGGATTTTATTTAAAATGTTCTGAGATAGTTAGATCCAGATTTATCATTTTTATTCCTCTAGATTGAATGAATGCCTCTTCTAAATGAATTAAAGGAGAAAAGAAAAAAAAAGTCATTCTAGAAATACTTCTACTTTATCCACCAAACTTTTTATTGTCACTCAGTAGCACTAAATTGTTCTCGCGTATGAAATGTATGAAATGCAATGAACCTGTAAAAATCAAATTGTGGAAATGATTCTTTTTTCTAATTACTATTGTTTAAGTGATCAATTGGCATTATTATTTAGAAAATATGTGGTGATATATCCATAGAAATCTTGATTTAAGTGAACATTTTTTTTCTTAAATGATTGGTGGGCAAAATAGACCCAATCCTTGTTGTAGAGGCTTCCAAAAATGGTTACAAAGAAATGCTCTGATGTCATTAGTAAGCAGTTTTGCAGGTGCCACGATGGATCTTTCATCACATTGTTGTTTTTGTTCAGTCATTAAGTCGTGTCCGACTCCTCGTGACCCCATGAACCATATTGCACCAGGCCTTCCTATCTTTCACTGGCTCCCTGAGTTTGCTCAATTTCATGCTCATTGCTTCAGTGATGCTATCTAGCCATCTCATCCTCTGCCGTCCTCTTCTCCTTTTGCCTTCCATCTTTCCCAGCATCAGGGTCTTTTCCAAAGAGTCCTCTCTTCGCATTAGGTGACCAAAGTATCTGAGCTTGAGCTTCATTATCAATCCTTCCAATGAGCAATCAGAGTTGATTTCCTTTAAGATTGACTGGTTTGACCTCCTAGCAGTCCAGGGGACTCTTAAGAGTCTTCTCCAGCACCACAGTTCAAAGGCATCAGTTCTTTGGCGTTCAGCCTTCTTTATGGTCCAGCTCTCACAGCCATACATTACTACTGGAAAAACCATAGCTTTGACTATGCGGATCTTTGTCGGCAAAGTGACGTCTCTGCTTTTTAATATGCTATCTAGGTTTGCCATAGCTTTCCTCCCAAGGAGCAAGCGTCTTTTAATTTCATGGCTGCAGTCTCCGTCTGCGGTGATCTTGGAGCCCAAATAAATGAAGTCTGTTACTGCTTCCATTTCTACCCCTTCTGTTTGCCAGGGATTGATGGGTCCAGATGCCATGATCTTAGTTTTTTTTAGTGTTGAGTTTCAAGCCAGCTTTCGCACTCTCCTCTTTCACCCTCGTCAAGAGGCTCTTTAGTTCTTCTTCACTTTCTGCCATTAGGGTGGTATCGTCTGCATATCTGAGGTTATTGATGTTTTTCCCTGCAATCTTAATTCCGGCTTGTGATTCTTCCAGCCTGGCATTTCTCATGATGTACTCTGCATATAGGTTAAATAAGCAGGGTGACAGTATACAGCCTTGTCGTACTCCTTTCCCTATTTTGAACCAATCGGTTGTTCCATGACCGTTTCATCACATACCAGCAGTCAGTGTAGTAGCTTAAATTTGGGAGTGGTGCTTTTGTTTGCTTTTTGCTATGATCACACCTTCACCAAGTCCGTGCCCTTCAGGCATGTTGAATTAGAATTCCCAGGATTCCCCATCATGCTGATGGCCAATGGTCATGCTGACTGGCTATTCTGAAAGCTATAGTTGAATGCATAGAATACATCAAGTTGGGAGAAATTGTTCTTTCCCTATTAATAAATTATTAAAATGACAGTTCTGGTTACAGCTCTGTTTGATCAAATAAGATATTTTTACTGATCAGCTTTGCCATTTCTGTGGTGGTATCTTTGTTTGAATGTCAAGCTGTAGGACATGGTTGGATATATTGTGATCCTGCAAGTATTGCTGAACTACAAAAGTTTGGAAGCTCCAGGTAGTCCAGCTAGTGGTAAAGGTATTCTAGGAGCTACAGTTCCCCATCCCTTCTATAAGATATTAAACCATGTATTAACATATGATAAAATGGGATACAGTATTTATTTCTGTTATAGTGATTGTTGGCAGGAAAATGGCACTGGGTTTTTGGGGTTTTTTTTCTTTCAGACTTGATTAAATAAATGATGCTTTGCCTTTGTCATTATATGCTGTTAACACTAACTTTAATTTAGTGTCTTTCAATGCATCTTTAATTGGTAGCTACTTCAGTCTCTTATCAATGCTTTAATCAGATTGTAGATGTTTAAATTTAGGGCTGTTCCTAGTGTGGATTTCACTTGGGAGTTGAGTTGTTCATCCTAAGGCTCAAAGGCATAGTCAAAGCTAAAAACACATTTCACTTGGCTTAGTTGCAGAACTATAAGGGACTATGAATGTATTACAAGTGCTTTTATGCCACTTCAGTTAAGCACACTAAAGCAACTTATAGAGGCTATATAACAATAATATATTGGAACAATAAAAACACCTATACACACCTAATCAGTTTAGCATCAGTAATAATAACTTAGATTGGTGGCAAACTCTCATGGATTAACAATTAAATTATCCTTTTTAATTGCAGATGTACCAAATTATGCCAGCAGAAACCTCTGGATTTGAAAGATGATAATACTGAAAAACACTGTCCTGTTACAGTGAATCCTTGGCACATGAAGAAAGCTTTTAAAGTTCTGAATGAATTAAGAAGGTATTGTTCTTCAAAGGCATGCAGTCTCTTTAATAGTTTTTTGAATTGTGTTCTTGTTGGAATACAAAGTTGAAAATGAAGTTGCAGTATTTAAATGAAATGCTGGTCTGGTCATTGTATTGTATATAGTGGTTATTTTTCTCTCCAAAGGTAGTTGATAAGATTTCTAAGGGGAAACTTGAGCTGCATAATACAACTGTTCTGGATGGCAGAAATTCTAACTCTATACTAGTGACAAATCTGTCTTCAAACGCTGACTGTGGCTAAATGTTATAAATTAGGGGTATCATGTCATTCCCTCTGCCCTGAAAAATTACGTTTCTTATGGAAGTATTCCTGTGAGGATAAGACTTGTGGATAGACAATGATGGGACTAAGTCTTAAAGATGATATTTTCTTCTCTGAGGGTAGTGGGGGACTGCAGGGACAAAAGTGGTAGTAAGATACTACTAGACCACCATTGGGTCACTACTCCACTAATTGTGCTCCTATCCACTGCTTTGTAGGTGCTGCTATTTTGGGTAGGTCCCTATTTTTCTTCACTGTCTTGTGCACTCATAGCTTGAACAATTTAGGCGTTGTGTCTTTCATATCTCCTCTGCCTTCACTCTCACCTGTTTTTGGCATGTGACTAAAGAAACTATAGTTAATTTTCTTGTTATGCCATTTATTTATTTTAAATGTTTCCTGCCAATGACCAATAAGCTGCTAGCTTTGATATGTTGGGGTCTGGCCAGCAGATTTTCCTGTGTTGATGTGAACATTTTCAAAGAGAAACCTAAGTATGAGCAGTATGGATAAAACTATACAATAAAGTACACACATTCATGCCCCCAACTAACCAAGCTCTAATGTCATCATAAGCATTTTGTATACATTTATCCATAAATGCATTAAACAAGGGGACCAAAGTCTTACTCCCTGCTTAGTGATGAGCCATTCATTAAACATTCCACTTATTCTTATACATGATTTGCTTCCATTGTATGCTACTTTTACTGCATTCCACTATCAATTTTCAACTCCATATTTGTCCAAACATCCCATAATTCAAGAATTTTCATTTTATCATATGCTTTCTCTAAATTAGCAAAGCACACAACACACATTTCTTCTTCATACATTTCTCAGGGACAGCAAAAACCTTGTCTGTATACCTACTGCCTGGCATAAAGCTGCGCTGCAGTTCCTAAGTCTTGCTTAATGACAGAATTCTGATCTACTGGTGCATGAGGTAATGAACATCTTCCCTGACACACTTAACAGACTAATTGCCCTGTACTTTCTGCATTCACTGTTAACTACTTTTCTCTTCAGTAGAATGCCATTATTCTTTCTCTGTACAATTGACAGGCACAGATGCAGGTCTCCAAAGCTAGTCTGTACTCATAACACATGCAGCATCTCCTGTTAAAGGTAAGGACAGTACTGGTCAGTTTTGGCACAAGAAAAGCCCTGCTTTATCCTACATATCCTTTCACTATTCTAGGCAAGCTAAGATCTCTGATCTAAAGACTATCTTATGAGCCAAAATACTATTGCCTTCACTTCTTCAGCTAGGAGATACATGCAGTGGACACACTCAAGATACCTAACACACATTCTTGGCAATTAATATGAAATTATTTTTTATGATGTACAGATATTTTGCTTTTTTAATATATTTGTAATATTTTAATGATATTTTGCCTTTTTGTGATTGCTGTCTTTCTTAGTAATATGTGGTGCTTTGAAACATGACAGATTTCCTTATAAGGTGAGTCCAAATACAGGTAGTCCTCAATTTACGACCAGTCCTCACACTTATGACCATTGCAGCATCCCCATGGTCACGTGATCAAAATGTGGTTGCTTGGCAAATGCCATGTATTTATGATGGTTGCAGCATCCTGGGGTCATGTGATTGCCATTTGTGACCTTCCCAAGGGGCTTCCGACAAGCAAAGTCAATGGAGGAAGCCAGATTTGCTTAATGACCGTGGTGATTCGCTTAACTACCATGAGAAAAGTTTGTGAAATCAGGCACAACTCATTTAAAAACTGCATTGCATAGTGACAGAAGTTCTGGTCCCAATTGTGGTCGTAAGTCAAGGACTGCCTGTAATAAAACAGTACATGGTCTTGTTTCTGTAACTACAGCAGCCTCCCAAAAGGTGATATTCTAAGAATGTGTTGGGCATTCTGGTTGGGATTTCTGAGAATTGCAACCCTTCCTATTTGAAGGGAACTTGTTATTCCTGAACCAGAGCATTGGATGAATATCTTGGAGTGCTTAGTTTTTGACTCTAGTTAATTGTACATGTGATTTCTGCTATTTTTCTTCCTTGCTTCTACATCTGGAAAATGAGAATAATGTCTCCAGTTAACATGTGCAACAGCCTGTTTCTGTAATCTTAGACCTACAGGCACATGGGATTTCTGCGTTACATGGAACCTTCCAAAACATGCTATCATAACATTTTCTCCCTTTTCATCTGGTTGCCTTAACCTTTGAATTGAACTAGGTTGAACTAAAGCCATAGCTTATGGAGAATTTAATTTCTGTTATATTCAAGGACATGTTTTTGTGTGCTTTAGTTTTTACTGATATGTATGGAAGCAGATTTCTTAGAGAACAGGAGAACAGCAATCTGTGGGATTTTGATTTTATCTATATATTTTCCCTGTTCTTCTGCTGAAAATACCAAGGACCTACATTCATCAAAGTTACAGTTGTTATGGATGTATACAAAATCTTGATAAGGCCTACCTCTATAAAACCTTTTAGAATACAGTGGTGAGATATTCTGTTCTGGAGCTGTATTATTTGTTCATTATACTGAACACTGTATCCATTATGCTTTACAATTAGAGATGTGACCAAACTAAATCTCAGCTATTTGCTGCTTATAATCCATTCTGGATTATTATTCAGTATAACAAGATTTAATCATATCAATAATTCCTTAAATTGAGACAACTTTCCTAATGAGCATGATTAGGAAGCCTAGCAAAATGATTTTACAACCTAATATTTTGCTGTAGACTGAAGATGAAAATTAGGTTTCTTAATGGTCCTAGTACTACATTATTTCAAGGATAAGCCTATATTATCAAGGAGTAAGAGCTATCTATGAAGTTGTACTGCAGACCTCTTTTTTGGCATACTGTAAGCCTATTTGTTTATGAAGTGAAAAATCCTGCTATTAGTAGCACGACAAAGTGGAGGAAGCTGTAGCCTTCAGATAGCATTGAACAACAATTTCCATGTGGCCAGTTGTTACAGATACTGGAAATCATAATTCAAGTTCCCCATCCTGGAATTAGAAAATAAACTCTGCTTAATTGCTGGAAATTTTCCTTGTTTTTGTTCTTATACGTCTGCTGTACTTTTGTGATACAAGTAAGCTTGTTAGGATAAAGTAGTATGTGTATGAGGGAATTGTATATGGCAGTTGGTGTTCTCAAGCTTTCTGCTACTATTGATAACGATAAACAAATTTATGCAACCCCTCCTATGAATAAAAGTAATGATTTTTATCAGGGATAAGACTGGGCAAGAAATAAATGTTCCTCTTTTAATTGTTAAATTTTAATCTTTCTACCACAGGGGTTCTTAAATCTGGTGGGCTTGCACAGACAAAGTGGGGTCCAAAGCTTGAAGTGAGTTTCACAGCACTTAAGCTTTGCTTTTGCAAGGCCGATCAGGTTTTTAAAAAATTGCAGGCCCTTTCCTTAATAAAAAAAGATAGGCTCAATAGCACTCCTAGCAAGGAGAATGATAAGAATCTATATATTGGTTATCAGCTGCTTGTTTTATTAAACTTGTTGGATATGAACATGCAATATTTATGGGCTTTACCAGAACTTGCTGTTGCTGCACAATCGCCTCTAAAAAAAACTGGGCCTTGATTATCCTTCCTGCGGTGTAAGATTATTTTTGTTCTGTCTCTTCTTAATAGTCAAAACTTACTATGTGATGTGACAATAGTGGCTGAAGACATGGAAATTGCAGCTCATCGAGTTGTATTAGCATCTTGCAGTCCATATTTCCATGCCATGTTTACAGGTACTTGTTTTTTTCTTCTCATCTCTTGCAGTTGAGCTATTTCACAATCCATTTTGAAAGGCATAAGCTTAATGGGGCTTTCCTTGAGACATCACTGTGCTGTATGTAAATATGCACAGTGGACTTAAAAGGCTTTAATGAATAAACCTTGCTCTTGAAGCTGATTCCTAGAAGCAGAAGCTACACTTTGGAGACTATATGTTTTTTTCTTGCTAGTAATCCGTGGTGTGACCATTAATTAGTAAAATGTGGTGTGTAAACTGCTGAACTAGAAATTTGAAAGACTGCAGCGGACAAAATACACGGAAGAGGGGAGACAAATTGAAAAACTATTAATATTTAGAAGTTGAAAAAGTTAGTGTGGATGGAGGATGATAGCTTTATATCTTATTGTTGGAGGGCATATTTTAGTGCTTTTTTGATCCAGCTTCAGGTACTTGGACTATGTGTTTTGTCATAAAGCTTTCTATGCCAATTGGGGTTTTGACTGCTCATGCTCTGCACCAACTGTGCTGTTTATTCAGGATAAGTAAGTACAGTGGTACCTCAAGATACGAATTTAATCCGTTCCGTGACTCTGATCGCAAGTCGAATTGGTCGCATCCTGAAGCAAATTTTCCCATAGGGTTCAATGTAAATACGGTTAATCCGTTCCGCCCTCCGAATTTGGTCGCATCCTGAAGAAAATTTCCCCATAAAGTTCAATGTGTTGCACGGCTGGGAAATTCCCCAGGCGCGCTTTAGTCAGTTTCACCACTCGAGCCCTAGCGCAGAAAGAGGAAGTGCTAATGAAAGGGCCACCTGGCGCCTCTTCACTAATCTGAGCACGCGGGGGAAAGGCTTTTGTCGTGCGCACCACGCCAAGGGCTATGGACAAAGGAAAGAGTGCGGAGTTGAGGAAGAGGAATCAGTGCGGGGGGGGAAGCTCCCGCTCCCGGCTGTGCGCGCCACAAAAGCCTTTCCCCCGCGCGCTGATTGCTTTCACTGGGCTTTTGTCGGTGCACCAAGGGGGAAAGGCTTTTGTGGCACGCATAGGGAGCTTCCCCCCCCCGCACTGATTCCTCTTCCTAAACTCCATGCTCTTTACTTTGTCCATAGCCCTTGGCGTGGTGCACCGACAAAAGCCCAGTGAAAGCAATCAGCGTGCGGGGGAAAGGCTTTTGTGGCACGCACAGGGAGCTTCCCCCCCCCCCGCACTGATTCCTCTTCCTCAACTCCGCGCTCTTTCCTTTGTCCATAGCCCTTGGCGTGGTGCACCGACAAAAGCCCAGTGAAAGCAATCAGCGCACGGGGGAAAGGCTTTTGTGGCGCGCACAGCCGGGAGCAGGAGCTTCCCCCCCCCGCACTGATTCCTCTTCCTCAACTCCGCACTCTTTCCTTTGTCCATAGCCCTTGGCGTGGTGCGCGCGACAAAAGCCTTTCCCCCGCACACTCAGATTAGTGAAGAGGTGCCAGGTGGCCCTTTCATTAGCACTTCCTCTTTCTGCACTAGCGCTTGAGCGGTGAAACTGACTAAAGCGCGCCTGGGGAATTTCCTAGCTGTGCAACGCCGGCTGACACATTAAACCTTATGGGGAAATTTGCCTCGTGGAGCAAGCCTCCTTGCTACCGCGATCTCGCCCACAGGAAGCCGCGACCACGTGGCAGCAGGGCAAATGGCCGCGGATCCGGTTCGTAGCTTGAGGCGGAGTTCGCATGTCGAGGTAAATTTTTGCGGCCGGAGCTGGTCGTATCTCGAAATTTTCGTAAGGTGGGGCATTCGTATCTTGAGGTACCACTGTAAATTGGTTTGCAAGTGATTGTTAAGTCAGTCAGTTTAATCACCTTCAGTGTATTTGAAGAAACATTCATTCATCTGGTGAGTATGAATAGCATCTCCGGAACCAAGTGCCTCTTTTTTAAAAACAATTCTTCTGTTTCAAACAGTAATTATTTTTGGCTGCAGTATTTCTTAAAAGATAGAGATTTAGGTGAAAATTTAAAATGTTAGATTCTCTTATTTGTTAAGGATTGGTTGGTAATTTATGCTTTCCTGAAATGTGTATAAATAAAAGTAATTGGATGTTATGACCGCTGGTTAATGTAGCTGAATAATTCTCTGCTTCCCTTTGAGTCCTCATAGCAGCTTCTAAATATATATACAGTAAATTAAAAAATACAATAAAATAGTTGAAAAGCAAATGAATAGATCAAATAATTAAAACAGCAGCAAAAGAGAAGGATAAAACTGCATCGGTACCACAGCAGTTTTATGTTCTGTCAGTTCTACATTTCATTGTCAGTAGATGAAATGCTCTGATATCATAGGAGGCTTGCAAGCAGAGTGTTGGCAGCACATGGATAGATGTGGAAGTTAATGCTCTACTCAGAAAAGGTCTCAGAAAAAAAAGTGAGATATCAGATCTGGTTAGTTTGGGAATCGGCCAGCTGCTGATGTTATAAAGCTAGAGAAGGATCTGTTTTCTTTGTATTAACAATCACTTGCTTGTAGTTCAAGTTTTTAACACAGTGGATAGAAAAACCATTGTAGGCATTTTCCATTGTTAACCAATAGATACTGGATATGCATCAGAAAAACTCAGATCTGAGATTTGTTTTGAATTCTTTTGTAAACATCCATTCTGGTACCACAGATAGTCCTGTTCCAGCCTCATACAAGTTAGTAAGGTGTCTTCTTATATCTGCATAGAGATGAAATTGTTTTGTTCCACAAAAAATCAAATTGTTGCTAATATTAATCCTCTTGATTAATGCTTGTAATTTCTGAAACTTTTTTAAAAATCACTTTACATATAAATTGAATTGATCAAATTGGTGTATATTCCAATATTTATTAAAATTCTACTTTTTTCTATATATGGTTATCATATACTGTAAGTCCAATTCAGCATTTACGCTTCCAGCAATCAACTTATGAGCAACAGTGAAACTTTTCTGCACCCAGCCTTTCAAAATATTTATGTAATCTGAACAGGAAGTAAAATTATTATTGCTCTTTAATTCCAGATTTATTCAGTATTTCAAGATTGTTTGGGAGTGGATCTATCTTGTGAAATATCCATGTAGAATAATGCTTGAGAATCAGCTTATTTGTCTTAAGAACAGAGATCAACAACTTTTTTGGTCCCTGGTCCTTTTGAATTGTGGTTGTACACTTTACCGCTACAAAGTTGGAAAATTATGAAATCTTGTCTAAGATGTAAAATCCTGCAAGGCTTTCAGTCTTCTCTTGGTGATGCCAAGATCACAGTTTTGCAAGATTTTAGCAATCTTAAGAGTTTAAGAGTACTTCTTGGCTGGAGTGGGTGGGGATCTAGAGGGCACTTCAGCACCCATGGGTGCTATCTTGCCATTCCGTGTTTTAAATACCATAGAATTACTTTTTTCTTTTTTTTTTGCTCCCTGATAAGATCATGTGTGGTAAATTGCAGCATGTTTATTCCATTTGCCAATGTCTGGATTAAATCTGTTTTGCAGGTGAAATGAGTGAAAGTCAAGCAAAGAAAGTTCGAATAAAAGAAGTTGATGGTTGGACCCTTAAGATACTCATTGAATATGTTTACACAGGGGAAATTACGGTTACAGAAGAAAATGTACAGGTAAGTGGGACGATTATATTCGTTTATCGTATAACATCCGACATGATGGTGCAAACCTGTTCTCTGTCTGTCTGGTGAGAGTAATGACATTTATTTTTTTAGCATATAACCGAAAAAAATGTGCATCTTTTAACAATATTTCTGTGGTGGTCTTGCACTATTGTAGCATAAAGCAATCAGTGAGCATCTTGAACATGCTTGCACTTTAAAAAGACCTGCTGAGTTACAGCCCTTGACAAGCTACCTGTAATTGTATCAAACAAATGGAACAGAAAGTCCTGGAAAAGCTAAACAAATCCATTGTTTGAAGGATTCATATTAATATATCTTCATTTGATACTAAATCTCTGCCTATACCTACAATGACAGAACTTCTTGGTACAAAAGTGAATAGGCTTTATATTGTAGTAACTAAGTAAAAGGTACATTTATCTGTATATTTTTGCATCCTTCATGAAACCAGAAAAAAATGTAATGCTTTGCCTGCTATTTCTTGTCATTTAGCATTGAGCCCAAAAGGTATGAATTTAATTGACTCTAGAAAAGTATGTTCTTAATCATGAGTCCTCTGAGCACAATTTCTGTTTTGCCACTTAAGTTGCTAGGCAGACTGTCCTTTTACAACTTAAAGAATGTGATGGGTACAGCTGTGTTGATTGAGCAGCCAACTGGCATAAAGATCATATTTCAAGTAATAGTTAATAGTTAATCCTGTTAGGAATTGTCAGGAATTAAGACAAGGGAGCATAGTCTATGACCAAGGTGCATAACTTTTTCTAGACTGAAGGCCATACTTGGCCTTTGAAAGCTATGTGGTACACTTGAAAAACTGGTGGGTGGGAACAGGCAAAAACAAAATGTAATTTATTTATATTTGAGGTTAATTGTATGAGTACTGTCTGATTACATATTTAATAATTTCCCATTTTTATCATGTTAGAAGTTATTTGTTAACAACTCTTGGAAAGCCACACCCAATACAATGCTCTCTGCCTTAGAGGATGTATGTGGTTAAGCAGTCTTTCTCAGTCCAAATCCTTTCTTCCTGTAGAATCAAAGTAAAGGTGTATAAAGTGCATATCCCAAACACTGCTAAGCATACCATATCTTATTAAAATCAACATAGTAGAGTGTGTTGTCTTTCGCTGTCTCTGTGAGAACTGTCAACATATGTACCTCAGTAAAGGAAATGAATGGTGGGTCTTTAAGATACTCATTTAATATGTTTATACAAGGGAAATTATAGTTACAGAGAAAAATGTACAAGTGAGTGGGAGAACTCAAGTAAATTTTTTAAAAAGCCATATTATCAAGCAACATTTTAGAATGAAATGATACCAACACCTTCACAACAGAATCCATGCATGTAAAAGTTAATTGCTGGTCATATAAAACAGTAGTACAGAAGGAATAATATATTGCAAAACAATATTTACACAGGTCACCACCACTTTATAAGTCAAAAGTACAAGTTCTATTTGCATGTTGGGCTAAAGCATAAGGGAGAAAACCTTATGACAGCTTTTTAATACCATTCCATGTGGAGGGGGTCACAAACAGCATAGCAACTCTGGTTTAACCTTTTGTCATATGCTTTTATGAAAACAGATGCCTAATATGAGATCTGAAGTAATACACTTTTCAGAACAAGATTTTTTTCACTTTTCCTTGGAACTTTGATCATTCTGCATGTGTATTTTATACTGTACTTTTGGAAGTTCTACAACTTGTCAGCAGTCTGATATCCCACATGCTGTTGTGGGTTGGCTTAAGTGTCCTTGAAAAAAGTTGTCTCTGAAATTGAAATATTACAAAGCTTTAATGATTTTTGGAGTATTTTTATTTTACATTAGTTGTATCAGGATTTTCTCATGGGAAGGTCATCCCATTCGCTATACAACACCGGGTGTTGAGACTACAAAGTATCTTGTGATTCTGTTATGATTTTCACTGCCACCTACTGTATGTGTGTGTGTTAGTTATTCAGTGGGGGTGTCATATTAGCAATATAAGGGGAGGGCTCAAATGCCCAATATTTTCAGAGTGTGTTTTGCTTTGTACAGTTAACCATGTAGGTTTTTATAGGTTATGTAGTCCTAACTAGTAACCAAGTAGTGAACCTCTTCTCTGGAAGTGTTTTTTTTTTTTTAGCTAGAGGCTTTGCAGTGATAAGTCTTGGAAGCTAATATGAGAAGAAGTCTTTGTTATATTCTATATTTTGTATGCAACTTGTATTTTGTGAAGTTTTGCATTTTTATCAATAAAGACCAGTTAGTTTATATTTTCTGACTGGATTTTCTTTGAGGAACAAAATATGGACATTGCATTTTGCAAGCTCTCATGCTGATGTGTAATTTTCCTGAGAGCAGGATTTATGGGATTTTTTGCTGCACTGTGCGCAACAGGTTATGGGCCCAGATACCAGGGCTCAGATCTCAGATCCCACAGAGCACTCAGAGCTCAGGGTTCAGGACTAAGTTTCAAAGTCCGGAGGGGACCCAGTATGCAGAACCAGGACCAAGTGCCCAGGACTGAGGACTGAGGTCGGTGGTTCCGAGGAACAGGATTCCAGGCGTGAGGTTCCAGGAATGATGTCCAAGGTGTGAATCCAGGCGTGCTGGAAGCAGGGACTTAAATTCCTGAGTGAAGGGTGATTTATGGATTTATTACCCTGCCTGTGACTGTTTCGTTTGAGGTTTGGATTTTTTCTCTGTGGTTGAGTGCTTGTTTTAAGTGAAATATGGCAGCAGCTCCACTTGCAGAGTGAGCCTTCCATTTGAAAGGTTGAATTCAAAGAATTACCAAACATGGAATATAAAGATAAAATCTTTTTTCATGAGAGAGGGGCTTTGGCGTTATGTGGACAACGCACCCCCAGCAGCACCCACGGATGCGGAGCAAGCTTTGATGGACCATGCATATGGTAATTTGATTTTGGGACTTGAGTCTTCAGAATTGGTGCATGTTCGTGGTTTGGAAACTGCTCATGCATGTTGGCTAGCGTTGCGTGGAATCTATGCAAGGCAAACTGCGTCGTGAGTTTGACAAAGCAGTTGTATAACCTTAAGTTGGAGCCAGGAGCTAATGTAATTGAGCACCTGAATAAGATGAAAACTTTGTTTGCTGAGTTGGCAGATCGTAATCTGGTCATTCCCGAGCAACAAAGAGAATACATAATTCTTTCAAGTCTGGATGAGTCGTTTAACATATTAGTAGAAGCCATATAGTCGCTTCAAATTGCTGATTTAACAGTGGAATATTTAACAAATAGATTACAAGAAATTCAAAGTGCACGTGACTTGCAGACTAATCCTAAGAAAGAAAAGACTTGATACTGTAAAGCAGCAATCTTCTCCAGCTGGCACGGAATGTGCATATTTGGTGAGAAAGTGTTTTCGTTGTAATTCTACCAAGCATCTTATAAAAGACTGTCCTATGAAAAATCAGCCTGCTGAGAGTTCCAGAAGGTTTGTCCGTCATGGAAAAGCAACAGTTAAGAAACAAGGGAGTACTAGACTGGTGTCTGCCTTGATTTCTAACAGAGACAAACATAATGCTGATAAGTGGTTACTGGACGCTGGTTGTAGTGAAATCATTGTAAACAATGAGCAATTATTGTTAACTAAATGTAAACCTAAAATTCAACAGGTTAATCTGGCTGATGGTTCTGTAGCTAAAGTAACCATGCAAGGTGAAGTGTTCATATCTTGTTTGGGAGAAGTGGTTTCTGATGTACTATGTGTTCCTACACTTGATTTTTCTCTTCTCAGTGTCCCTGTATTAACTAGCATTGGTTATTCTGTTATGTTCCAAGGTTCTGAATGCTATGTTACAAAAGAGGGGGCTGAGTGTGCTAGAGGAAAAATGGTTAATCAATTGTATGAAATGCTTCTTAAACAAGATGTGTTAATTGGAAGTTGTGCTGGTAATGTGCCTGTACATGATAAATGCATTCATTATTATCATAGAGTATTAGGTCATCCTGGATGGAAGTGTTTGTCAAAAATGGCCAAAGTGTATCCAGAACTGAGATTCAAGAAGTGTTCTAAGTTTCTTGATTGTACTGTGTGTAAACAATCTAAGATAAAATCTGCCCCTGTCGCCAGAAAAAGCAGCAGAATTTCTACAAGACCATTTGCTCTTGTGCATGCTGACTTAGCTGGTCCGTTTCCTCCGAGTGAGGGAGGAGCAAGATTCATGTTTGTTTTAGTGGATGATAAAACACGTTTCACATTTTGTTATTTGTTGAAACAGAAGTCTGAAGCATTCTCTCGTTTCAAAGAATTTGTGTCTATGGTTGAAAAAAGACATGGATATAAAGTAGGGAGTTTGCAAACTGACAGGGGGTGAATTTATGAGTCTTGAGTTTAAAAATTGGCTACGTAAGAAAGGCATTTTCCACAGATTAACAAATGTGGGCATGTCTGCTGAGAATGGAATTGCTGAGCGCAAGATTGGTGTTTTGAAAGTAATTAAGGATAGTTTATTGATTGATAATCAATTACCAGTTAGTCTCTGGGGAGAAGCAATACTGACAGCTGTTTTTCTTACAAACAGACACTGGAATTCAGCTGTGAATGAAGTTCCTTATTTTTTGCTGTATGGTAAACATCCATGCTTAAAGCATCTGCGTACATTTGGAACTTTTGCTTATGTACAAATTCCTAAGTCTCAAAGAAGGAGAAACCAACCAAAAACACAGCGTCTGAGATTTGTTGGTTATTCTCAGGAATCAAAGGGTTATAGATTTTATCTGAACCGAGGCAGAGTTGTTATCTCTAGAAATGCAAATTTTGAGGAGCCTTCTAATTGGCAAAGGCTGCATGTAAATTCAGAGGTTTTTTTGGAGTCACAGACAGATTTAGCTAGAGAGCAAACACCACTTGTTGCACCCTCTTCTCCACAGATAAAGCAAGAAGCAGAGGTTTTAGCTGAAGTAGAAATGAAGGAGGAGAAAGAGGAAGTACAGGAAAGTTTTGAGATTCCTCATAGGTCAACACGAATAACAAAAGGTGTTCCACCAGAAAGATTTGTTATTCAACAAGTCAGAGTGTGTCAAATAACTTGTGAGCCACAAAATTTTCAGGAAATGTTATCTTTGCCAAGTGATGAGCAAGAGAAATGGAATGAAGCTATGGATACTGAGTTCAATGCATTAGTAAACAAGAATGTTTTTGAAATTGTTGATTTACCTGAATCAGAAAAAGCCATAGGTTCCAGATGGGTGTTTAGAAAAAACCTTTTACCTGATAATACTGTTCAGTATAAAGCTAGATTGGTTGCACAAGGTTATTCACAAGAACAGTTTGTGAATTATAATCTTACATTTGCACCTACAGTTAGGCCTGAATCATTGTGTGTAATGTTGGCCTTAGCTGCACAAAGAAACATGGTTGTTCATCATTTTGATGTAGATACAGCTTATTTAAATGCTGAGCTTCATGAAACTGTGTATATGAAGCAACCTCCAGGTTACACATGTGAGGATTCCCAGAAAGTATACAGACTGCGTAAAGCACTGTATGGATTGAAACAAGCTGGGAGATGTTGGCATCAATGCTTAGATAAAGCTTTGTTGGAAATTGGTTTCAAGAAATCAATAGCTGATCAATGTGTATATACCAAAGAAACTGGAAAAGATTATACAGTACTTCTCACTTATGTTGATGATTTCTGTCTTGCTACTAGTTCTTTAAACATGGTAAAAGAATTTGCCAAGCAAATAGAGCAATATTTTAAATTGAAAGATCTTGGTATGTTAAAATACTACCTTGGGATTGAAGTGCATAGAGCTGAAAATGGAGAAATCTATCTAAGTCAAAAGAAAAAGATAGAACAGTTGTTAGCAAACATGGGAATGTTAGATGCAAAACCTGTAAAAACTCCAGTGACTTGTGATTTTTTGAAAAATGAAACATGTGAAAAGTTGTGTGAAACACCTGCACTGTATCATTCTGTGATTGGTTCTGTACTACACCTAGCACAATGGACACGTCCAGATATATCTTATGTTGTTGGGATTTTGAGCCGTAAAGTGGCTAACCCTACAGAACATGACTGGCTAGGACTGAAAAGATTAATGAGATATTTAAAAGGTACAATAGATTTTTGTCTTAAAATGTCAACTAATGGGTTAGAAAAGCCTGTAATTTTTGTTGATAGTTCATTTGCAGAAGAAAGTGACAGAAAGTCCATAACTGGATTTGTTTGTAAATTTGGTGAATCTACAATTGCATGGAAAGCAAGGAAGCAAACCTCTATTGCCTTGTCTACTGCAGAAGCTGAATTTGCAGCTTTATCAGAAGCAATCAGTGAATTCAGATGGTTTCATCAATTATTCATTGATTTAAACATTCAAGTGTCATTGCCTTATACAGTGTATGAAGATTCCCAAGCCTGTATAGGGTTAGCTAAAACAGAAAACATTAGAGCTCGTACAAAGTATGTTGATGTAAAGCATAAAAATGTGAGACAAGCTATGTTAGAAAATTTCATTGATCTTGTGTATTGTGCATCTGAAGCAAATCTTGCTGATGTATTTACAAAATCATTGCCTATTGTACAACATGAGGCAGTGTTAGCAAACCTTGGATTAGAACAAATGTAAATTGTTATTGTATTGCTGTAATCGGTTGTTTATACTATCCCGTAACACGTGTTGTTGTGTCGCAAACAGGCTGAGAGGGGTATCAGGATTTTCTCATGGGAAGGTCATCCCATTCGCTATACAACACCGGGTGTTGAGACTACAAAGTATCTTGTGATTCTGTTATGATTTTCACTGCCACCTACTGTATGTGTGTGTGTTAGTTATTCAGTGGGGGTGTCATATTAGCAATATAAGGGGAGGGCTCAAATGCCCAATATTTTCAGAGTGTGTTTTGCTTTATACAGTTAACCATGTAGGTTTTGTAGTCCTAACTAGTAACCAAGTAGTGAACCTCTTCTCTGGAAGTGTGTTTTTTTTTTTTAGCTAGAGGCTTTGCAGTGATAAGTCTTGGAAGCTAATATGAGAAGAAGTCTTTGTTATATTCTATATTTTGTATGCAACTTGTATTTTGTGAAGTTTTGCATTTTTATCAATAAAGACCAGTTAGTTTATATTTTCTGACTGGATTTTCTTTGAGGAACAAAATATGGACATTGCATTTTGCAAGCTCTCATGCTGATGTGTAATTTTCCTGAGAGCAGGATTTATGGGATTTTTTGCTGCACTCTGCGCAACAAGTTGAAGTAAGTAGGTGTTATTTGGAATGCCAGGAGACACCATGTAGGCAGTTCCTGCTGTACGAGTTTCCTGAGATTTGACATTTTTCCCAAAACCAAATATAACAAAAAAAGAAGCAGTATCCTTCTCTTTCTCTCATAATTCATTGTTTTCATCCTTCAGTAAAATAGAAAGTAGCTCTAATCAAACTATTCATTTAATACATATTGATTGCAGAGGGAACTTTGCTAGCAGCTGACAGCCCACACCACCCTCCTTTTCCCTGACTAGTTGAAGGTGTCAGGGATCAAACTTTGCGTACAAAGTATGCTAAATCAGTCAACTATGGCTCCTTTATGTTCATCATGATTGATTGTTGCATAATTCTATCAACAAAATGCACTTGTAACAAAAATGGATCTTAACATAGTAGAATTGCAGTGTGAGTTTATCAGATACTTACTATTAAAAAAGGGGTGTGAAATCTGACTTTTTCTGTAGCTCCACTTCCCTACAAGTAAGAAATATGATTGATATCTTATTACAGGTGGGCCTCGCTTAACAACCACTTGTTCAGCGACTGTTCAAACTTGTGATGGCACTGAACAAGTTGTATTTATGACTGGTCCTTGGAGTTCCAGCAGTTGCAGCATCCCCATGGTCACATGATTGCAATTTGTGACCTTTCCAGCTGACTTCCCACAAGCAAAGTCATTGGGAGGCTGGTAGAAAGTCAGAAGTCTCGGTCACGTGAGATCCTCGCTTAACAACCCGCATGGTCCTCAGTTAATGATGGCAACCGGGACTATTGGATTTGCCATCGCTAAGTGGTGTGGTCATGTGACATCACACTTTAAGATTGCGTCCCTTGGCAATGGTAATTCTGGTCCCAATTGCTGTCATTTACCAAGGACTACCTGTACTGGTAAGCCACACTCCTCAGCATTTTGTAAGCCACACTCCTCAGTGCTCAGACTTCGTGTTCTAAATGTTGTTTGTCATCACATGTACTCAATGTTAGAACTATGCAAAACATTCAGGAAGAGTGCTTCACAAAGCACTGACTATCAAAATACTAAAACAATTGCATTTTTAATGCTTCAAGGAATATTGAAACATCTGTATCAAAGTGCAGGCAGGCTGTAACTGTTGCAGTGAAAGCAGAATTTCCAGTTGCATTCATGGGTAAGCTCAGCCACTTAGTTTTGTTGGCAGTCTCAGTGGAAGCATTGCCTGACAAGCTGTGATTTCCTTTGTAGCAGGTGTGAAAGCCTTCCAGAGGATGTCGATGTTTTATCACATCAAGGATGAGTCCTTCACTTATGCTAACATATTTTGAGAGGTGCTCTGTTTGAATGCTTTGCACAGCCCTTCCAAAGGCCATTAAGCTACTAGAAGAACTACAGAGTGTAATCATAACAGAAGCTTTCACTGAATAATGTTGCCAGACACTTACCTACACCAACTCTTAAATTGCTATTTAAAATTGTTTAACGTATGCTGTTTCAACCTTCTTCTGAACCCTCAGAGCATCAATATAATATCCAACAGCTTTCTGTGCCGTGGTGATCTCCAGATGTGTGGAGATCGCAATTACCAGAATTCCAAATGCATTCTGGAAGTTGGAATCCTGGCACATCTGGCAGGCAGCAGTTTGGAGAAGAATTATTTGACATGCTGCTCTATTCGACAGATAGATGGTAGCTATATAATTAAAGAGAAAAACTCTGTGTGTGTATATATTTAACAGCAAACTTATATATGGTTAACCTGGTCAAGGCTTCCCGATCTCCTGTGCTTTCCTTTTTCACTGAGTTCTGCTAGTGGGCTTCAGGGAGATTAATAGTGAATCCAGAAATAATGTGGTGCCTTATGACCCGATTACTGCATAAGAGGGGAGCTTCTAACTCCTCTAAGCCATGTTATGTTTGTACTTGCAGTCTGTTCCTATCCATGGGCTCTATTTGGATTATAGACATTTCACAAAAGCAATAAGTGATTGCCCCCAAAATATTTGCAGTTTCAGCAAGAAATGGGGAAAAGGAAAATAAAACACAATGTTTTCTTCTGAATTAGAAATGATATCTTATTACCTTTCCAATTGCAAGCTTAAAAAAATTATCAGTACTGCAAATGTTACAGTTCTAGAAGCCTGAGTTTTAGAATGCAACATAAACTGGAATTGTAGATGTCCCATAGGGGTATATTACTGATGATATTTAAGGCAGAGAAGTATTAATGGCATTAAATATCAATACACAACTCTTGCATAGCTTACAGAATGAAATACCAAGTCAATTCCATTCATTCTCTTTCTTGGAACTATATTTTTATGATGAGAAATCCTTTATAAACAGAACTAAAAATGAAGAGCTAGGGATATATCTGTGTTTTATACATTTGTGAAGGAAGCGATTTCCATACTGTTAGGATTTTTCTTTCTAAGGATTCTCCTGAATAATAATAATAGTAATAATAAGTGCCAAATCCAATCTAAACATCTGGCTGACTGTGCAACCAACCATCATCATCATCATCGTCATCATCATCCACTCATGCCCTGGTCACCTCCCGGTTGGATTACTGTAACGCGCTCTACATGGGGCTACCCTTGAACAGTATCCGGAGGCTACAGCTGGTGCAGAATGTGGCGGCGCGGACAGTTCTGAATGCCCCTAGGAGGGCACATATAACACCACTGTTACGCGAGCTGCATTGGTTGCCAGTCTGCTTCCGGGTCCAATTCAAGGTGTTGATCATCACCTTTAAAGCCCTTTATGGCACAGGACCAGGTTATCTGAGGAGCCATCTTGCCCTGGTTATTTCAGCCCACCCCACTCGGTCCAGCAGAAGGGGCATGTTGCGGACCCCACCGGTCAAGGAATTTTGACCGGTGGGGTCTAGGCAGAGGGCCTTTTCTGCTGTGGCCCCCACCCTATGGAATAATCTGCCTCCTGAGGTCCAGTGTGCCCTCACTCTCATGGCCTTCAGGAAAGGGGTGAAATCCTGGCTGAGCCAGAAGGCCTGGGGGCTGGATGGGGGATCGCACCAGTGGAGGTGGCTTGTGGGGTGATTGACCTTGCCTCCCCCCCACCCCCAGTCATCTTGAATGTTTTTAGTATTTATGTACAGGGTTTGTTGTTTAGATTTGATTTTTAATGGATTATTTATTTAACTATTTATGGGGGGATTTTTAATTGTTGATGGGATTTCTGATTTTAATTGTGAGCCACCCAGAGTCATCCGTTGGGGGGAGATGGGTGGCATACAAATTTAATAATAAATAAATATTCACTGAGAAACTTCTTTCTGCCCAGCTTGGGAATTCTAAGCCTTCTTCCTAGAAATTACTTTGGATTTTGTGCTCATATTTGAGAAACACTAATTTTATCAATGTTATGAAGATCCAAAAAACACGAAGATGCTGACGTATATATCCTGTAAATAGCCCTAGCCCTTTTTAAACAATACAATCAATATTTGGAGAAGAATGGGAGGACAAAGCAACATTAATTCTATACACAGATTTCTAGATAAAATTAATCTACCTGAACTGTTTACATGCTGGAGAACTTCACAGGTCATTTCAGGGAGAACAGCCTGAAAAAGAGTAGATAATGTTAGAAAAAGTAAGACTGAGAGCAGAGTCTCACATTTCATAACAATCTGACATTGAAAGTCAACCTTCTTAATGGAGGTTATTTTATTCAATAGTGCAATACCTACATTTCTTATGTCAGCAATCCATTCTGAAGAACAACACTATTATTGAACCAAAAAACTTATTATTATGTAAATGGAAGAGATTGTATGTTTTCTATTCATACCTTGCTGAAAAGGTGAGTTGGTCTATTCAGGCTTTGTGATATGGAACAATTGAACAAATACAGTAGGGGGCACTGTTGTACTAAATGAGAATATAAGAATATGCCACAATTTCTAACATGAACTAACAATGGCAGCTAAACTTAAAACAATCCTTTGTATTTCAGTTTAGCTAGTTTTCTAAACTTCAGAAAGTTTTCATATCCAGCTGTAGTCAGTTGCTGACTAATAATGAGCGTGTGCAGGAGGAAGCTACACTGATTTTGTTTCCCTTTTTTATGAAATATTTTATAAAACTTTTGGAAAGTCATATTGCATTTTTCTGGGACTTCCAGCACCTGCAGGAATCTATTACTACACCATACCTGACAGATAACTATCCAGCCTCACTTTAAACACCTGTAGCCCAATTCCCCCAGCAGTTTGTTCCATTGTTGAATACTTCTGTCGTTAGAATGTCCAGCTAACATTAGATCCATTGTTCCTTGTCCTGTCCTTTTTTATATACAGTAGTAATTTTATTAGAAATTACGATTACAACAATACAAACTAATACAAACTAAAAAAGAGAAAGGAATAAAAAGAAAAAATGGAAGGTACAGAAAAGAAAAAATAGAAAAAGAAAAAGAGAAAAGAGAAAAATAAGATACTAAAGAAAAAGAAAATATATAAAGAAATTACTTCCCCCTTCATCACAAGTATAAACAATTTTAGTAACTTATCACCTTCTCTTAAAATACAACAAGTGATCTTGATCTTTAGTCCCTTCAAATAATGTCCTAGAACTTGATTTCTTTTCATTTTTGTCTCTTCTCACAAAATTCTTCAAAGCTTTAACAAGCCTCTTTTATAAATCCAATATAGGAAAATTATCCAGGTCACTCTCTTGGTTTGTTATTTGTATATCCCTTTTAATAAGACATTAGCCGATTTCTGTTTTTTTAAATATTTTTATTAAAGTTTACATATATAAAAACTAATACAAAACTAAAAAACCTACAAACGAAAAGAAAAAGAAAGAAAAAAAAGAGAAAAGAGAAAGAAAGAGATGTAAAAGATGACTCCCCCCTCCCTCCAAACAAGTATATGTATTAATAGTAACTTAACACCTCTATTATTACTAAAAAAAAACAAAAACCTCTTTATCCCCTTTCTCATCCCTAAATAATTGAATTATAAAAAATATTCAACAATCAATCTAATCAGCAAAAGGATTAAGAGTGCCAGCAATAATAAACTATAAATTTTAAGCTTAAACAAATAGGTCAATTTTGTATTTTAGCTTTTTTCTGAGAAGTGAAACCTAAAAGATCTCTCCCCTTAAGCGTACAAAACACCAATAATAATCACATATGTGTTTCAAACTAAACCAAATAAATCACTTTTACAGGTATAAATCATTGTCTTACAGTCCTGGTCAGAAAAAGAAAATTCAATATTAACAATCCAAGATCAAAACATGAGCAATTTAACCTTGATCTGATAAGTCCACTTTGAATTCCTTTCTCTTCTTTTTGAAAGGTTCAGTCTTCAATCTCTTCTCCAAATAAAACCCCAAATAACAATCATTTATTTATTTATTTATGTTATTTATCATATTTATATAGCTGCCCATCGCACACAAGGTGACTGGGCAGTGTACAACAATTAAAAAATAAATACATAAAAACAATTACACATAAAAAACTGTAAAAACACACAAAACAGTTATGACTGGTCCTTGGAGTTCCGGCCATCCCAGCACCTCCACAGTCATGTGATCAAGATCTGGGTGCTTGGCAATCACTTGCACTTATGACTGGTTGCAGCACCCCACAATCACATGATCGCCATGTGTAATCTTCCCTGCTGGCTTCCCCAGAAAGTCAGTGGAGAAGCTGGCAGGGAAGGTTGCAAGTTGCTGGGGTAAGTCTCCCCCACCCATGCACCACCTCCCAGCTCCTCAGTGCTTGCGCCACACCGGCTACTTGCGCACCATCCCCGACCAACACCATGCCTCTTGCGCACCCCCCTCACACCCTCGTGCACCCTCCCTGACCCGTGCAGCGACTCTTGCACACCCCTCATGCCCTTGTGCGCGATCCCCAACTTGCACCTCTTGTGCATTCCCTTGCACCCTCACATGCTCCCCAACTTGTATCATGCCTCTTGCACACCCTCGCACACCCAGCCCACACCTTTTATGTACTTCCTTGCATCCTTGCGCACTCTCCCTGACCTGCACTATGCCTCTTGCATATCCCCTTGCACCCTCATGCAACCTCCTTGACCCACACCACACCTCTTGTACATCTCCTCGTACCCTCCCTGACCCATGCAGTGCCTCTTGTGCATCCTCGTGCACCCACCCTGATCCTCCCCCACCCTCCATTACTCCCCCACCCAGCAGTAGCCACTTACCCGCCTGCTGGCGTGGGACTTGCAACTTACTGCCGGCTTCCCCACTGACTTTGGTTGTGGGAAGCTGGAAGGTAGTTGCCTCATCTAATGACTATGGGATTCAGTTAATGATGGCAACCAGGACTGCAGGAATTGCCATCACTGAGTGGTGGAAATTCTGGTCTCAATTGCATTTATAAGGACTACCTGTACCAAAAAATAGTGCCCCCAACTCCCAATCCCCAGAGCCGATGCAGAAGAGAGCTATGTTAGTATAGTATATCGTGGCAAAAAAAAAAAAATCAGGAATCTGATAGCACTTTTCCCCCCACCTCATCCCAATTTAAAATCAACATCAGCCTAGCCACTCTGCAAATGAAGAAGTGAGCTGTAGCTCACAAAAGCTTAATACAATTTGTAAATTGGAAAAGGTACTACCAGATTCCTGATTTTTTGGCTATGCCTATAGACAGCAACTTATGCCTAAAAAAGCAAATGGAGTTCGGGTCATTACTAAATAGCGTTCTGTGTGTATTTTAGGTAGAGTAACTCTGGGCACTAGGACGTTTAGAATACAGACATAATATTGAACCGCCCTTGTGTAAATATTTGGAAGCGATACAGTGCACTGATACAGTGCTGCTGAACAATATGAGCATTTTAAACAAGGCTACCTACCATGCCTGTAAATTGTATTTGAATGTCAAATGTTACCTTAATAATTGAAATTTCACTTTTTAGTAAACCTTACATTTGTAGCAAATTGTTTCTAAAATCATTTACATCTGAAACAACTGAATGTTAATAGCCTTTTGGCGTGAAATGTAAAGTATTAGCTTTCCACTTCATGCTACAGATGTCAATCTGTATTTTTAGCTTTCTCTAGTGCCGCCCACCCACCATTGCAGCTGTTTATCCTGACTCATAGGTTCTTGAAAGACAAGTAATGTAATCGCAAGTATTTCTGCTTGAGGCGTCTCTGCAGCTCTGTACCAGTTCAGTGAACGTATGAGAATCTGAAAGATTCCTTTTTAATCTTGTCTAGGGAAGAGTGAATGAGAATCCTGATTTAGTGACTAAGCTCAAGTTCTCTCAGTTGTGTTTATGTTAAAACTAGCAATCTTTCTTGTTACGTTCAAATTTTCAAATGCAGTGTAGGAATATTTATGACAGTACGAAACCATAAAGAGTTTAATACAAGGAAGAAACTTTTCTTTAAGTTGTCTTAAACTAACACAAGCAAATAACATTGTTCCATTATTATGAAGGTCTTATGTGTGATGCTGTGCCACGTTAATCTTTCACAAATCTGCTAGGACCTCTGATTCTGTAGTTATCTAGGCCCCTAGATAAATAAGTTATATATGTTTTCTGAATTTAACAGCTGGATCCAAATATAGTAATAAAGAGTAGTAATAAAAGGCTGTCAGTGATATTACTGGGTATCCTGCTATAAAATGTTAGAACAGTATTGAACAAAGGTAAATTACATTTGATAGCTGCTTGTTTTAAAGGGGAAAAAACTGCTAAATTTGATAGCTGCTTGCTTTTTTTCGTCTATTACAGTAGCCACCCACAAATCAAAATAAGTGTGAAATTATAGAATATTGGCGGGGAAGCCAAGGAAATAATAAACTGCCGATGGACTTTCCTTTTTAAATTCTAGTTGCTATATTCTGTTCTGTCCTGTTCTGTCCTGTCCTGTCCTATCCACATTTCTGCCAATACATTTTGTTAGCCAGCCCTACCTGTCTGAAAGATGTTTGATGGTCCAATGATAATGTATCTGAGCACGTTTCTCAAGTAGCAGTGTGCATTCCTGGGAAAATCATTGAGGTTTTTGCAAGCACTACGAAATGAATTATTCCAGACAAGGTAAGATTCGGAACTATAACTTGAATGTGACTTCCAAATCCTAACCTTGTTTGATAAGTTTTAAGTATGGTATGCAAGCAACTTCCTAGACTGATTCCCGGCTTGCTGGAATGAAGAAATGATAGAGGAGCAAAGCAAATGTGCATGGATATCACATATTTACAGATCTCTTGAGCCAAGATTCATTTGTCAAAATACAGCCTAGAACTGTTACTGCCATCCTGTTCTGTCAATTCTTGACTACTATCTAAGATTCTAAAGCTAACAAAACAGAATTAAGGTAGAGGCATAGTGTGGATTTACCTGTTACTTATAAAAGTAGTTAACCCAAATACAGGCCTTCTTTGACTTAGAAATGGCTTTAAAAATCACTACATGATTTTAAAATGCAGGCCCCCATCAATTATTGAGTCTCTGCCCACCTAAACCTGTGCATCAGCATGAGGTGGATGTTTCTCCCTTTCTTGCTGATGACACTGAAGCCTCTTGTTCTGGTTCTTGCAGGTACTGCTCCCAGCGGCTAGTTTGTTGCAGCTGCAGGATGTAAAGAAAAGTTGCTGTGATTTCCTGGAAACTCAGCTTCATCCTGTCAACTGCTTGGGCATTCGGGCATTTGCTGATGTGCATGCGTGCACGGAGCTTCTGAACAAGGCCGACACATATGCGGGCAAGTGCAACTTCAATTCTAAAAATAATTGTGAGGATTGTGGTATTATTTTTAACATTGGAGAAGCCTTTTCATATCGCTCATATGAAAGAGAATGTAAATTACAAAGGAGAAATTAAAGCTGTAGGGTAAGCAAACAAAAATTGTTTGATGATTTGATATTAGCAAAACATCCGGGGGGGGGGGAGGGCTGAATATATTTCAAAACCTAACTTTCAAGATTAAAATAGACCTTTAAAGTTGTACATACCAGTATTAAATCTTTGAAAACTGGCCCTTTTCCCCCTTCCTAAAATATTATTAATGTAGTAATCCAATAGATAGGAGTCAATTTGCCAGAATAAAGTAGAAATTATTGTTAATGTAGCAATCCATTACAAAGTAATTCCATTTCCCAGAATATTGTAGCTATAATAGCGATAAACTGGCAAATGGAATTGGAATTTTATCTGGCCAGCTGTCATTTTGGGGAAAAGCTCTTCTGCATTGTACTTTCAAAGGCTTGTGTGAAGAGAAGTTTTTCTTCTTGTATTAACCTTGTGTGTATGTATGCTTGCATCTATGGAGTCCACCTTATAGAAAGCAATTTCAATACCCTTCATTTCATATGTTAATTTTACAGTTAAAAATAGTGAGTTCAGACATACTTCACATAGTAATAAGATTTCTAGTTATGGATTGGGAGTCAGTGTCTTTCCGCTGAGAAAATACTGCATAACAATTCCAGTCATTATTTTAGGGCCAAGAGTTTAAAAATGAGACTCGGCCAATGGTGTTCTCTCCTAATGTAGATTTTTCACCACTAATCTATGCAATTAGGGCACATACGTGATCTTTGGGCAAGCCTCTAGTCCTGCAGCAATGGGGGGTTGCAGTGGTCCAGTTCAAGCAACAGAACCAGATTGTTGGGAGTGTGTTGTGGACAAGTACCTGCACAATCACCTGTCTTCATGGGTGTCTATTTCCTTGAACTAGAAGGTGCAGGAAAGAACGATAGTTAGCAACTCTCCCTTCCCAGTGCTTTTTCCCACAGGGAGTTCAGCTTTTCTCCCTAATAGTGTACTCCATTCTTCCTTCTTAGAATGTGTTTGTCCCCAGATATTTTTGTCCAAATCCCATAGTTCCATTATGTCTCCTGCCATTACCTCCAACATGCGTGCAAGCACTACCATTTTGGCTATATAATTATTGGCACATATGCCCAAATACCAGAGATGGACAGAATTGTGGAATTCTCTTCCACTGGAAATCTGCCAAGTTCCTTCCCTTTCTATGTTTAGGACAGTGCTTTGAAACTTTGTGTATCAACTGGCAATCAATACAATGGTGCTTATAAGTTTGTGAACTCTTTTGAATTTTCAATTATTTCTGCATAAATATGATCTAAAACGTCATCTGTTCTCCACACAAGTCCTGAAACTTGCTCATTTATTTATTGAGGAAATTGATCCAAACCTTTAAGCACCACTGTATGTGATCAGCTTTTTTGTTTTTTTATGTGTTTGTTTTTACAGAATTGGAAGATCTGTTTTTTCAATTGATATGTTTATTTTGCTGTCTTATGTTCTAATGTTGCCTTATTCATTTATTTTATTTATTTATATGATTTTATAGCTGTCTACCTCATGCAAGTGATTCTGGGAGGCTTACAAAATTCAAACAAACAAACCCACCAAACGACCCCCCCAGTGCCCAGGGATAAACTGTTAACCCCACTCACCATCAATAAGAGCAGAGCTCATCTATCATGCTTGCTAATGTTTGTTTGTGTATGCTGATAGTGTATGAGTGCTTTGTAACCTGCTTCAAGTGGATTCAACAAACAAAGTATACACAGGGTGTCCTAAAAGTCTTAGTGCAGTTCTAAGTTCTGCACTAAGACTTTGGGATACCCTCTATATCAAATAGGATTTATCCAGTCACTGCCATGATTTCAGTTTTTGAACCTTATTACGTAATACAGGTTTCCGAATGAAGATCTTATTGTCAGTCTTATCTTCTAAATGTAGTGGCCTTACCTTAGTAATTATGTCTGTAGTTGCACACAAACTCTAACTGGTTTTATAAAGAAGATTTCCACATTTTAAATGACATTCCTCTTTCATAGACATGAGCTGTATGCTCCAGCAGTCATAACTGGAAGGAAACTATTGTGTGTTTCCTGAATCTCTATAAGGATGAAATGCCTCCTATATTCCTGCAATCTATATGTTTACTTTTTTTTTTCCCTTGAAACAGAACAGCACTTTACTGAGGTTGTACTGGGTGAGGAATTTCTTAGTCTTGGTGTAGAACAAGTGTGCAGCTTAATATCCAGTGACAAACTAACAATAGCATCAGAGGAAAAGGTAAGGTAATATCCTCCTAATTTGGATATAATGATATGAAATCATGTAGCGGTGTGCAAAATGTTTCAGATGCAAGTATGAGTTTGAAATGGGCTGTTCTGTTCTGACTTGACTAGATTGGTCAGATGCTGTCCCTTTTTTGCCAGAAATATTCCAAGAGCAAAACAAATCCAGTAAGGTCAGAACTGTCTAATTTTGAATGATGATATGATGAACCCTCACCCCGTGGCAGCGGATAAGGTCACCCATTGATCTCATGTAGATATTAAATAGGAGAGGGGAGAGCACCGAACTCTGCAGCACCCCACATAGCAGGGGCTGAGGGTGGGACCTCTCCTCCCCAGTTATCACTGACTGGAATTGACTGTGGAGAAAGGAGGCAAATCAGCACAGCATTGTGCCACCCACCCACAGTCCCCTAAGCCGATCCAGAAGGATACCACAGTCATTGGTATCGGAAGCCACTGAGAAGTCATGTGGGGTAAGAATGGGTGCACAACCTCCATTTACCCACACCAAAGATCATCCAATTAAAATAGTTGTAGATTAGCTACTTGGATTCTTATGAAAAATGGGGAAAGTTGTGGAATATGCTTATTTCTGCCACTCCACTGAGTTTCTGAAGATTGTGTATGCATAGTTCCTCCAATTTATTCTAATAACGGCCTTGTGAAACAGATTAGGGTGAGTGTTTATGGCTTGCTAGATGAGCATCATGACTAAGCAGGGACTGGAGTTCGCATGTTTTTCATCTGAACCTGACCACATTTGTTCTTCCTAGTATAGACAAGTATTTTGCCTGCTGGTTATTTCTATTCTTGATTGGGAACTGTGCATTAACTGGTGAGAAATGATACTTTGATGGAATAAGATAAAGACCAGCCCAATGGCTTTGGAATATTTGACAAACCAATTGAACAATAGCTAGAAGCAGTGTTAACTATAATAGCACCACATCTATAGAAACTAGTTGAGGTAACTCTTATCAGATGTATTCATTACTCGGTTTGCATACTGCTGTGCTTTCAATAAGACAATCACACCACTTCATTAAGTACCCATACATTAGCAGAGTAAAAACCATAATGAAATTGGATAATTTTAGAGCTTTTGGACACAGTAGATCGCAATTAGTGCGAGTTGGAATAATGTAATATTTGATTTAGTGTGAATGGTAAATTGAGTCCAGATTATGTTTAATGTAATCCAAAATTCAGTTAATGCAAGAGCAATTGAGGCTAGCACATGTGCAGTTGCAGTTGGGGTTTTAGATGCTACTCATCTTCGTGTGTGCAAAGTGGAGAAAAGGAAGATTCTATCCAAGGAAAATAGTACAAGTTTAAAAAAAAAGAATTCATAATTATATTAGAGCAAAAAATTCATGTAACTGAACAACATGAACATAGTCATAGCAACACTAAAGTGGGATATGATTATGGTATGCAATATTATAAAACATGCAGGGCAAATTTAAAAAAAGATAAAGTTGCATCGGCTTTTTATGGTTTGCAAACATCTACAGGGGGATTGAGAGACAATAAAGATGTTTTCATCAGCTAAAGTTAAAATATCTTTAGGAATTATATTTAGAAGTTTTCTTTTTCTTTTGTTTTTCTTTTTCTTTCTGTAACTGTGACTTTTTAAACAATAAATTTATATAATAGGTATGTTCTTTTTATCCTTTACTGTAGTATTAATACACATATAAAAATTATGTTTAAACATTTCATTGCCTGTTTCCATCAAGAACCAATTACAGTGGTACCTCGGTTCATGAACGCATCTGTTCACGAACAATTCGGTTCATGAACAGCTCTGGCCGCAAAAATTGGCCTCCGTTCGCGAACGCCGGATCGGGTGACGAACAGGATCCGCGGCCATTTTCCCTCCCGTGACACGTGGTCGTGGCTTCCTGTAGGGAGGGGGACTCTCCCTCCAAGCAGTAACCGTGGCCATTTTCCCTCCCGTGACACGTGGTCGCGGCTTCCTGTAGGGAGGGGGACTCTCCCTCCAAGCAGTAACCGCGGCCATTTTCCCTCCCGTGACACGTGGTCGCAGCTTCCTGTAGGGAGGGGGACTCTCCCTCCAAGCAGTAACCGCTTCCCCACCCACCTTCCTGTCCTCCACGCCGGGAGTCGTGTCGAGCAAGGTTAGCTTTCTCTCTCTTTGTACTGTACTTTGTGTCATATTTTTGCAGTTTTTTTAAAAAAAAACATATGGTTCAGAACGGATTAACCGTATTTACATTGAACCTTATGGGAAAATTTGATTCGGTTCACGACCATTTCAGGTCGCGACCAGAGTCGCGGAATGAATTAAGTTCGTGAACCGAGGTACCACTGTACCATGTTTTCCATAGAAATATCACTTTGCATAGTACAAATTCACATAATGCGACGATTTCGTGGGATTCATTAACCGTACTAATCGAGACCTACCTATACTTACCTGACATGAAATTGGTATTAGTATGGGCCACATCTGTAGCCAGCAGTGTGAACAGAATGTCGCTGCTTTTCTCAGAATGATGAAAGTGCTGTTGCAACATTGTGCCACAAACTCTGATCCTTTCAGCTATGCGTATACCGTTGCAGCAGATGTAGAAATGGGTTGGAGCTCCTGATGTCAGTCTGACTGCTCTGGAGATGCTGCCTGTAGCCCTTCAGATGTTGCTGAGCTGTAACTCCCGGTAGCTCCTGCCAGCAGTGGAATGAGATGCAGAAAATGAGAGTCCAGCAACATTTGAAGGGCCACATTTCACCACCACAAAATGAACTTATTTGAGGAGGTAGTTTCATATTTCATATTGGGGCTGCCATAAGAGGCAAGGTTTTGTATTTTGTTGCTACCCACCTAGGTAATAGGAACATCTGAAAAAGTGTTTTGATCATAGTATGCATCAGTCCATATTCCTATGCCTTTTTGCCAAAGATTTAAAATAACACAGGGCTTTATAAGCACCAGCATTTTGAATTGGGCTTGAAAGTAGACTGTTAGCCAGTGGTGGTTATTTATTTATTTATTTAAATAAATAACCACCACCACCACGTAGCTTTGGTATGGATAAATGTTTTAACAATAAATCAAATTTACATAAAGAAGAAAAACAAAGTATGCAGAGATGGTATTAGATACACATGGTCACATAGGGCTAAATAATATGGGTCTGAGTGTGAACTGAAAAACAAGTTACAGAAAATATATGTTGAGTTTTCTTTCTAATACTAAAACCCAGTTATGAAAGCTAACAGGATGAGGGTTTATACATAATCCTTAAATTCCATCTACATTAATTATTTTTCAAAAAAGGGAAGTAGGCTCTTCCAGTAGTTGCAGGATGCTTTGCCTACATTTCCAGCCTATATTTTGCCTTTTACCATCGGACAAGTGAAATTCCAAGAACCCCCTTTTTTGACAATTGTTTTTCCTTGAGCAGATGGACATTGTCCTTAGAGCTTTCAGCTGGCTTATTAGTAGTTGGAGATAATGGAGAAGACCCCTCTGTTGCTTAGAGAAGAGCCAGAAAAAGAAGAATGCTTAGGGGGAAGGGAAATTAGATGTGTCATTCTTTGTAATGCCGATATTAGTAAGTTACTGTTACCATTTAAAACACATTAATTTGGTCTAGATATGTCAAAACTTTATATGAGCTGTGTGCCCTCATTTTTAAGAGATGAATGGGTGGAGAGAATGGAGAAATAGATGAGGCAGTTCTAGCTGCCTCTTACTGTATCTGTACTGGCTCCTGTTGGAAATGTCTCCCTTTCTTTCAATCTGAATTCTAAAATGGGCAGAATAACAGAGTTCTATATATATCTGTCAAGCAAGCTGTATGCAGAACTCATAATCTGTCTTTATTTTACACAAGGTATTTGAAGCAGTGATAGCTTGGGTTAACTATGACAAAGATGTGAGGCAAGAACTCATGGCACGTCTGATGGAACATGTTCGATTACCTTTGCTCTCAAAGGAATATTTGGTCCAGGTAATTAACAGGAAGCATTTCATTCTTGGTCTTTTATTCTTTTATAAAGATAAAATCTGGTATAATTTGAGTAAACATAACAAAATTCTACAAACTGGTGCTTTCTAGAAGGGTTGGACCAACTTGCACAATCATATTGGGCTTGTAGGTTTGAGGATTATATCAACTGAGGGCATCATGCACAGGAAGGCTACATTAGAGGAATATAAAAACAAAGTCTGAATCAGAGTCCCCCAATCTGGGTAACTTCAGACACACAAACTTCAACTTTCAGAATTCCCTGGTCTCTCAAGGTGAGAATTCTGGAAACTGAAATTAGCACATCTAGAAGTTGCCCAGGTAGAGAAACACTGATCTATATCAATGAAGAATTCTGTATTCTTCTTATAGGAGAATATTTCAAGGAGTACTTCACAAATAAAAATAGATATATAATTTATCATCATACTTTACATGTTGTGTAGGTGTTGTTTCTATTCTATATCCTGGCTACTAGGTTATCATTACCTCTGGCTTTGAACCAGCTTGTTTTTATTTGGCAATAATTGTTGGAAAAACAATTGTTTTAAAGTTCTCACTGAATCAATTCAAGACTAATGATTAAATGAAAATTACATTCATGCAAATTAGTGTGTTCTTTCTTGTTAAGACTGCATCAATATGTCTAATTCACAGAGAGTTGAAGAAGAGATACTTGTTAAAAACAGCAGTGCATGTAAAGATTACCTAATTGAAGCAATGAAGTATCATTTGTTGCCACTTGAGCAAAGAGCTCTGATGAAGACCACACGAACAAGGTTGAGAACACCTGCCTGTCTTCCAAAAGTAAGCCTGTCACTTACATGAGCTTTCTTTTGGTATTGCTTTGGGTTGTATGAAAAAAAGTTAAAACACGTCATGGAGGTATGGTATGTGATTTAAGTCAGGGGTCTTTTTATTTTAAAAACATATATAAATTCAGGGAATAATTGAAATAAAATATAAAATCATAGAATTGGAAGAGGTCATTTATGTCATTAATTCTAATTTCCATTGTAGGATTCAATTAAAGCATATCCAATGGTCTAGCCTCTACTTAAACCTATCTAGTGAAATTAATAAAGCAGCCAGAGAGGTATTTTCAGTATCCAGCTGCATACAAAATGTTGTTGAGTATGTCTACATTCTTACTAACATAGGGCTTTACCTTCAATCAGTATTTTATTCTGGTCATAGACCAGAATTACAAATAAAATACAAATTTGTACAAATACAAATAAAAATGCATTAAAATGAAATAAAACAAAACATGATAATATTAATGGTAGGATCATCAGTGGGCTATCAAAGTCTGCCTAATTTTACAGACAGTATAACAAAATTTAGCTACATTCAAAGAAACTAAATCATACTGATCAGATAGCAACAACTATATATAAAAAAGATCAGAATTTCCTGGGTATTTTATCAAATAGGGAGTTATAAAATGGCTTTGTGAGTCCTTATAGAAGGTACAGTATAGCAGGACTTGAGCTGTAGTTTCAGTAGCCCCTTGTCCACAGGGGCATAATCTCAGCTCATAAGGAACTTTTTTGAATCAGCCCTCCCTAACTGCTGTGGGAAGAGCATTGCAATGTTCTAGAGTTAATGCCCTTCAGAATTTGGGGCTTTACCTTTTGTTTAAGAAAATTTGGAAGCCATTATGTGGTATCAGACAGATTCAAATAATACAGTTGTAATTCATAAAGAAAATCCTCTCTTAACTAAGATAATGTCAGGCCTAGCCCAAGGAACTCCAGGAGACCATGTAGATTCAGTTCAGCAATGTTTATTAGCTACAACCTCTAGCAAGAATCTTCCCAGACTGAAACCCCAGTTCCCAAAGTCAGCCAGTCACAACAGTGTGAATTCCTCAGGGAGGTGCCAGCCTCATCCTCTTATCTCTCCCTCGCTCCTCAGGAGATGAAAGAGCATGTTTTCCTCCCTGAGTTTGGCCTTCATAATTCCATTCCATCACAGATAATTGCTGTATAGGAAAAGGAAGCTAACCTCTCAGTTTTTCATTAGTGGGAATTCTCTGGGTAGAATTTAGTCTCCAAAGATCTTCTCCAACAAAATGGTCTCAAAAGATAAGGAAGTACAGGAGGAATTTTTCCTTCCGCCTTTTACTTGTTTACATGGGCAAGTCAACTAGGGCTGCAGCATATTCATATCTGCAGGGCTTTCCTTGGACCTTTTGAATCCTTGCTCATTTTATTGTGGTATGCCATTCCGAGCAATAGAATAGTATTGTAGATAGTCTTTTTTGTTGTTCATTGTCAGTGGCTGTTTGATATTTTTTTCATTTAATGAGAATCTGATGATTTGATTTGATTTGATTTGATTTGATTTAATTTTCCATTTGAGAATTTGACTTTGTGAATGTTGCTTCTGTTAAAGCTGATGGTAGTGGTAGGAGGGCAAGCGCCAAAAGCTATCCGCAGCGTGGAGTGTTACGATTTTAAAGAAGAACGTTGGCACCAAGTTGCTGAGCTGCCTTCCAGAAGATGCAGGGCAGGTACCTAGACATTTTAAATGGAAGTTTCCTGCATGCAAGCTTAAGTCTATGCCAACTATTTCCTTTTTAAAAAGATAGTCTGGCATTCATAATGTATGAAAAGAGTCTCTTAATATGAGGATTTTAGAAGATAATTTATAAACATCAACAGCTTAGAACAGGTGATGAGGTGGACCACTTTTTTTTTTTTCCAGGAGTTGTATACATGAATGGTCTTGTCTTTGCTGTTGGTGGCTTCAATGGCTCCTTGCGGGTTCGTACCGTGGATTCTTATGATCCAGTAAAAGATCAGTGGACCAGTGTTGCTAACATGCAAGACAGAAGAAGCACTTTGGGCGCAGCTGAATTAAATGGGCTTCTGTATGCTGTAGGAGGATTTGATGGGAGTACAGGTATATAATCTTATTACAGTGAAATCACCATATGGCCCTTCTTTGTATAAGGCATCTAGATTGTGGAGTGTTATCCTATTTTCTCTGAAACACATTTGGGCATCTTTTTTTTAATTCAAAATGGAAAACCCCATTATCGAACACAAAAGTATGATATTTAGAAAGCTTTTGAAAGTTTATTTTCTATAGTATATCCTGTTTTCCATGTGTCTCCTCTATATTTCCATCTGAAAAATCATACTGGAGCCTAATCTGCATGGGGGGGGAGGGGTATGCATGCATGCACACACTTTCTAGGTGTGCTGCCTCAGCAGGTGGCATCACTGACTGACTTAGTCTGGGCTTCAAAGCTAAGCAAGGTCAGACCTGGGTTAAAACATGGATGGGAGACCATTGGGGGAATTCCAGGGCTGCAGGCTAAATTGGAAAGTCAAAAAATCATCCTAGAAGAAGGCAGTGGTAAACCAGTTCAGTATTGTCACATGGATATGCCTATGAGATTTTATTTATGCAGAGTATTTTAGCTGATTAATATCACCAATGCAGTATTGTAGTTATCTCTATTGGTAGCAAAATGATATGCCTTTATGAATAAGGGTAAATATATTACACGTATTGCTTACTGAAAAAAAAAAGCCCTAGATTCAGTAATACTTCATTTTGATTAGGTTTCTTTGTACTTTATTACAGGTTTATCCTCCGTAGAAGCATATAATATGAAGACTAATGAATGGTTTCATGTAGCTCCGATGAACACAAGGAGAAGTAGCGTTGGAGTAGGTGTAGTTGGTGGTAAGATCTCTTAGCCTAAGCTGAGTCTGCTCTCTGCGTGACTCAACTTTTAACACATTTAATCCTAAAGGCCCTGCCTATTCAAAAAAATATACCTTTTAAAGCACATGAAGAGTTTTATGAAGGCAGAATACAACTCCATTCTGTACAGAAGGCCCAGGAATTCTGTCTTCACTCTTCTGCTCTTGTTTGCCATCCTTCTCTCCCATCCTTTCTTGTGCTGCTGTTCTGCCAGTATACACCATAGAGTATAGTGAGCTTTTGTTATCTATTTATTACAGGGAGGAATCCCATTTTCTTTACATGCCTTCCCATCACACCACCTCAACTAGCAAAGCCATTCCTCCTTTGTTAATCTCATCAACTTTCTTATTGTATTTGATGTGCTTCATCTTATTGAAGGATTAGCTGTATTTATTTAATGTTGTATATCACCTGGGAAACATTACATAACAAGGAGCACAAAAAGAATTCAGTAAATAATAAGGAAAATGCTATGCTCCCCCTTAAAAAAAAAGTAATAAAATGTAACCCAGTTGTACCACTTTACATCAGATCCAATGAAATATACACTAGAAGCCTTGACCTGTTGCCTGTAAAGTAAAGTAAAGCTGAAACTGAATGGCTGTTAATCAGAAGCCAACTGATTCCAGGATAGTTCCAACATTAGCTGCAGGTGGGGTTGTCCCCCAGAAGGAGCTGGTCTGCAAACTAGGGGTTAGCCTTAGTTCAAAACTAGTGGTGGAATAACAAGTAAAAGCTGTGGCCCAGAAAGCCTTTGCCCAACTCCAGCTGGGGGCACCAGTTGTGGCTTTTCCAGGAACAAGAGGCACTGGGAACAGTCACTTATGTCCTCATCATCTTTTCAATTGGGATAACATAATTTGCTCTACGTAGGACTGCCCAAAAGACCACCTGGAAATTTCAGCTGGTGGAAAATACAGCTACCCATCTGTTTTACAAATCCGTTATGGAGAATCCCCCAGTCTTGGCAGACAGGCATGCTGGGGTCATGCACTTTATGAAGTGTATGAGACCAGGACAAAAAAAGTGTTGGCTTTATTATTGTTGCTGATGTTTGACTGTATATTCTGCTGCTGCCCCCTATGGAACATCATTCCCCCTGAGATCAGGCTGGCCCTGACCTTCATGGCTTTCCTGAAGAGCCTGAAGACCTGTCTTTGCCATCTGGCCTGGGGATCAGAGAGTGCTGTGGAGAGTATAAACTGGCTGTACTGTTCCTGAATGACTGTGCTCTCCTGGTGACTGTACTGTATGGTTTTTAATTGTTTTTAATTATTTTAACATTTTGTATTGTTTGTATGGTTTAGTTTTTGGTTTACATTTTAATTGTAAGCCGTCCAGGATCACAAACGTGAGATGGGTGGCTATATAAATTGAATGAATGAATGAATCAGTAAATAAATATTATATGGATATTTATTTTGTTGGTATTATTGCTTATATAGCTTTTGTAAGCCACACATTCCTTCAGTTGAAGCAGTATAAAACCACCTGAACTAAATATATAAATAAATAACTTGGTTTCTGTACCTTAAACCTTTTACTAGGTTCCACTGCTCCTGTGGTATGGAGGGATGGTACATCATTTTAATTTAGATGATGAAAACTCTAAAACCTGTATGAAAATTAAAACTGTCTACAGCATTATGAATGCTGATTAGAACTGTAAATAGTTTTTACACTATTCCTGTGGTGTGCTACTTTCATTGCTCCCTTGCTTAGGTATTTTTAAAGGGAAATCTGCCTTTTTATTAAAATCAACCATGCAAATAATCTTCCCATACAAATGTTTCTATTTTAAATGTGCTATCTAGGGAGAGGATATATGATCACTATATAGTATATGTATGTGTGTGTATAGATAAATCTTGTGTGCACATATGCGCACACCTATCTCCTAAACCTATTTCCAGGTTTGCTGTATGCAGTGGGTGGCTATGATGGTGCATCGCGTCAGTGCCTTAGCACAGTGGAATGCTATAACTATAATTCAAATGAATGGACCTATGTCGCAGAGATGAGCACTAGACGTAGTGGAGCAGGTGAGCAATCAGAACTTAAATCACATTTGTAGTAGAAAATGTATTTATTTCTCTCTCTCTCTCTCTCTCTCTTTTTTTTTTTTTTTTTGGTGCCTTCAATTCAGTTTTGACTCCTGGCAACCACCTGGACAAGTCACTGCAGTTTTTTTGGCAAGGTTTTTTTGGAAGTAGTTTGTCATTGCCTTCTTCCTAGGGCTGAGAAAGAGTGACTGACCCAAGGTCACCCAGCTGGCTTTGTGTCTAAGGTGGGACTAAAACTCACAGTCTCCTGGTTTCTAGCCTGGTGCCTTAACCACTGCACCAAACCGGCTTTTTAGTAAGTTCTCTCATGGAACTCATTAAATGGCCTTTAGCAAGCCACACTGCACATTTACATATTATAGATGAGTTAAATACAATTTAAGTAGCCAAAGTACTCTGCAATTCAGCATTTACCAGCTGAAGAAAATGGACTTTTGATGTGCCTGGCTATGAGTAAGCCCGGGCTAAGAACTAAATTTGACTATTTTAAAATACATTTTATTTTAAATTAGGAAATTACAATTCATCTTTTCAACTCTAGGCATTTATTGTAGGAGAGCTGTGTTAGTCTCTGGTAGTCAGAGATCAAAACGTCTGGCAGCATCTTCTGAGACTACAAAATTTCATCTGCACCATTTGGTTTGCCACTTTGCCCACCAGTCCAAGCCACATCAATACACACGCAGACACTGTGCATACTCTGTACATACTCATGCCTAGAATACTGTTATGACGTAATCATCCCCTCTCAGTTGGTTGAGACTACAACTCCCATCACACCCAGTCAATTCAGCCTATCGCTGAAGCACTCCAAGCTGGGGGAAGCTGTCAAACAAATGAAAGGCCAGATGCCTGATGCCAGCAACAGAAAAAAGAGAATTGCAAATCACCAATAAATAAGTTGAATAAATATATTGGGACAGATTGATGTGCCCTGGTGTGCTTCTTTTTAAAGTAACAAACTGTGTTAACTTGTTTAAGGCATCTGATGCAGGAATGCATTTTGCTCCTTGTTTTGAAGTGGTCAGCTCCGTGTCTAGCAATGACTGTTTTTTTAACACAAAAATGTCTTTTTCTTCTAGTCCAGTTGTTCAGACACAGTTTCTTTGGGGAAGGCTAAGGCATTACAGCCAATCTGCAGTTACAGCTCATTCTGCCAAGTGTCCTTTTTTAATTATCTGCTCACAGCTCTTCTCTCTGATGGCTGATTTCGTGCTTTCTTCACTCTTCTCTGCATCTTCTGCCTGAAGGTCTAGATAACAGTTGAGGGACAGCCATTCTTCCCTGCTGATTGTTATAATTCCACCCAGGAACACCAGAGAAAGAAACCTCCTTCGAAGGTTTCTTTCTTCCGGCTTAGAGGGTGAGCCCCAGCCTGACCCTCTAGAAAAGTGCATGCATAATCCTCACATCCAGCTTTCTAGTCCAAACACCTCTGCCCTGCTTCACACCTTGCAAAAATCCCTGCCCAGGGGGTCTTCCCTGTTTATCTCCCTTGATGCTTTTTAATGGCCTTCTGCCTCCAACCAAGATGTGACTCCGTAGATGTCTGCATTGGTCATCAGTGTTACTTTGCATTAACCACTAAATGAGGAAGCACACAGACACACCCCTTTTCTGAATGTGGTTTGTGACTCTGTAACAACAGCTCTGGGATGAGGGTCGTAGCCCCCTGCGTTCCAAAGGCTTAATGTTCAGTGCATTTTTCTGTTAAAAGGGATAAAGCTGGGTGTCATCCCAGTTGAAGTCCTACTTCAATCTAGCAACTCCATGCATGTGATGAAAGGAGCTGTAGCTCACGAAAGCTTATGCCGTTTAATAATTTTTTTTAGATTGAGAAGGTATTACCAGACTCCTCCTGATCTATATATTTAATAATTCTCCCTTTACTTCATATTAAAATCACAATGTTGGAGCAATTTTTGGATTTTTTAGGGGGGAGCACAAATGAGTTTCCCATGCTGTAAATATATTTATTACTTTGTCTCATTTGATCTCAGTAACTTTTAAGCATCTAAAACCAGGAGACTGTGAATCTACTCCCGTCTTACTGGTGACTGGCCCAAAGCCAGTTAGGTGACTTTGGGCCAGTCACACTCTCTCAGCCCAACTCACCTCACAGGGTTGTTGCTGTGGGGAAAATAGGAGGCGGAAGGAGTCTTAGATATGTTCGCCACCTTGAGTTATTTATAAAAATAGTAAAGGCGGGATAAAGAAAAATCTTGTTGATGCGATTCTGTTCTCTCCCTTATTAAATTTTGTTAAATGTGATGACATTTGAGAAAAGAATGCCCTTTTTTCTCTGATTTCTGAAGCTTTTATTTTCTTCTCTTTGCAGGTGTTGGGGTTTTAAATAACTTACTGTATGCAGTGGGAGGACATGATGGCCCTTTAGTTCGAAAAAGCGTTGAAGTTTATGATCCCACCATCAATATATGGAAACAGGTTGCAGATATGAATATGTGTAGGAGAAACGCAGGTGAACACTGGAAGTCATAAAGAATCTGTAATAGCCTATTTGAAAAAGCACTAGTTTTCATGCAGTTTTAAAAAGCTGTCAATACAATCAAAAGGAAGGCAAGGCAATACTTTAAGAGTAGGCTTTTATGGGATAAAAGTAATTTAAAGGCATAAAACTATTGGTTCATTTTCTTAATGGATACACACTCAGACAATATTCTAGCAGTTCCTAGCAATTTTAAAACCAGAATGCTAAGATTTCTACTGTTTCAAGATTAGCGCATCCGCATTAGCAAAAACATTCCCATGAAGCATTCAATTTCACTGTGTCCTGGATGTGACATTACATTAAGACAGACAAAAGAAAAGTATGATATAGTTCTTCCAGGACTGAATTGGTCATATTTAAATTGGTCACATTTTCTACTGTTTTTATTTTGTTTTAATTGTTAGCTGCCCAGAGACATGTCGATGAGATGGGTGGCCCATCTATATATGCACACTGTTCAAGTAAACAATGTATATCTGTTTGCTTAACCATTTTCCACTAAACTGTATACTCCAGCTGTGGGCAAGTATACATCAGGACCACAAAACGCAGCATCCATACCAGGATAAAAGAACATGAAAGACACTGCAGACTGCAGCAACCAGAAAAATCTGCAGTAGTTGAACATGCTCTCAAGCACACTGGACACGAAATCCTATTTGAAAACACAGAGATACTAGACAACACCAACAGCCACTATACCAGGCTATACGGGGAAGCCATTGAGATTCACAAACACCAGCACAGTTTCAATAAAAAAGAGGAGAGTCTAAAAATCAACAAAACCTGGCTACCAGTCCTGAAAAATACAGCCTGCAAAAGGTCAACAAACTCAGCTCAACCACCAGGACGTGTGAACAGTTCATACAATGAACATGCTAATCACCCTCAGCAGCCACTCATTAACAACTCAGTAGAAGAAAAAACCCTTCCTAACCCCCAGGAAGATACACACATATTCTGACACCAAAACAAGCAGCCACTTGGTAACCCAACCCCCCCTCCCCTAACCCCCCCCACTCCCCCCAACCCCCCCCTTCAGATTTCTATAAATACCCACAAGGGTCACATCATCCTGGGCACAGAGAGAACTGCTCCTGTCTGTGCTCCTGCACTCTGAAGATGCTGGCGAAATGTTAGGAAACAAAACTTCCAGAACACGGCCACACAGCCCGGAAGACCCACACCAGCCTTCGTATGCCAGCCGTGAAAGCCTTCGACAATACAAAGAAAATCTAGTTTATCCTTTCTGATGCATTATTTGAGGCATGTGATAAAATCTTGTGGAATAAAATCTTGTGATGAATTAATCAGCCACAAGTCCAAAGAAATAGATCTAATATTTTTTACTTGCATCTATTGAAGTTCCATTATTGGATATTCCAATTTATTTCATATGTCACAAATGTTAATGATTTTAACCTTAAAGATATTTTAAAACTTCTGATATAGATATAAAGTTTTTGATTTCAAAAACAGATTCCATAAAAAATAATAGCATCTCAGGCTTTTTCGAGGCGGCTGTCTGGTCCAAGAAAATTCTATCTGAGGTTGTTGAAATTTTTTAAAATAATTATTACAATGTTATTGATTTAAAGTAATTATTCCAGTCTCTGCCTATTCTTTCCAATAGAACATCTTATCACCTATTTTTTAGGTAGAATTCTTCTATAACGTCAAGTATTCATGAAACTCAGCATCAAAATCCAATCTGCGTCACAGTAGGGCCCAAATATATCTAGCTGCTCTCAAAGTAGGAAGTGAAGGGCCCTTTTTGCTATATATTCCAAGTATTGTCAAGATCTTAACAGAAATAACATTCCAATGAAGCCTATAAAGGTTCAGATAAATTCTCATTTCACATAAATATAGATAATATAAACTTTGATATAATCTGGTAAATTAAAGCATTCTTTATTGAAAGATAATCTCAGCTTAGCCAATGAAATTTTTAATAGCCTATCTTCCCATATAAATTTCTTCAATATTTTATTGATCTAAATAAAATGTCTACTTGAAATTAACATGAGAATGCCTGTTAAAATATAAATTGAGACCAGGAGTAGTATTAATTTTAATACATTAATCTTACCCCACCAACCTATTGAAATTTCAACCCCTCTATTAATATCTATTATCTGTAGCATTTAGCATATTAATTTCCACATATTTTGAGATATTTTTGGTCTTTATAATCCTACATATTTAACATATGTTGTACACATTACAAAGCCAATCATCTTACATTGATATATTGATATATCAGGTCCCAAAGGAAATGAATTAGATTTTTTTCCAATCAGTCTGATAACCTAAATATTTACCAAATTGTTAAACCAGCCATATTAGTTAGGCAGTGAAGTAGAATAGCTATTCAATATTGGTAAAACATTATCACCATATAACAATACTCAGAATCCACCAATGTAATACCAGTATTGTCATGAAATTGTCTAACATTATAGCTAATAGCTCGAGAATTAACTGGAAAAACAACCGAGAAGGTGGGTTGCCACGCTATAATTCAGTTGGTCCAGAAATAATTGATTTGTTATTACTCTTGGTTTGGTTGCAAATAGTAAATAACAATCCATTTAATAAAAGAAGGTGGGAATCTATACACAGTACTTGCTTTAAAAAATTAATCTGAATCCTGTCAAAAGCTTTTTCAGCATCAAAATATATTAATACAGCAGGATCCAATCTATACTGAGTGATATCCAAAGTATCTATTAATAAATGTAGATCATTAAATGATTGTCTATTTTTACTATAACACTGAGATGGATAAATTACATGTGGTAATACCCTCTGCAGATGTCTAGCCAATAAAGCAGTTAATATCTTAATAGTAATGAAATGAGTTTAAAATTTGTACAGAATTTAGGGTCTTTAAGATCAATATTATATACGCCTCATAAAAAGATACAGGCAATTTACTGGAGTTAAATTATTCATTATAGAGTTCTAATAATAATGGGGCCAACAAGTCTATACAAGATTTATACAATTCAACAGGACAGCCATCCAGGCTGGGGGCTTTACAGTTTTTCATCAGTTGAATTGTCTCTAATATTTCTTTTGTAGTTTCAAAGGTGCTTGCAAAATACTCACACAATCCTGTGATAATGGCTGAACATCAGTCTTACTCAATGGAATCTTAAAACAGGGGCATAACTGCATATAAATAAATTAAACCCAGTTACCACACCTAAGAATCTCTTCCAATTTTGAATTTGTAATGACATAAAAGTTGAAGTGTTCAACTGAGTTCTTGAAAAATGAGCAAAAAATATAGCAATTTAAAGAATTTTAGTTGAGGAAAATAGAGTTAGGGAAGTTTGTTATGACCTATGAGTCAGGCAGGAGTTGGCCCCATACAGGAATAATAATAATAATAACAACAACAACAACAACAAAAACATAGCAGTTTTTAAACTGAGGCTTAGACTTCATGGTTTCAAATTATGCTTGCTTAGTTTTATGATTATTTTAGTATTGAGACTAAAGAGCAGTAAGATTTATTCTGGTAGGATATGATGAGAGCACATTGGGAAACTGAAGAAATGAGAAGAAATCTACAACTCCTTTTTAGTAATAAAATAGTCATATCCTTGTGAGCATTCCTTGCGAATAGGAAGGATAGTTCTGGTCAGTTTAGCCATAAATGCAACCAAAACCAAATTTTACCCCAAGTATGATCATGCTGTTTTATGTAAGGTACGATGTCTAATCTAGAATCTCACAAGTCAGTATACAAGTAGTCCTCACTTAATGGCCATAATTGGGATTGGAAATTAGGTCACTAAGCGATGTGGTCATTAAGTGAAACCATGTGACTGGACCTGATTTTACGACCTTTTTTTGCAGCGGTTAAGTGAATCACACGGTTTCCCCGTTGATTCTGCTTGCTGGAAGCCGGCTGGGAACATCACAAACAAAGATGATGTAAGCCCAGGACGCTGCAACTGTCGTAAGTGCGAGCTGGTTGCCAAGCACCCAGATCGCGATCATGTGACTGCAGGGACACTGTGACAGTTGTAAAATCAGGCACTGGTTATAAGTAACTTTTGTAGTGCCATTGTAACTTTGAACAGTCACTAAACAAACAGTTGTTAAGCAAGGACTGTATTGATATCCACATCCCACCAACTAGGAGGTATATGCAATGTACTAACAAACCTACTCAGGAACTATTTTAGAAAGGAATTCTAAAAAGAAGTTTTGGGAAAGAAGGGATTTTTGAAGCATGTGTGGTAACTACTTTTTCCTGTTAGTGTGGGGGGGGGGTGTAAAAGAAAGAAAATCACTTTTTTGTTTAAAGAATGGGACAGTAAGGAGATTAGAAGAAAGATTTCAGTATTTTGCAAGTTTGGAATGCTTTGAATGCTCGATTGACTGTGGAAACTGAACAAGTCCTAATGTACATTCCAGATATTGCATGAAAATTAAAGGATAAATTAGGCAGAAATAATTGATGAAGTAGAAAAAGAAATGTTATACATTCTTCACGAAATTAAAGCCATATAGAACTACTGATTGATTATGTGCCATCAAGTTGGTATTGATTCTTAGCAACCACATAGATTTTCCTCATGATGATCTGTCCCTAACCTGGTCTTTCAAATCTTCCAATGATACACTCATCACCACTGCAACTGAGTCCATCCACCTTGCTGGTAGTCTTCTTCTTTTTTTCCTTCTGCCTTTCCCAGTATTAGAGCCTTTTCCAGAGAGCTAGATCTTTGCATAATGTGTCTGAAATAGGATAACTTGAGCCTGGTCATTAGTGTCTCTTGTGCAAACTCTGGGTTGATTTTTTCAGTGTTCCATTGGTTTGTTTTGTTGGCTGTCCAAAGCATTCTTAGGAGTCTTCTCCAAAACCAAAGTTCAAAAGTGTCAATACTCTCCCTATCTTGCTTCTTCAAAGTCCAACTTTTGCTTCCATTGAGGGTCATGGGGATACCATTGCCTGCAATATTCTTATCTACATGATGGCATATTAATATCTTTTCCAAGGCTTTCATGACTGCTCTTCCAAGTGCTAGTCTGTGGTGTGTTTCTTGACTGCTTGTTCCTTTACTTTTGATGGTTGATCCTAAAAGGCAGAAGCTCTCTACCACTTCGGTGTCTTGATCATTAATTCTAAGGCTGATGGTTGTACCTGTTGTCATTTAATTTTGTTAATTTTAGTCCCATTTTTTCACTTGCTCCTTGATTTGAATTACTAAAGCTTGCAGATCCTTTGCACTTTTGGCTATCAAAGTAGTGTCATCAGCACAGCAGAGGGTATTATTTGGCGAGGACAACTGAAGCCCCTTTCTTCTTTTTTGTTCCCCTCCGGGTTTGTTTTCTATGCGATCATTGTTCTTTTGTCTTGTGCTGTTTTGGTGCTTTTGTATTATTCTTTGTTTTTACATGTTTTTAAAAATTGCACACTGCCTTGGAGTCAGGTGGCATATAAATTTAATGAATTATTATTGTTGTTATTTCTTCCTCCAATTTTTCTTCCAAAACCAAACCAGCAAATATTGCCTGGTTAGGGAGCAATCACGCGATAACATTCTCTTTCTTTTTCATATTAGGAGTTTCTGCTGTGAATGGACTTTTATATGTAATTGGAGGAGATGATGGCTCCTGTAACTTGGCGACAGTGGAATATTATAACCCAACAACAGATAAATGGACAGTTGTGTCATCATGTATGAGTACAGGAAGGAGCTATGCAGGTAATGAAACAGAAATTTGAAAGAAGATACCGCTCCCTTCTAGAGCAAAAGTGGGTATTTTTTTTTCACTCAGGAGCTGCTTTATCATCATCATCATCACTATTTTGAGCATCTGGGGACTGCAAGAAGGTATGGCTATGACATCAGCAGAATGGGCAGGAACTTTTACTTTTTAAATTGAAGTCATACCAATTGTGGCATATGCTGAAAAATAAGTTAATAGTTGCGGAGTCATGGGTGTTGTGGGCAGGCAAGGAGGGGGCAAATGACAAAATGTATATTGTCATATCGCAATGCATATTTCATCATTTTGACAAAACCACCAGATTCTCCACACAAGTCTGTGTGGAGTGAACTTGGGCAACTTATACTTCTTCAGTTTCAGTATCCCATCTTCTACAGGGTGGTACTCATTACGTGTATTACATGCATATGAATCATTTTGTGAACAAACATTCTAAAATATTATTTAGGAATGTTCTAATACAAAGAATTGAACTCTTGCATCTCTCTCTCTAGGTGTTACTGTTATTGACAAGCCATTGTGAATGGATGCAGATATTCCCCCCCTTGATTATGCACTTAAAAGCAAGCTTTAACAAGTGGTGTTGAAGTGATTAAGCATCAAAGCACTTCTCAACTTGTAGCTGTGCACTGAGACATGTTGGAAACTGCAATTAAGGATGAAAATGAAGATTATTCCAGGTTGAAGCAAAGGGTAGCATTATTCCACAGTAAGCTGCATCTACTGGAGATGTACAAAGCTGTATGGACCTTATTTGATGGATTGCTAGACAAAACTCATTTTCCTAACAGCCAATCATGTCTCCCACATGGTTGACTATGGATTTTTTTTTTCCTAGTAGAAGATAAAGTAATGTGTTCTGGTGAAAGTAAAAAAGTAAAGATTTTTGGGGAAAAAGAAAAGAAAAGAAATATCCATGAACACTAGCTTTTATGCCTGGATTGCTTTTTCTAAATCCTCTTTGGTTACATTACAAACATGTGCGTGTTTAAGCATAAGTACCTTTTCTTTATACTTGTTTGGGTCTTGCTGATATTATTTAAAATTGGCATGGTATTCCAAAGTATGCCAGTGCTACGTTGTAACAGAGGTGTATATTTTGATATTTACTAATGCTTTAAAACTGATACCACACAAAACTCAATTTAAAATGTTTTTAACTAATATATTGGTGATTCTTACTTGCCAAGATAAACTTTGTTATGTTTTGATGTATTTATCTTAATTGTAATTGCCTGGTAATAATTATGGGTTGAAATGAATGTATGGAGTTGTTTTATTTGCATGGCATTTAAAACTCTTCTGATATAACTATTTAAAAAGTTTCTTGTGTAACTATTTAAAACTGTTAGCTGCTATTAATTATTCTATTATATATGAACATATTTGTAAAACGAATATATTAGAGAACTGTTGCATTAAATTTGACCCAAACTATTGTCATTTTGACATGGTTTCTTTAATAAAATTTACATACTTGCTTTTCTCAAAGTTTTGGGGTTGCCTTTTATAAAACATCTGGTTACTCTTTCATTGGCATATAGCTTCAGTCTGTTCAGGTCATGAAAACAATACTGAAAACAGACTATGGAACTACAGATAGTTAATGTGATATATTGATTTTATTTATTTCTAGTACATGATTTGGTAATACCTAAGTATGGTGTTTGAAGCTTTGGACTACTTCACTGAAGGGCTGTACTCCTTAAGACTGAAAAAATGTGCTGAGAAGCTAGGTGTAATTTACTGGCGGGAGAGGGGGAATTCTTATACTTCCATTAAGCAAGTATCAATTTTCCATTAAAAAGGTACAAAGAAGTTGCAGGTTTACATTCTGAGAAATGTCAACTAAATACAGTCAACCAAAACAGATGGTAAAACAGGTTGGTCAATACTACCTGATGAGCCCTTTAAAAAAAACAAAAAAACAAACCCTTGAAAATATGACACAAGATGATCTAGGCATTGAGTTAATTGAATAAAACATGATTCAAGTGCCAAAGATGTAAGAACCTGGCCAGTAAGACCCAATAATTGATTGACCATATATGGGTTGCAAAACCCAGTTTTCTCCGGTTTGTGAGTCTTTGGTGCCAATTTTGCAGCCCAGATCGGGTAGTACTAATAGCAATAACAGAGCCCTCGTTTGCTCTCCATTAGAAAAGCGACATGCTTCGTTTGACCAGATAGCCTGAGCTATGCGTTTTATTGCATTCACTATGTCTTCTGAATGGAAGATTGTACGACAGGATTGGCTTGAAAGCCTGGTTCCTTAACCCGCCTCCACCAAATATTGATTTCATTTAAGCGAAAGAACAGAAAGGAGGAAAGCTTTTGCGGTTTCCATGGTACCTTCCCACCCTATAGCATGCCGCCTATCGACATTGGTCAAGTGATCTTCACTATAGGCTAGCCATAGAAATCTGCCCATCTTCACTCCATTACTTGCTCCAATAGTAGTCCGCGGACGTCCCGTGTTGTCGAACGAACGCACGCCTGATCGTGACGCCATATCCCGTTTTAGCCAATCAGAGCAGCGCAGCCTTTTGGCTTTCAAGGAAGTATCACTGAAGAGCCCCCGCTGAGGATGAGCCCGCTGCTTGTTTGCGCGGATCTCTACGGAGAGAGCTGGCCTTGGCTTGGTAAGTGAAGCAGGCATCGCTTTAGTGCGAGTCCGTGGCTTTGCGGATCTGCGCCTCTCCCCGTTTTTTAACGCAGCATAATCAGCCTTTCTCATCGTACGGAGGACGGAATTGCAGGAACAGGCACTGTTGAAGCCTTTCCTTTCGGCATGTTAGCATGTTAACATCCGTTAACAAACGTTATATGTTAGCATATTAACTGAGGTTTCTGAATTCCGGGGAGGGGGATTAATTTGTTTGTTGCAGCTGAGTGGATAATGGAAAGGTACTTTTCCCTCCGACGACAGGGCAGAATATTACTCATAGTTTTTGCCTGTAATGGCAAGATGGGGAAACATCTGAATGAGGTTAATTTGGTCCTGGCTTTTCTCTAAGGCACTCAAGGCAATGTATCTGTCCCCCACGTCATTTTCACAATAATCCAGCATAGCAGTAAATTAAAGTGGGCAAATGTTTTAAAATTGCTTAGTGAAGATTAAAATCTGTGTTTCCAGCCGTAGTCAAATATTACAAACAAACCTTGCCCAGCCTGGTGATCTTCTTTACCTGTAGGGGTGAGCGATTAGAATTGTATTGCAACACTTCTGGAAGCAACAAGTAGGGAGGTCCCACATTACCTCATCCAAAATCCTTTTTCTGGTAAGTGAATATATTAAATAATGACATAAATTAAAACAAGTCTGGATAAAATTCATATCCATGAGGTAGCCAATTACTTTTATCTTGGCTCCATGTGAAACCACCATCATATTCCATGAGTAATTTGTAAACACAGTGACCCATTACAATTAGTCCTGTAAAACTTTTTGGCTCCAAGATATGTAAAAATTGTGTTTTATAGGCACCTGATCTGACACCATACTCAAATGCAAATCATATCCATACGCTCAGAATGAGGACAATTATGAATCTCATTCTTTTTGGAATTTTTACATGAGATCTAAATGAAACCACTGTCGAAACATACTTATCTGCAAATATAAGTTGTAACCATCACAAATCTGATTGGATATATATTCTGCCTGAAGAGTTGTTTTATAGGATAAAAGATTAATATTGTACTGCTGTTTTTTTTTAAGTCTTTTCATTTGCTGAGTTCTCTCAATAATTTGACATTTTACAGATTCATAGAAACTCTGTTGAGAAGCTATCGGTGTGATCTGCCAGAACTGAATGATGGCGAATAACGATAGTTTTGAGATACTGCATTCTGCCTACCTTGCTGCAGAATACATAGACTCTTTGCTGCCTGAGAATCCACTACAACAACCATTTAAAAATGCTTGGACCTATATGCTGAATAGCTACACTAAGTTTCAGATTGCAACTTGGGGGTCGTTTCTTGCTCATGAACTTTTTTATTTTTTAATATGCTTACCTGGATTTCTATTTCAGTTTATACCTTACATGCAACAATATAAAATACAACAGGTAAGATGGAATTTGACATTGTAGGAGGAGAGCCCTGTTAGACTATAGTGACAAAACATTTAGACGACTTTGGTAGCACCTTATCTGACTAACCAATCTTATCAAAATGCATAAACTTTCATGATTTGCAATTCAGTTCATCAGACTAATGTAGGATTTAAATTGGGCTGAGGCAGGGGGCTGAGGCAGGGGAAGGGAGGGCAAAACAGGTTAGTTAGGCTGTACCTATCAGTTAGCATTTGTAGGGGTTAAACAAAACACTGCGTTTCTCACTGAGATTGCTGAAACTTTTGATATACGCAAGTTCAATAACCTCTCATTCAGTGATGGATTTAAAGTCCTGTTTTTCCAAAACTGGCACTTTGAGATCTGCCATAGAATGTCCTGGGAGGTTGAAATGCTATGATACTATTTTGTTCTTGTTTTGAGTCCTGATGTCAAATTTCTGTCCATTGATTCTTTTGTGCAAAGTTTGTCCTATGTAAACTCCAGAGGGACATTACTGGCAGATGATGGCATGAGTCACATTATAGGAAGACCATATGACGATACCTCTAATCTTATGTGTGTATTTCTTGTGGCATGTGATGATTTTGTTGGTGCAAAATAGACATCTGAGTTTGTTGCATCATCTGGGTCCCATATTAGCATCTTTGTCTGATTGTTTCTTATTGCTTGGAGAAGCTGTCTTAAGTTGGAAGGTTGTATGCAAGTATGGGCCTGCCACCAAGTACCTGAGAAAGTGCAGTGTCATTACCCAATATGGGATGTAACTTATTAATAATGGGTGAGTGGTTTGGGCTGTGACAAAGGTGGTGTTCCGTTGTTCTGTTTCTGTTGTCTATCTTTAATAGCTCCTCCCCAGGAATTGATCTGGCCCTGTTGATTTCTCTGTTCAACTTCTTGGATGGGTAGTTTAGTCTCCTGAACGCTTGGTTTACTTCCATCAATTGAGAATCTCTGTCAAGTCGGTCAGAACAAATATAGTTGTAGTGTAGAGCCTGGCTATAGATGACAGATTTGTCGATGAACTGGAAGTATGTAGGCATGCTTTGCAATCTGTAGATTTCCTGTAGGAAAAGAGTTGTATTGTGTAGGTTTGTCACCTTGTCCTGGCAAAGTCCTGGTGTGATTTAAATTTTAGGGTAGAGATGACATTGGTGATTAACTTTTCCTTGTGGTAAAGGATGCTGACCGGATAGTTGAAGAGTTTCTTGGAGAGAATATGGCATTATTTTGACTGTAGTCTATGCAGTATATAGATAGTAGAATATGTATGATGCCATGTTGTTTGAATCTGGTTAGAAAAATGTTTGTTCCCGTGTCAATTTTTTGTTAAGATTTGAGTTCCACCTGGCTGAACATAGTACTTCTTGTGATGCTCCTCCTCTGCAGGAGGAGACCTGTGTTAGTCTCTGTTGGTAAAATATCAGCAGCAGTCTGATAGCTCTTTTACTGTCTTGCAAATGTCATTGAAAACTCATTTCATTAGATGTATAGAGTGAGTAGATTTATGTGGGATATAAATTGGGGTGAGGCAGGGTGAAGGGAGGAGAAAGATGTTGGTTATGCAGATACAGATTACATATAAATTAAATTATAATTACACAATTATAGAGTGCTAAAAAGCCATTGTGTTTGTTGACACTTTCTGTGATTGCCTGAAACCTTTAGGTGTATGTCGCTTTAGCAACCTCTCGCTCAAAATAGTCAGTTTGAGGACTGGCATAGAGTGTCCTTGAAGATTTAAATGCTCTGACACTACTTTGTCCTTGTTTTTGCGTCCTAATGTCAAATTTGTTTCTGTTGATTCTTTTGCGAAAAGTTAGCATCCAATCTCAATTCTGGCTGGAACTGTTGAAAGCAATGATCAAAAAAGACTTGAAACTCTGGTAATTAAATTAAATTAAATTAAATTAAATTAAATTAAATTAAATTAACCTACTAACATATTCTTTGGCTACACTTAACTATAATGATCTATTGAAAGATGTGTCTTAGATAACATACAACAATAAAACACAAAATAATATGTGAAAGTTGAAGCATTCCGTACAAGAAATGCTAAGCTTCAGTAGTTACACCCAAGGAATTGGCAGCTTTATTACATTTTGCAGTGTAATATATGGAACCCAAGTGAAACAACTTGCTTTGCTGCAGACCTGTGCATATTTACCATGGAGAAACTCCCACTGACCACAGTGGCAGTTATACTCCTAAGTAAACATGCCTAGCATTGCACTTTTAAGAGAACCGTATCAATGGGCAGTAATTCTCTCATCGCAGTAACTGGAACGAACATAGGCATGTGGGGTGGGGAGAAGGAGAAAACGTGCATCCTCCACCCTTTACATGTAGGAGACATTGTAACACAAGTACAGAAGTGCAAAACCTATGTTGTGATACATGTTTTCTGATATTGACGTCATGTAGTTGGGAACAGAGGCCTGTGGGAAAGATGTAATTAATTTCTAATATGCATTGTTTAATTAATTTTTCTTTATTTCCTGCTGTTATAGGAGAGACCAGAAACACGGGAAGGACAATGGAAATGTTTCAAACAACTTATGTTCAATCATTGTGCTATTCAGCTGCCTCTGATATGTGGTACCTATTATTTCACAGAATATTTTAATATTCCCTATGACTGGGAGAACATGCCAAGATGGTAAGTAATATTCAGTTGTTTTTCACTATTAATTTGTTGGTTAAAATACGTATTTTCACAGATGAAAAAAAAATGTAAGTACTACACTGATGAAGGACTGGGTTTTGGGAGAAATTTCTAGATGTTCTGACCCAAAATGCTCTGGTTTACTAGTTTGAAACTGATTAAAAATACAATGGCAAGAGAGTGAAGCCTTAATTTAACAGACTAGTTGCAGGGAGTCAGTGTGTGTTATTCCTAATTGTCTGTTAAATTGTGGCAACGTTCTTCAAATTTTGTGATTTCTTTATTTATTGTAGAAAACAAATGAAAATGGAATAGTTTATAACGGGTTTCCGTTATGCACGATGTGAACTGAATCCTAAGAGTTATGTTAAACCTAACGTAAACTATACCATGTATAACTCCTATGTTTTCTGTCTTGCTTGAGCAATGATTTACTCTGCTGTGCTTGTTACTCCAAGAGGAAGAAAAAACCTGAATAAAAGTTCTGCGCGTGTTAAATGTCTCTGGTTTCTAGTCTTGGTCTCCGGATAGGTTGTATTAATCTGCGAGTATCTCCAAAACTAATTTTCTTTTAAAGGTTTGTGATACTTGCCCAGTGTTTGGGATGTGCTGTGATTGAGGATACCTGGCATTATTTCCTGCATCGACTCCTTCATCATAAGAGAATATATAAATACATCCACAAAGTACATCATGAATTTATTGTATGTATTGCCTTAATTTTCTTGGATTACATAGTTAAGCTGTAACCTTATACACACTTACCAGAAAGAAAGTTCCATGAAGCTCATTGGGATGTGCTTTTGGATATAGTTGCAACCTTAAAATTTCGCTGCAATGGGCATGTGTTAGTTAATATTTTTGGAAATAGGGAGAAGAAACTGGAAAGTGTATTATTTATTGATATGATTTCCTTACTGTTGTTCTTCTTGTATCAGGCCAGAGTGATTTACAAGAGAAGGGGAAGAGTTTTAACTTAAACATAGCAGTAAACCAACAGTTTTTTTCTTTCTTACCTATTAGCATTTTTCTTAGCTAACCTGTTATTAAGCAAGAAGTATATTGGCTCTTCTTTATCAAGAACACAGAGCTCTTTTTGTTCTTAGCATCCTTTACCAACCGTAGCTCATGATGAACGTTAGCCTTCCTGGCAGTGCCTCCACAATACGGGCTATATTGGTATGTGTTCAGTTGCGCTGCCTTTGAAACGGCAGTGATACATCTTAACCAGCCTCGGTTCATCAGACAGTGTAATATAACTGAAGATCAGATGCAGTTCACAGGATGGGCATATCTTTCCTTCTGTAGTGGTAGTAGCCTCAAATCAAGCAAATTACAATCTGAGAGGATTTCTGGTAACGTCAGAAAGTTTTGCCTGAGTGTGGAATGAGTGTCATGTAAACTGCAAACATAATAAGCTGCACTATATTTTATATATTTTATATATGCCCTGTTCTGCTCTGCTCTGCTCTGCTCTATTCTTTATATTTGTGACCGCTATATCTGTCCACTAGACTAATATTGACAACACTGCCTAGCAACAACTCCACAGGTTCTCAAGAAAAATGTTTTCCCTCACTTGATGCCTTTGATCCTTTAAGTGGACATAGTCAGAAGATTTCTGCAGAATCTGACCATTAAGATCAATCCTCTCTCCAAGTTCCATCTTACATTTCATCTTTTTAAAAAATTACACTGTGAAACATTTTTATATTGTCAGCTTTCCTTGAATAACTGATTTGTGTCTCTGAAATAAGAGTAAGAAATTTAGTTTCAAGCAACCTCTTTAGCATGACCTTTTTAAAATGTCACGGAAAACTTCACTGAATACACATTATATAAGTTTATTAATCTGTAGAATCTTCTTAGCGTGCCTTTAAATCATACAGTATCCACGGTTTTATAGCACCCACTGCCTTAAGGAACTTTCTGGAGTTAACAGTAGCAAATATTCTTACATTTAGAAATGAATTCAATTTATTCAGTCCTGCATTTCCTGAAAGTAAGTGTGACTCCAAGGTTAGTGTATGAGGGAAAAGAATTTCCTGGAACAATATGGTCATATTGAAGGTTAGATATAAAATACTTTCTTCAGTATGGATACACCCATACATACATATACACTTTTTTATATATATATCTATCTCTCTATATATATATGTACTTTTCCTCAGGCACCATTTGGGATGCAAGCTGAATATGCACATCCTCTAGAAACTCTAATTCTTGGAGCTGGATTTTTCATTGGAATAATAGTCTTCTGCAATCACCTGATTTTGCTGTGGGCATGGTTAATTTGTCGTTTGATTGAGACCATTGATGTTCACAGGTAATCTTACTTAGTTATGATTCTTTGTGCTCACATTCAGAAATTCAGAATTATTAGATTTTATACTCTGTGTTTGTGGGTGTATGTTTGTGTGTACATATATGTGCATGTATGTGTGTATATTGTATATACACACACACATATACATACACATACTAAATAATGTATAGATAATTCTTTTTAAATCATTCCTTAAGGTGTAACTATTAAGAACTGCCTGTAAATGAACTTTTTTTTAGGAATCCTCATAGAAGGCTGATAATCCTATGCATAGTTATCTGGAAGTAAGTTTTAATTGAAGTTAGTGATTCTGCATTTGATTAAATATTGTTAGGATTGGTTTGCACATAACTATTTGAAGAAAGAGTCACTAACCTCTCAGTGACAAGCTTGTAAATTTTTCACATACACTTTGGGCACGAAGGTTCTCGCTACTTTAATTGAATATAGTCAGTACTTTCTGCATTCAGGACAATTGCATAGCCTTATCAATTTCAGCAGCAGCTTCAAGAATAGAGGTGAAACTCGAAAAATTAGAATATCGTGCAAATATTCATTTATGTCAGTATGGCAACTCAAAAGGTGAAACCAATATATGAGATAGACGCATTACATGCAAAGCGAGATATGTCAAGCCTTACTTTGGTATAATTGTGATGATTATGGCGTACAGCTTATGAAAACCCCAAATTCACAATCTCAGAAAATTAGAATAGTGTGAAAAGGTTCAATATTCTAGGCTCAAAGTGTCCCCCTCTAATCAGCTAATGAATCCATAACACCTGCAAAGGGTTCCTGAGCCTTTCAATGGTCTCTCAGGCTGGTTCAGTAGGAATCACAAGCATGGGAAAGACTGCTGACCTGACAGTGGTGCAGAAAACCATCACTGACACCCTCCATAAGGAGGGAAAGCCCCAAAAGGTAATTGCAAAAGAAGTTGGATGTTCCCAAAGTGCTGTATCAAAGCACATCAATAGAAGGTTATGTGGAAGGGAAAAGTGTGGTAGAAAAAGGTGCACAAGCAGCAGGGATGACCGCAGCCTGGAGAGGATTGTCAGGAAAAGGCCATTCAAAAGTGTTGGGGACTTTCACAAGGAGTGGACTGAGGCTGGAGGTAGTGCATCAAGAGCCACCACACACAGACAGATCCTGGACATGGGCTTAAAATGTCGTATTCCTCTTGTCAAGCCGCTCCTGAACAACAAACAAGGTCAGAAGCATCTTACCTGGGCTACAGAAAAAAAGAACTGGTCTGTTGCCCAGTGGTCCAAAGTCCTCTTTTCTGATGAGAGCAACTTTTGCATCTCATTTGGGAACCAAGGACCCAGAGTCTGGAGGAAGAATGGAGAGGCGCACACTGCACGATGCTTGAAGTCCAGTGTGAAGTTTCCACAGTCTGTGTTGATTTGGGGAGCCATGTCATCTGCCGGTGTTGGTCCACTGTGCTTCATTAAGTCCAGGGTCAACGCAGCTGTCTACCAGGAGATTTTGGAGCACTTCATGCTTCCTTCCGCAGACGAGCTTTATGGGGATGCTGACTTCATTTTCCAGCAGGACTTGGCACCTGCCCACACTGCCAAAAGTACCAAAAGCTGGTTCAATGACCATGGGATTACTGTGCTTGATTGGCCAGCAAACTTACCTGACCTGAACCCCATAGAGAATCTATGGGGCATTGCCAAGAGAAAGTTGGGGGACATGAGACCGAACAGTGCAGCGGAGCTGAAGGCCGCTATTGAAGCATCCTGGTCTTCCATAACACCTCAGCAGTGCCACAGGCTGATAGCATCTATGCCACGCCGCATTGCGGCAGTCATTGCTGCAAAAGGGGCCCAAACCAAGTACTGAGTACATATGCTTGCTTCTACTTTGCAGAGGTCCGATATTGTTCTATTTCCAATCCTTGTGTTATTGATGTCATGTAATATTCTAATTTTCTGAGATTGTGAATTTGGGGTTTTCATAAGCTGTACGCCATAATCAGCACAATTATACCAAAGTAAGGCTTGACATATCTCGCTTTGCATGTAATGCGTCTATCTCATATATTGGTTTCACCTTTTGAGTTGCCATACTGACATAAATAAACATTTGCACGATATTCTAATTTTTCGGGTTTCACCTGTATATGTTTTCACAGTGAAATTGAACAATCATAATATATATAGTATTATCCCAGGCCTTGGAAAGGACCCGATCGGTGGATAAAAATGCCACATTCAGTCTAAACATCTGGCTAACTGTGTAACCAACAATAATAAATTTATATGCCGGCTCACTCCCAGCAAACCTGGGCTGTTTACAAATTCTTAAAAACAAAGCAAAAGAGAGCAAAGATGGCACAGAAAACAAACCTGGGTGGGAAGAAATAAAGAAATAAAAGAAAAGGGGTCTCAGTCAGACTGCTCAAAGACCTGGGCGAAGAGCCAGGACTTCAGGGCCCTTTGAGACACCAGTAGGGTGGGGGCCATTCGAATCTTGGGGGGAACCTCTTTCCAGAGGGCAGGTGCTGGCGCAGAGAAGGCACTCTGCCAGGGTCCCGATAAATGGCAAAGTTTAATCGATGGAACTTGAAGCGTGCCAACACTGCCAGATCAGATTGGCTGGGCAGATACTAATGGGGAAAATGAATAAGAATGAGAAAAACTCATACTTGACTGGGCTGCGAATGTGTATGGAGCATAATCACCACATAGTAAATTGTAATTGTATGTTCCTTATCTCTTCCCAGAGTTGAAGAGAAGTGAATCCAATATTTTATTCCTCTGCCTGTTATAATGGTGACAGTCTTTGAATAGGCACATAATTTTTCTGGAATATGTGAAATTTATTTAATGGACTAGTACAGAAATAAGAAATGTAAGAAAAACAGATGAATTTTAGAATTCATCTGAAGTGATCTGAGGGGGGAGATAGCTTTGTCCCCTCTGTTGTGGTCAGATCATGCCCTGGTGACCTTGAGATTCTCTTATGCTGCCCCCCTCTGCAGAGAGGTAGGACATATTTGATTGGTCTGCCTCTGGCGACTGATGGATCTGGTTGGGTTTCAAAGGGAACAGGGGGTTATTCCTGAGGTTCTTCCTGTTTTTATGGGTTTTATTTGTAAGCTGCCTAGAATCACTTATACAGTGAGATGGGGGGTGTATAAATTTGATTTATAAATACTGTACATAAATGTGAGAAATGGCTTCATATCATTAAAATGTGCATTCAATTATTTTTCTTTTTAGTGGCTATGATATTCCTCTGAATCCTTTACATTTGCTGCCCTTTTACGCTGGGGCTCGCTTTCATGACTTCCATCATATGAACTTCATTGGCAATTACTCCTCAACGTTCACATGGTGGGATAAACTCTTTGGTACTGATTCGCAATATAAGTCTCACACAGAGAAAGGGAAGAAACAGGAACGCACAGTGGAAAAGAAGATGGAATAAATCTCCCATTTGCAACACTATTTGGAGCATCCAAGACGCAAATGGCTCCCGTCTTACTTTTGATTAAAACTGGAAAACTTAACACATATTGCAGATCAAAGCAAAATACAGCTTTTAGCAAACAACCAAGCTTGAGTATCCAGTAGGAAAAAAACATTCATTGATGCATTTCCCAAATGATCGTCCTTTGTCTATCCTGTACATAAATCAGATACATTATATATTTAAGAAAACATTAAATATGACCGGTTACTTGTAACTATGTAAAAAAAAAAAAAGGATGTACATTAAAATTAAAATTGGGGGGGGGGGGGTGTTGGGTTTTTTTTTGTTTTATTTGTTTTTGATTAATGCCAACCCTAAAGTTTAAAAAGAGCAGCCACATTGGGATCACTAAATAAAACTCTTCTGGGAATCCCCTTTCGTAATTAGATGTAAAAAGGTAGATTAAAGAAAACATCTTAATTTGCTACAAAGAATATTTTTACTTGGCTTTAATGAATGTTATTGTAATCTGTTTTGTACATAACTGTGAATTACTGGTGTGATTATTAAGATAGTTTGTCTCATGGGTGGCGGTTGATTTTTCTCAAGCTTTCTCTACAGCAAATAAAATGATATTGAGGTTTGGGCTATTATTTCCTGGTTCCTTTTTATAACTTTTCAAGCAAAATACACCCAATAACGATTTCTGAGTAATAGTTGCAGGTGCATATTCTTAAACATTGAGCATCTATATCTATACCAGCTTTCTTAGAAGAGAAAGTAATCGTGGACAGAAAAAGCACCATGTCCACAGCAACCATTTTGCTTTCTCCAGTACGGAATGGCAGCTGCTGATAATTAGGGAATGAGGCCACTGAATTTCAGCAGTGGAGACCGTAGATGATGATGTACAACTTCCAATCTGTCACATACAGTCAAAACTATATCTCAATAACTTCATGGTGGAACTGTAGCAACTTTCCTTAGATTATATTGGATACTTCTTGGCCTTCCTGGGAGGCTGGGAAAGGCTGAATATGTAGAACCTGCTTAATCTGGACTCTAGCTTTAGAGAGCCATAGAATTTCCCCTCAAGTCATCTGCATCTGCTGTACAGGTTGGGTGGAGTACAGACAATGAGGTTGTGCAGCTTTGGGGCAGCGAGCAGTGTAAGTGCCAGCCTTTTTCACTTCTGATGTCCCCTCAAAGTAATGCTTGTTTTACTTTTCTACTTGAATGCAATAAAAGTGATTTTCAGTTTAACACAGTATACATCTAGAAGGGGCTTCTAGGGGAAAATGTTTTATTTACACAAATGAAATAAAATGAAGGAAAAATCTAAATTTGAATACAACAGGATTGGCGGGGGTAACTATTTCCTTTCAAGAGTTGCCTTAAGGTTTTAAACTACATGTGTTCGTTTATTCTTACAGATTTTTTCCCAAGATGGCAAGATGCCACTGCAAGCCTCATTATCTCTCTCCGCACACACACCTTTTAGGCTTTGTTTTTGTTTTAATTTGTACTGTGTTTTTTATTTCGTTTCTGTTTAGTCAAGTAGACAGGAGAATCAGCCCAATTTACTCCACCAAGATGAATCCATCTGTGTCACTACACCTTACAACCAGAAACCTAGCTCTGCACAGTTAGGCACAAGCGTGCAACAGTAATGTTGAGGCTGCAGATTAAAGACATTGATGTCCAATTAGATCTGGCATCTCTTCTCAAGAACATACTCCAAACCATCTTCTTCACCTCCACAGACCTGCTAGATACCGAAGTCAGATTACATTCCCTAAATATAAGAGGGCCTTTTCCTTGGTTTGATTTGATGGCCATCATGCTGCAGTTAGAAATCGTCACCCACATTTTATTGGATTGGCCGTTTTATGCGGCAGATGGCCGGAGCTGATAACTCCCCATTGAAACAAATTCCCTTGTCATTCTGATCAATTTTACTTGAATTTTTTACTCTCAGATATCCATGACTCTATAACTCTAAAGGTAGTTAAATTCTGCTACGTCATACATGTAGTCCTCATTTAATTATCACAAGCTGGATCGGAATTCAGGTAGCTAAGCAATGTAGTTGTGAGACGTCACGTGACCACTTCTCTTAGCGACTGCAATCCTGCTACTCCCAGCTGCTGTTCTTAAGAAAGAATTGCAGGCCCTTAAGGAGAGCCCCAGGTAAGGAGCATGGGGGTGCCCCAGGGCGAGTGGGAGAGGTCCTGGGAGACCCAACGCAGGCCACGTGCAAGTTGGGGGGTGCTCAGTGCGGCACAAAGCCATAACTGCCCCTGGGATCCTCAGCCGCCCGGCCCGGCCCAGCAGCACTTATGACAGCAGGGACACTGCAACTCCCCCCAAGTGCCACTGTGCAAGGCAGCCAAAGGGCATATATGGGCAGGAAGATAGGCGGGTGGGGGGAGTTGCAGCGTCCCTGTAGTAAATGTGGGCAGGCTGCCAAGTGCCTGAATTTTGATCACGTGACCACAGAGGCGCTGCAACAACCATATGTTCACGCACAGGGCATGAGTCCATTTTCTTCAGTGCGGTCATAATTTCGAACGGTCACTGAATGAATGGCCATTAAGCGAGGACTACCTGTATGCCAAATGCCCAGGTGAGTGATTGATATGCCAGTTAATTTTACTAGTTGTTCTTTTTTATAGGTAACCAGTTCTATACTGTGAAGTTTTACTTTGTACCTGTCTTTGACCACAATATAGGTGCTTTACTTGACTTACAAGAAGTTCAAATTATGCTCGCTATCCAAAATAATGCAATGAACATCTACAGATGGGACTCATTTAAGAAAGCAGCAATTTCCTTAAATCTGCTGCTGTGTATCTCAGTTTCTCAAGTGTCTTTAGCAGTGGTGGGATGGCTTCCAAACTCAGGGATGCCTTCAGAATTATACTTAAATTGATGTCTGTATAGTTCCATCCACGTTAATTAAAATGAGGAACTACCCAGTTTCTTTCCAAATCTCTCCTAACCTTCAACGATCTGATAATTATGCTTCTGCTAGTGCCCTCTGATTCTGGCCATATTGCCAAGAGCAGAACTGGTAGAAAACTTGCAGATAAGAACCGGGTCCCTATCCCAGAGAGGCTAACCTTGGGAAGACAAAAACAAAATCCTTACCAGGATGAGTCAATCCCCTCTACTTCTCCTGCTTTGACAGAAGAGATGGAGCAATCCTTTGCCTTGCTACCCAGGAAGGAATATATATATCTTTTCTCTGCAGGCTAAAGAGCACAAGGCAGGATCTAGCTTTACGTACCACTATGGCAAACTCATGATCAGTTAACGTGATTGTCTGCTGACAAGAATGTCATTAAGAAAAGTTGGGTCAGGTGTGACATGGAAGCAACATTACTGCCTTAGCCATTCACTCCATATTAGTTGACCCCATTATTCGGTAAGAATTTCCAAATCCGTCTAACAACCACAGTTGCTGCCAAGACCAAGAGAGCAACATTTTTGGTGTTGTTTGTTTGTTTTTTCTTAGATCAAAACTTGGACTGCTCTAGAAATTAAATAAAGGTAAGAATGTAAACCTTGTGTCCTCCCAAAGACAGGTGTCCAGTATAAGAACTGAAATATTGCCAGAAATGCTAAAACCCTTCTTGTAGCTCTATACATCAGCAGGCAATGCCTAAGTTAACACACTGAGCTAAAGCAAAAGTGTATCTACCCTTCCTGAGATCACAAAATCACCAAAAATCTTGTGCATTTTTTTTCCTTTTGAGGGGAAAACAAGACCGTGGAAGCGTCTAGGAAGCAAAGTGCCCCATTCCTAGTATGAATTGCTTCCGAGGGTCTTTTCATTCAAAATTCTATACCTTCTTTAGATGTGCAATGCTTACACTTACTTGCTATTATTTTGAGCAGGAAGATTTATGCAGCCATGAGTTGTTCATGAGCGTTCACTCCATTTTTATGGCATGCTTCTTTGATCAGATATATTTACTTATCCCCTTAAGTAAAGTAAAAAAAAGGAGACAAGACAAAGGGCATACCTGTCAATGTTTCGGGATACGAAACAGAGATGCAGTTCATTTATTCATAAGTGCAATGCCTTTTTAAGAATATGAGGGACATAGTGTTGCTTTGATGAAGCTTCAGACCTACACGCCATTGCACAATTAACCGGTCCATCCAGAAACTGCATGAAGTGAAATCACAACCATCTTGAGAAATCCATCGTGAGACCACCAAAAGATTTCAATATTTCGGAAGATGCAGGACTCTTTTATTTTAAAACAGGGCAGTGAGAAGCCAGGCAGATACTTCTCAGATTTAGTCTCCTCTTGCCATCCATAGTTGCCGTACGGTTGACTCAGGCTATAATGTAATCATCAGCATTATCACTCTTCACATTTCCAGCACTGCATTAGGTTCTGAAAGGCATTACCTCTGTAGCACACAGCACCACCTATGTCTGTAAAGAAGGGAGGTCTGAGCATGCTGGGGAAAATCCTAAGCTTTATGAAGCCTGAGAAAGAACTTCAGCAAATAAATGCTGAGGCAACTCTAAATATAGCCCAGTGAGGAACCATCAGTTTCATTTTCAGTTGCCAACTAATGTGAACTAATGGCCAACTAAGGTTCACAATAATGTTGGGAATAACAGCAGAAAAAGAACCTATCAATATATGCCATTGTAGCAATATTCAGTGCCTAAAAGCTAGAAAATTACAACCTACTTACAAATTTACTGTAAGTAGAATTTCTCTGACAGAAGTGCTGGCAGGAGTATATATTCAGGCAGCTAAATCTAAAGATAAAAAACAATCTTCTTTTTCTTTTTTTTCCTTTTTTTTAAATATTGTTATCCTCCCTTTCTTTTTCATGTACAATTCAAGGGGGCAAACATACCAATACAGTACTCCTCCCTCCTCCTATTTTCCCCACAACAACAACCCTGTGAGGTGACTTGGGTTGGGGGAGAGTGACTGGCCCAAAGTCCCCCAGCCATTCTTTCATGCCTAACGCAGGACTAGAACTCACCGTCTCCTGGTTTCTAGCCTGATGCCTTAACCACTAGATCAGACTGGCTCTCATTACTGGTTGGTACAGTCTTGATTTTGTTTCCTTTTGTTCTTGTGTATGGCAAATTGTTTATTTTTATTTTATATTATTTTACATATCTCTGTTTAAAAATGGATCAACGAGAATGTGGGATTTGGGGAAAAAAGTGTTGGTTCCAGCAACAGTTGCTTCACACCTAGTCAGCTATTCCTGAGTCATATAAATGGGAAATGATTCCATATCTCCCCCCTATTTCTCTCCCATCTCCATTCTCTGTGGTGTGAGTTAGAATATGAGGGGTCTTAAAAGCTGACCAACATTTGGAATCACTTCTAATCTGCAGTTAGAATGGGTGTGTAATCATCTGCCTCATTACTTTTCAGATGTTCTGAATCACTAATTGCTACTGTGTGATGGAATAAATGTCAGTGATCTTGGGAAACTTTCATATGTGTTCATGTGCTTCAAAATTATGTGTTTATGTGCTTCAAAATGTGCTTCAAAAATGCAAGCTTGTTTCCAAATATCTGAAATGAGACCATGTGATAGTGGGGGGGAGGCACAATGTTTTGTGATGGCCAGAAGTGCTTTTTGAAGTATAAAGCACCCTTTCTGAAGCCCTTGTAGTTATGAATTGTCATTAAATGAACAGTCGGTAAGCAAGGACTACCTGTCTTTACATCTCCATGAACCCATTTAAGGATCTGTTTGTGTGCTCAGAACTTCATGTAGGAAGAACTCAGTTATCGCATAATGCCGCTAGCCATGATCATCATAACATTGGCAGCAATAATGTATTTTTGTGCTCCGACTGCATACATGTCTGGCTGGCAGCACGTAGACAGATGGTGTAACAGATGAGGCTTTAATTTAGAATAGTACTGCCTTTCACCTACCAGATCTTATGAATGGATTGGATGAAACAGCCTTCCATTTCTCTCTTTTCCTTTTCAGAAGGAAAAGATCTGTTAATAAGGGCCGAATGCCTTTCGGGTGGTAGCACTCATGCCCCTTCCCCATCCTGGAGGAGTCTATTGGACTTGGACTGCAACTCCCAAGATTCCCAACCAAAATGGCAAAAGGGAATTTTGGGAGTTGCAGTCTCAATTCAGTGGGAACGAGGCTGCCGACTAGATAGAGGAAATGTTCTGCAAAGAGTGCAGCTTATCTGGATCCTTCAAAAGGCAGCATGATCGTGCAAGACCTTTTCTAAAAGTACCCATGTTGTGTTATGCATGTAGTGTCGACAGTAGTTTACTAATTCAAGTAGAACATGAAAACATAAAATTAGCTCAGTAATAACACATCTTCAAAACAAAACAAAACAAACAACAAACAAATAAGTACAACCCACCAGGTAAAATCTATGTTACCAAGCGAGTCTAAAATTGATATTTCCACTCCTTTCTCAACCTTATTAGTTTTCTGATAGCTGGTTGCTTAGAATCTGTTGGGATCCTGATCCATGTGATTAGAATATACTCTCTTGGTCACCTTGATTTCATATCTATTATGCCTTGTACTAGCTTTTAAGAGGACTTCTGGCTACAGCCATTTTTAGCTAAGGAGCACTTCTTTTATAAAGGAGGGAGGGAGGGAGGGAGGGAGGGAGGAAGGAAGGAAGGAAGGAAGGAAGGAAGGAAGGAAGGAAGGAAGGAAGGAAGGAAGGAAGGAAGGAAGGATTCTCAAGCATTAGTTCCATGGATAATTATTTTCTCTTCACATCCCATAATAAAGTACTGTTGTGTGCTGTAGAGAAAATTGAGAACAATTCATGATTGTGCAACAAGACACGCTAGTTTTGAAGGAACATCTGAGGCCTGAAGCTATTCATATAACAACTAATATATACATTTGGTACGTTTTAGGAAAAAAATGTTGCTGAGTTGGTTTCTCAGGTGGCAATGGGTGTTCCTGGGAAAACCACTGCAGTTTTTGCAAGCACTACAAAATGAATTATTCCATTCAAGGTAAGATTTGGAACTGTAACTTGAACGTGGCTTCCAAATCCTAACCTTATTTGATAAGTTTTATTTTATTTTATTTATTTTTTTTGGTATAAATTTTTATTATTATATAATAGACAGATTTGACTTCCAGTATCCTAACAGTAAAAACAGATATATATGTAAATAAGCTGCTATTTCTATTCTACTTCTTAAATTGTTAAACACCAAAATAATTTTTTAATTAACATTCTTTGGGGAATTTATCTAGGGTTTAGTTCTCTTTTCTCATCCAGTGTTCATATTCCATCCAATCTTCTTTATATTTCTCCAAAGTCTTATCTTTAATCCACGCTGTTATCTTTGCCATTTGCTTGAAGTGGTTCAATTTCTTCCTCCATTGTAGTTCCCAATTCTCAATCTTCTCAGACTTCCAATATTGAGCAATAATCATTCTTGCGGCTGCTATTGCATACATAATACAATTCCATGACTTTTTCTTAATTTTTTCATCAAGCATCCCCAACAAATAATATTCTGGCTTTTTAACAAAGTTCATTCCAATCATCTTTTCTATATGTTTGTGTATAATATCCCATAATTTTTTCACTTCCTTACAGCTCCACCACATGTGAAAAAAGGAGGCACCCTTCTCCCCACATTTCCAACATTTAACCTCTATTTTTTTATACATTTTTTCCAATTTACTTGGGGTCAGGTACCACCTGTACATCATTTTGTAACTATTTTCTCTTATATCTTGACATACTGTAAATTTTATATCTTTTTCCCACCATCTTTCCCACCTTTCCATCATATATTATGTCCTAAATCCTGTGCCCATTTGATCATACAATGTTTTACATTTTCTTCCTCTGTTTTCCATAACAGCAAAATTCTATATATTTTTGACATAATTTTCTCCTCACTTTTAACAACTTTTTCAAATTCCGATTCCTCTTTTTGAAATCTTTCTTTTAAATCTTGCTGGAAGACTGCATTCCATTGATGGTATTTAAACCAATCTACTTGTAATTCCCCCTGTGTTTTCATTTTGTAATTCCCATTGTATTTAATCAAAATATCTCTATATTTCAAACATGTGGTATCTAAATTTTTCATACAACTAGATTGAATTTCTCTGGGGGACAGCCACATCGGTGTTTTAACTTCTAGTCTATCTTTGTATTTTTTCCAGACTCTAAAAATACTCTGTCTTGGGATATTCTTTAAAAATATTTGATTTTTTTTTTCTTTTCCGTACCAAAGTATGCGTGCCACCCATAAATTTTATTAAAGCCCTCCAAATCTAATTTCCTTGCATCCTTTAGTAAAATCCAATCTTTAATCCAAGTAAGACAAGCTGATTCATAATACACTTGCAAATCTGGGAGACCCAATCCTCCTCTTTCTTTTAAATCAATCAAATTTATATAACTAATTCTTGGTTTTTTATTATCCCATATAAACTTCAAAATATCTCTTTTCCATTCTATAAACATTTTTTCATTCCTTATAATTGGTATTGTTTGAAATAAAAAATTCATTTTAGGCAATAAGTTCATCTTCACTAATGCCATTCTTCCTAATAAACTTAATTTCAGTCTACTCCATTTAATAATATCCTGTTTTATTTCCCTCCACTTTTTCATATAAATTTCTTCAAAAAGAGATTTATTTGTGGAGGTTAAATTTATTCCTAAGTATTTTGTTTTCTTAACTATTTTAATCTTCAGTATTTCTTCCAATTCCTCTATTTCTTCTTTTGAGATGTTCTTTGTAATTACATCCATTTTATCTTTATTAATAACAAAACCTGCCACTTGACCAAATTTCTTAATTTCTTCCAGTAAGTTTTTGGCAGTATCTATTGGGTTGTCCAAAATACATACCACATCATCAGCATATGCTCTCAACTTATATTCTTGTTTCCCAATTTTCAATCCTTTTATATTTTCATTCTCTCTAATTTTTTGACATAAAATTTCCAAAACTGTAATAAAAATTAATGGAGATAAAGGGCAACCTTGTCTAGTTCCTTTTTGTATAACTATATTCTGAGTCAATTGTCCATTTATAATTAGTTTTGCAGTTTATTCACTATAGATTGTTTCCAACGCTCTTTCAAACTTAGCTCCTACTCCTCTTTTTTTCATAACTAATTTCATAAAACTCCAAGGTATGTTGTCAAACACTTTGTCAGCATCAAGGAAGAGCAAAGCCAATTTTTGTTGATGATGATATTCATAATACTCAATAACATTTAATACCGTTCTTACGTTATCAGCTAAATGTCTATTGGGCAAAAATCCTGATTGATCTACATGTATATAATTTTTTAACTGATTTTTTAATCTTCTTCCCAGAATTGCAGCAAATAGTTTATAATCACAGTTCAACAAAGAGATCGGTCTATAATTTTTAACTAATGTTAAGTCTCGATCCGGTTTTGGAATTACAGTAATATTCGCTCCCTTCCAAGATTCTGGCATTCTCCCTTCTTCCAGAATTGTATTTAAGGTTTTTTGTAACAGAATTAATAATTCTTCTTTAAAAGTTTTATAGAATTCATAAGGGAAGCCATCTTGACCAGGGGCAGAATTTAATTTACTTTCTTTTATCACCCAATCAGTTTCCATTGCTGTTATCCTTTCATTTAAGTTTTCTTTCATTTCCTTTGTAAACTTCATTATTTTGCAATCCTTCAAATATTCTTCCATTTTATTTACATTTTCTGGACTTTGTTTATATAACTTGCCATAGAAACTTTGAAAAATCTTTTGAATCTGTTCTTTGTTTTGTATCATATTGTCTTTATGCTGAATTCTTAATATCATGTTTCTCCTTTGCTTTTCCCTTACTTACCATGATAAAAGTTTACTTGGTTTATTTCCCATTTCAAAACTCTTCTGTTTCATAAAAATTATATTTCTCCCAATTTCTTCTGCGTGGATAGACATAATCTCTTTTCTTATGTAATCAATTCTTATAATATATTCCTCTGATTTCCCCTTTTTTCTCATTAACTTTTCTACTTGGTCCAGTTCTTTATATAATTCTTCTTCTTTTTTCTTTTTCTCCCTGTTTATTTTAGCTTTTATCTGAATCCACTGTCCTCTCCAAACCGCTTTAGCTGCATCCCAAATTATAGCAATATGTGGTTCTTCTTTTAAGTTTAATTTGAAGTAACTTTTTATCTTTTCCTTAATTGGTTAACAACCTTCTCATCTTTCAATAAAAAATTGTCCAATCTCCACCTTTTTAATCCAATTCTGTTAGTTTTCACATTCCAATTAATTAAAATAGGATTATGATCAGAATAAACCCTTGGGAGTACTTCCATCTTCTTAACCCTAAAGAACAACTCTGGAGATACCCATATCATATCGATTCTACTATAAGAATCATTAGGTATTGAATAAAATGTAAATTCTTTGGCCTCTCCATATTTACTTTTCCAAGTGTCCGTTAGTTTAAACATATCTGTCATGTCAAAGAAACTCTTTGGTGATGTCCTCACATATTTCCTTTGTTTCTTTCCAGTATCTCGATCTAAATTTTTTGAAACAATTCCATTGAAGTCTCCCAAGATTATAAACTGTTTATTAGCTGATTCCAACATCTTACTCAGCAGATTTTTATAAAATTCCTCTTGTTTTTCTTGTGGTGCATATACTCCAATAACAGTTATAAAATCCACCCCAATTCTCACTTCCACCATCATTATTCTTCCTTCTTTATCTGACCAAATTAGTTTGGAATCATATCTTTCATTCACATATATTACTACTCCTTTCTTCTTCTTACTATCAGATGTAATATATTCTTTTCCTAATTTCTTATTAAATAAGAGTCTTCTGCCTACTTTTTTAATATGAGTTTCCTGTAAACAAATTATATCTAAGTTTTTCTTTTTCAGTTTATGAAATACTCTTTTCCTTTTCACTACTGAATTAAGACCTTTAACATTTTCAGAATATAGTTTGTCATTGTTATGATTATATATCCTCTTCCTCTAATCCTACTATTGGGTCTCCTATTCCTCCATCTTTTTTAATATCTTCTTCTTCTTCTGGATCCCCATCAATCAAATCACGTTCATATCTCTTCCAAAAAAATTCCCTTTCAGTTTCTATTTTTATTATTTGCCTTTTACCTATAAAAAAAAATGACAGTCCTTGTGGGATCTCCCATCTAAACTGAATATTATTCCTTCTCAAGGCCTGGACAACATAATTAAATTCTTTTCGTTTCCTCAACATTCTTTGTGGGATTTCCTTCAACAAGCGAATTATATTTCCTTCAATCTTTAATGGATTTTCAAAATTCAGTTTAAAAATTTTATCTTTAAAAGATTTAATAGTTACTATCAGGATAACATCTCTTGGTACTTTATCCTTCCTTGTGTATAATGAATTTACTCTATAAGTTTTATCAATCAGGAATGTTAACTCTTCTTCATCCATATTTAGCCATTTTGCCAAGCTATGTTTCATAAAGTTCTTTAAATCTTCTCCTGCTTGTTATGGTATATTCCTTAATCTTATCATATTTTCCTTTTGTCTATATTCAAGCATGTCCATCTGTTGAGCCATTTTTTCATTATATTCCACATTTTGATTTGATATTTTTTCTACCTTTTCTACTCTATTTTTTACTTCTTCCTGTTCTATTCTTATTGTTTTTACTCTTTATCCATCATTTCTAATCTCTTTTCAATTCTATCAAATCTTCCTCCCATTTTCTCAAAGTTTTTCTCAATTTTATTTTCCAATTTTGTAATACATTTGTTGGTATTCTGTATCATTTTCATTAAATTTTTCATCATTTCCATTGTTATAACTTCCTCTTCTGGCTGCCCTTCTCTTCCTGCTTTAGAATCTCTCCTTTTTTCTTTTGGGCCTGTCGCCATTAGGACTTTACCACTTCTAGTCTCCAGATTACTTTTACAGCGTTACTTAAGTATTCACTTTCTCACACACTTCTCCTCAGGTTACCTTGAAATTGTAATTGTAATTCAGAGTCTCTGTATTTTTCCTCCTTCACTTCTATTAGTAGACACTAGATGGTGATATTGTATAGGCAACTCTGCAATAATGTAATTTTACTTACTATCAGCTTGTAACCTGATACCCCAGTTACTCAAAGTATTTCACTTTCCCCAAGCTTTATACACCAGCTTCAATAGTAAGTTCTTACTGTTATTTATTCCTTAACATCTTCAAATTTCTAATCTCCTTTCACTGGGGTGGAGAATAAGCAGAGTCGTTTGCTCAAGTTTAAATTTCTTGAGCTTTCCTCAGATGCCAGGATCTTCAGCTGGGCATTTCAACGCCGGGTTTCAAGGTAATTTCCCTTTTTTTTGGCAGGACGCTTGCTCAGCCTAGCTTTCCTTCCATCCAGCACAATTCTCTTGTGCTATAGTCGGGGTTTTAATGAATAGACCCCCCCCCCCCATAGCGTCTTCGGTTGCCTCCCACGGAGACGTAGTCCGACTCTGCTGAAATCACCACCAGAAGTCCCTAATTGATAAGTTTTAAGTATGGTATGCAAACAACTTCCTAGACAGATTCCCGGCTTGCTGGAATGAAGAAATGTCAGAGAAGCAAAGCTCATGTGCATGGATATCACATATTTCCAGATCTCTTGAGCCAAGATTCAATCCTCAAAATACAGCCTAGAAGTGTTACTGCTGTCCTGCTCTGCCAATTCTTGACTACTACCTGAGATTCTAAAGCTAGAATCTAACAAAATTAAGGTAGAGGCATAGTGTGGATTTACCTGCTAGTTATAAAAGTAGTTAAACCAAATACAGACCTTCTTGGACTTAGAAATGGCTTTTAAAATCACTACATGATTTTAAAATGCCACGCCCCCCCCGTCAGTTATTGAGTCTCTGCCCGCCTAAACCTGTGCATCAGCGTGAGGTGGATGTTTCTTCCCTTTCTTGCTGATCACACTGAAGCCTCTTGTTCCAGTTGTTGCAGGTACTGCTCCCAGCGGCTGGCTTGTTGCAGCTGCAGGATGTAAAGGAAAGGGGCTGTGATTTCCTGGAAACTCAGCTTCATCCTGTCAACTGCTTGGGCATTCGGGCATACGCTGATGTGCATGCGTCCACGGAGCTTCTGAACGAGGCCGACACATACGCAGGCAAGTGCAACTTCAATTCTAAAAATAATTGTGAGGATTGTGGTATTATTTTTAACATTGGAAAAGTCTTTTCATATCGCTTATATCAGAGAGAATGTAAATTGCAAAGGAGAAATTAAAGCTGTAGGGTAAGCAAACAAAAATTGTTCAATGATTTGATATTAGCAAACCATCGGGGGGGGGGGGCTGAATATATTTCAAAACCGAACTTTCAAGATTACAATAGACAATAGTCAAAATAGGCATTGATGAAGCTGTCTGTATTCCCAGTGCTTTGTGTCTCCAAGAGCAGAAGGGCCATTTTCTGGCACTTTCATATATTGCGTTCTGCATTATTTATGTGGGAATTACATCTGTACAGTATACTAAAAAAGCATTTTTCAGTATTAATGAAATATATAATTGGAAACAAAGATTTCAAAAATTAGCTTAAATTGGGCTGTTATATTTTCCCATTCTTGATTCCTTTGTAAACAATGGATTAATTAAGCCAAATACGAGCAGATCTCAAACTTGTCAGCATGATTAAAAACTTGAAGAACAAGCCTCTGGTGATCCACCAAGGCAAACTGACATCCCGCTGGAACAGAGGGAGACATTGTGGCTGAAAAGGGTGTTCAAATGTGGGATTCAGGCTGCCAAAATCTCTCTGGAGAAATGGAGAGATAGCAAGATGAGGCATATGTTACCCTGGACAGCTGTTGTTTTTTTGTGAGCAGATGGCAGGAACTGCATTTTTGCGTTCGGCTTGCAATCGGCTGGGAGTCACAGGATTCCATCCTGCTTATAGTGGCCAATGTTGCCTATACAGACTCTAATTTCGACCAAGGTTCACCTCTTAATCACTTTGGATTTATTTATTTATTTGTTTGTTTGTTGCTTTTTAAAGGTTGAGAACCTTCAGACTGGCAAGTTTTATTGAAATCACTGGCTGACTTTTCTTCAATCCTTTAAAAAAGAAGTTTAACTATAAGTTTAAAGATTAGTAATAATTTTTTTGGGGAGGGGGATATATAGCAAAAGGATGGTTAATGTTGGCTTTAGAAAGTTTTAAATGGATTAAGGGCTCAGATGGACTTGATTAAGACTTTGAAGTTAATTAAAAGGATCCTTTCTTGTGGGAAAATTACTATGTTTATACTTTGAAATAACCGATAAGACCACTTTGAAGGTTGGACAATGGAGGGCACCAGTTGGCTAGTTCAAAAGAGATTTTGTTTGAACGGGCACAGGAAGTTTTGAAGTTATTTACCTTTACAGAAGAATCAGAACCTGTTACCGAAGAGGAACAAGCTCCATTGAATCAAATTGAAACTGACTTGCAGGTGGATTCAGAAATGAGTGCTTACAAGAAAGAGATGGAAATTATGGATTTATAAATGAAACTGGTTGATGATTTAATAATTAAAAAAGACAGAAATAATAAACCAGAATAGTGATGTGGATAATTTTTTAAAATTGGATTTACAAAAGAGATTTGCTGAAGTTGCCAGACTGGAATTACAAAAGGAGCTTGACAAAGACACCAAGAATTTTGAGAGAACAGACAAAGAGAGCATGAGAAAGCAGATGTTAGAACTTTCTTTGAGGAATCTAAAGATAATTCGAAGAGGGAAGAAAGAATATAAAATAGGCATATCTGAATAAGATTAAAATAATGGGTTGCTATTTCTGGTAATGTTCAATGGTTTTTTGATTTGATTAAGATGTCATCATCATTGGATGATGATATCTTAAGCATTTTGTTCATTTGAAGAGAGGAAAGGGGGGCATATGTTTAAATAGAAATGGAGATATAAATATAAGGAAGGATTCAAACTGGGTTTAATACATATAATTTGTAATAGTTATGTTGTTATTTTTGATAACCCTTAATGAACGTTTTTTGATTAGTATGGAGAGATGAAGTTTTAGAGATGGGTTTATAGAGAATGGGTGAGGTATGGGATGAAGAATTGTTTGGTTTTACTTTAAGAGATAGTGATGAGTTGTTAATGTCAGTTATACTTGCTGGGGAAGAAGGGGGAGGTTCCTTTTTCTCTTTTTTCTTTGTTTCTTTTTTCTTTTCCTGCACTATTTTAATTTTTTTTAAAAGTATATTTCTATACTATGTAGATTGCATTAGTTTTATCTGGATAATATAATCTTCAATAAAATTATTGGGGAAAAAACTGAAGAACAGAACTATAGTGCCTCTGAACATAGTTAGTGACTACATTGAGGAATTTATTTTTAGAAACAGAATTCCACAGGGCTCACACTGTATCACTCAGATTTTAGATAGTTAAAAGCAACAGTTGACACTTGCTACTGCCGAATAATTGGGATTTGTAAATTTTTGTGAATCACTCAGATACATACCGTACATCCACATTAGTTTCTAGCCCGTGATTTAAGTTAGGAGTATCCAGTTTGCACAATACATCCTTTCTTCTTTGGCCTCCCTAGTGGCCCTGAGATTATACCACTGCACTTCAGTGAGATACATTCCAAACATTAGCAGTGCAATTTCCTACCAATTTCAGATAGGAAACAATACAAAACAAATAGAATGCATTAAGCTTTCGAATAGACTTGATACATTTAAAATGCCCCCTTCTCCAAGAAAATAAAAAACCCTCATTCCCATTAAACAATATCACTACCTTGTACATGCACTGTAGTGCCTGGAGACCAACAAGGATTTAAAATAATACCTTTCCATGCACCAAAGGTTTGTCTACCCATTTTTAACTTCTTGAACAAATAACAAACCCATAGCTAAAGTTCTTGGGAATATCGGTACTAAAGTTATATCTTATTCCAGAATTAGAAGTTCCTATTATATTCCAAAATTTCCCTTTCTGAATCATTTAAAATACATGGCTATATGTTATTCTTGATCTATGAAACGTATCTGAGCTCTGACTACCAACAGACTAAAACAGTCCAAATGGTTGTTTTTTGGTACAGTAGTAAGAAAAACACCGCCAAATGATTGCTGGTCACCTTTATCTATAGCTTAGGTATTAATCCTTCTTTATCACCCTCCAAAATTCAAGGGAGAAATAATTGCTAAAGGTAAACAGAAAGTAAATGATTGAGTCAAGCAAGCCTCTGTGATCCTTTCACTCTGTTCCTGCCTTTTTCTGGGAAAACTCTCAGAGTTCCTTATAAGCAACATCTGGTTTACATAGAACTACTTTTTTATGTGCTCTAACTCACACAAGAGAGAATGCAGATGTGAAAGAAATAGGTAAGAGGTGTGGCATTATTTCCCATTTATATGACTCAGGAATGGCTGACTAGGTTTGAAGCAACTGTTGCCTGTGACTGGAGGACTTGAATGGGGAGGTTCAAGGACAGAAGCATTTTCTCAACCCACGGCCTGAGCCTGGGAAAGCGAAGAGGATGAGACTGGCACCACCCTAAGGAATTCGTAGTGTTTTGTTGCAGGCTTTGGGAGTTTAGAGTTAGTCTGGCAAGATTTTGTCTAGCAGGTGCAAGCTAATAAAGTAACTGAGCTGTCGCATCACTGTCTCATGGAGTTTCTTGGGCTGAGCCTGACATTTCCAGAACCAACACTTTTTTCCTCAAAAGCCAAATTGTAGTTATCTACTTTTGCACACAGAGGTGGACCCAAGATGGCGATAGAGTGACAGCTCTGTAAAGAGCTCGTGAATTTTTACTCATTTTAGTGCTTTTCTTTAGTTTTATTCAAGTAGTTTTAGTAATTAGATTGCTATCATAACTTCAAACACTAATCAAGGATGCAAAATGATAGAGCAGGAACAAAAACGAATTTGAAAAGAAGGATTAGAAGGAGGCACAAACCGGAAGTCCAGCTGAGAGGAAACCCCAAACAAGACAAGGCTACAATGACTTTTAGGCGACCAAAGATAAAGGGCCTGCTCCAGCTTAAGGACACAGCATGAAAATCTCCTTTTCTTTCTCCTTCTCTCCTTGTAACCTCCATTAACAATTCTTACTCCTCTTTGAACTGGGAAGCGGATGACTGCCCTTACTCTGAAAATGAGGCTCTACTCGGAGATAGAGGGGAGGATGGTGTTTATATCAGGGAGAATTTAGATGGAGACCTGGATCTGGTTGCTAAAAATTGCCCCTTAACAGCTCAAACAGTCATTGCTATATTTGATCAGCTTCTGGATGCTCACAAAAAAATAGATGAATCTCCACGTATGTAACAATCTCCCCTTTTATCATGTTGAAATAGATTCTTTCAAAACATTGTTTCGTATTGAAATACAAATAGAGATAGAAATACATAGTTTTTCATGACTGAAACACATATTCAAAATCATCACAAAAATACTATCGAATATCGAGAGAAACAATTCGGTAATAAAATAAGCAAAGCAGTGGAAGAGGTAAGCAAATAGGACATCATTACCGGCAATTAGCTACTTGTGTACTTCCAGCAGCAACTAGCAGCGAAGGCTGCCACACACCGTATGCTGCACCAGTGACTTCAGCCAGCCGAACAGCGTCATTGAGTGTATCCGATGCTGCCATCTCTGCACTCCAGAAACGCTTCATCTCCCAGTGCTTGCAGCCTTCCCTGTTCCAATGAGCAGGGCTTGCTTAGGTTTATCTTTAAACTAAGCCGTGCCACACTGATGTGCCCAAAGCTTGCATATGATAATCATGCATAGGGTCGCTATCAGTGTCCAGCAGAAACACAAGAAGTATCTTAGGTAGACTAACCTTCTGTTCCAATGTAAAACTACAAATCCACCAACCAACCAAAGAGCAATATTACACAGCCCCAGAAAGTCAGAAATGTCAGGGACAAGACAATTCCTCTGGGGCAGAACGCACCCTCTGCAAGCGATACCCATCTGCGTCACCTTTGAAGATCATCATCAGCACTTTTAATCTGTAACCAATTTTGAGAAACTGGTTGGTGACTAGATTGTCCCACATTTGGGTATGCAGAAATTAGCAAGCCAGGAAAGGGCTACGCATATATGCAGTTAAAATCTGCATGGTGAACAGCATTTTCAATACTCCTAGGACCTTAGTCTCTAAGTGCAGAATACTGCTACTCATTTGAAAGCCTATCCTGAGGATTTCCAGAAGCTGTTAATATTCTGCCTCCATCCCAAAGGAGGAGGGAAAAATCACTCTGATGGTTTTTTTTTTTTTTTTTTATCTGCTTAACAGTCATTACTGACCCTGCAGTGACCGCCCCCTAGCGGCTTTCAAGGCACTTGCATCTTTCTAGTTTTCGGAATTAGACTTTGCCAGAGCCTAATTCCTAGAGCGTCAGCCCAGCTGGCAGCACAGGAGGCGGGATTTCCGTTGCTTTGCGCCCCTTTTTCGGACGAGCGCGGTTTCGCGCTTTTTACCGGCAACTGTCCCGTCTCTCTGTGGAGTTGCTGCCAGCATTTTCCTCCCACCGGAGTGAGAGTGCTCATTTATCTACTCACGTTTTTCGATCTGCTGAGTTGGCAGAAGCTGCGGGTGTAGAAACAAGAGCTCACCTTGTTAACGCGAGGCTGGACTCGAACCGCTGAAGCTTTCAGCCATTTCTGGCCGGCATTTTCAGCGTCATTAAGCCGCTGCGCCACTGCGTCCCCCTGATGGTTTACTATGTGCCAGAAAATGCAAGCATACTAACTGCATTCCCAGGGCATACCACACACTGAACAAAAAGTGAAAGGAACAGAATTTTTGCTTTTTCAGAGTCCAAATTTTCTGGTCTTTCTTTCAATTTTGGGGATGTAGCCTTATTTCTTTGAGTTTCATAGTGGCTTACCCAACAACATGGCCTTGTGCAGTCAGATTAAAATCTGAAGCCAAATAAGTAGCTTGTTATTTACCCTGTGAATTGAAACCTTCAAATACCTACAGTTCACTTTTACCAGATATAACAGTGCAGTTGACAGTAGAAGCAGTTGGCTGGGATTATCAGTTTAGTTTATTTTTAGCTGAGTTTATTTTTAAGAGACAGCTGCTGGCAATTGCTGTAGTTATCCCGCTTTCCCTTTCTGTCTTTTCCCCCCCTTTTTTAGTGCAGCTTAGCTACAGTAGAGACATCTGCTGGCACGTGTATGGAATTACACTTTTAAATTTTAAAGGACTATTGAGAGGTTTTTTTCTTTTTGTGGGGGGGGGGAGTTTTTTCCCCTCCTTGTTCTCTTTTCTCTTCACAGTGCTACAGCCATAATTTTGGGGGGAATTTTCATAATGACAACATGCAGAAGCCATTTGGAAACTAGAAGAATTTCTATGGAGTTTCCAGTGGAAAAGAAAGATCAAGAAAGGCAAGATAAATCAATATCTGCTAATCTTAAATTGATGATTGATGAAATGGGAGCTAAATTGACTCAGTCACTAGATGTTGAATTGGATGCTAAATTTTTGACTTTTGAAAAAAAGTTTGAACAAAGAATGGATAAGATGAATAGTTTTGTAAAACAAGTGACTGTAGATATGAAACAAATGTCTGGAGAAATAAAAAAAAACTAATGATAGGATGGAAATTCTAGAGAATAAATCAGCAATCAGAGACTCAGAATTTGAAAGAGGGATGGATAATTTGGCTTTGTTGGAATTGAAAGGGAAAGAGTTCTGTCTGTGATTTAGAGCCATCCCAGAGAATCCAAATGATAATATTAAGAGAAAGATGATTCAACCGTTGGCGGAACTTTTAGACTGGGAAGAAGAAGAGAAAGGAGAGGAAATTGATAAAGCCTACTGGATTAATTCTTGTTTTGCTACAATAAAACATGTGCCAAGTGATGTTATAGTATATTTTGTTAGGAGGAGGACAAGAGATCAAGTTCTGCAACAACATTTTAAATCAAGATGGAAAATTGATAATATAGATATAATTATTCTGAACGAAATCACTATTAGAATTTTGCGGTAAAGAAAAGACTACCCTTTCCTGATGGAGGTATTAGAGAAGATTCCATTCCATTGGCAGAAGCTGGAAGGTGTAACTTTTACTTTTCAACAGAGAAGATTTCGAATGAATACTGTTCAAAAGGCTAAAGAATGTTTGCAAAAGATTAAGGGGGATTTGGAAGAGGTCCAAATGGAAATTGCAGAGAAAACAGACCAAGGTTTCTGATGGGGGGAGGAGTTAGAGAGGGAAGATTCGGAGTTAGGTGCTACTGGTATGGACTTTTCTAAGTTATTTGCTTAAAGATGGATTGTAAGTGCCTAACATGGAATATTAATGGGGCTAATTCCCCTCACAGACACAAAAATGTACTTCAGTATTTGAAAAAACTGAAACAAGATGTAATTTTTTGCAAGAGGCTCATATAAGAAACAGATGCAAAGTACTTAATATGTAAAAATTTAGGAGAAGAATTTATTTCAGCAGGTCCAAAAAAAACCCCCTAGTGGAGTTGTATTATATATTAATCCCATTTAAAGCTACAACCAATGATGACTGATTAACAAGGCAGATTTGTGGGGGTGGAAATTGAACTGCATGGACTTAAAACTCTATTACTGGGACTTTATGCTCCAAATGAAGATAAAGCAAGTGTTTATAAAAGACTTACAGAAGTTTACATATGAGAATTGGATTTTGATGGGAGATTGGAATGGTGTGGTTTCTCCACAACTAGCATCTAAGCATGTAAGAAGAAAATTAAACCTATCCAAGATAAGTTACCGAAGATCTTTTTTGATTTGATGGATAATTTAACTTTAATGGATATCTGAAGACAAAAAGAGAACAAAATGGCAATTCTAGAGAACATACCTACTTTTCTGAAAGACGTAGATCGTTGTCAAGAATAGATATGATGTGAACTTCAAAAAACTTGGCTAATAAGACAACCATGTAGAGTTAAAACCATGTAGAATTAGATTTTACCAAAACCGTTTTCTTTTTCCGATCATAACCCAGTGATTCTGAGTCTTAAAAAGAAGCCTACTACCTTCAGATGGAGATTAAATGAGAAGTTACTTCAAAAAGACTGGATAGCAAAAGATTGCAAATAAAAATTGTTATATTTTTTTGAGAATAATTTAAATAAAGGCACGGATTTAAAAACAGTTTGGGATACAAGTAAAGCTTTTATTAGAGGTTACTTTATTCAATAAAATACTGAATTGAAAAAAAACACAAATAAAAGCACAAGTTATTTTAAAGGAGATTAAGAGAAAAGAAGAATGAAAGAAATCATTGACAAAACTAGCATTTTATATCAAACTAAATTATTTCAGCAAGAGCTGTCTGTGTTGACAGTAAGAGAAATTGAAACCAAAATGAATTATGTAAAACAAAGGATTTTGAATTTGCAAACAAAGCAGGAAAGTGGCTAGCCTATAAGTTAAGGAAAGAGAAAGAAAAGAGGATGATATTGAAACTCCAAGGAGGAGGTATGGTTCTAAAAGATAATTTGGCTTTACAAAAAGCCTTTCATCGCTATTATTCCAATTTGCATAAAATAGGATACTTCTCTGGAAAGAATAGATGGTTATCTAAACTTGCAAAACTTACCACAACTTACAGATACACAAAGACAGATAATGAATGGACCTATAACAATAATGGAAATTTCAGAAGGTATAAAAAAAGATTAAACTAGGAAAAGCACCCAGGCCAGATGGATCAGTGTGGATTTTTGCCTAAGAGACAATTAAAAGATAATGTTAGAACAGTACTGGACATTATAGAATATCTGGAACAGCATAATGAAAAACAAGCTGCACTGTTTTTTGGATGCAGAGAAAGTTTTTGACAATCTTAATTGGCCTTTCCTGTTTAAGGTTTTAGAAGATATGGACGTATAATTTGAGAACTTTTTCAGATGATTTAGTGCTGGTGTTAAAAGATCCTCTGAAAGGGATAGAGATATTAATGAGAAAATTAAAAGAAATTGGTGCACTAGCTGGATTTAATGTTAACAAACAAAAAACATGAAGATACAAGTCCAAATAGAATTGATGAATAAAACAGGTTTTAAGATTGAGAAAAAGGTAACAGATTTGGGTGTTAATCTGACAAATATGAACTCTATGGTGTTCCAGAATAATTATGTTAAGACATGGAACAAAATTAAGAACGGTATGTTAAGATGGGAGAAATTACAACTATCATTGTTGGGAAGAATTTCTGCCATACAAAGGAATGTCTGTCTTAGGGTGTATTTTTTGTTTCAGACAATACCGATTGTGACTACTGATTTACCATTTAAGCAATGGCAGAAAGATATAATTAAATTTACCTGGCAAGGCAAAAGAACCATGAGTTAAATAGAAGGTGCTGCAAGATGCTAAAGAAAAAGAACTTTTAGCCTTGCCTGAGTTCAAATTGTATTTCACTGCCTGTTGTCTAGTTTGGTTGAAAGAATGGGTGTTGTTGAGAAATACCAGACTATAGAATTTGGAAGACCATGAATTGAGATTTGGGTGGCATGGCTATTTATGGTATGATAAAGTTAAGGTTAATGTAGATTTTAAGAATCGTTTTATTAGATGTGCCATTTTGAGAATCTGGAATAGATATAAACCTAGGCTGTGTCCAAAAATACCCTTATGGTTATTTCCACAAGAAGCATTTTATAAGAAAGAAATAGTAATTAAGCAGAAATGGTTAACTTATGGCGATATGCTCAATATTCATCAAGGAGAATTTAAAATAAAATCAAGAGAGGATTTGACATTACAAGGAGATCCATGTCACTGGTTTTCATATGTACAACTTGTAGAAAAATTTAAAGTTGATAAAAAGACATATGGTTTTATAGACATACGGCTAATAAAAAGACATACGGAACAAAACTTTTTGAAACTGAATTGTGTACTAATTGTACACAATTGGTCTTATCGCTAAACATATATAAGCTTTTGTTGAGATTTAAAAGAAAAGATGAACAAGTTAAAGATTGTAAGAGAAAATGGACTGAACATTTTGGATATAATATACAAATGGAACAATGGGAAAATAAGTGGATGAAAGGGCTAAACTTTATACTGTGTTATAATTTGAAGGTGAATGTTTATAAAATGATGCATAGATGGAATTTGTCACTGGAAAGATTATCAAAAATGTATAAAGGGGTTTCAAATATATGTTGGAAATGTGAACAAGAAGAAGGGACTTTTTTTCATCTTTGGTGGACATGTAATAAAGCTGAAAACATTTGGACTCAAATACATATATTAATTCAGAAGATTTTGAAGGATAATATGCAGTCAAAACCAGAGGCTTTCCTTTTGGGACCTCAAATATTCATCAAGGAGAATTTAAAATAAAATCAAGAGAGGATTTGACATTAGAAGGAGATCCATGTCACTGGTTTTCGTATGTATAACTTGTAGAAAAATTTAAAGTTGATAAAAAGACATATGTTTTTTGATATTACTTACAATGGAAGGATGGATGGTGAAGTTGATGGAGTTAGCCGAAATGGTGAAATTGACATTTTTTGCTTAATGATTTCGCCACCTTTTTTCCCCCACTGGCCAGGCATATAACCAAATTCTTCCATTTCATTTTACTTCACTAGCATTCTAGATTTCCAGAGTTTGGACAAAAAGGAATTTATTCGTATAAATATCAAAGGTCAGCCTATAATCCCCAAGTGGCTCCCAAACTAAAATTTCAAGGATAATCATTCGGATAAAAAAGTTAAATGGACTTTCATGACAGAGAAATCCTGAGAGGCAGATCTAGAAGGAGAGTGTCGTTTTAATACATGCAAACATTACCCTACCCAACGTTATGCGGCACTCGCTGAGTGAGATGGGCTGTGACTAGATTTGAAATATTGGAAGAATGCACCAGATATTTAGTTCTAAGTGATTTATCTGAGAACTAGACAAGCAACTATCTTTACACCAGTTGCTGAATTTGTTTCCGGTACATGATTCGGTAATACCTAAGTATGGTGTTTGAAGCGTTGGACCACTTCGCTGAAGGGCTGTGATCCTTAAGACTGAAAAAGTCTGCTAAGAAGCCAGGTGTTAATGGTATTTGGGGCAGAGGGGGCATTCTTATACTTCCATTAAGTGAGGACCAACCTGCTGTTAAAACGGCACAAAGAAGTTGCAGGTTTACATTCTGAGAAATGTCAACTAAATACAATCAACCAAAACAGATAGTGAAACAGGTTGGTCAATACTGTGCGATGAGCCCTTCAAAAAACAAAGCAAAGCAAAGCAAAGCAAAGCAAAGCAAAGCAAAGCAAAGCAAAACAAAACAAAAAAACAAAAGAGCCCACCCTTGAAAATATGACACAAGAAGATCTACGCATTGAGTTAATTGAATAAAACACAATTCAAGTAGCAATGATGTGTGAACTTCACCAGTAAGATCCAATAATCCATTAACCACATCTGTGTGAGGGTATGGGCAGAGAGCAGCCAGGCAAGGGGGGTCAAGAATGTACTTTCATCCCCCGAACAGCGAGGGAGAGATAAGAGGATGAGACTGGCACCTCCCTGAGGAATGTAAGAGATGTTTATGGATTGACCCTGGGAACTACTCTCAGTCTGGGAAGATTCTCTGTAGAGGTTGAAGCCAAATAAACCTTGCTGGATTGAATCTGTATGGTCTCCTGGAGTTTCCTGGGCTAAACCTGACAATCTGGGCTGCAAAATTGTGGAGATTTGTGAGTCTTTGGTGCCAGTGTTGCAGCCAAAACTGATGCTCACTACCGCCAAAAATGGTCCTCACTATCGGCTGTCCATAGAAATCTGCCCATCTTCATTCCTTCCTCCAAAAGGAAGGTGTTGTCTGTGTTGTCAGGTGAATGCACACCTGATCACGACAACATCTCCCGTTTTAGCCAATCTGAGCAGCGCAGCCATTGCCACTATCAAGGGAAGTATCTTTGAAGAGCCCCTGCTGAGAATGAGCCTGCTGCTTTTTTGCGGGGACCTCTGCGGAGAGAATTGGCCTTTGCTGGGTAAGTGAGCCAGGCATCGCTTTAGTGTGAGTCCGTAGCTTTGCAGATCTGTGCCTCTCCCTGTTTTTTAGCGCAGCATAATCAGCTGTTCTCATCGTATGGAGGATGGAATTGCAGGAACAGGCACCGTTAAAGCCTTTCCTTTCAGCATGCTAGCATGTTAACATACGTTAACATACTTTATATGAGTTAGGTTCAGCCCAAAGAACTCCAAGAGACAATGCAAATACAGTTCTGCTGCATTTATTAGGTTCAACCTCAAGACAGAAATCTCACCAGACTGAACCCTAGTTCCCAAGCCAGCCAGCCACAACACCGTGAATTCCTTAGGGAGGTGCCAGCCTCATCTTCTTGAACTTCCCACGGTCCTGTTGGGGGCTAATAACACACTTATCTCCCTGAGCTTGGCCTTCAGAAGTCCATTCCGTCACAATATGTTAGCATATTAACTGAGGTTTCTGAATTCCGGGGAGGGAGATTAATTGGTTTGTTGCAGATGAGTGGATAATGGAAAGATACTTTTCCCTCCAACGACAGGGCATGATATTGCTTATAGTTCTTGCCTGTAGTGGCAAGATGGGGAAACATCTGAATGAGGTTAATTTGGTCCTGGCCTTTTCTCTAAGGCACTCAAGGCAATGTACCTGTCCCCCACGTCATTTTCACAAAAATCCCAGGTAGCAGTAAATTAAATGGGCAAATGTTTTAAAATTGCTTAGTGAAGATTAAAATACTACCCGAGGAGCCCTTTAAAAAAAACAAAAAAACAAAGCCTTGAAAATATGACACAAGATAATCTAGGCATTGAGTTAATTGAATAAAACCCAATTCAAGGAGCAAAGGCGTAAGAACCTGGCCAGTAAGACCCAATAATTGATTGACCATATATGGGTTGCAAAACCCAGTTTTCTCCGGTTTGTGAGTCTTTGGTGCCAATTTTGCAGCCCAGATCGGGTAGTACTAATAGCAATAACAGAGCCCTCGTTTGCTCTCCATTAGAAAAGCGACATGCTTCGTTTGACCAGATAGCCTGAGCTATGCGTTTTATTGCATTCACTATGTCTTCTGAATGGAAGATTGTATGACAGGATTGGCTTGAAAGCCTGGTTCCTTAACCCGCTTCCACCAAATATCGATTTCATTTAAGCGAAAGAACAGAAAGGAGGAAAGCTTTTGCGGTTTCCATGGTACCTTCCCACCCTAGAGCATGCCGCCTATCGACGTTGGTCAAGTGGCCCTCACTATCGGCTGTCCGTAGAAATCTGCCCATCTTCATTCCTTCCTCCAATAGGAAGGTGTTGTCTGTGTTGTCGAACGAACGCATGCCTGATCGAGACGACATCTCCCGCTTTAGCCAATCAGAGCAGCGCAGCCTTTCGGCTTTCCAGGAAGTATCACTGAAGAGCCCCCGCTGAGGATGAGCCCGCTGCTTGTTTGCGCGGATCTCTATGGAGAGAGCTGGCCTTGGCTGGGTAAGTGAAGCAGGCATCGCTTTAGTGCGAGTCCGTGGCTTTGCGGATCTGCGCCTCTCCCCCTTTCTTAACGCAGCATAATCAGCCGTTCTCGTTGTACGGAGGACGGAATTGCAGGAACAGGCACCGTTGAACCCTTTCTTTTCGGCATGTTAGCATGTTAACATACGTTAACATACGTTATATGTTAGCATATTAACTGAGGTTTCTGAATTCCGGGGAGGGGGATTAATTTGTTTGCTGCAGATGAGTGGATAATGGAAAGGTACTTTTCTCTCCGACGACAGGGCAGAATATTACTCATAGTTTTTGCCTGTAATGGCAAGATGGGGAAACATCTGAATGAGGTTAATTTGGTCCTGGCTTTTCTCTAAGGCACTCAAGGCAATGTATCTGTCCCCCACGTCATTTTCACAATAATCCAGCATAGCAGTAAATTAAGTGGGCAAATGTTTAAAAAATTGCTTAGTGAAGATTAAAATCTGTGTTTTCCAGTCCTAGTCAAATATTACAAACAAACCTTGCCCAGCCTGGTGATCTTTAGCTGTAGGGGTGAGCGATTAGAATTGTATTGCAACACTTCTGGAAGCAACAAGTAGGGAGGTCCCACATTACCTCATCCAAAATCCTTTTTCTGGTAAGTGAATATATTAAATAATGACATAAATTAAAACAAGTCTGGATAAAATTCATATCCATGAGGTAGCCAGTTACTTTTATCTTGGCTCCATGTGAAACTACCATCATATTCCATGAGTAATTTGTAAACACACAGTGACCCATTACAATTAGTCCTGTAAAACTTTTTGGCTGCTAAATGTGTAAAAATTGTGTTTTACAGGCACCTGATCTGGCACCATACTCAAATGCAAATCAGATCCATATACTCAGAATGAGGACAATTATGAATCTCATTCTTTTTGGAATTTTTCCGTGAGATCTAGATGAAACCACTGTCGAAACATACTTACCTGCAAATATAAGTTGTAACCATCACAAATCTGATTGTGTATATATGCTACTTGAAGAGTTGTTTTATAGGATGAAAGATTAATATTGTACTGCTGGTTTTTTTTAAGTCTTTTCATTTACTGAATTCTCTCAATAATTTGACATTTTACAGATTCATAGAAACTCTGTTGAGAAGCTATCGGTGTGATCTGCCAGAACTGAATGATGGCGAATAACAATAGTTTTGAGATACTGCATTCTGCCTACCTTGCTGCAGAATATATAGACTCTTTGCTCCCTGAGAATCCACTACAACAACCATTTAAAAATGCTTGGACCTATATGCTGAATAACTACACTAGGTTTCAGATTGCAACTTGGGGGTCGTTTCTTGCTCATGAACTTTTATATTTTTTAATATGCTTACCTGGATTTCTATTTCAGTTTATACCTTACATGCAACAATATAAAATACAACAGGTAAGATGGAATTTTGAGATTGTAGGAGGAGAGCCCTGTTAGACTATAGTGGAAAAGCATTAGGACGAGTTTGGTAGCACCTTATCTGACTAACCAATCTTATCAAAATGCATAAACTTTCATGATTTGCAACTCAGTTCATCAGATAATGTAGGATTTAAATTGGGGTGAGGCAGGGGAAGGGAGGGCAAAACAGGTTAGTTAGGCTGTACCTATCAGTTAGCATTTGTAGGGGTTAAAAAAAACACTGTGTTTCTCACCGAGATTGCTGAAACTTTTGATATATGCAAGTTCAGTAACCTCTCGTTCAGAGATGGATTTAAAGTCCTGTTTTTCGAAAACTGGGACTTTGAGATCTGCCATAAAATGTCCTGAGAGGTTGAAATGCTATGATACTATTTTGTTCTTGTTTTGAGTCCTGATGTCAAATTTCTGTCCATTGATTCTTTTGTGCAAAGTTTGTCCTATGTAAACTCCAGAGGGACATTACTGGCAGATGATGGCGTGATTCACATTAGAGGAAGACCATGTGATGATACCTCTCATCTTGTGTGTGTATTTCTTGTGGCCTGTGACGATGATGTTGGTGCAAAATAGACATCTGAGTTTTTGCAGAATCTTGGTCCCATATTAACATCTTTGTCCTATTGTTTCTTGTTGCTTGGAGAATCTGTTTTAGGTTGGGTGGTTGTATGCAAGTATGGGCCTGCCACCAAGTGCCTGAGAACGTGCAGTATCATTGTCCAATATGGGCTGTAGCTTATTAATAATGAGTTTGACTGGTTTGGGCTGTGACAAAGGTGGTGTTCTGTTGTTCTGTTCCTGTTGTCTATCTTTTAATAGCTCCTCCCCAGGAATTGATCTGGCCCTTTTCATTTCTCTGTTCATCTTCTTGGATGGGTAGTTTAGTCTCCTGAATGGTTGGTTTAGTTCCATCAACTGAGAATCTCTGTCAACTTGGTCAGAACAAATATAGTTGTAGTGTAGCGCCTGGCTGTAGATGACAGATTTGTTGATGAGCTGGAAGCATGTAGGCATGCTTTGCAATCTGTAGGTTTCCTGTAGGAAAAGAGTTGTATTGTGTAGGTTTGTCACCTTGTCCTGGCAAAGTCCTGATTTGGTTTAAATTTTAGGGTAGAGATGATATTGGTGATTAACGTTTGTTTGTGGTAAAGGATGATAACCAGATAGTTGAAGAGTTTCTTGGAGAGAATATGGCATTATTTTGACTGTAGTCTGTGCAGTATATAGATAGTAGAATATGTATGATGCCATGTTGTTTGAATCTGGTTAGAAAAATGTTTGTTCCTATGTCAATTTTTTGGTAAGATTTGAGTTCCACCCAGCTGAATGTGGTACTTCTCGTGGTGCTCCTCCTCTGCAGGAGGAGATCTGTGTTAGTTTTTGGTGGTGAAATATCAGAAGGAGTCTAATAGCTCTTTTTTCTGTCTTGCAAATGTCATTGAAAACTCATTTCATTAGATGCATAGAGTGAGTAGATTTATGCTGGATTTAAATTGAGGTGAGGCAAGGTGAAGAAAGGGGAAAGATGTTGGTTATGCAGATGCAGATTACATATAAATTAAATTACGATTACACAATTCTAGTGTATTAAAAAGCCATTGTGTTTGTTGAGACTTTCTGTGATTGTCTGAAACCTTTAGATGTCCATGGCCTCAGCAACCTGTCGCTCTAAATAGTCACTTTGAGGACTGGCAGAGAGTGTCCTGGGAGATTAAAATGCTCTGACACTATTTTGTCCTTGCTTTTGGTCCTTGAAACTCTGGTCCTTCAATTAAATTAATTAAATTAAATTAACCTACTAACATATTATTTGGCTACTCTCAACTATAATGATCTATTCAAAGATGTGTCTTAGATAACATACAACAGTAAAACACAAAATAATATGTGAAAGTTGAAGCATTCCGTACAAGAAATGCTAAGCTTCAGTAGTTACACCCAAGGAATTGGCAGCTTTTTTACATTTTGCAGTGTAATATATGGAACCCAAGTGAAGCAACTTGCTTTGCTGCAGACCTGTGCATATTTACCATGGAGAAAGTCCCACTGACCACAGTGGCAGTGATACTCCTAAGTAAACATGCCTAGCATTGCACTTTTAAGAGAACCGTATCAATGGGCAGTAATTCTCTCATCTCAGTAACTGGAACGAACATAGGCATGTGGGGTGGGGAGAAGGAGAAAACGTGCATCCTCCACCCTTTACATGTAGGAGACATTGTAACACAAGTACAGAAGTGCAAAACCTATGTTGTGATACATGTTTTGTGATATTGACATCATGTAGTTGGGAACAGAGGCCTGTGGGAAAGATGTAATTAATTTCTAATATGCATTGTTTAATTATTTTTTCTTTATTTGCTGCTGTTATAGGAGAGACCAGAAACACGGGAAGGAAATGGTCATTAAATTAAATTAAATTAAATTAAATTAAATTAAATTAACCTACTAACATATTATTTGGCTACTCTCAACTATATTGATCTATTCAAAGATGTGTCTTAGATAACATAGAACACTAAAATACAAAATAATGTGTGAAAGTTGAAGCAGTCCATACAAGAAATGCTAAACTTCAGTAGTTACACCCAAGGAATTGGCAGTTAAATGAAATGAAGCTTTTTTAAAAAATAATGAGAATAAAGAGCTTTTCTGTCAGGCTTGGAGTCAGTCACTTTTGAAAAAGCTCTCGCTAACGTGGTATGAATGAGACAGGCTTTGATGCACAAAGACAGGAAAAGACTGTACCTGTATATCTTGAAACTATGGGCAGTGTTTTATCTGAATGAAAAGAGTCACATACATTATTCTTGCCCACAGAAGACTTTACTGAAACCAGAGCTTTAACTAGACCTGTAAGGTATAGCAGTTGGTGGAATATATTGTGTGAGTCATTTGTTCAACTGTCACAAATACTTGTATTGATTAATGTGCATTACAAGAAATCTCACCTAAAATTATTAGTGTACATCTCAGCCCAGAACAAATAAAATCAGGGACCATTTCTCTGATTAAAAAAAAATGGTTCACTTACTCATACCCAAACTGCCTCATTTCAAGAATGCACTATACACAAAATACCAGTTGAGGATTCTGTCAACGATTCTTCTAAACTTATTTGGGATGGCCATCCACTATTATTTCTTCAGAGAGGCTTCAGTCTCATTCCTCTTTAGCTCCCTTGTCATCCTTCAGTGCCTAATGGCTTTTTTCCACCCGGAATTGTGGAAGGATTCAGTAATGTTTTATTTATACACACGCACGCATGCACACACACAAACACACACACACACACACAGATGTATTATAGCGGTTTTATTACATTTTGCAGTGTAATATATGGAACCCAAGTGAAGCAACTTGCTTTGCTGCAGTCCTGTACATATTTACCATGGAGAAAGTCCCATTGGGCACAGTGGCAGTGATACTCCTAAGTAAACATGCCTAGCATTGCACTTTTAAGAGAACCGTATCAATGGGCAGTAATTCTCTCATCTCAGTAACTGGAACGAACATAGGCATGTGGGGTGGGGACAAGGAGAGAACGTGCATCCTCCACCCTTTACATGTAGGAGACATTGTAACACAAGTACAAAAGTGCAAAACCTATGTTGTGATATGGACATCATGTCGTTGGGAACTGATGCCTGTGGGAAAGATGTAAATAGTTTCTTATATGCATTGCTTAATTATTTTCTGTTTATTTGCTGCTCTTATAGGATAGACCAGAAACGTGGGAAGGACAATGGAAATGTTTCAAACAACTTATGTTCAGTCACTGTGCTATTCACATGCCTCTGATATGTGGTACCTATTATTTCACAGAATATTTTAATATTCCCTATGACTGGGAAAGCATGCCAAGATGGTAAGTAATATTCAGTTGTTTTTCAGTATTACTTTGTTGGTTAAAATACATATTTTCACAGATTAAAAAAAATGTAAGTACTATGCTGATGAAGGACTGGGTTTTGGGAGAAATTTCTAGACGTTCTGACCCAAAATGCTCTGGTTTAGTAGTTTGAAACAGATTAAAAATACAGTGGCAAGAGAGTGAAGCCTTAATTTAACAGACTAATTGCAGGGAGTCAGTGTGTGTTATTCCTAATTGTCTGTTAAATTGTGGCAACGTTCTGCAAATTTTGTGATTTCTTTATTTATTGTAGAAAACAAATGAAAATGGAATAGTTTATAACGGGTTTGCGTTATGCATGATGTGAACTGAATCCTAAGAGTTATGTTAAACCTAACGTAAACTATACCATGTGTAACTCCTATGTTTCCTGTCTTTCTTGAGCAATGATTTGCTCTGCTGTGCTTGGTACCCCAAGAGGAAAAAAAACTGAATAAAAGTTCTGTGCATGTTAAATGTCTCTGGTTTCTAGTCTTGGTCTCCGGATAGGTTGTACTAATCTGCGAGTATCTCCAAAACTAATTTTCTTTTAAAGGTTTGTGATACTTGCCCAGTGTTTGGGATGTGCTGTGATTGAGGACACCTGGCATTATTTCCTGCATCGACTCCTTCATCATAAGAGAATATATAAATACATCCACAACGTACATCATGAATTTATTGTACTTATTGCCTTAATTTTCTTGGATTACATAGTTAAGCTGTAATCTTATACACACTTACCAGAAAGAAAGTTCCATGAAGCTCTTTGGGACCTGCTTTTGGATATGGTTGCAACCTTAAAATTGCGCTGCAATGGGCATGTGTTAGTTAATATTTTTGGAAATAGGGAGAAGAAACCAGAAAGCGTATTATTTATTGATATGATTTCCTTACTGTTGTTCTTCTTGTATCAGGCCAGAGTGATTTACAAGAGAAGGGGAAGAGTTTTAACTTAAACATCGCAGTAAACCAACAGTTTTTTTCTTTCTTACCTACTAGCATTTTCTTAGCTAACCTGTTATTAAGCAAGAAGTATATTGGCTCTTCTTTATCGAGAACACAGAAGCTCTTTTTGTTCTTAGCATCCTTTACCAACCGTAGCTCATGATGAATGTTAGCCTTCCTGGCACTGCCTCCACAATACGGGCTATATTGGTACGTGCTCAGTTGCGCTGCCTTTGAAACGGCAGTGATACATCTTAACCAGCCTCGGTTCATCAAACAGTGTAATATAATTGAAGATCAGATGCAGTTCACAGCATGGGGATATCTTTCCTTCTGTAGTGGTAGTAGCCTCAAATCAAGCAAATTACAATCTGAGAGGATTTCTGATAACTTCAGGAAGTTTTGCCTGAGTGTGTAATGAGTGTCATGTAAACTGCAAACGTAATAATCTGCAGTATATTTTATATATGTATTGTTCTGTTCGTTCTGTTCATTCTATTCATTCTGTTCTGTTCTGTTCTGTTCTGTTCTGTTCTGTTCTGTTCTGTTCTGTTCTGTTCTATTCTTTATATTTATGACCTCTATATCTGTCCACTAGACTAATATTGACAACACTGCCTAGCAACAACTCCACAGGTTCTCAAGAAAAATGTTTTCCATCACTTGATGCCTTTGATCCTTTAAGTGGAGATAGTCAGAAGATTTCTGCAGAATCTGACCATTAAGATTAATCCTCTCTCCAAGTTCCATCTTACATTTCATCTTTTTAAAAAATTACACTGTGAAACATTTTTATATTGTCAGCTTTCCTTGAATAACTGATTTGTGTCTCTGAAATAAGAGTAAGAAATTTAGTTTCAGGCAACCTCTTTAGCATGACCTTTTTAAAATGTCACGGAAAACTTCACTGAATACATATTATATAAGTTTGCTGATCTGTAGAATCTTCTTAGCGTGCCTTTAAACCGTACAGTATCCACGTTCTATAGCACCTACTGCCTTAAGGAACTTTCTGGAGTTAACAGTAGCAAATATTCTTACATTTAGAAATGAATTCAATTTATTCAGTCCTGCATTTCCTGAAAGTAAGTGTGAGTCCAAGGTTAGCGTGTGAAGGGAAAAAATTTCCTGGAACAATATGGTCATATTGAAGCATAGATATGAAATATTTTCTTCAGTATGGATACACACATACATACACATCCACTTTTATATAAAAATTCCCTTCTCACCCCTATGGGTGGTATGTGTCTTCCTCAATCTCGGGTCCTCTACTAGAGGCCTGGGAGTTTGAGGGTTCTGCGCAGTATCTTAGTTGTTCCTAGCACTGCACTCTTCTGCACAGAGAGCTCTGATGTTGTTCCTGGGATCTGTTGGAGACACTCTCCCAGCTTAGGAGTCATGGCCCCGAGTGCTCCTACCACCACTGGAACCACTTTGGCCTTGACTTTCCACATCCTCTCGATTTCCTCCTTCAGGCCCTGGTACTTCTCCAACTTCCTGACGTTGCTGTCACTTGGCAATGCTACATCTATCACTACTGCTGTCTTCTGGTCTTTGTCTACTACCACGATGTCTGGTTGATTGGCCAGTACCTGCCTGTCTGTCTGGATCTGGAAGTCCCACAGGATCTTACCCCTTTTATTCTCCACGACCTTCTGTGGAATCTCCCATCTGAACTTGGGGGGGTCTAGCTCATATGCTGTGCAGATGTTCCTGTACACAATGCCAGCTACTTGGTTGTGCCGTTCAGTGTACGCTGTTCCTGCCTGCATCTTACACCCTGCCACTATGTGTTGGACTGTCTCTGAGGCCTCTTTGCACAATCTGCACCTTGGGTCCTGTCTAGTGTGGTAGACCCCTGCTTCTATGGATCTGGTGCTTAGTGCCTGTTCTTGTGCTGCTATGATCAGTGCCTCAGTGCTGTCTTTTAGTCCGGCCCTTTCCAGCCACTGATAGGATTTCCCAGTGTCAGCCACCTCAGCTATCTGTCGATGGTACTTCCCATGCAGGGACTTGTCTTGCCATGGTATTTGAACTTCCTCCCATGTCTGCTGCTGCCTGAAGCATTCTCTCAGCAGCTCATCTTTGGGTGCCATCTTACTGATGTACTCCTGGATACTCCGGGTTTCATCCAGGACAGTGGCTTTGACACTCATCAGACCCTGCCCGCCCTCTTTGTGCCTGGTATACAGTCTCTGGGTGTTGGACTTGGGGTGCAAACCTCCGTACATTGTGAGGAGCTTCCGGGTCTTCACATCAGCAGCCTCCATGTCTTCCTTTGGCCAGCTCACTATACCGGCAGGGTATCTGATGACTGGCAGGGCATACATGTTGATGGCATGGATCTTGTTCTTCCCATTGACCTGGCTCTTCAGGACCTCTCTTATCCTTTGGTGGTAGTTGGATGTTGCTGTGTTTCTTACCTCCTCCTCATGGTTCCCATGTGACTGTGGGATACCAAGTTATTTATAGCTGGTCTCTATGTCTGCTATTTGGCCCACTGGTATTTCCACTCCATCGGTCTTAACTACCTTCCCTCTCTTTACTATCATCCTGCCACACTTCTCCAGTCCGAATGACATCCCAGTGTCCTCACTGTAGATCCGTGTCAGGTGGATCAGTGAGTCGATGTCTCGTTCACTCTTAGCATACAGCTTGATGTCATCCATGTAGAGGAGGTGGCTGATGGTGACTCCACTCTTGAACTTGTACCCATATCCAGACTCTCTCTCTCTCTCTCTCTCTCTATATATATATATATATGTATATATAGAGCGGCTGGATAGAGTAGTGGTTAGAACACCACCTTTGATGCAGGAGACCGGGGTTCAAATCCTGGCTGACACCTACCTTACCAGTAGGGGTCCTTGGGCAAAGACACCCTAATGCTTCACCTGCCTACCTCAAATATGAGAGTGACACGATCTAAGAGAGTCATGCTGGCTCAGACGTCGCCTGGATTAACAAGGTCCGCGTCAGATGTTGGGGAACCAGGACAATCTGATGTTAAGTGGGCTACTGGAAAAACCATACATGGACGAAACAAGAAAACTTGGAATTGATGGAATGCTACTACAACAGCAGACCTAATGAGAGGGGATATATGAAACGTATGAGGGAACTATAGATAGACAGAAGGCCTACATCCACACTAACTGAGAAACAACTAGTTACCCAGCGCTTCAACATAGTAAAGAGGAAGCTGCTCTCACAACTCGAGATAGACCAACTCTACATTACAACCCGGACTCAAGCAGACCTGGAAGAACAAGCAGTTGTGCAGCCAACACCTGAAGCTGGAATGTCACTGCCACCCATTCCATTACAGAGCACAGCAGCTGATATGAGGCATAAGATCATGGATAAACTAGCTACAGTCAACCCTCGAGTCCGATTACCAAGGCTCAGTGGAGAAGTACTATCAGATAGTATGCTAGAAGATGCCAACAGAGCCCTCCAGATAATCCCTACTACTGAAACCAATGAATTGGTATATGCCACAGCCACTGTAATCCTGGAAATGCTTGGCTACACGATCAAGAAGAACAGCAGTACATACCCACCCTGGAAAATGAGATTGGAGGCTAAGATCAAGGTAACTCGGAGAGAAGTCAGTCAGCTGGTGGAACTACAGAAGCGTGTGGAGATTAGGGATAAGACTCAGCTACTGAAAAAATATATGGGCCTGACTCCATCTGAAGCCCTAGAGACTGCTAAACAAAGGCTCACAGCACTGGCTGCCAGGCTAAGGAGATACACTAGAGAAGCAGAGGCCAAGAAGATAAATGCCCTGTTCTCCAAAGAACCATCCAAAGTATACTCCCAACTACAGTGCAACCACAGAGTAACAGCTGAGCCACCACAGCGGAAACTGAACAGTACTGGAAGAACATATGGGAGAAAGAGAAGACACATAACACCAGTGCAAAGTGGCTGCAGGACCTGAAAGCAGACCACAGCAATCTCCCAGAACAGGAACCAGTCACCATCACAGTAGCAGACATCCAACAGCGGGTCAAGAACATGAAAAGCTGGACAGCACCTGGCCTGGACATGATCCACACCTACTGGCTAAAGAAACTAACAGCAGTGCATGAACCCCTAGCAGCACAGATGAACCAACTGCTAGCAGCAGGCTCCCACCCAGACTGGCTAACACAAGGAAGGACAGTGCTGATCATGAAAGACCCTCACAAAGGAACAGCACCATCCAACTACCAGCCAATAACCTGCCTCCCCACAACATGGAAAGTTCTATCAGGCATCCTAGCTGCCAAGCTACAAGACCATATGGGCCAGTACATGAGCACAGCTCAGAAGGGCATTGGGAACAACACCAGAGGCTCAAAACACCAGTTACTCATAGATAGAGCAGTCACCCGAGATTCAAGGTCTAGGCAGACCAATCTGAGCACAGCCTGGATTGACTACAGGAAAGCCTATGACTCAATGCGGCACACATGGATCTGTGAATGCCTGGCGCTATACAAAGTCAACAGGACACTAAGGACCTTCCTCAAGAACTCAATGGGACTGTGGAAGACAACACGGGAAGTGAACTCAAGACAGCTCACACAAGTGGCCATCAAGTGCAGCATATACCAAGGTGATGCAGTGTCCCCACTGCTGTTCTGCATAGGCTTAAACCCCCTCAGCCAGATAATCACAAGGTCTGGATATGGGTACAAGTTCAAGAGTGGAATCACCATCAGCCACCTCCTCTACATGGATGACATCAAGCTGTATGCTAAGAGTGAACGAGACATCGACTCACTGATCCACCTGACACGGATCTACAGCGAGGACATTGGGATGTCATTCAGACTGGAGAAGTGTGGCAGGATGATAGTAAAGAGGGGGAAGGTAGTTAAGACCGATGGAGTGGAATTACCAGTGGGCCACATAGCAGACATAGAGACCAGCTATAAATACCTTGGTATCCCACAGTCACATGGGAACCATGATGATGAGGCAAGGAACACAGCAACATCCAAGTACCACCAAAGGATAAGACAGGTCCTGAAGAGCCAGGTCAATGGGAAGAGCAAGATCCATGCCATCAACATGTATGCCCTGCCAGTCATCAGATACCCTGCCGGTATAGTGAGCTGGCCAAAGGAAGACATGGAGGCTGCCGATGTGAAGACCCGGAAGCTCCTCACAATGTATGGAGGTTTCCACCCCAAGTCCAACACCCAGAGACTGTATACCAGGCACAAAGAGGGCGGGCGGGGTCTGATGAGTGTCAATGCCACTGACCTGGATGAAACCCAGAGTATCCAGGAGTACATCAGTAAGATGGCACCCAAAGATGAGCTGCTGAGAGAATGCCTCAGGCAGCAGCAGACATGGGAGGAAGTTCAAGCGGAGGAAATACCATGGCAAGACAAGCCCCTGCATGTACCATCGACAGATAGCTGAGGTGGCTGACACTGGGAAATCCTATCAGTGGCTGGAAAGGGCCGGACTAAAAGACAGCACTGAGGCACTGATCATAGCAGCACAAGAACAGGCACTAAGCACCAGATCCATAGAAGCAGGGGTCTACCACACTAGACAGGACCCAAGGTGCAGATTGTGCAAAGAGGCCTCAGAGACAGTCCAACACATAGTGGCAGGGTGTAAGATGCAGGCAGGAACAGCATACACTGAACAGCACAACCAAGTAGCTGGCATTGTGTACAGGAACATCTGCACAGTGTATGGGCTAGACCCCCCCAAGTCAAGATGGGAGATTCCACAGGTTGTGGAGAATAACAGGGCTAAGATCCTGTGGGACTTCCAGATCCAGACGGACAGGTACTGGCTAATCAACCAGACATCGTGGTAGTAGACAAAGACCAGAAGACAGTGGTAGGGATACATGTAGCAGTGCAAAGTGACAGCAACATCAGGAAGAATGAGCATGAGAAGCTGGAGAAGTACCAGGGCCTGAAGGAGGAAATCGAGAGGATGTGGAAAGTCAAGGCCAAAGTGGTTCCAGTGGTGGTAGGAGCACTCGGGGCCGTGACTCCTAAGCTGGGAGAGTGGCTCCAACACATCCCAGGAACAACATCCTTGCTCTCTGTCCAGAAGAGTGCAGTGCTAGGAACAGCTAAGATACTGCGCAGAACCCTCAAACTCCCAGGCCTCTGGTAGAGGACCCGAGATTGAGGAAGACACATACCACCCATAGGGGTGAGAGGGAATTTTTTTTTTATTTTTATATATATATTTCCTCAGGCACCATTTGGGATGCAAGCTGCATATGCACATCCTCTAGAAACTCTAATTCTTGGAGCTGGATTTTTCATTGGAATAATAGTCTTCTGCAATCACCTGATTTTGCTGTGGGCATGGTTAATTTGTCGTTTGATTGAGACCATTGATGTTCACAGGTAATCTTACTTAGTTATGATTCTTTGTGCTCACATTCAGAAATTCAGAATTATTAGATTTTATCCTCTGTGTTTGTGGGTGTATGTTTTTGTGTACATGTATGTGCATGTATGTGTGTATATTGTATATATATATATATACACAGACACATGCATATACATACACATACCAAATAATGTATGGATAATTCTTTTTAAATCAGTCCTTAAGGTGTAACTATTAAGAACTTCCTTTAAATGATATTTTTTTTAGGAATCCTCATAGAAGGCTGATAATCCTATGCATAGTTATCTGGAAGTAAGTTTTAATTGAAGTTAGTGATTCTGCATTTGATTAAATATTTTTAGGATTGGTTTGCACATAACTATTTGAAGAAAGAGTCACTAACTTCTCAGTGACCAGCTTGTACATTTGTCAGATACTCTTTGGGCACGAAAGTTCTCGCTACTTTAATTGAATATAGTCAGTACTTTCTGCATTCAGGACAATTTCATAGCCTCATCAATTTGAGCAGCAGCTTCAAGAATATATGTTTTCGCAGTGAAATTGAATAATCATAATTATTCAACATAAACGGTTTGATCCTGTTGCCTCTGAGGAAGTGGACAGGGTCCTCGGGGCTGTCAGTGCGACCACCTGTGGTTTAGATCCTTGTCCCTCCTGGTTAGTTAAAGCTACCAAGGAGGTGACTTTAGGGTGGGTCCTGGTGGTGGTTAATTCATCTTTGCAGGAGGGGGTGTTTCCAAAGCCTTTCAAAGAGGCTTTGGTCCGCCCACTCCTCAAGAAACCGTTGCTAGACCCCACCCTCCTGGACAATTTTCATCCAGTCTCCCACTTCCCCTTTTTAGGGAAGGTGGTGGAAAAGGTGGTCGCGTGGCAGCTTCAGAGGATCCTGGAGGAAACAGATTATCTGGACCCCTATCAGTCAGGATTCAGGCCCGGTTATGGGACAGAAACAGCATTGGTCGCACTTTTAGATGATCTGTGGCGAGAGCGGGATGGGGGAAGTGCATCCATCCTTGCTCTTCTTGACCTCTCGGTGGCTTTCGATACCATCGACCATGGTATCCTTTTGGGTCGGCTGCAGGAGTTGGGGCTGGGTGGCACAATGTTGTGCTGGTTCAGCTCCTTTCTCCAAGGTCGAACCCAATCGGTGTTGATAGGGAGCGAGAGGTCCAGCCCCCGGCCCCTACCTTGTGGGGTGCCACAGGGGTCAGTGCTTTCACCGCTCCTATTTAATATCTACATGAAACCGCTGGGTGAGATCAGCTGGCACCATGGGGTGAGGTATCATCAGTATGCTGATGATACCCAACTATACATCTCCATCCCAGGTGCCTTAAGTGACGCTGTGACTGCCCTCTCGCGGTGCCTGGAGGCTGTGGGGGCCTGGATGGGGGACAACAGGCTTCAGCTGAATCCTGGTAAGACGGAGTGGCTGTGGATACGGGGAGCCTCAAGATCTAGGACTTTGTCATCTTTGGTTCTTGACGGGGTTGCACTACCCCAGACAGACCCGGTGCATAATCTGGGGGTTCTCCTGGACTCACGACTCCTGCTCGAAGAGCAGGTGGCAGTCGTGGCCAGGAGGGCCTTTGCATGACTTCGTGTTGTGCGGCAGTTACGCCCCTTCCTGGATCAGGAGGACCTCCACACAATCACTCATGCCCTGGTCACCGCTGGGATGGACTACAGTAATGCGCTCTACATGGGGCTACCCTTAAGAGTATCCAGAAGCTACAGCTGGTACAGAATGCGGCGGCGCAGACAGTTCTTAATGCCCCTAGGAGGGCATGTATAACACTGCTGTTGCGTGAGCTGCATTGGTTGCCAGTTTGTTTCTGGGTCCAATTCAAGGGGTTGGTCATTACCTTTAAAGCCCTTCATGGCACGGGACCAGGTTATCTGAGGAACCGCCTCGCCCCGCTCATTTCAGCCCGTCCCACTCGGTCCAGCAGAAGGGGCAGGCTGCAGAACCCACCAGTCAAGGAATTTCGATTGGTGGTGTCTAGGCAGAGAGCCTTTTATACTGCAGCGCCCGCCCTAGGGAACATCCTGCCTCCTGAGGTGCGGTGTGCCCCCTCCCTCATGGCCTTCAGGAAAGGGCTCAAATCCTGGCTCTGCCAGAAGGCCTGGGGGCCAGAGGGGGGCCCACGCATGTGGAGATGGCTGGTGGGATGATGGGTTGTCACCCCCCCCCAGCGTCTTACAGGTTTTTTAGGGCTAAAATCAGAGGAGGTGTTTAGGGCATTTTTAATATATATTTTTTAATTATTTATAGATTTTAGCCATGTTTGGAGAGATTTGTGTTTTCTGTGTTTTTTCTTCTTTTTTATTATTGTGAGACGCCCAGAGTCACCCGTTGGGGGAGATGGGCAGTATACAAGCCTGAAAAATAAATAAATAAATAACATATCATATTATCCCAGGCCTTGGAAAGGACCCAATGGGTGGATAAAAATGCCACATTCAGTCTAAACATCTGGCTAACTGTGTAACCAACAATAATAAATTTATATGCCGGCTCACTCCCAGCAACCCTGGGCTGTTTACAAATTCTTAAAAACAAAGCAAAAGAGAGCAAAGATGGCACAGAAAACAAACCTGGGTGGGAAGAAATAAAGAAATAAAAGAAAAGGGGTCTCAGTCAGACTGCTCAAAGACCTGGGCGAAGAGCCAGGACTTCAGGGCCCTTTTTAGACACCAGTAGGGTGGGGGCCATTCGAATGTTGGGGGGAACCTCTTTCCAGAGGGCAGGTGCTGGCGCAGAGAAGGCACTCTGCCAGGGTCCCGATAGATGGCAAAGTTTAATCGATGGAACTTGAAGCGTGCCAACCCTGCCAGATCAGATTGGCTGGGCAGATACTATGGGGGAAAATGAATAAGAATGAGAAAAACTCATACTTGTCTGGGCTGCGAAAGTGTAAGGAGCATAATCACCACATAGTAACTTGTAGTCGTATGTTCCTTACCTCTTCCCAAAGTTGAAGAGAAGTGAATTCAATATTTTATTCCTCTGCCTGTTATAATGGTGACAGTCTTTGAATAGGCACATAATTTTTCTGGAATATGTGAAATTTATTTAATGGACTAGTACAGAAATAAGAAATGTAAGAAAAACAGATGAATTTTAGAATTCATCTGAAGTGATCTGAGGGGGGAGATAGCTTTGTCCCCTCTGTTGTGGTCAGATCATGCCCTGGTGACCTTGAGATTCTCTTATGCTGCCCCCCTCTGCAGAGAGGTAGGACGTATTTGATTGGTCTCCCTCTGGCGACTGATGGATCTGGTGGGGTTTCAAAGGGAACAGGGGGTTATTCCTGAGGTTCTTCATGTTTTTATGGGTTTTATTTGTAAGCTCCCTAGAGTCACTTTTACAGTGAGATGGGGGGGTGTATAAATTTGATTTATAAATACTGTACATAAATGTGAGAAATGGCTTCATATCATTAAAATGTGCATTCAATTATTTTTCTTTTTAGTGGCTATGATATTCCTCTGAATCCTTTACATTTGCTGCCCTTTTACGCTGGGGCTCGCTTTCATGACTTCCATCATATGAACCTCATTGGCAATTACTCCTCAACGTTCACATGGTGGGATAAACTCTTTGGTACTGATTCGCAATATAAGTCTCACACAGAGAAAGGGAAGAAACAGGAACACACAGTGGAAAAGAAGATGGAATAAATCTCCCATTTGCAACACTATTTGGAGCATCCAAGACGCAAATGGCTCCCGTCTTACTTTTGATTAAAACTGGAAAACTTAACACATATTGCAGATCAAAGCAAAATACAGCTTTTAGCAAACAACCAAGCTTGAGTATCCAGTAGGAAAAAAACATTCATTGATGCATTTCCCAAATGATCATCCTTTTTTTATCCTGTACATAAATCAGATACATTATATATTTAAGAAAACATTAAATATGACCATTTACTTGAAACTATGTAAAAAAAAAAAAAAGATGTACATTAAAATTAAAATTGGGGGGGGGTTGGGTTTTTTTTTGTTTTATTTGTTTTTGATTAATGCCAATGTTACACACGCTGCTCCCAGGTTTGGCTTATGGTCACTCACTCACACACTCACAGCCTGTTGAGGCACGCGGATCTTGTCAGCCCCCCTTGCTTTCTACCTGGGTTTTCCAGATAGGTGCGGCTGGAGCAGACAGACACACAGCCCTGGTCAACAGCCGGGAAATAATTAGGGATACACACAAATCACTTCCAACCGAACACTGAGGCACAAGAGGTTCTTTGTAATACACGGAGACCCAGTGAATTTAAAGTAACAGCAAAACTTTACTGGTTGCAAGGTACATTTGCTCTTTCTCATACACACACTCACGCGCTCATCCACACTTACCCACGTCCTTCCCAACTAGGCTGCCAGACACTAGCTAGAGGGACGGAAGCCGCCAAGTCTTGATCCAAAGGTGACTCAGGTGACTCAGCTCAGATGACTCAGACGACTCAGAGTGGGCGGGCTTTGGGACCCCTTTTATCCCCAAAAGTCCTTGCCGGGTTGATTTACAAGTTGATGGGATTGGGGTGAGGGTTTCCATGTGCTCAGGCCCAACTTCCTCTTTCTGGTTCAGGTGCTTTGTTTTTCCCTTAACGACTTGCTTCCTTCTTATCTACCTCCCTGAAGGGATCCCATAGATAAGTTTCCTGGCTTTTGTCCTCTCTGCTTACGTGCCTGCTTCATCTTTAGCTTATGGCAGCTTCAGCCTAGTCTCACACCAACCCTAAAGTTTAAAAAGAGCAGCCACATTGGGATCACTAACTAAAACTCTTGTGGGAATCCCCTTTCGTAATTAGATGTAAAAAGGTAGATTAAAGAAAACATCTTAATTTGCTACAAAGAATATTTTTACTTGGTTTTAATGAATGTTATTGTAATCTGTTTTGTAGATAACTGTGAATTACTGGTGTGATTATTAAGATAGTTTGTCTTATGGGTGGCGGTTGATTTTTCTCAAGCTTTCTCTACAGCAAATAAAATGATATTGAGGTTTGGGCTATTATTTCCTGGTTCCTTTTTATAACTTTTCAAGCAAAATAAACCCAATTACGATTTCTGACTAATAGTTGCAGGTGCATATTCTTAAACATTGAGCATCTATATCTATACCAGCTTTCTTAGAAGTTACAGTAATCGTGGACTGAAGAAGCACCATGTCCACAGCAACCATTTTGCTTTCTCCAGTACGGAATGGCAGCTGCTGATAATTAGGGAATGAGGCCACTGAATTTCAGCAGTGGAGACCGTAGATGATGATGTACAACTTCCAATCTGTCACATACAGTCAAAACTATATCTCAATAACTTCATGGTGGAACTGTAGCAACTTTCCTTAGATTATATTGGATACTTCTTGGCCTTCCTGACTTAGGATGGGAAAGGCTGAATATGTAGAACCTGCTTAATCTGGACTCTAGCTTTAGAGAGCCATAGAATTTCCCCTCAAGTCATCTGCATCTGCTGTACAGGTTGGGTGGAGTACAGACAATGAGGTTGTGCAGCTTTGGGGCAGCGAGCAGTGTGTAAGTGCCAGCCTTTTCCACTTCTGATGTCCCCTCAAAGTAATGCTTGTTTTGCTTTTTTACTTGAATATAATAAAAGTGATTTACAGTTTAACACAGTATACATCTAGAAGGGGCTTCTAGGGGAAAATGTTTTATTTATACAAATGCAATAAAATGAAGGAAAAATCTAATTTTGAATACAACAGGATTGGCGGGGGTAACTATTTCCTTTCAAGAGTTGCCTTAAGGTTTTAAACTACATGTGTTCGTTTATTCTTACAGATTTTTTCCCAAGATGGCAAGATGCCACTGCAAGCCTCATTATCTCTCTCCGCACACACACCTTTTAGGCTTTGTTTTTGTTTTAATTTGTATTGTGTTTTTTATTTCGTTTCTGTTTAGTCAAGTAGACAGGAGAATCAGCCCAATTTACATTTAGGTACAAGCGTGCAACAGTAATGTTGAGGCCGCAGATTAAAGACATTGATGTCCAATTAGATCTGGCATCTCTTCCAAGAACATACTCCAAACCATCTTCTTCACCTCCATAGACCTGCTAGATACCGAAGTCAGATTACATTCCCTAAATATAAGAGGGCCTTTTCCTTGGCTTGATTTGATGGCCATCATGCTGCAGTTAGAAATCGTCACCCACATTTTATTGGACTGGCCGTTTTATGCGGCACACGGCCGGAGCTGATAACTCTCCGTTAAAATAAATTCCCTAGTCATTCTGATCAATTTTACTTGAACTTTTTACTCTCCGATATCCATGACTCTATAACTCTAAAGCTAGTTAAATTCTGCTACGTCATACAGGTAGTCCTCATTTAATTATCACAAGCTGGATCGGAATTCAGGTAGCTAAGCAATGTGGTAGTTGTGAGACGTCATGTGACCACTTCACTTAGCGACTGCAATCCTGGTACTCCCAGCTGCTATTCTTAAGAAAGAATTGCAGGTCCTTAAGGAGAGCCCCAGGTAAGGAGCACGGGGTGCCTCAGGGCGAGTGGGAGAGGTCCTTGGACACCCAACGCAGGCCACGTGCAAGTTGGGGGGTGCTCAGTGTGGCACAAAGCCACAGCTGCCCCTGGGATCATCAGCCGCCCAGCCCGGCCCAGCAGCACTTATGACAGCAGGGACACTGCAACTCTCCCCAAGTGCCACTGCGCAGGGCGGCCAAAGGGCATAGATAGGGAGGGAGATAGGGAGGTGGGGGGAGTTACAGCGCCCCTGTAGTTGTAAATGTGGGCAGGCTGCCAAGTGCCTGAATTTTGATCACGTGACCACAGAGCCACTGCAACAACCATATGTTCAGGCACAGGGCATGAGTCCATTTTTTTAGTGCGGTCATAATTTCAAATAGTCACTGAATGAATGTCCATTAAGCGAGGACTACCTGTATGCCAAATGCCTAGGTGAGTGATTGATATGCCAGTTAATTTTACTAGTTGTTCTTTTTTATAGGTAACCAGTTCTATACTGTGGAGTTTTACTTTGTACTGTACCTGTCTTTGACCACAATATAGGTGCTTTACTTGACTTACAAGAAGTTCAAATTATGCTCGCTATCCAAAATAATGCAATGAACATCTACAGATGGGACTCATTTAAGAAAGCAGCAATTTCCTTAAATCTGCTGCTGTGTATCTCAGCTTCTCAAGTGTCTTTAGCAGTGGTGGGATGGCTTCCAAACTCAGGGATGCCTTCAGAATTATACTTAAATTGATGTCTGTATAATTCCATCCACATTAATTAAAATGAGGAACTACCCAGTTTATTTCCAAATCTCTCCTAACCTTCAACGATCTGATAATTATGCTTCTGCTAGTGCCCTCTGATTCTGGCCATATTGCCAAGAGCAGAACTGGTAGAAAACTTACAGATAAGAACCGGGTCCCTATCCCAGAGAGGCTAACCTTGGGAAGACAAAAACAAAATCCTTACCAGGATGAGTCAATCCCCTCTACTTCTCCTGCTTTGACAGAAGAGATGGAGCAATCCTTTGCCTTGCTACCCAGGAAGGAATATATATATCTTTTCTCTGCAGGCTAAAGAGCACAAGGCAGGATCTAGCTTTACGTACCACTATGGCAAACTCATGATCAGTTAACGTGATTGTCTGCTGACAAGAATGTCATTAAGAAAAGTTGGGTCAGGTGTGACATGGAAGCAACATTACTGCCTTAGCCATTCACTCCATATTAGTTGACCGCATTATTCGGTAAGAATTTCCAAGTCCATCTAACAACCACAGTTGCTGCCAAGACCAAGAGAGCAACGTTTTTGGTGATGTTTGTTTGTTTTTTCTTAGATCAAAACTTGGACTGCTCTAGAAATTAAATAAAGGTAAGAACGTAAACCTTGTGTCCTCCCAAAGACAGGTGCCCAATATAAGAACTGAAATATTGCCAGAAATGCTAAGGCACTTCTTATAGCTCTATACATCAGCAGGCAATGCCTAAGTTAACACACTGAGCTAAAGCAAAAGTGTATCTACCCTTCCTGAGATCACAAAATCACCAAAAATCTTGTGCATTTTTTTCCCTTTTGGGGGGAAAACAAGACATTGGAAGCATCTGGGAAGCAAAATGCCCCCATTCCTACTATGAATTGCTTCCGAGGGTCTTTTCATTCAAAATACTATACCTTCTTTAGATGTGCAATGCTTACACTTACTTGCTATTATTTTGAGCAGAAAGATCTATGCAGCCATGAGTTGTTCATGAGTGTTCAGTCCATTTTTACGGCCTACTTCTTTGATCAGATATATTTACTTATTACCTTAAGTAAATTAAAAAGGAAAAAAAAAAAGGAGACAAGACAAAGGGCATACCTGTCAATGTATAGGGATAAGAAACAGAGACACAGTTCATTTATTGATAAGTGCGATGCCTTTTTAAGAATATGAGGAACATAGTGTTGCTTTGATGAAGCTTCAGAACTACACGCCATTGCACAATTAACCAGTCCATCCAGAAACTGCATGAAGTGAAATCACGACCATCTTGAGAAATCCCACGTGAGACCACCAAAAGGTATCAATATTTCAGAAGATGCAGGACATTTTTATTTTAAAACAGGGCAGTGAGAAGCCAGGCAGATAATTCTTCAGATTTAGTCTCCTCGTGCCATCCACATTTGCCGTACTGTTGACCCGGGCTATAATGTAATCATCAGCATTATCACTCTTCACATTTCCAGCACTGCATTAGGTTCTGAAAGGCATTACCTCTGTAGCACACAGCACCACCTATATCTCTAAAGAAGGGAGGTCTGAGCATGCTGGGGAGAATCCTAAGCTTTATGAAGCCTGAGAAAGAACTTCAGCAAATAAATGCTGAGGCAACTCTAAATATAGCCCAGTGAGGAACCATCATTTTCATTTTCAGTTGACAAGTAATGTGAGCTAATAGCCAACTAAGGTTCACAATAATGTTGGGAATAACAGCAGAAAAAGAACCTATCAATATATGCCATTGTAGTGATATTCAGTGCTTTAAAACTAGAAAATTACAACCTACTTCCAAATTTACTGTAATTAAATTTTCTGACATAAGTTCTGGCAGGAGTATATATTCAAGCAGCTAAATCTAAAGATTCCAGATAATCTTTTCTTTTTTAAAATTTTTATCCCACCTTTCTTTTTCACGTACAATTCAAGGCGGGAAACATACCAATACATTACTCCTTCCTCCTCCTATTTTCCCCATAACTACAACCCTATGAGGTGAGTTGGGCTGAGAGAGAGTGACTGGCCCAAAGTCCCCCAGCCATTCTTTCACGCCTAAGGCAAGATTAGAATTCACCGTCTCCTGGTTTTTAGCTAAGGAGCACTGGAAGGAAGGAAGGAAGGAAGGAAGGAAGGAAGGAAGGAAGGAAGGAAGGAAGGAAGGAAGGAAGGAAGGAAGGAAGGACTTTCTTTGTTGAAAAACACTTAAATTGTGACTGTTACTGTATTTGTTTAAAGTTAATCCAGAGCTCTGTCCCTTGGTTCTCTCATCTGACCCAATGCCCAGATTCAGAAAACAAAGCTATTTTCTACCATAGATTAGCATGGGGAAATATCATAGAAGTAAAACAAATCCTGCTCCACCCTGCAACCAGTCTCAGGATGCTGTGTTTGGGTCGACTAATGCTAGCCTCATTGCAAGGTAGTTTCTTCTCAGTCCCTGTCAAGGTGTTTGACGTAAGCAAGGGAAGTTGGGTGGGGAGGGTTGCTGTGGAGGCTGCACTGCTCCCCTTTGGAGGGCATAAGAGCTTCTGATAAATTGATTGGGACTGAATCTCCGGGAACTCCAGAATTAGAATAGAGTAGGTTTGCACACCCCAAGGGAAAACTGAAAATTGGTTTCTCATTGCTCTACCTGTACATTTGCTTGATTTAAGTTGACATTGTGTCTAGAACTGCAAATAAAGATTGCAAAAGATGAATTACCTCATCTTTTGGTACTTCCAAGTGATTTTCAGAAAGTGATTACAATGAATACAGTGTAATAAAAGGAATATAATTCCATCTACAAAACTTTGAATAGGATTCAGGACTGGAATTTCTCTCTCTGTTAAACTACTGTACAAATCATACCTCTCAGCTAACGTTTGCTATTGGAAAAGTTTCTTATCAGTTCAGCTGGGAATAAGCCCAATTGAATTTCAAGTTAGTAAGTAATGATACGTACAATCATGCTGTCAGGTTTCCATTTCTTTTCTTCAGAAATGCCTGATTCATTATGATTCTCAAGAATGTACATTTTTGAGCCATCTAGTTTTTAGCTGCCAGCAGAAGTTAAACTTTTTGTCTTTTAATTGTTTTTGATAGCTCTTAAAGCTGGCTCATTTCTGTGGTTAAGCAAGCAAATAATTTGACTCTTTAATTTGCCCAGAACTATTCTTTAAAATTAGAGATCACAGTTAAAAAGAATAAAACGTCTACAAACTACAAAAATATAAAAAGAAAATAAAAAATAGTATGAAAAAGAAAACAGAAGAAAAAAGAAGTAACTTCCCCCAACTTCAACAAGTGCATACAACTGAAGTAAATTCATCGCCATCTCTACAATTACAACATATACCCTCTTCAGCCCATATCTCTTCTCATAACTAAAATCAACATCCAAAATCCTTGTCATTCTTTCCTTGTCACCAAAAATCCAGTAAGGGTTCTCAGATATAACTAATTATCTATCTTAGATAAGAGTATTCTTGATTGAATAAGCCAACCTTGTATTCCTTCCCTATACTTTTAATGATCTTAATTCTTAACCCATTCAGAGTCCCACAGCTTGATTTCTTGACATCTTTTTTTATCCTTCCCTCCAAAATCTTTCAAAACTGTGGAAAGTTTCTTTTGTACATCCAGTAAGAGGAATTTGTCCATTTATTTTGTCACTTTCTAAGAAAATCCTTCAAAACTTTAACATATCACTTTTGTACATCCAGAAATAAATCCTTCCTTCCTCCCTCCCTTCCTTCCTTCCTCCCTCCCTCCCTCCCTTTTCTGGTTTGATCATTGTACAGGTAGTCCAAGCTTAACGACTACATCACTTAGCAACCTAAATTCTGCTCCCAATTGTGGTCATTAAGCAAAGACTACCTGTATATCACCTTTAGGTATTGAAGCATCATCCTGTTTTATTTGAAAGTCCAGTAAATCCTTTTCTGCATCCTTCTCAATACTTACCACACTTATACCCATTTTAAGATTAATTTCAAACTTACCCAGTGTATCTTGTCCTTCTTCCGCTGCATCTTTAACTATCCATCTATCCATCATTTCCGAGAGTTTCAAAGACTATTTGTCATACATTCTCATAGTTTTCCATCAAACAGCTCACTGTTAGAATAATTCCTTCCATTCTTTTGTTATCCTCTAGCTCCCCCTTAACGTCCAACTTTTAAATCCCATTATCTTATTTTGACTGAAGAAAAGATAAACAAGAACACTTTCTCACAGGAGGAGGTCTTCCAAAAGTTTTAAAGTGTAATTCCAAGTCTATCTGAGCCCTTAATCCATTACTAAACTTTCTAAAATCCATATTCCAAACACCTTTCTGCCGTTTAATCCACAAAAATCGAATTTTAAAATTCTTTTTCAAGCAGTAGGCAACTCACCTAGTGAATGCAGTATAACTCTCTGTTCTGCAGGGTCTTAATCCTTTTAAAGCGACAGAATAAAACACAAATCCAAAGTGATTAAGAACTGAGGCTCGGTCAAGCTTAACGTCCTTAAAAAAAGGCTGCGTTGATGACTGTGAGTGAAGATGGTTCCTCCCTTGCCTCCCAGCTGCTGAACCCCTGAACAAACTGTGAAATAGTGATTCCTGCTGTTTATTTATGAGGAACACCTGTGCGGAGTCACTTCGACAATCTCTCTCTTTTTTTAATAATAATTTTTATTAAAGTTTAAAAATACAGAGATAAAAAAATAATACAAATTAAGAAAAATATAAAAAGAAAAAGGAGAATAAAAAGTGCAAAGGGAAAAGAATAAAAGGAGGGGGGGGAGAGAAAAAATATGTACAGAAAAAAGAATATATAAAGAAACAACTTCCCCCTTCATCAAGACAAGTACAATTTCAGTAATTTATCACCCTCTCTAACATTTCCACCAAAGATCATCCCATACCTTATCTTTTATCTATTAGTAAATAATAAAACCTCATAATTCAATATTAATCAGCAAAAGTCCATTAAGAATTACCAGAAATAACAATATATACAACATTAAACAAAGTAACCAATTTCCTTTCCTTTCCCTTACACGGTAATTTATCACTTTCTCTAAAAATACAACAACAACAACAACAATCTCTTCTTCCCATATTTCATCTTATATCGATAAGCAGACGTGGGCTACTTCCAGACCTGGGGAGACATCAGTGGGCCGGATCTTGCATCCAGCTGCCGACTCCATTGCGATGCTGCACCATTACAAAAAGGGACATCTAGCTTGCCATGGCTCTCGACCGGATTAATCTGCCAAAAATTAAAGGTAGTTAAAAGTACCACATCATTCGGCTAGGAGATTGATATCTGGATACTGTGACTGGGGCAAAGTGTGATCATGATGCATATTGAATATCTGAGAATGCTTTGGTGAAGGAAAACATTGCAGAAAAGATCTGCACTCTGAATGGGAGGCTAGATAAATAAGGGAGTTCTTCCCCCTACCTCTCTCCCCTCCCCCTGCCATATTTAAAAAGACAAAGATTCCTTCATATTGTCGAAGGCTTTCACAGCCCGAATACGATGGCTGGTGTGGGTCTTCCGGGCTGTGTGGCCGTGTTCTAGAAGTTTTGTTTCATAACGTTTGGCCAGCATCTGTGACCAGCATCTTCACAGGGCAGAAGCACAGACCAACAAAACTTCTAGAACAACGGCCACACAGCCCGGAAGACCCACACCAGCCAAAGATTCCTTCCTAGATTTTTGAAATGATTTAGGTAATGTGAGAACAGTAGAGGGTTGGGACTTATATTTTAGGTATCACACTCATGCCAAACTGTGAGATTGGACCTTCTTGGCCTCGTATGACAGGAGTTCACAAGCATTAGATCCATGCATAATTATATTCTGTTCACATCCCATAATAAACTACTATTGTGTGCTGTAGAGAAAATTGAGAACAATTTATGATTGTGCAACAAGACACGCTTGTTTTGAAGGAACATCTGACGCCTGAAGCAATTCATATAGCAACTAAGAGATACATAGGAGTAAATGTTGCTGAGTTGGTTTCTCAGGTGCCAGTGGGCGTTCCTGGGAAAACGACTGCAGTTTTTGCAAGCACTGCAAAATGAATTATTCCGTGCACGGTAAGATTTGGAACTGTAACTTGAACGTGGCTTCCAAATCCTAACCTTATTTCATAGGTTTTAAGTATGGTATACAAGCAACTTCCTAGACTGATTCCCGGCTTGCTGGAATGAAGAAATGTCAGAGGAGCAAAGCCCATGTGCTTGGATATCCCATATATCCCGATCGCTTGAGCCAAGATTCATTTCTCAAAATGCAGCCTAGAAACCAGCTAAGATTCTAAAGCTAGAATCTAACAGAATTAAGGGAGAGGCATAGTGTGGATTTACCTTTAGTTATAAAAGAAGTTAACCCAAATAGAGGCCTTCTTGGACTTAGAAATGGCTTTTAAAATCACTAAATGATTTTAAAATGCAGGCCCCTGTCAATTATTGAGTCTCTGCCCACCTAAACCTGTGCATCAGCGTGAGATGGATGTTTCTTCCCTTTCTTGCTGATCACACTGAAGCCTCTTGTTCCAGTTGTTGCAGGTACTGCTCCCAGCGGCTGGCTTGTTGCAGCTGCAGGATGTAAAGGAAAGGGGCTGTGATTTCCTGGAAACTCAGCTTCATCCTGTCAACTGCTTGGGCATTCAGGCATTTGCTGATGTGCATGCGTGTATGGAGCTTCTGAACGAGGCTGACACATACGCAGGCAAGTGCAACTTCAATTCTAAAAATAATTGTGAGGATTGTGGTATTATTTTAACATTGGAGAAGCCTTTTCATTTCGCTCATATCAAAGAGAATATAAATTAAAATGGGGAATTAAAGCTGTAGGGTAAGCAAACAAAAATTGTTCGATGATTTGATATTAGCAAACGATCCAAAGGGGGACTGAATATATTTCAAAACCTTACTTTCAAGATTACAATAGGCCTTTAAAGTTGTACATAGCACTATTAAATCTTTGAAAACTGGCCCTTTTCCCCCTTCCTAAAATATTATTAATGTAGTAATCCAATAGATAGGAGTCAATTTGCTGGAATAAAGTAGGAATTATTGTTAATGTGGCAATCCAATACAAAGTAATTCCATTTCCCAGAATATTGTAGCTATAATAGTGATAAAATGGCAAATGGAATTTTATCTGGCCAGCTACCATTTTGGGGAAATGCTCTTCTGCATTGTACTTTCAAAGGCTTGTGTAAAGAGAAGTTTTTCCTCTTGTATTAACTTTGTGTGTATGTATGCTTGCATCTATGGAGTCTACCTTATAGAAAGTAATTTCAATACCCTTCATTTAATATGTCACTTTTACAGATGAAAATAATGAGTTCCGACATACTTCATGTAGTAATAAGATTTCCAGTTATGGAATATGAGTCAGTGTCTTTCCGATGAGAAAATACTGCATAACAATTCCAGTCAATGTTTTAGGGCAAAAAGCTGAAAAATGAGATTCGGCCAATGGTGTTCTCTCCTAATGTAGATTTTCCCCACTAATCTATGAATTAGGGCACATACCTGATCTTTGGGCAAGCCTCTAGTCCTGCAGCAATGGGGGGTTGCAGTGGCCCAGTTCAAGCAACACAACCAGATTGTTGGGAGCGTGCTGTGGGCGAGTACCTGCACAGTCACCTGTCTTCATGGGTGCCTGTTTCCTTGAACTAGAAGGTGCAGGAAATGATGATAATTAGCAACATACCTTCCCAGTGCTTTTTCCTGCATGGAGTTCAGCTTTCCTCCCTAACAGTCAGTGTACTCCATTCTTCCTTCTTAGAATGTGTTTGTCCCCAGATACTTTTGCCCACAGTTCCACTATGGTCCTGCCATTACCTCCAAGATGTTTGCAAGCACTACCATTTTGGCTATATAATTATTGGCACGTATGCCCAAAAATATGTTTGTAATAGTTATGTTGTTATTTCTAATAACCCTTAATGAACTTTTGTTGATTAGCATGGAGAGATGAGGTTTTAGAGTTGGGTTTATAGAGAATGGAGTGAAGTATGAGATGAAGAATTGTTTGGTTTTACTTTAAGAGATAGTGATGAGTTGTTAATGGCAGTTATACTTGCTGGGGATGAAGGGGGAGGTTCCTTTTTCTCTTTTTTCTTTCTTTTTTTCTTTTCCTCACTCTTTTAATTTTTTTAAAAAGTCTATTTCTTTACTATGTAGATTGCATTAGTTTTATCTGGATAATATAATCTTCAATAAAATTATTGGGGAAAAAAACTGAAGAACAAAATTATAGTGCCTCTGAACATAGTTTGTCACTACACTGAGGAATTGATTTTTAAAAACAGAATTTCACAGGACTCACACTGTATCACTCAGATTTTAGATAGTTAAAAGCAACAGTTGACACTTGCTACTGCCGAATAATTGGGATTTGTAAATTTTTGTGAATCACTCAGATACATACCGTACATCCACATTAGTTTCTAGCCCGTGATTTAAGTTAGGAGTATCCAGTTTGCACAATACATCCTTTCTTCTTTGGCCTCCCTAGTGGCCCTGAGATTATACCACTGCACTTCAGTGAGATACATTCCAAACATTAGCAGTGCAATTTCCTACCAATTTCAGATAGGAAACAATACAAAACAGATAGGATGCATTAAGCTTTCGAATAGACTTGATACACTTAAAATGCCCCCTCCCCCAAGAAAATAAAAAACCCTCATTCCCATTAAACAATATCACTACCTTGTACATGTACTGTAGTGCCTGGAGACCAACAAGGATTTAAAATGATACCTTTCCATGCACCAAAGGTTTGTCTACCCATTTTTAACTTCTTGAACAGATAACAAACCCATAGCTAAAGTTCTTGGGAATATCGGTACTAAAGTTATATCTTATTCCAGAATTAGAAGTTCCTACTATATTCCAAAATTTCCCTTCCTGAATCATTTAAAATACATGGCTATATGTTATTCTTGATCTATCTGAGCTCTGACTACTGACAATCCAAATGGTTGTTTTTTGGTACAGTAGTAAGGAAAATACCGTCATATGATTGCTGGTCACCCTTAGCTATGGCTTAGGTATTAATCCTTCTTTATCACCCTCCAAAATTCTAGGGAGAAATCATTGCTAAAGGAGAGCTACAGTAAACAGAACGTAAATGATTGAGTCAAGCAAGCCTCTGTGATCCTTTCAGTCTGTTCCTGCCTTTTTCTGGGAAAACTATTAGAGTTCATTATAAGCAACATCTGGTTTACATACAACTACTTTTTTCTCTGTTCTGACTCACATAACTGATAATGCAGATTTGAAAGAAATAGGCAAGAGGTGTGGCATTATTTCCCATTTATATGACTCAGGAATGGCTGACTAGGTGTGAAGCAACTGTTGCCTGTGATTGGAGGACTTGAATGTGGAGGTTCAAGGCCAGAAGCATTTCCTCAGCCCACGGCCTGAGCCTGGGAAAGCGAAGAGGATGAGACTGGCACCACCCTAAGGAATTTGTCGTGTTTTGTTGCAGGCTTTGGGAGTTTAGAGTTAGTTTGGCGAGATTTTGTCTAGAAGGTGCGAGCTAATAAAGTCACTGAGCTGTTCCAGTACTGTCTCATGGGGTTTCTTGGGCTGAACCTGACACTGCCGGAACCAACACTTTTTTCCTCAAAACCCAAATTGTACTGATCCACTTTTGCACATGGAGGTGGACCCAAGATGGCGATAGAGTGACAGCTCTGTAAAGAGCTCGTGAACTTTTACCCATTTTAGGGCTTTTATTTAGTCATATTCAAGTAGTTTTAGTAATTAGATTGCTATCATAACTTCAAACACTAATCAAGGATGCAAAATGATAGAGCAAGAACAAAAACTAATTTGAAAAGAAAGATTAGAAGGAGGCACAAACCAGAGGTCCAGCTGAGAGGAAACCCCAAGCAAGACAAGGCTACAATGACTTTTAAGCGACCAAAGATAAAGGACCTCTTCCAGCTTAAGGACACAGCATGAAAGTCTCCTTTTCTTTCTCCTTCTCTCCTTGTAAGCTCCGTTAACAATTCTTACTCCTCTTTGGACTGGGAAGCGGATGACTGCCCTTACTCTGAAAGTGAGGCTCTACTCGGAGATAGAGGGGAGCATGGTGTTTATATCAGGGAGAATTTAGATGGAGACCTGGATCTGGTTGCTAAAAATTACCTCTTAACAGCTCAAACAGTCATTGCTATATTTGATCAGCTTATGGATGCTCACAAAATAATAGATGAATTAAAGACTTTGATAGTAAAACATATCCGCAAATCAGTTCAGGAAACAAATAACAACTCATACATTCCAAAACTTACCTCTAACCTAGGAACAGTACAGTCTGTCCAAAAATTTCCAGTCAAAGAAGATACTGGGGAGAAACTAATCTTCCAGAGATAGGGATCAGAATTTAATTTACTTTCTTTTATCACCCAATCAATTTCCATTGCTGTTATCCTTTCATTTAAGTTTTCTTTCATTTCCTTTGTAAACGTCATTATTTTGCAATCCTTCAAATATTCTTCCATTTTATTTACATTTTCTGGACTTTGTTTATATAACTTTCCATAGAAACTTTGAAAAATATTTTGAATCTGTTCTTCATTTTGTATCATATTGTCTTTATGCTGAATTCTTAATATCATTTTTCTCCTTTGCTTTTCCCTTACTTACCATGATAAAAGTTTACTTGGTTTATTTCCCATTTCAAAACTCTTCTGTTTCGTAAAAATTATTTTTATCCCATTTCTCTGATATGAGCGAGCCCAGCTGAAGATCCTGGCATCTGAGGAAAGCTCAAGAAATTTAAACTTGAGCAAACGACTCTGCTTATTCTCCACCCCAGTGAAAGGAGATTAGAAATTTGAAGATGTTAAGGAGTAAACAACAGTAAGAACTTACTATTGAAGCTGATGTATAAAGCTTGGGGAAAGTGAAATACTTTGAGTAACTGGGGTATCAAGTTACAAGCTGATAGTAAGTAAAATTACATTATTGCAGAGAGTCAGTGTACTCCATTCTTCCTTCTTAGAATGTATTTGTCCCCAGATATTTTCGCCCACAGTTCCACTATGGTCCTGCCATTACCTCCAACATGCATGCAAGCACTACCATTTTGGCTATATAATTATTGGCACATATGCCCAAACACCAGAGATGGACAGAATTGTGGAATTCTTTTCCACTGGAAATCTGCCAAGCTCCTTCCCTTTCTGGGTTTAAGAGAGTGCTTTGAAACTTTGTGTATCAACTGTCAACCAATACAATGGTGCTTATAAGTTTGTGAGCTCTTCTGAATTTTCAATATTTCTGCATAAATATGATCAATCAATCATTTTTATTATGTCAATGACCAGCAAAATTTAAAATTGAAAATGACAAAACCAAAGTGAAACAAAGCAAATATATACAATAAGGTAGTAACAACTAGTAAAATAAATGACATAATAATATAGCAAATATGATCTAAAATGTGATCGGTTCTCCACACAAGTACTGAAACTTGTTCATTTACTGAGGAAATTGATCCAGAGTTTTTAAGCACCACTGATTGTGATCAGATTTTTTCTTTGTTTTTACAGAATTGGAAGATCTGTTTTTAAATGGATACGTTTATTTTTCTGTCTCATGTTCTAATGTTGCCTTATTCATTTAATTTATTTATTTATATGATTTTATAGCTGTCTACCTCATGCAAGTGATTCTGGGAGGCTTACAAAATTCAAACAAACAAACCCACCAAACGTGACCCCCCCCCCCACCCAGCGCTCAAGGATAAATTGTTAGCCCCACTCACCATCAGAGCAGAGCTCATCTATCATACTTACTTATGTTTGTTTGTGTATGCTGATATTGTATGAGTGCTTTGTAACTTGCTTCAAGTGTATTCAACAAACAAAGTATACACAGGGTGTCCTAAAAGTCTTAGTGCAGTTCTAAGTTCTGCACTAAGACTTTTCGACACCCTGTATATGAAATAGGGTTTCTCCAGTCACTGCCATGATTTCAGTCTTTGAATAGGACAGATGTGGCTGTTCAAAAGCCACTGTTCACGTTTCTACAAAGACCAGTAACAGAAGTGGAAAATAATTAGGCTACGTTTAGTCTGTTTCCAACAGGACAACTAGTACTCGGAACACTTATACAAAACCTATTTCATTATTGCTCATTTGAAGAACCTCTCCTGTCGTACAATTTAGCTTGTTTGGTTTTAGTTTCTTATGCTGTGTTAATCTAACCACTGTAATTTATAAACCATAATTTATGATAGCAAAGTAGCAGGCAATCTTTTGTGGCCAAGGCCTAAATTTAACATTTTGGGAATGGGCCATATCATACATAGGGGCAGGGCTTTTGGGGAGTTAAAGTTTGGAGAACTTGGTCTTTGGTTTTAACTGTGATATTCCTCTTTCAGGATTTATGCTACAGTTCTCAGGTCTTTCCCCTTTTAAAATGGTGAAAAACTACTGCTAATATATTGTTTATTTAAGAAATGTATATGATTCCAATGTCATTGTAGAATACTTAGTACAGTCCTGGTCAGAGCTATCTCCAAAGGCTTCAAAAAGGCAGAGGCCACATTTGGCCCTGAACTGAAGATATCTCATCCCTGCATTAACACTTTGGGTGAATCTTGCTACTCTTGTTCATAAACATGGCTCATGGCTTAGCACATTGTGTGAATCCAGCCAATTATTTACTTATTAAAAACATAGATAAGCAAACAGTGGTTTCTTGTGATATGTGAAATCTGTCATACTGTAATGTATAAAGACTCTGGAACATAATTATATTGTGAAGTTTGAAGCTGCTACAAATAGAGTTCTTACTATACCTCACAATGTTATGGATTGAATTAGTAGTGCCTATTCCAGTCTAATGTTGAATAATGTGGGAACACAGTTTATATGAGAATTAATCTTTACACTCAACTGTAAAGATTTTCAGATGGCTGGAATTTAGATGAGAAGGCTATGTAGAGTGAATGTAAATGTTAATATATTATAATTGTTGTTGTTGTTGTTTAGTCGTTAAGTCGTGTCCGACTCTTCGTGACCCCATGAACCATATTGCGCCAGGCCCTCCTGTCTTTCACTGCCTCCCTGAGTTTGCTCAATTTCATGCTCATTGCTTCAGTGATGCTATCTAGCCATCTCATCCTCTGCCGTCCTCTTCTCCTTTTGCCTTCCATCTTTCCCAGCATCAGGGTCTTTTCCAAAGAGTCCTCTCTTCGCATTAGGTGACCAAAGTATCTGAGCTTGAGCTTCATTATCAATCCTTCCAATGAGCAATCAGAGTTGATTTCCTTTAAGATTGACTGGTTTGACCTCCTAGCAGTCCAGGGGACTCTTAAGAGTCTTCTCCAGCACCACAGTTCAAAGGCATCAATTCTTCGGCGTTCAGCCTTCTTTATGGTCCAGCTCTCACAGCCATACATTACTACTGGAAAAACCATAGCTTTGACTATGCGGATCTTTGTCGGCAAGGTGACGTCTCTGCTTTTTAATATGCTATCTAGGTTTGCCATAGCTTTCCTCCCAAGGAGCAAGCGTCTTTTAATTTCATGGCTGCAGTCTCCGTCTGCGGTGATCTTGGAGCCCAAATAAATGAAGTCTGTTACTGCTTCCATTTCTACCCCTTCTATTTGCCAGGGATATTATAATTAGTAAATATCTAATTAAAATTATATAACTATAGGTCAGCATCTATTTAGTAAAGTAAATATCTGTATAATCAAAATGATGTGTGGAATATTGGAACTTTGTATCTTGCTTATTTAGAATTTTATTTTGAAGATCCACTCCACTCTATATAAAGCTAAGTACCTACCGGAGTAGAGCTATAGAAATATTTCTAAGATACCACATATTCGTTGTACTAAAAATGTTCCACAAATGTCTTCATTTTGCTGATTGTGTGCAAAAGACTGCTTTTCTTCTGGCCAATTTGTATGTCAGCCACTTGAATTATTGGTGATATTGAAAGAAATATATCTCCAAATATGTGAACAGAAGCATAATGTCTCTGCTGCTGTTTTAATTTCCTCACGTCTCTCTAGGAAAAAAAAGTACATATTATTTAGGAACATGTGGAGCATTAAATATCCATGCAAGAATTACCATAGTCAAAATAGGCATTGATGAAGCTGTCTATATTCCCAGTGCTTTGTGTCTCCAAGAGCAGAAGGGCCATTTTCTGGCACTTTCATATATTGCGTTCTGCATTATTTATGTGGGAATTACATCTGTACAGTATACTAAAAAAGCATTTTTCAGTATTAATGAAATATATAATTGGAAACAAAGATTTCAAAAATTAGCTTAAATTGGGCTGTTATATTTTCCCATTCTTGATTCCTTTGTAAACAATGGATTAATTAAGCCAAATATGAGCAGATCTCAAACTTGTCATCATGATTAAAAACTTGAAGAACAAGCCTCTGGTGATCCACCAAGGCGAACTGACATCCCGCTGGAACAGAGGGAGACATTGTGGCTGAACAGAATTGTGTGAATCACAATTATACCAAAGTAAGGCTTGACATATGTTGCTTTGCATGTAATGTGTCTATCTCATATATTGGTTTCACCTTTTGAGTTGCCATACTGACATAAATGAACATTTGCACGATATTCTAATTTTTCGAGTTTCACCTGTATACAACCTAAAATTCTGTCTCTAAGAAGCAAATATAAGAAACTCATTAAGTCAAAGAAAAAAAGCTATGCTGCCTCACTTTGGTCTGGACTTGAGCTCTCAGCAAAAAGTCCTAACTAGGCTATATTTTGGCATTCTGTAGCCGGAATCCTGAAAGAATGGAGATTTGCATTCCATATACCAATCCCTGCTGAGGAGTGGGAAAACTACTATCATGACCTGTTTGCTCTATCAGAACGTGTTGCGAAAGAGTTTCTAAGTAGCGATTTATCAATTCCTGAAACCTCACCTCTTTGGCCACCAGTATTTGAAAATGAGATCAGATCTAACATAAAAGGCTTGAAGAGCAATAAAGCTCCCAGGGAGGACTTTCTACCAGCTGAGCTATTCAAAAAATATCCTGACTGGTGGGGCCCTCTATTGGCAGGTTGATTTACACACATAAATAATACCTGCCGTATCCCAGCTGGGTGGAAGTTGGCAATATCAGTTCCTATATACAGAAAAGGGAATAAAAAGGACCCTAGCAATTACAGGCCCATTAGCCCAATAGACATTGTGGCTAAAATATATGCTAGGTTCCTACTAAGTAGAGTCGAGAGCTGGGTAGACAAAAAGTGTATTCTCATAGAAGAACAAGCCAGCTTTAGACAAACACAATCTACTGTTGATAACTGCTTTGTCTTGAACCATCTAGTTATAAAATATATCAGTAAGGGGAAAGTTTGCTGCCTTTACAGATCTTAGTGCAGCATTTGACACAGTAAATAGAGAAATATTATGGAGGAAATTGACTGCCCTCAAAACGGAACCCAGACTGCTGGCATTGATCAAAGCCCTTTATACAAGCACTAGTCTGAGAGTGCGGTTTAGGATTAATGGAGCCATGACAAGAAGGATTGATACTTGTAAAGGGGCAAGACAAGGATGCATACTTGCACCATTGTTATTTAGCCTATATAAGAACAACTTACCAGGACCAATGAAGGACCCTGAAGTACATATGCCTAAGGTGTTAAACACATATTGTAATAACTTGCTATACGCTGACGATATGATTTTACCGTCATATTCACAAGTTGGGTTGCATAGGTTGTTACAAAGACTTAGCTCCTACTGTCATAATAATTCTCTAATCATTAATAAATCAAAGTAAAAAATTATGGTCTTTGGAAAATGACATCATAACCATAGATGTCTATTCGATGGTGAGACAATAGAGCAAGTTAATACTTTCCCTTACCTTGGGGTAGTCTTCTCAGACACCTGACCTTGGCTTCCTCATCAGCAAAGGAGCTCACTTAGAGCAAGGGCACGTATGAACCTACTGCTCAGATTAATAAATCATAGCTAATCAAGCTCCTTAGCCCCAATTATCACAGTATACAAGGCCAAGGTTACTCTTATGCTCTTATATGGTGCTGAAGTTTGGGGCTTAAAACACATATCACTATTAGAACAAACATAGTCACCGCATCTGAGAAGTATCCTGGGTGTAGATAAAAGAACTTCAGCTGCAGTTTGGCTGCAGTTAGAGCCAAACTGGGAATCCATACAATTTGTTCTTTGTCTAAAATCAGGGCTTATAATTATTGGTGCAGATTCAGTGCTATGGAAACTGACAGACTCCCAAAATTGTGTCTGTTAGAACAGACAAAATCTCAGTTACAGACTTCTTGGATAGTACGATTGACAAATTATATCAGGAGCTGTGGTCTCCCTGTCTCATGTCCAGTTGTTTCTGGAGAACAAGCTAAAAAGATTGCTGCACAAAGAATCTTGGATATGGAAGCACAGAAAGGTATAGCCACCCTTAGTAAGGTTGGCTCACTGAAATGGATGAGCTGTTATAAATGCACCTTCCAAATTGCCAAGTATTTAAACACAGAAACGCCCAAATATCTTAGGGCGGTATTTGCTCGACTGGATTTGAGCAGTTGGACACAATGGTTAAATATGGAAGATTTAACCAAGTCCCTTATAATGAACGCACTTGTATTTGCAGAGCTCCAGGGATAGAAGACATAACATATACTGTATATTATTTGTATGTCAGCTGTATAGAAAAGAGAGGGATCAGTATCTTGGACCGCCCATTAGATGAATGATCTATTGAGATCCTTATATTAGAACAACACATTTAACGTGCAGTCAGAATTCAAAAATTACACATAATACGGCCTTTTATTTGAACAAAACACGACAGTTGAGATTTGCGTATGCACAGATCTGATCAGAGTAAATTGTAGAGGTGATACAGAAATATGATTTGCAACTTTTTTCTTTTATAATTTTAATTTGTTCCGCTTGTCCTATTTTTAATATATGGTCTTAATAATGTTTTATGTCTTATATCTTTTATACTCTGCATCCTGATATGGCCTAATGGCTAATCAATAATAATAAACTAAACTAAACTTTTAAACAGACATACATAAAATAATATAAAATAAAAATAACAAGCTAAAAAGAACCTGGACAAACTAAAAAACTATTTAATCAAATTCATATAAATGATTCATCTCCACGTATGTAACAATCTCCCCTTTTATCATGTTGAAATAGATTCTTTCAAAACATTGTTTCGTATTGAAATACAAATAGAGATAGAAATACATAGTTTTTCATGACTGAAACACATATTCAAAATCATCACAAAAATACTATCGAATATCGAGAGAAACAATTCGGTAATAAAATAAGCAAAGCAGTGGAAGAGGTAAGCAAATAGGACATCATTACCGGCAATTAGCTACTTGTGTTCTTCCAGCAGCAACTAGCAGCGAAGGCTGCCACACACCGTATGCTGCACCAGTGACTTCAGCCAGCCGAACAGCGTCATTGAGTGTATCCGATGCTGCCATCTCTGCACTCCAGAAACGCTTCATCTCCCAGCGCTTGCAGCCTTCCCTGTTCCAATGAGCAGGGCTTGCTTAGGTTTATCTTTAAACTAAGCCGTGCCACACTGATGTGCCCAAAGCTTGCATATGATAATCATGCATAGGGTCGCTATCAGTGTCCAGCAGAAACACAAGAAGTATCTTAGGTAGACTAACCTTCTGTTCCAATGTAAAACTACAAATCCACCAACCAACCAAAGAGCAATATTACACAGCCCCAGAAAGTCAGAAATGTCAGGGACAAGACAATTCCTCTGGGGCAGAACGTACCCTCTGCAAGCGATACCCATCTGCTTCACCTTTGAAGATCATCATCAGCACTTTTAATCTGTAACCAATTTTGAGAAACTGGTTGGTGACTAGATTGTCCCACATTTGGGTACGCAGAAATTAGCAAGCCAGGAAAGGGCTATGCATATATGCAGTTAAAATCTGCATGGTGAACAGCATTTTCAATACTCCTAGGACCTTAGTCTCTCAGTGCAGAATACTGCTACTCATTTGAAAGCCTATCCTGAGGATTTCCAGAAGCTGTTAATATTCTGCCTCCATCCCAAAGGAGGAGGGAAAAATCACTCCGATGGTTTACTATGTGCCAGAAAATGCAAGCATACTAACTGCATTCCCAGGGCATACCACACACTGAACAAAAAGTGAAAGGAACAGAATTTTTGCTTTTTCGGAGTCCAAATTTTCTGGTCTTTCTTTCAATTTTCGGGATGTAGCCTTATTTCTTTGAGTTTCATAGTGGCTTACCCAACAACATGGCCTTGTGCAGTCAGATTAAAATCTGAAGCCAAATAAGTAGCTTGTTATTTACCCTGTGAATTGAAACCTTCAAAGACCTACAGTTCACTTTTACCAGATATAGCAGTGCAGTGAGCTTAGCTACAGTAGAGACATCTGCTGGCACGTGTTTGGAATTACACTTTTAAATTTTAAAGGACTATTGAGAGGTTTTTTTCTTTTTGGTGGGGGGAGTTTTTTTCCCCTCCTTGTTCTCTTTTCTCTTCACAGTGATACAGCTATAATTTTGGGGGGAATTTTCATAATGACAACATGCAGAAGCCATTTGGAAACTAGAAGAACTTATATGGAGTTTCCAGTGGAAAAGAAAGATCAAGAAAGGCAAGATAAATCAATATCTGCTAATCTTAAATTGATGATTGATGAAATGGGAACTAAATTGACTCAGTCACTAGATGTTGAATTGGATGCTAAATTTTTGACTTTTGAAAAAAAGTTTGAACAAAGAATGGATAAGATGAATAGTTTTGTAAAACAAGTGACTGTAGATATGAAACAAATGTCTGGAGAAATTAAAAAAACTAATGATAGGATGGAAATTCTAGAGAATAAATCAGCAATCAGAGACTCAGAATTTGAAAGAGGGATGGATAATATGGCTTTGTTGGAATTGAAAGGGAAAGAGTTCTGTCTGTGATTTAGAGCCATCCCAGAGAATCCAAATGATAATATTAAGAGAAAGATGATTCAACCGTTGGCGGAACTTTTAGACTGGGAAGAAGAAGAGAAAGGAGAGGAAATTGATAAAGCCTACTGGATTAATTCTTGTTTTGCTACAATAAAACATGTGCCAAGTGATGTTATAGTATATTTTGTTAGGAGGAGGACAAGAGATCAAGTTCTGCAACAACATTTTAAATCAAGATGGAAAATTGATAATATAGATATAATTATTCTGAACAAAATCACTATTAGAATTTTGCGGTAAAGAAAAGACTACCCTTTCCTGATGGAGGTATTAGAGAAGATTCCATTCCATTGGCAGAAGCTGGAAGGTGTAACTTTTACTTTTCAACAGAGAAGATTTCGAATGAATACTGTTCAAAAGGCTAAAGAATGTTTGCAAAAGATTAAGGGGGATTTGGAAGAGGTCCAAATGGAAATTGCAGAGAAAACAGACCAAGGTTTCTGATGGGGGGAGGAGTTAGAGAGGGAAGATTCGGAGTTAGGTGCTACTGGTATGGACTTTTCTAAGTTATTTGCTTAAAGATGGATTGTAAGTGCCTAACATGGAATATTAATGGGGCTAATTCCCCTCACAGACACAAAAATGTACTTCAGTATTTGAAAAAACTGAAACAAGATGTAATTTTTTGCAAGAGGCTCATATAAGAAACAGATGCAAAGTACTTAATATGTAAAAATTTAGGAGAAGAATTTATTTCAGCAGGTCCAAAAAAAACCCCCTAGTGGAGTTGTATTATATATTAATCCCATTTAAAGCTACAACCAATGATGACTGATTAACAAGGCAGATTTGTGGGGGTGGAAATTGAACTGCATGGACTTAAAACTCTATTACTGGGACTTTATGCTCCAAATGAAGATAAAGCAAGTGTTTATAAAAGACTTACAGAAGTTTACATATGAGAATTGGATTTTGATGGGAGATTGGAATGGTGTGGTTTCTCCACAACTAGCATCTAAGCATGTAAGAAGAAAATTAAACCTATCCAAGATAAGTTACCGAAGATCTTTTTTGATCTGATGGATAATTTAACTTTAATGGATATCTGAAGACAAAAAGAGAACAAAATGGCAATTCTAGAGAACATACCCACTTTTCTGAAAGACATAGATCATTGTCAAGAATAGATATGATGTGAACTTCAAAAAACTTGGCTAATAAGACAACCATGTAGAGTTAAAACCATGTAGAAGTAGATTTTACCAAAACCTTTTTCTTTTTCCGATCATAACCCAGTGATTCTGAGTCTTAAAAAGAAGCCTACTACCTTCAGATGGAGATTAAATGAGAAGTTACTACAAAAAGACTGGATAGTAAAAGATTGCAAAAAAAAAATTTGTTATATTTTTTTGAGAATAATTTAAATAAAGGCACGGATTTAAAAACAGTTTGGGATACAAGTAAAGCTTTTATTAGAGGTTACTTTATTCAATAAAATACTGAATTGAAAAAAAGCACAAATAAAAGCACAAGTTATTTTAAAGGAGATTAAGAGAAAAGAAGAATGAAAGAAATCATCGACAAAACTAGCATTTTATATCAAACTAAATTATTACAGCAAGAGCTGTCTATGTTGACAGTAAGAGAAATTGAAACTAAAATGAATTATGTAAAACAAAAGCATTTTGAATTTGCAAACAAACCAGGAAAGTGGCTAGCCTATAAGTTAAGGAAGGAGAAAGAAAAGAGGATGATATTGAAACTCCAAGGAGATACTATGGTTCTAACAGATAATTTGGCTTTACAAAAAGCCTTTCATCGCTATTATTCCAATTTGTATAAAAGATAGGATACTTCTCTGGAAAGAATAGATGGTTATCTAAACTTGCAAAACTTACCACAACTTACAGATACACAAAGACAGATAATGAATGGACCTATAACAATAATGGAAATTTCAGAAGGTATAAAAAAAGATTAAACTAGGAAAAGCACCCAGGCCAGATGGATTACGAGAGTCTTAATATAAATGTTTTGAAGATGAAATTTTACAGCCACTTCAAAATACAGTGAATTCTATTTTACAAGGAGATGGGATGCCACAGTCTTGGAAAGAAGCTAGTATTACTTCAATATTCAAACAGGGACAGGACTTAAACTTAATCAAAAATTATAGACCAATATCATTACTAAATGATGAATATAAGTTATTTACAACGATTTTGGCAAATAGATTAAACATGATTTTACAAGGTTTTGTTCATGAAGGTCAGTGTGGATTTTTGCCTAAGGGACAATTAAAAGATAATGTTTGAACAGTACCGGACATTATAGAATATCTGGAACAGCACAATGAAAAACAAGCTGCATTGTTTTTTGGGATGCAGATAAAGTTTTTGGCAATCTTAATTGGCCTTTCCTGTTGAATGTTTTATAAGAGATGGACGTATAAATTGAGAGCTTTTGCAGATGATTTAGTGCTGCTTTTAAAAGATCCTCTGAAAGGGATAGAGATATTAATGAGAAAATTCAAAGAAATTGGTGCACTAGCTGGATTTAAAGTTAACAAAAAACAAACAAACATGAAGATACAAGACCAAATAGACTTGATGAATAAAGCAGGTTTTAAGATTGAGAAAAAGGTAAAATATTTGGGTGTTAATCTGACAAATATGAACTCTATGGTGTTCCAGAATAATTATGTTAAGACATGGAACAAAATTAAGAACGGTATGTTAAGATGGGAGGAATTACAACTATCATTGTTGGGAAGAATTTCTGTCATAGAAAGGAATGTCTGTCTTAGGGTGTATTTTTTGTTTCAGACAATACCGATTGTGACTACTGATTTACCATTTAAGCAATGGCAGAAAGATATAACTAAATTTATCTGGCAAGGCAAAAAAAACATGAGTTAAATAGAAGGTGCTGCAAGATGCTAAAGAAAAAGAACTTTTAGCCTTGCCTGAGTTCAAATTGTATTTCACTGCCTGTTGTCTAGTTTGGTTGAAAGAATGGGTGTTGTTGAGAAATACCAGACTACAGAATTTGGAAGTTCATGAATTGAGGTTTGGGTGGCATGGCTATTTATGGTATGATAAAGTTAAGGTTAATGTAGATTTTAAGAATCGTTTTATTAGATGTGCCATTTTGAGAATCTGGAATAGATATAAACCTAGGCTGTGTCCAAAAATACCCTTATGGTTATTTCCACAAGGAGCATTTTATAAGAAAGAAATAGTAATTAAGCAGAAATGGTTAACTTATGGTGATATCCTCAATATTCATCAAGGAGAATTTAAAATAAAATCAAGAGAGGATTTGACATTACAAGGACATCCATGTCACTGGTTTTCATATGTACAACTTGTGGAAAAATTTAAAGTTGATAAAAAGACATATGGTTTTATCAACATACGGCTGATAAAAAAACATATGGAACAAAACTTTTTGAAACTGAATTGTGTACTAATGATGAACATCTTATTGCTAAAATATATAAGCTTTTGTTGAGATTTAAAACAAAAGATGAACAAGTTAAAGATTGTAAGAGAAAATGGACTGAACATTTTGGATATAATATACAAATGGAACAATGGGAAAATAAGTGGATGAAAGGGTTAACCTTTATACCGTGTTATACTTTGAAGGTGAATGTTTATAAAATGATGCATAGATGGAATTTGTCACTGGAAAGGTTATCAAAAATGTATAAAGGGGTTTCAAATATATGTTGGAAATATGAACAAGAAGAAGGGACTTTTTTTCATCTTTGGTGGACATGTAATAAAGCTGAAAACATTTGGACTCAAATACATATATTAATTCAGAAGATTTTGAAGGTTAATATGCAGTCAAAACCAGAGGCTTTCCTTTTGGGACTGATGGATAAACAACTGGGAAAAGCTCACAGACCTTTGTTTTTATATATGATAACTGCAACTAGACTTTTATATGCTCGAAGGTGGAAGCATTCGACATTACCTACAATGGAAGGATGGATGGTGAAGTTGATGGAGTTATCCGAAATCATGAAACTGACATCTTTGCTTAAAGAAAAAACATTTGATTAACTTTAATGCCAGTCGGAAGCCACTTTTGGACTTTTTGCAGGAAAAAGAAAAAAAAACATGAAATTATGATACATGGATTTGATGATTAGTTAAATTAATAGACTATACAAAATATGTATGTTAAGAAGTAGTTTTAGAATAAGAGGTTATTACATGATGCATCTCTATCTGCTGTATAAGGCGTCAGAAGTTATTCTTTTTGCATTTTTTTCATTTTTTTCTCCTCTACATTCCATCACTTATGTTTTCTTTCTTTCCTTCTAACTTTCTTGCTTTCTACTCTTCTTCTTCATTATTAGTACTTGTTAGCACTTATCTTTGTTTGTAAAACTTTATTAAGTTTTAATGAACTTTATTATTAAAAAAAAAGAAGAACATGATCAGGGTGGAGCCATCCAGATCTGTGTGGGAATGCTGTGACAGAGGGCAGGCACCATGACAGAGAAGGCTTGCTTCCTAGGTCCTAATCGATGAGATTGTTTAATTGAAGGGACCTGGAGAACACCCACTCTGCTCAATCTTTGTAGGAGAGAAGGAACTATTGGAAATAGGAGGTCTGTCAAATAACGATTCTGAAACACTTTGAACTGGGTTTCAAAGGTAGTTTGATGTAGAGCACATTGCAGTTGTTGTTTTGTGAGGTAACTAGGTTATTCTAGTTTAATAACAAATGTCTCTTTCTTTCAGTATAAATCTTCCTTCCCCCAAGTAGGGCACAATAATTTGGGCCATGGATTGTACTAAGCAATGGATTTGTTAACCAAGGTTTCTTAAACCCAAATTGGTTGCGTTCACACAAACCAGGGTTTACAAATCAGTGTTGATGTAAACCAGCGCTCAACAAACTATAGTAATAACCTAGACCTACAAGATCTAAATTATTCAAATACGTATTTACATTACATTTCAGCGAGAAAAAGACTCTGATTTCCTCTGCCATGGGTGGGATTACACAGTATGCAAAGCAAAACTCAAATTATGTTTTGGCCTAGCATGATGGGTATAGGGCCAGTCCTTCTTGTGTGTAGGTTCGTTGTTTAACTTTGTTCTCATCTTACTTTCTCCTTCTTTCTTGTTTTCTTTACGATTTCGCCACCTGTTTTCCCCCACTGGCCAGGCATCTAACTAAATTCTTCCACTTCATTTCACTTCACTAGCATTCTAGATTTCCAGAGTTTGGACAGAAAGGAATTTATTCATATAAATACCGAGGATCAGCCTATAATCCCTAAACGGCTCCCAAACTAAGATTTCAAGGATAATCATTCAGATAAAAAAGTTAAATGGACTTTCATGACAGAGAAATCCTGAGAGGCAGATCTGGAAGGAGAGTGTCGTTTTAATACATGCAAACACTACCCTACCCAACGTTATGCGGCACTCGCTGAGTGAGATGGGCTGTGACTAAATTTGAAATATTGGAAGAATGCACCAGATATTTAGTTCTAAGTGATTTATCTGAGAACTAGACAAGCAACTATCTTTACACCAGTTGCTGAATTTGTTTCCGGTACATGATTCGGTAATACCTAAGTATGGTGTTTGAAGCGTTGGACCACTTCGCTGAAGGGCTGTGATCCTTAAGAGTGAAAAAGTCTGCTGAGAAGCCAGGTGTTAATGGTATTTGGGGGAGAGGGGGCATTCTTATACTTCCATTAAGCGAGGACCAACCTGCTGTTAAAACGGCACAAAGAAGTTGCAGGTTTTCATTCTGAGAAATGTCAACTAAATACAGTCAACCAAAACAGATAGTGAAGCAGGTTGGTCAATACTGTGCGATGAGCCCTTCAAAAAACAAAACAAAACAAAAAAACCAACCCTTGAAAATATGACACAAGAAGATCTACCCATTGAGTTAATTGAATAAAACACAATTCAAGTAGCAATGATGTGTGAACTTCACCAGTAAGATCCAATAATCCATTAACCACATCTGGGCTGCAAAATTGCAGAGATCTGTGAGTCTTTGGTGCCAGTTATGCAGCCAAAAGTGATGCTCACTACCGCCAAAAATGGTCCTCACTATCGGCTGACTCTAGAAATCTGCCCATCTTCATTCCTTCCTCCAAAAGGAAGGTGTTGTCTGTGTTGTCAGGTGAACGCACACCTGATCGTGATGACATCTCCCGTTTTAGCCAATCTGAGCAGCGAAACCTTTGCCACTATCAAGGGAAGTATCTTTGAAGAGCCCCCGCTGAGGATGAGCCTGCTGCTTGTTTGCGCGGATCTCTGCGGAGAGAGCTGGCCTTTGCTGGGTCGGTGAGCCAGGTATCGCTTTAGTGCGAGTCCGTGGCTTTGCGGATCTGCACCTCTCCCCGTTTTTTAATGCAGCATAATCAGCCGTTCTCATCCTACGGAGGACCGAATTGCAGGAACAGGCACCGTTGAAGCCTTTCCTTTCAGCTTGTTAGCATGTTAACATACGCTAACATACATTATATTTGTCAGGTTCAGCCCAAAGAACTCCAAGAGACAATGCAAATACAGATCTACTGGGTGGATTAGCTTCAACCTCAAGACAGAAATCTCACCAGACTGAACCCTAGTTCCCAAGCCAGCCAGCCACAACGCCGTGAATTCCTTAGGGAGGTGCCAACCTCATCTTCCTGAACTTCCGACGCTCTGTATCTGATTGTGTATACTGTATATGCTACTTGAAGCGTTGTTTTATAGGATAAAAGATTAATATTGTACTGCTGGTTTTTTTAAAGTCTTTTCATTTACTGAATTCTCTCAATAATTTGACATTTTACAGGTTCATAGAGAAGATATTGGTGTGGTGTGCCAGAACTGAATGATGGCGAACAACAATAGTTTTGGGATACTGCATTCTGCCTACCTTGCTGCAGAATACATAGACTCTTTGCTGCCTGAGAATCCACTACAACAACCATTTAAAAATGCTTGGACCTATATGCTGAATAACTACACTAGGTTTCAGATTGCAAGTGTGGGGTTCTTTCTTTTTTATGAGCTTTTTTATTTTTTATTATGCTTACCTGGATTTCTATTTCAGTTTATACCTTACATGCAACAATTTAAAATACAACAGGTAAGATGGAATTTGACATTGTAGGAGGAGAGCCCTGTTAGACTATAGTTGCAAAACATCAGGAGGTGTTTGGTAGCACCTTATCTGACTAAGCAGTCTTATCAAAATGCATCAACTTTCATGATTTGCAACTCACTTCATCAGACTAATGCAGGATTTACATTGGGCTGAGGCAGGGGAAGGGAGGGCAAAACAGGTTGGTTAGGCAGATGCAGTTTACATGGAGATAAATCACCAGTACCTATCAATTAGCATTTGTAAGGGTTAAAAAAACATTGTGTTTGTTGAGAGTTTCTGAGATTGCTGAAACTTTTGATATACACAAGTTCGCTAACCTCTCATTCAGTGATGGATTTAAAGTCCTATTTTTCCAAAACTGGCACTTTGAGATCTGCCATAGAATGTCCTGGGAGGTTGAAATGCTATGATACTAACTTTTGCTTGTGGTAAAGGATGCTGACCGGATAGCTGAAGAGTTCCTGGGAGAGAATATGGCATTATCCTTGACTGTATTCCATGCAGTATATAGATAGTAGAATATGTATGATGCCATGTTGTTTGAATCTGGTTAGAAAAATGTTCGTTCCCGTGTCAGTTTTTTGGTAAGATTTGAGTTCCGCCTCGCTGAACATTGTACTTCTTGTGGTGCTCCTCCTGTGCAGGAGGAGAGCTGTGTTACTCTCTGTTGGTAAAATATCAGAAGCAGTCTGATAGCTCTTTTACTGTCTTGCAAATGTCATTGAAAACCCATTTCATTAGATGCATAGAGTGAGTAGATTTATGCTGGATTTAAATTGAGGTGAGGCAGGGTGAAGAAAGGGGAAAGATGTTGGTTATGCAGATGCAGATTACATATAAATTAAATTACGATTACACAATTCTAGTGTGTTAAAAAATCATTGTGTTCGTTGAGACCTTCTGTGATTGACTGAAACCTTCAGATGTCCATGCCTCAGCAACCTGTCACTCTAAATAGTCACTTTGAGGACTGCCATAGAGTGTCCTGGGAGATTAAAATGCTCTGACACTACCTTGTCCTTGTTTTTGTGTCCTAATGTCAAATTTGTGTCTATTGATTCTTTTGCAAAAAGTTAGTATCCAATCTCAATTCTCGGCTGGTACTGTTGAAAGCAATGATCAAAAAAGAGTTCAAACTCTGGTCATTAAATTAAATTAAATTAAATTAAATTAACCTACTAACATATTCTTTGGCTACTCTTAACTATAATGATCTATTCAAAGATGTGTCTTAGATAACACATAACTGTTAAGCACAAAATAATATGTGAAAGTTGAAGCATTCCATACAAAAAATGCTGAGCTTCAGTAGTTACACCCAAGGAATTGGCAGTTTTATTACATTTTGCAGTGTAATATATGGAACCCAAGTGAAGCAACTTGCTTTGCTGCAGTCCTGTGTATATTTACCATGGAGAAAGTCCCACTGACCACAGTGGCAGTTATACTCCTAAGTAAACATGCCTAGCATTGTACTTTTAAGAGAACCGTATCAATGGGCAGTAATTCTCTCATCTCAGTAACTGGAACCAACATAGGCATGTGGGGTGGGGACAAGGAGAGAACGTGCATCCTCCACCCTTTACATGTAGGAGACATTGTAACACAAGTACAGAAGTGCAAAACCTATGTGGTGATACATGTTTTCTGATATTGACGTCATGTAGTTGGGAACGGATGCCTGTGGGAAAGATGTAAACAGTTTCTTATATGCATTGTTTAATTAATTTTTCTTTATTTCCTGCTCTTATAGGAGAGACCAGAAACACGGGAAGGACAATGGAAATGTTTCAAACAAGTTATGTTCAATCAATATGCTATTCACCTGCCTCTGACATGTGGTACCTATTATTTCACAGAATATTATAATATTCCCTATGACTGGGAAAGCATGCCAAGATGGTAAGTAATATTCAGTTGTTTTTCAGTATTAATTTATTTGTTAAAATACCTATTTTCACAGATTAAAAAAAAATATAACTACTATGCTGATGAAGGACTGGGTTCTGGGAGAAATTTCTAGAATTCTGACCCAAAATGCTTTCTACTCTCTGGTTTAGTAGATTCAAACTGATTAAAAATACAATGGCAAGAGAGTGAAGCCTTAATTTAACAGACTAGTTGCAGGGAGGCAGTGTGTGTTATTCCTAATTGTCTGCAAATTGTGGCAACATTCTGCAAATTTTGTGATTTCTTTACTTATTCTAGAAAACAAATGAAAATGGAATATGTTATAACAGGTTTTCGTTATGCACAATGTGAATCAAATCCTAAGAGTTATGATAAACCTAATGCAAACTATACCATGTGTAACTCCTATGTTTCCTGTCTTGCTTGAGCAATGATTTACTTTGCTGTGCTTGTTACCCCAAGAGGAAAAAAAACTGAATAAAAGTTCTGTGTGAGTTAAATGTCTCTGGTTTCTAGTCTTGGTCTCCAGATAGGTTGTACTAATCTGTGAGTATCTCCAAAACTAAATTTCTTCTAAAGGTTTGTGATACTTGCCCAGTGTTTGGGATGTGCTGTGATTGAGGATACCTGGCATTATTTCCTGCATCGACTCCTTCATCATAAGAGAATATATAAATACATCCACAACGTACATCATGAATTTATTGTACGTATTGCCTTAATTTTCTTGGATTACATAGTTAAGCTGTAATCTTATACACACTTACCAGTAAGAAAGTTCCATGAAGCTCATTGGGACCTGCTTTTGGATATGGTTGCAACCTTAAAATTTCGCTGCAATGGGCATGTGTTAGTTAATATTTTTGGAAATAGGGAGAAGAAACCAGAAAGTGTATTATTTATTGATATGATTTCCTTACTGTTGCTCTTCTTCTATCAGGCCAGAGTGATTTACAAGAGAAGGGGAAGAGTTTTAACTTAAACATCACAGTAAACCAACAATTTTTTTCTTTCTTACCTATTAGCATTTTTCTTAACTAACCTGTTATTAAGCAAGAAGTATATTGGCTCTTTTCTTTATCGAGAACGCAGAGCTGTTTTTGTTCTTAGAATCCTTTACCAACCGTAGCTCATGATGAATGTTAGCCTTCCTGGCACTGCCTCCACAATACGGGCTATATTGGTACGTGCTCAGTTGCGCTGCCTTTGAAACGGCAGTGATACATCTTAACCAGCCTCGGTTCATCAAACAGTGTAATATAATTGAAGATCAGATGCAGTTCACAGCATGGGCATATCTTTCCTTCTGTAGTGGTAGTAGCCTCAAATCAAGCAAATTACAATCTGAGAGGATTTCTGATAACTTCAGAAAGTTTTGCCTGAGTGTGTAATGAGTGTCATGTAAACTGCAAACGTAATAATCCACACTATATTTTATATATGTATTGTTCTGTTCTGTTCTGTTCTGTTCTGTTCTGTTCTGTTCTGTTCTGTTCTGTTCTGTTCTATTCTATTCTATTCTATTCTATTCTATTCTATTCTATTCTATTCTATTCTTTATATTTATGACCGCTATATCTGTCCACTAGACTAATATTGACAACACTGCCTAGCAACAACTCCACAGGCTCTCAAGAAAAATCTGTTCCATCACTTGATGCCTTTGATCCTTTAAGTGGAGATAGTCAGAGGATTTCTGCAGAATCTGGCCATTAAAATCAATCCCCTCTTCAAGTTCCGTCTTACATTTCATCTTTTTAAAAAATTACACTGTGAAACATTTTTATATTGTCAGCTTTCCTTGAATAACTGATTTGTGTCTCTGAAATAAGAGTAAGAAATTTAGTTTCAGGCAACCTCTTTAGCATGACCTTTTTAAAATGTCACAGAAAACTTCACTGAATACACATTATATAAATTTGCTGATCTGTAGAATCTTCTTAGCGTGCCTTTAAACCGTACAGTATCCACGTTCTATAGCACCTACTGCCTTAAGGAACTTTCTGGAGTTAACAGTAGCAAATATTCTTACATTTAGAAATGAATTCAATTTATTCAGTCCTGCATTTCCTGAAAGTGAGTGTGAGTCCAAGTTTAGCGTATGAGGGGAAAAAGTCTCCTGGAACAATATGGTCATACTGAAGCATAGAAATGAAATAGTTTCTTCAGTATAGATGCACCCCTACATAGACATACACTTTTTTAATATGTATTCTTTTCCTCAGGCACCATTTGGGATCCAAACTGCATATGCACATCCTCTAGAAACTCTAATTTTTGCTGCTGAGTTTTTCCTTGGAATTATGGTCTTCTGCAATCACGTGATTTTGCTGTGGGCATTTTTAATCTGTCGCTTGGTTCTCACCATTGATGCTCACAGGTAATGTTTTGCTACTTGGTCTGCCTCTGGCGACTGATGGATCTGGTGGGGTTTCAAAGGGAACTGGGGGTTATTCCTGAGGTTCTTACTGTTTTTATGGGTTTTATTTGTAAGCTGCCTAGAGTCACTTATACAGTGAGATGGGTGTGTGTGTGTATACATTTGATTTATAAATACATAAATAAATGTGAGAAATCGCTTGATATTATTAAAATGTGCATTCAATTATTTTTCTTTTTAGCGGCTATGATATTCCTCTGAATCCTTTACATTTGCTGCCGTTTTACACTGGGGCTCGCTTTCATGACTTCCATCATATGAACGTCACTAGTAATTACTCCTCAACGTTCACATGGTGGGATAAACTCTTTGGTACTGATTCGCAATATAAGTCTCACACAGAGAAAGGGAAGAAACAGGAACGCACAGTGGAAAAGAAGATGGAATAAATCTCCCATTTGCAATAGTATTTGGAGCATCGAAGAGGCAAATGGCTCCCGTCTTTCTTTTGATTAAAATTAGAAAACTTAACATATATTGTATACAGATTTTAACAGACAACCAAGCTTGGGTATCCAGTAGGAAAAACATTCATTGATGCATTTCCCAAATGATCATCCTTTTTCTATCCTGTACATTAAAATTAAAATGAGGTTTGGGATCACTAAATAAAACTGTTGTGGGAATCCCTTTTCCTAATTAGAAATAAAAAAGTAGATTGAAGAAAACATCTTAATTTGCTACAAAGAATATTGTAGACAACCAAGCTTGGGTATCCAGCAGGAAAAATACATTCATTGATGCATTTTCCAAATGATTGTCCTTTTTCTATCCTGTACATTAAAATTAAAATGAGGGGTTTTTTAGGGGGGGGGGATTAATGCCAACCCTATAGTTTAAAAAGAGCAGCCACATTGGGGTCACTAAATAAAGCTGTTGTGGGAATCCCTTTTCCTAATCAGATCTAAAAAAGTAGATTGAAGAAAACATCTTAATTTGCTACAAAGAATATTTTTACTTGGTTTTAAAGAAATCATTGTAATCTGTATTACACATAACTGTAAATTACTGATGTGATTATTAAGATAGTTTGTCTTATGGGTGGCGGCTGATTTTTCTCAAGCTTCCTCTACAGCAAATAAAATGATATTGAGGTCTGGGCTATTATTTCCTGGTTTCTTTTTATAACTTTTCAAGCAAAATAAACCCAATAATGATTTCTGACTAATATTTGCAGGTGCGTATTCTTAAACATTGAGCATCTATACAGTATCTATACCAGCTTTCTTAGAAGTTACAGTAATCGTGGACTGAAAAAGCACCATGTCCACAGCAACCATTTTGCTTTCTGCCACTACACAACAGCAGCTGCTGATAATTAGGGAATGAGGCCACTGAAATTCAGCAGTGGAGACCGTAGATGATGATGTACAACGTCCAGTCTGTCACATACAGTCAAAACTATCTCTCGATAAGTTCATGGTGGAACTGTAGCAACTTTCCTTTGATTATATTGGATACGTCTTGGCCTTCCTGCCCTAGGATAGAAAAGGCTAAATATGTAGAACCTGCTTAATCTGGACTCTAGCTTTAGAGAGCCATAGAATTTCCCCTCAAGTCATCTACATCTGCGGTACAGATTGGGTGGAGTACAGACAATGAAGTTGTGCAGCTTTGGGGCAGCGAGCAGTGTGTAAGTGCCAGCCTTTTCCACTTCTGATGTCCCCTCAAAGTAATGCTTGTTTTGCTTTTCTACTTGAATACAATAAAAGTGATTTACAGTTTAATACAGTATACATATAGAAGTGCAATGCTTACACTTACTATTATTTTGAGCAGGAAGATCTATGGAGCCATGAGTTGTTCATGAGCGTAAACTCCATTTTTATGGCATGCTTCTTTGATCAGATGTATTTACTTATCCCCTTAAGTAAAGTTAAAAAAAAAAAAAAAAAAGGAGACAAGACAAAGGGCATACCTGTCAATGTGTCAGGATAAGAACCAGAGACATAGTTCATTTATTCATAAATGTGATGACTTTTTAAGAATATGGGGAACATAGTTTTGCTTTGCTGAAGGTTCAGACCTACACTCCATTGCACAATTAACCAGTCCATCCAGAAACTGCATGAAGTGAAATCACAACCATCTTGAGAAATCCATCGTGAGACCACCAAAAGGTTTCAATATTTTGGAAGATGCAGGACTCTTTTATTTCAAAACAGGGCAGTGAGAAGCCAGGCAGATACTTCTCAGATTTAGTCTCCTCTTGCCATCCATAGTTGCCGTACTGTTGACTCAGGCTATAATGTAATCATCAGCATTATCACTCTTCACATTTCCAGCACTGCATTAGGTTCTGAAAGGCATTACCTCTGTAGCACACAGCACCACCTATGTCTGTAAAGAAGGGAGGTCTGAGCATGCTGGGGAAAATCCTAAGCTTTATGAAGCCTGAGAAAGAACTTCAGCAAATAAATGCTGAGGCAACTCTAAATATAGCCCAGTGAGAAACCATCATTTTCATTTTCAGTTGCCAACTAATGTGAACTAATGGCCAACTAAGGTTCACAATAATGTTGGGAATAACAGCAGAAAAAGAACCTATCAATATATGCCATTGTAGCCATATTCAGTGCCTAAAAGCTAGAAAATTACAACCTACTTACAAATTTACTGTAAGTAGAATTTCTCTGACAGAAGTGCTGGCAGGAGTATATATTCAGGCAGCTAAATCTAAAGATACAAGACAATCTTTTTTTTTTTGTAGATTTTTATCCCCCCTTTCTTTTTCATGTACAATTCAAGGGGGCAAACATACCAATATAGTACTCCTCCCTCCTCCTATTTTCCCCACAACAACAACCCTGTGAAGTGACTTGGGCTGGGGGAGAGTGACTGGCCCAAAGTCCCCCAGCCATTCTTTCATGCCTAAGGCAGGACTAGAACTCACCGTCTCCTGGTTTCTAGCCTGATGCCTTAACCACTAGATCAGACTGGCTCTCATTACTGGTTGGTACAGTCTTGATTTTGTTTCCTTTTGTTCTTGTGTATGGTAAATTTTTTATTTTTATTTTATATTATTTTACGTATGTCTGTTTAAAAATGGATCAACGAGAATCTGGGATTTGGGGAAAAAAGTGTTGGTTCCGGCAACAGTTGCTTCACCCCTAGTCAGCTATTCCTGAGTCATATAAATGGAAAATGATGCCATACCTCCCCCCTGTTTCTTTCAAATCTCCATTCTCTGTGGTGTGAATTAGAACACGAGGGCTCTTAAAAGCTGACCTACATTTTGAATTACTTCTAATCTGCAGTTAGAATGGGTGTGTAATCATCTGCCTCATTACTGTTCAGATGTTTTGAACCACTAATTGCTACCATGTGATGGAATAAATGTCAGTGATCTTGGGAAACTCCCATATGTGTTCCTGTGCTTCAAAATGTGCTTCAGAAATGCAAGCTTGTTTCCAAATATCTGAAATGAGGCCACGTGATGGGGGGGGGGGGGGGGCATTTTTTTTTGATGGCCAGAAGTGCTTTATGAGCTATAAAGCACCCTTTCTGAAGCCATTGTAGTTATGAATTGTCATTAAATGAACAGTCGTCAAGCAAGGACTACCTATATTTACATCCCCATGAATCAATTTAAGGATCCGTTTGTGTGCTCAGAACTTCATGTAGGAAGAACTCGCTCAGTTAGCCAATAGCCATCATCATCATAACTTTGGCAGCAAGAATAAACTTTTGTTCTATGACTGCATACATGTCTAGCCGGCAGCATGTAGACAGACAGTGTTTACAGATGAGGCTTTAATTTAGAATAGTACTGCCTTTTACCTACCAGATCTTATGAATGGATTGGATGAAACAGCCTTCCATTTCTCTCTTTTGTTGTGCAGAGCGCAGCAAAGCTCTCAAAAACTCTGCTCTCAGGAAAACCACACATCAGCATGAGAGCTTGCAAAATGCAATGTCCATATTTTGCTCTCCAAAGAAATTATATATTATAAATTATATTAAGTATAATTTTTATACTTTACATCAACATACTTTGTACGAGCTCTTATGTTTTCTGTTTTAGCTAACCCTATACAGGCTTGAGAATCTTCATACACTGAATAAGGCAATGACACTTGAATGTTTAAATCAGTGAATAATTGATGAAACCATCTTAATTCACAGACTGCTTCTGACAAAGCTGCAAATTCTGCTTCTGCAGTTGACAAGGCAATGGAGGTTTGCTTCTTTGCTTTCCATGCAATTGTAGATTCACCAAATTTACAAACAAACCCAGTTATGAACTTTCTGTCACTTTCTTCTGCAAATGAACTGTCAACAAAAATTACAGGTTTTTCTGACCCACTAGTTGACATTTTAAGACAAAAGTCTATTGTACCTTTTAAATATCTCATTAATCTTTTCAATCCTTGCCAGTCATGTTCTGTAGGATTAGCCACTTTACGGCTCAAAATCCCAACAACATAGGATACATCAGGACGTGTCCATTGTGCTAGGTGCAGTACAGAACCTATCCCAGAATGGTACATTGCAGGTGTTTCATACAACTTTTCACATGCTTCATTTTTTAAAAAATCACAAGTCATTGGAGTTTTTACAGGTTTTGCATCTGACATTCCCAAGTGTGTTAACAATTGTTCTATCTTTTTCTTTTGACTTAGATAGATTTCTCCATTTTCAGCTCTATGCGCTTCAATCCCAAGGTAGTATCTTAACATACCTAGATCCTTCAATTTAAAATATTGCTCCATTTGCTTGGCAAACTCTTTTACCAAGTTTAAAGAACTAGTAGCAAGACAGACATCATCAACATAAGTGAGAAGTACTGTATAGTCTTTCCCAGTTCCTTTGAATCACATTGATCAGCTATTGATTTCTTGAAACCAATTTCCAACAAAGCTTTATCTAAACATTGATGCCAACATCTCCCAGCTTGTTTCAATCCATACGGTGCTTTAAGCAATCTGTAGACTTTCTGGGAATCATCACATGTGTAACCTGGAGGTTGCTTCATATACACAGTTTCAGGAAGCTCAGTATTTAAATACGCTGTATCCACATCAAAATGATGAACAACCATATCTCTCTGTGCAGCTAAGGCCAACATTACACGTAATGACTCAGGCCTAACTGTAGGTGCAAATGTAGGATTATAATTCACAAACTGTTCTTGTGGATAACCTTGTGCAACCAGTCTAGCTTTATACTGAACAGTATTATCAGGTAAAAGCTTTTTTCTAAACACCCATCTGGAACCTATGGCTTTTTCTGATACAGGTAAATCAACCACCTCAAACACGTTCTGTTTTATTAATGCATTAAACTCATTATCCATAGCTTCATTCCATTTATCTTGCTCATCAATTGGTAAGGTTAACATTTCCTTAAAATTCTGTGGCTCGCTAGTTATTGGACACACCCTGACTTGTTGAATAACAAATTTTTCAGGTGGAACTCCTTTAGTTATTCAAGTTGATCTACGAGGAATTTCAAAACTTTCTTGAATATCCTCTATTTTCTCCTCTTTCTGTTCTACTTCAGCTAAAGCCTCTGCTTCTTGCTTTATCTGCGGAGATGGGGGTGCAACAGGTGGTGTTTGCTCTCTAGCTAAATCTGTGTGTGACTGCAAAAAAACCTCTGAATTTTCATGCAGCCTTTGCCACTCAGAAGGCTCTTCAAAGTTAGCACTTCTAGAGATAACAATTCGGCCTTCGTTCAGAGAAAATCGATAAGCTTTTGATTCAGATGAATAACCAACAAATCTCAAGCGCTGTGTTTTTTGGTTGGTTTTTCCTTCTTTGAGACTGAGGAATTTGTACATAAGCAAAAGTTCCAAACGTACGCAAATGCTTTAAGCACGGACATTTACCATACAGCAAAAAATAAGGAACTTCATTCACAGCTGAATTCCAGTATCTATTAGTAAGAAATACTGCTGTTAACATTGCTTCACCCCAGAAGTGGGATGGCACCTGGGCATCCAAAAGTAAACTATCCTTAATTACCTTCAGAACACCAATCTTGCACTCAGCTATCCCATTTTCAGCAGACATGCCCACATTTGTTAATCTGTGGAAAATGCCTTTCTTACGTAGCCAATTTTTAAACTCAAGACTTAAACTCACCCCCTCTGTCTGTCTGCAAGCTCCCCAGTTGATATCCATGTCTTTTTTCAACTGACACAAATTCTTTGAAACGAGAGAGTGCTTCAGACTTCTGTTTCAACAAAGAACAAAATGTGAAACGTGTTTTATCATCCACTAAAACAAACATGAATCTTGCTCCCCCTTCACTTGGAGGAAATGGACCAGCTAAGTCAGCATGCACAAGGGCAAATGGCCTTGTGGAAATCCTGCTGCTTTCTCTGGCGATAGGGGCAGATTTTATCTTAGATTGCTTACACACAGTACAATCAAGAAACTTAGCACACTTCTTGAATCTCAGTTCTGGATACACTTTGGCCATTTGTGACAAACACTTCCATCCAGGATGACCAAGTACTCTATGATAATGATGGATGCAATCATCATGTAAAGACACATTACTAGCACAACTTCCAATTGTTCCATCTTGTTTAGGAAGCATTTCATACAATTGATTAACCATTCTCCCTCTAGCATACTCAGCCCCCTCTTTTGTAACATAGCATTCAGAACCTTGGAACATAACAGAATACGCAATGCTAGTTAATACAGGGACACTGAGAAGGGAAAAATCAAGTGTAGGAACACAGAGTACATCAGAAACCACTTCCCCCAAACAAGGAATGAACACTTCACTTTGGATGGTTACTTTGGCTACAGAACCATCAGCCAAATTAACTTGTTGTATTTTAGGCTTACATTTAGTTAATAATAACTGCTCATTGTTTACAATGATTTCACTACAACCAGAGTCCAGTAACCACTTATCAGCAGAACGTTTGTCTCTGTTAGAAATCAAAGCAGACACCAGTCTAGTACTCCCTTGTTTCTTAATTGATGCTTTTCCACGACAGATGAACCTTCTGGAACTCTCAGCAGGCTGATTTTTCACAGGACAGTCTTTTATAAGGTGCTTGGTAGAATTACAACAAAAACATTTTCTTACCAAATATGCACGTTCTGTGCCAGCTGGATAAGGTTGCCGTTTTACGTTATCAAGTCTTTTCTTAGAATTAGTCTGCATATCACGTGCGCATTGTATCTCTTGCAATCTATTGGTTAGATATTCGACAGTCAAATCGGCAGGCAGTAAAGTCTGTACAGATTCTACAAGCATATCAAACGAATCATCCAGACTCAAAAGAATTATACATGCTCTTTGTTGCTCGGGAATAATCAGATTACGATCTGCCAGCTCAGCAAACAAAGTTTTCATCTTATTGAGGTGCTCAATTACATTAGCTCCTTGCTCCAATTTAAGGTTATACAACTGCTTTGTCAAACTTACCATAGCAGATGAAGTTTGCCTCGCAGAGATCTCTCGCAAAGCCACCCAGCATGCGTTAGCAGTTTCCAAACCACGAACATGCACCAATTCTGAAGACTCAAGTCCAAAAATCAAATTACCATATGCACGGTCCATCAAGGCTTGCTCAGCATTCGTGGGTGCCACTGGGGGCGGGTTGTTTACATAACGCCAAAGCCCCTCTCTCATGAAAAAAGATTTTATCTTTATATTCCATGTCTGGTAATTCTTTGAATTCAACCTTTCAAACGGAAGGCTCACTGCTGCAGGTGGAGCTGCTGCCATAATTCACTTAAAACAAGCACTCAACCACAGAGAAAAAATCCAAACCTCAAATGAAACAGTCACAGGCAGGGTAATAAATCCATAAATCACCCTTCACTCAGGAATTTCAGTCCTTGCTTCCAGCACTCCTGGCTTCACGCCTTGGACAGCATTCCTGGAACCTCACGCCTGGGATCTGTTCTGGAACCACTGACCTCAGTCCTCAGTCCTGGGTCCTGGGCACTTGGTCCTGAATTCTGGATCCTGGGTCCCCTCTGGGCTCTGAGACTTAGCCCTGGGCCCATAACCTGTTGTGCAGAGTGCAGCAAAGCTCTCAAAAACTCTGCTCTCAGGAAAACCACACATCAGCATGAGAGCTTGCAAAATGAGATGTCTATATTTTGCTCTCCAAAGAAATTCCAGTCAGAAAATATATACTAACTGGTTTTTATTGATAAAAATGCAAAACTCCATAAAATACAAGTTGCATACAAAATATAGGAAATAACAAAGACTTCTTCTCATCTTAGCATCCAAGACTTATCCACAACAAAGTCTCTAGCTAAAAACTCTCAGAGAAGAGGTACACTACTTGGTTATTAGTTACAACTACATAACCTATAAAATTACATGATAGATGAAACTATACACGACTGACAGGCTAGGCATCTAGCCCTCCCATTATATTGCTAGCATGTACCCCCCCACTGAATAACTAGCATACACATGCCAATAGGTGTCAGTAAATAGCACAACACAGTCACAAGATGCTTTGTTTACATTAAGCTACATACAGTAGACATAACAATGTTGTTGTACAGATAACGGGATGACTTTCTTCCCATGAGAAAATCCTGACATCTTTTCCTTTTCAGAAGAAAAACATCTGTTAATAAGGGCAGAATGTCTTTCGGGTGGTAGCACTCATGCCCCTTCCCCATCCTGGAGAAGTCTACTGGACTTGGCCTGCAACTCCTAGGATTCCCAACCAAAATGGCCAAAGGGAATTCTGGGAATTGCAGACTCAATTCAGTGGGAACGAGGCTGCAGACTAGATAGAGGACATGTTCTGCAAAGAGGGCAGCTTATCTGGATCCTTCATAGGGCTGCGTGATCGTGCAAGACCTTGTCTAAAAGTACCCATGTTGTGTTATGCATGTAGCGTCGACAGTAGTTTACTAATTCAAGTAGAACATGAAAACATAAAATTAGCTCAGAAATAACACATCTTCAAAACAAAACAAAACAAAACAAACAACAAATAAGTACAACCCACCAGGTAAAATCTGTGTTACCAAGTGAGTCTAAAATTGATATTTCCTCTTCTTTTTTTTCAACCTGATTAGTTTTCTGATAGCTGGTTGCTTAGAATCTGTTGGGATCCTGATCCATGTGATTAGAATATACTGTCTTGGTCTTCTTGATTTCATATCTATTATGTCTTGTACTAGCTTTTAAGAGGACTTCTGGCTACAGCTATTTTTAGCTAAGGAGCACTTTTATTAAGGAGGAAGGAAGGAAGGAAGGGAGGGAGGGAGGGAGGGAGGGAGGGAGGGAGGACTTTCTGAGTTGGAAAACACTTAAATTGTAACTTACTGTATTTGTTCAAAGTGAATGGTGTTGTCCTCCATAAGACCAATTCCAATATGGCGATTGACTTCAGTCGAGCTTAATTCCCAGTAGGCATGTATAAATGTATAGCCTAAATATGTGGTAGGTCTGCGGTAATGGAAATAGGACACTTCTTGCAAGCTGTATGTTTATTTATTTATTTATTTGTTGGATTTCTCCCCCCGCACATCTCCCCCACAATGGGGGACACAATGTTCTTTTGAAGCTTGTTAAATAACTTGTCTTTTCCAAAAGTAGCACATGACACTGAGACACTTTATCACAGATAGGATATGTCATTCCAAATGCAGCAGCTGGATTACTGCTCGTTGGATATACACATGAGAGATTGCAACTCATTAGAGAGACCACCAGGTGCCCAGTCCAGAGCTCTCTCCCTTGGTTCTCTCATCTGACCCAATGCCCAGATTCAGAAAGCAAAGTTATGTTCTACCATAGATTAGCATGGGGTAATACCATAGAAGTAAAACAAATCTTGCTCCACCCTGCAACCAGTCTCAGGATGCTGTGTTTGGGTCGACTAATGCTAGCCTCATTGCAAGGTCGTTTCTTCTCAGTCCCTGTCAAGGTGCCTGACATAAGCAAGGGAAGTTGGGAGCGGAGGGTTGCAGTGGAGGCTGCACTGCTCCCTTTGGAGGGCATAAGAGCTTCTGATAAATTGATTGGGACTGAATCTCCGGGAACTCCAGAATTAGAATAGAGTAGGTTCGCACACCCCAAGGGAAAACTGAAAATTGGTTCCTCATTGCTCTACCATGATCCTAAATATTTGCTTGATTTAAGTTTACATTGTGTCTAGAACTGCAAATAAAGATTGCAAAAGATGAATTACCTCATCTTTTGGTGCTTCCAAGTGCTTTTCAGAAAATGATTACAATGAATACAGTGTAATAAAAGGAATATAATTCCATCTACATAACTTTGAATAAGATTCAGGACTGGAATTTCTCTCTCTGTTAAACTACTGTACAAATCATACCTCTCAGCTAATGTTTGCTATTGGAAAAGTCCCATATCAGTTTACCTGGGAATAAGCCCAATTGAATTTCAAGATAGTAAGTAATGATACATACAATCATGCTGTCAGGTTTCCATTTCTTTTCTTCAGAAATGCCTGAGTCATTATGATTCTCAAGAATGTACATTTTTGAGCCAACTAGTTTTTAGCTGCCAGCAGAAGTTAAACTTTTTATCTTTTAATTGTTTTTGATAGTTCTTAAAGCTGGCTTATTTCTGTGGTAAGCAAGCAAATAATTTGACTCTTTAATTTGCCCACAACTATTCTTTAAAATGAATTGATTAGAGATCACAGTGAAAAAGAATAAAAACGCTACAAACTACAAAAATATAAAAAGAAAATAAAAAATAATATGACAAAGAAAACAGAAGAAAAAAAAAGTAACTTCCCCCAACTTCAACAAGTGCGTACAACTGAAGTAAATTTATTGCCATCTCTACAATTACAACATATACCCTCTTCACCCCATATCTCATCTCCTAGCTAAAAACAACATCCAAGATCCTTGTCATTCATTCCTTGTCAGCAAAAGTCCAGTAAGGGTTGTCAGATATAACTAATTATCTATCTTAGATAAGATTATTCTTGACTGAATAAGCCAACCTTGTATTCCTTCCCTATACTTTTAATGATCTTAATTCTTAACCCATTCAGAGTCCCGCAGCTTGATTTCTTGACGTCTTTTTTTATCCTTCCCCCCAAAATCTTTCAAAAGTTTGGCAAGTTTCTTTTGTACATCCAGTAAGAGGAATTTGTCTTTTTATTTTGTCACTTTCTCAGAAAATCCTTCAAAACTTTAACAAATCTCTTTTGTACATCCAGAAATAAATCCTGCCTGCCTGCCTGCCTGCCTGCCTGCCTGCCTGCCTGCCTGCCTTCCTTCCTTCCTTCCTTCCTTCCTTCCTTCCTTCCTTCCTTCCTTCCTTCCTTCCTTCCTTCCTTCCTCCCTCCTTTAGGCATTGAAGCATCATCCTGTTTCATTTGAAAGTCCAGTGCATCCTTTTCTGCATCCTTCTCATTACTTACCACATTTATACCCACTTTAAGATTAATTTCAAACTTACCCAGAGTATCTTGTCCTTCTTCTTCTGCATCTTTAACTATCCATCTATCCTTCATTTCTGAGAGTTTCAAAGACTGTTTGTCATAAACTCTCATAGTTTTCCATCAAACAGCTCACTGTTAGAATAATTCCTTCCATTCTTTTGTTATCCTCTAGCTCCCCCTTAACATCCAACTTTTAAATCCCATTATCTTATTTTGACTGAAGAAAAGGTAAACAATGACACTTTCTCACAGGAGGAGGCCTTCCAAAAGTTTTAAATTGTAATTCCAAGTCCATTTGAGCCCTTAATCCATTACTAAACTTTCTAAAATCCGTATTCCAAACACCTTTCTGCCGTTTAATCCACAAAAAATCGTATTTTAAAATTCTTTTTCAAGCAGAAGGGAACTCACCTAGTGAATGCAGTATAACTCTCTGTTCTGCAGGGTCTTAATCCTTTTAAAGTGACAGAATCAAACACAAATCCAAAGTGATTAAGAACTGAGGCTCAGTCAAGCTTAACATCTGCTGTACAGGTTGGGTGGAGTACAGACAATGAAGTTGTGCAGCTTTGGGGCAGCGAGCAGTGTGTAAGTGCCAGCCTTTTCTACTTCTGATGTCCCCTCAAAAGTAATGCTTGTTTTGCTTTTCTACTTGAATGCAATAAAAGTGATTTACCATTTAATGGTGCTAGAGAAGACTCTTAAGAATCCCCTGGACTGCTAGGAGGTCAAACCAGTCAATCTTACAGGAAATCAAACCTGATTGCTCATTGGAAGGATTGATAATGACGCTCAATGTCAGATACTTTGGCCACCTAATACGAAGAGAGGACTCTTTGGAAAAGACCCTGATGCTGGGAAAGATTGAAGGCAAAAGGAGAAGAGGACGGCAGAGGATGAGATGGTTAGATAGCATCAATGAAGTAATGAGCAAGAAACTGAGCAAACTCATGGTTTTAAATTACATGTGTTTATTTTTACAATTTTTTTTCCCACAATCGCAAGATGCCACTGCAAGCCTCCCTATTCCCTCCCCCCTCCCCCCGCTCCCCTTTTAGGCTTTATTTTTGTTTAACTTAATTTGTATTGTGTTTTTTCTTTTGTTTCTGTTTAGTCAAGTAGATAGGAGAATCAGCCCAATTTACTCCACCAAGATGAACCCATCTGTGTCACTCCACCTTACAACCAGAAACCCAGCTCTGCACATTTAGGTACAAGCGTGCAACAGTAATGTTGAGGCCGCAGATTAAAGACATTGATGTCCAATTAGATCTGGCATCTCTTCTCAAGAACATACTCCATACCATCTTCTTCGCCTCCATAAACCTGCTAGATACCGAAGTCAAATTACATTCCCTAAATATAAGAGGGCCTTTTCCTTGGTTTGATTTGATGGCCATCATGCTACAGTTAGAAATCGTCCACCACATTTTATTCGATTGGCCGTTTTATGTGGCACACGGCCGGAGCTGATAACTCCCCATTGAAACAAATTCCCTAGTCATTCTGATCAATTTTATTTGAATTTTTTACTCTCAGATATCCATGACTCTGTAACTCTAAAGGTAGTTAAATTCTGCTACATCATACAGGTAGTCCTCACTTAATTATCACAAGCGGGATCAGAATTTAGGTAGCTAAGCAATGTGGTAGTTATGAGATGTCACGTGACCACTTCACTTAGCGAGTGTAATCCTGGCACTCCCGGCTGCTATTCTTAAGAGAGAATTGCAAGCCGTTAAGGAGAGTCCTAGGTAAGGAGCATGGGGGTGCCACAGGGCAAGTGGGAGAGGTCCTGGGAGACCCAACACAGGCCACGTGCAAGTTGGGGGGAGCTGCATTGTAGCACAAAGCCACAGCTGCCCCTGGGATCCTCAGCCGCCCGGCCCGGCCCAGAAGCACTTATGACAGCAGGGACACTGCAACTCCCCCCAAGTGCCACTGCGCAGGGTGGCCAAAAGCATACATGGGGAGGGAGATAGGTTGGTGGGGGGAGTTGCAGCACCCCTGTAGTCATAAGTGTGGGCAGGCTGCCAAGTGCCTGAATTTTGATCACGTGACCACAGAGGCACTGCAACAACCATATGTTCAGGGATAGGGCAAAGGTCCATTTTCTTCAGCGCTATCATAATTTCGAAGGGTCACTGAATGAATGGCCATTAAGCGAGGACTACCTGTATGCCAGATGGATAGGTGAGTGATTGATATGCCAGTTACTTTTACTAGTTGTTCTTTTTTATTGGTAACCAGTTCTATACTGTTTAGTTTTATTTTGTACTGGTCTTTGAGCGCAATATAGATGTTTTACTTGACTTACAAGCAGTTCAAATTATGCTCACTATCCAAAATAATGCAATGAACATCTACAGATGTGGCTCATTTAAGAAAGCAGCAATTTCCTTAAATCTGCTGCTGTGTATCTCAGCTTCTCAAGTGTCTTTAGCAGTGGTGGGATGGCTTCCAAACTCAAGGATGTCTTCAGAATTATACTTAAATTGATGTCTGTAAAATTCCATCCACGTTAATTAAAATGAGGAACTACCCAGTTTCTTTCCAAATCTCTCCTAACCTTCAAGGATCTTTTAATTATGCTTCTGCTAGTGCCCTCTGATTCTGGCCATATTGCCAAGAGCAGAACTGGTAGAAAACTTGCAGATAAGAACCGGGTCCCTATCCCAGAGAGGCTAACCTTGGGAAGACAAAAACAAAATCCTTACCAGGATGAGTCAATCCCCTCTACTTCTCCTGCTTTGACAGAAGAGATGGAGCAATCCTTTGCCTTGCTACCCAGGAAGGAATATATATTTCTTTTTCTCTGCAGGCTAAAGAGCAGAAGGCAGGATCTAGCTTTACGTACAACTATGGCAAACTCATGATCAGTTAACGTGATTGTCTGCTGACAAGAATGTCGTTAAGAAAAGTTGGGTCAAGTGCTACATGGAAGCAACATTACTGCCTTAGCCATTCACTCCATATTATTTGACTGCATTATTTGTTAAGAATTTCCAAATCTGTCTAATAGCCATGGTTGCTGCCAAGACCAAGACGGCAAAGTTTTTGGTGATGTTTGTTTGTTTTTTCTTAGATCAAAACTTGGACTGCTCTAGAAATTAAATAAAGGTAAGAACGTAAACCTTGTGTCCTCCCAAAGACAGGTGTCCAATATAAGAACTGAAATATTGCCAGAAATGCTAAAGCACTTCTTATAGCTCTATACATTGGCAGGCAATGCCTAAGTTAACACACTGAGCTAAAGCAAAAGTGTATCTACCCTTCCTGAGATCACAAAATCACCAAAAATCTTGTGCATTTTTTTCCCTTTTGTGAGGAAAACAAGACATTGGAAGCGTCTGGGAAGCAAAGTGCCCCCATTCCTATTATGAATTGCTTCCGAGGGTCTTTTCATTCAAAATACTATACCTTCTTTAGATGTGCAATGCTTACACTTACTTGCTATTATTTTGAGCAGGAAGATTTATGCAGCCATGAGTTGTTCATGAGCGTTCACTCTATTTTTATGGCCTGCTTCTTTGATCAGATATATTTACTTATCCCCTTAAGTAAAGTAAAAAAAAAAAAAAAGGAGATAAGACAAAGGGCATACCTGTCAATGTGTCAGGATAAGAACCAGAGACATAGTTCATTTATTCATAAATGTGATGACTTTTTAAGAATATGGGGAACATAGTTTTGCTTTGCTGAAGGTTCAGACCTACACTCCATTGCACAATTAACCAGTCCATCCAGAAACTGCATGAAGTGAAATCACAACCATCTTGAGAAATCCATCGTGAGACCACCAAAAGGTTTCAATATTTCAGAAGATGCAGGACTTTTTTTATTTTAAAACAGGGCAGTGAGAAGCCAGGCAGATACTTCTTCAGATTTAGTCTCCTCTTGCCATCCATAGTTGCCGTACTGTTGACTCAGGCTATAATGTAATCATCAGCATTATCACTCTTCACATTTCCAACACTGCATTAGGTTCTGAAAGGCATTATCTCTGTAGCACACAGCACCACCTATGTCTGTAAAGAAGGGAGATCTGAGCATGCCGGGGAAAATCCTAAACTTTATGAAGCCTGAGAAAGAACTTCAGCAAATAAATGCTGAGGCAACTCGAAATATACCCCAGTGAGGAGCCATCGTTTTCAGTTGCCAACTAATGTGAGCTAATGGCCAACTAAGATTCACAATAAAGTTGGGAATAACAGCAGAAAAAGAACCTATCAATATATGCCATTGTAGCAATATTCAGTGCTTAAAAGCTAGAAAATTACAACCTACTTACAAATTTACTGTAAGTAGAATTTCTCTGACAGAAGTGCTGGCAGGAGTATACAGGTGAAACTCGAAAAATTAGAATATCGTGCAAATGTTGATTTATGTCAGTATGGCAACTCAAAAGGTGAAACCAATATATGAGATAGACGCATTACATGCAAAGCGAGATATGTCAAGCCTTACTTTGGTATAATTGTGATGATTATGGCATACAGCTTATGAAAACCCCAAATTCACAATCTCAGAAAATTAGAATATTACATGACATCAATAACACAAGGATTGGAAATAGAACAATATCGGACCTCTGCAAAGTAGAAGCATGCATATGTACTCAATACTTGGTTTGGGCCCCTTTTGCGGCAATGACTGCCGCAATGTGGCGTGGCATGGATGCTATCAGCCTGTGGCACTGCTGAGGTGTTATGGAAGACCAGGATGCTTCAATAGCGGCCTTCAGCTCCGCTGCATTGTTCGGTCTCATGTCCCTCATCTTTCTCCTGGCAATGCCCCATAGATTCTCTATGGGGTTCAGGTCAGGTGAGTTTGCTGGCCAACCAAGCACAGTAATCCCATGGTCATTGAACCAGCTTTTGGTACTTTTGGCAGTGTGGGCAGGTGCCAGGTCCTGCTGGAAAATGAAGTCAGCATCCCCATAAAGCTCGTCTGCGGAAGGAAGCATGAAGTGCTCCAAAATCTCCTGGTAGATGGCTGCGTTGACCCTGGACTTAATGAAGCACAGTGGACCAACACCAGCAGATGACATGGCTCCCCAAATCAACACAGACTGTGGAAACTTCACACTGGACTTCAAGCATCGTGCATTGTGTGCCTCTCCATTCTTCCTCCAGACTCTGGGTCCTTGGTTCCCAAATGAGATGCAAAAGTTGCTCTCATCAGAAAAGAGGACTTTGGACCACTGGGCAACAGACGAGTTCTTTTTTTTTTTTTTTCTGTAGCCCAGGTAAGACGCTCCTGACGTTGTTTGTTGTTCAGGAGCGGCTTGACAAGAGGAATATGACATTTGAAGCCCATGTCCGGGATCCATCTGTGTGTGGTGGCTCTTGATGCACTAACTCCAGCCTCAGTCCACTCCTTGTGAAAGTCCCCAACACTTTTGAATGGCCTTTTCCTGACAATCCTCTCCAGGCTGCGGTCATCCCTGCTGCTTGTGCACCTTTTTCTACCACACTTTTCCCTTCCACATAACCTTCTCTTGATGTGCTTTGATACAGCACTTTGGGAACATCCCACTTCTTTTGCAATTACCTTTTGGGGCTTTCCCTCCTTAAGGAGGGTGTCAATGATGGTTTTCTGCACCACTGTCAGGTCAGCAGTCTTTCCCATGCTTGTGATTCCTACTGAACCAGCCTGAGAGACCATTGAAAGGCTCAGGAACCCTTTGCAGGTGTTATGGATTCATTAGCTGATTAGAGTGGGACACTTTGAGTCTAGACTATTGAACCTTTTCACACTATTCTAATTTTCTGAGATTGTGAATTTGGGGTTTTCATAAGCTGTACGCCATAATCATCACAATTATACCAAAGTAAGGCTTGACATATCTCGCTTTGCATATAATGCTTCTATCTGATATATTGGTTTCACCTTTTGAGTTGCCATACTGACATAAATGAACATTTGCACGATATTCTAATTTTTCGAGTTTCACCTGTATATTCAGGCAGCTAAATCTAAAGATATGAGACAATCTTTTTTATAGATTTTTATCCCGCCTGAGAATTTCATTTTATTTCATTTAGATGGTGCCCAACTCCAAATGAGTATGGGGGGCTGACATTTTAAAAAGTGAAGAATAAAGATCACACACTCTGAAAAATAGATCAAACACAGTACACCGAAAAACAAAACAAAAGAAAAACCAATAAGGCTCAACAACCACCCTTCTCCCTGGGATAACAGCCAGGTTTTCACAGACTTTCAAAACATCATCAGGGTGGAAGCCATCCAGATCTCTCTGGGCATGCTATGACATGCGGCCGGCACCGTGACAGAAAAGTCTTGCTTCCTAGGTCCCGATAGATGAGATTGTTTAATTGAAGGGACCTGGAACACACGTACTCTGCTCAATCTTAGCAGGCCAGAAGAAATATTTGGAAACAGGAGGTCTGTCAAATAACGAGACCCTATGGCATGAAGGGCTTTACAGGTGATGCCCAGCTTCCTGAAATTGCACCCAGAAGTCAACCGGCAACCAGCACAACTTACAGAGCAGCAGTGACACGTACGCATACTGAGGCCTGCCCATCACAACCTATGCCATTGCATTCTGGAACACTTTGTACTGGACTTCAAAGGTAGTTCCTTGAAGAGCACATTGCAATCGTTTTGTGAGGTAACTAGGTTAGTCTAGTTTAAGAACAATTTGTTTCATTATTCATCTTCCTTTCCCCAGGCATGGCACAATAGCTTGGGTCACGGCTTGTACTAAGCCATGGTTTCCTAAACCCTAACTGGTTGGGTTCACACCAAACTCTGGTTTACAAATCAGTGTTCATGTAAACCAGCGTTCAACAAACTATAGTAATAACCTAGACCTACCAGATCTAAACTTCCACCCATTTGGAGAAATGGGATGTCTATAACAATACCATACAAAACAGTTAGTTGGAACAATACACCAGATATTTAGTTCTAAGTGATTTAGTTGAGAGCTAGACATGCAACTATGTTTACACTTCTGGGTGTATTTAATAGCGCATTGGTAAAAATTCCTTCCAAATGTCTTGATTTGGTTAGCGCCATCACAGTTTGGAGGACACTCACTGGAAAATCTCTCCTTGGCACACACTTCGAATGTCTCTGGGTAGTTAGATGTGCCACACTGACATCAAAAGGTACTTAATGTTCAAGTCATTTAAATACTAGATCAGTATTGGCTTTGTGTCCAAGCCTGAGGCTCTGGGGGTGGGATAGGGCCTGTTTGCTGGGTGTGTGGATGATTGTAAGATTATGCCCAGCTGCTATGTGTGTTATATTTATTTTCTATTTTTCCATTGTGCATTTAAACTCAATACTATAGAATTGGTTATATACAAAAAAGAAATAGTAAAATGAACTGGCATGTCAATCAGTCAACTGTGCATTTTGCATATGACATGGCAGAATTTAGCTACATTTTGAGTCATACTCTGAGAATAATAATTGCAAGTAAAATTGATCAGAATGACCAGAAAATATGTTTCAGTGTGGGGTTATCAACTCCGACCATCTACCAGCATAAAAAACCCAATATAATAAATTGTGTTTTACAGTTTCTAACTGCAGCATGATGGGCATCAAATCAAACCAAGGAAAAGGCCCTCTTATATTTAGGGAATGTAATCTGACTTCGGTATCTAGCAGGTCTGTGGAGGTGAAGAAGATGGTTTGGAGTATGTTCTTGGAAGAGATGCCAGATCTAATTGGACATCAATGTCTTTAATCTGCGGCCTCAACATTACTGTTGTACCCTTGTACCTAAATGTGCAGAGCTGGGTTTCTGGTTGTAAGGTGTAGTGACATAGATGGATTCATCTCGGTAGAGCAAATTGGGCTGATTCTCCTATCTGCTTGATTAAAAAGAAACAAAATAAAAAACATAATACAAATTAAATAAAAATAAAGCCTAAAAGGTCTGGTGGAGGGGTGGGGGATAAGGAGGCTTGCAGTGGCATCTTGCCATCTTGGGAAAAAATCTGTAAAAATAAACAAACACATTCAATTTAAAACCATAAGGCAACTCTTGCAAGGAAATGCAGTTACCCCAGCCAACCCTGTTGTATTCAAATTTAGATTTTGCCTTCACTTTATTACATTTGTGTAAATAAAACATTTTCCCAGGAGCCCCTTCTATACGTATACTGTGTTAAACAGTAAATCACTTTTATTGTATTCGAGTAGAAAAGCAAAGCAAGCATTACTTTGAGGGGACATCAGAAGTGGAAAAGGCTAGCACTTACACACTGCTTGCTGTCCCAAAGCGGCACAACTGCATTGTCTGTACTCCACCCAATCTGTACCGCAGATGTAGATGACTTGAGGGGAAATTCTATGGCTCTCTAAAGCTGGAGTCCAGATTAAGCAGGTTCTACATATTTAGCCTTTTCCATACTAAGTGTCAGAATCCTCGCAAGATTTAATAGTAGATTGTTATGATGGCTAGTTTAAAAATTGCTTTTTACATGCTGCGGTTCTCCCATTGTAAAAGGGGGGGGGGGAGAAGGAATGAGAAACCGTTAGAAGCAGATGGCTCCTTGTCACAGGCGCTGGCATGCTCAAGGTCGTACCAGCAAGGGAATCAGTAGACTAGGAGCTAAGGGGGGCGTAGGGGGGAAAAGTAAGAAAAACAACTTTTGGCGCGCTTAGGCTCAGTCTTAGCAATGCTTTCGAACTGTACACTTGTTCTCAATAAATGAACTTTCTTTTGAATCAATACTGGTTGCAAAGAAAGTTATTGGATTTGGGATCAGCGGGTGGCAGATCGTTACATTTTGCTAAGATTCCCAGTGAAGACTTCTACCAGGGAGCTTGCCCTGCAGGGAGTCCAAAGCCTCATATTGACTGGGACCTACCGAGCAACAGGATGGCTAATGACGCCATTGAGGAAGAGGAAGAAAGGCTGCATCCTCCTCCATTGGAAGTTAAGGTGGTAACTCAGGAGGAGCTGGTGCAATCATCGCACCAAACCGGAGCGGAGGCAAGGGAAATGGCGATGAAGGGACAAGGCCCTTCGATGAAAACCGCATGGGAAACTGGAATGGCAGATGGGGTCAGTATCCAATGATGTGCAAGCGTTAAGTGCTGCAGTGGATCAAGTGCTTGGAGAAGGATTTACGCTCCCTACACGAGAGTCAGCGGCTACACCAGGAGGAACGGTGGCGGTGGAGCAATCAGCTGAGGGAGAGACCTCCAGTGAGGAGGAGGAGGATTTCCCACCTAGCAGAGCCAAAAAGAGCCCGATGCAGTAGCGGGGCATCTCCATGAAATTCAGGGGAGATGCTGAGCAGCTTGTTTGCTTTATCACCCAGGTTTGGATCTACATGGAGGGCTATGGTGGATTGTTCCGCAGAGAGGAGGAGAAGGTCTCCTATGTGTCCAGTTTTTTTGAAGGCACGGCAGCCAAATGGGTGGCTGGCCTGCACCGGGTGAAGGATCGGGCTTTAAGGAAATTAGAGGATTTCATGGCGGCTCTCTGAGCATGCTTTGAAGACCTGTGCATGGTGCTAAAAGGACGACACGACCTGGAAAGGCTGAAGCAGGGGTCCAAGTCAGTAACCGAGTTCACCTACAAATTCAGGGGTTTGGCACAGAGGCTGCCTGACGTGCCCGAGGAGCTCCTAATCGAGTTCTTCCAGAGAGGCTTGCAACCCAATTTACTGCAGCGTGTGATGTGCTGGGGTTACCCCAAAACCTTTAATGGATGGGTCGCTATGGCCAGCGAGGTGGAGGAGCAATGGTGCACAGTAGAAGTGAGAACCTGACTTCCGCCTTTACCCGAAACAAAGAAGGCGGCACCCAAGGCAAAGACCAGCGCGCCGGAAAGTAGCCGGAGCCGTCGCGTCTGTTTCAACTGCGGGGAGCCGGGGCACTTTGCCGCGGCATGCCCTAAAGCAAAGCCGGAACTGGGAGGTAAGAAGACGGAGCGGAAGGGGCCGAAGTCTTCGAAGCCTGGCAAGAAAGAGTAGGCGGCTGTCAGCAGCGAGGTGGGCACTGGAGTGGCAACGCACGGTGGCGGCAAAACCCGGAAGTTGTTAGCTCCGCTCTCTCTCCGACAGGCGGCCGCTCTTCCGGAGAAAGAAAGTAGTTCACAGGAGGACTCGGAGAGTGAAGAGCTGGGGGTTAGTCCCATTAAAGTTTGGGTGGAACTAAGGGTGGTGAGGACGAATCGGAGGGTGGAGATACGGGCGTTGATAGAATCTGGCTACTCTCATAATTTGATTAATCCCGCCATTGCCCGGGGTTTGGGACTGCACTTAAAAAGACTCAAAACCCCTGTGATTTTTACCCAGCTGGACGGATCCCCAGTGGGGGGAGGTCTGGTGGAATATTGTACTGAAGAGCTCGAGCTGATTATGGGAGACTATAGGGAGACTATTAAATTCCTAGTAACTCCATGGCATCCAACCCAGTGCTTCTGGGCATGAACTGGTTAAAAAGGAAGAACCCAGAAGTAAACTGGGAGGAAAAGATTTTGCGTTTCCCGAAGGAGTGGGGAGTGGAAGTTGACGGAATTACCAAGATGTTGTCAGAGGGAGAGATGGGCGCTGTGAGTGGGGAAAAGGCAGTGGAGGCTGCAAATCAGATTCCCAAGCAATACCGCAACCTGCAGGAGGTGTTTAGTGAACGGGAGTCAGATCAGCTACCCCCCCATCGCGCCAGTGACTGTGCTATAGAGATTGAGCCTGGGGCTAAATTCCCAAGGAAGAAAATGTACGCTATGACACCCAAAGAGTTGGAAGCCTTGCGGGAGTTCATTGATACGACTCTAAAGAGGGGCTTTATTGTACCTACACATTCTCAAATTGCTGCACCAGTGCTTTTCAGGGAAAAGAAGGATGGCTCTTTATGTTTATGCACAGATTGTCAGGGCCTAAATGCCATTTCTGCAGACAACTGGTACCCACTCCCCTTAATGAAAGACCTGTTAGCCCATTTATCCAAAGGGAAAATTTTCATGAAGCTGGATTTAAGGGATGCTTACTTCAGGGTGCAAATCCGTGAAGGAGATCAATGGAAAACTGCCTTCAACTGCCCGCTGGGGTGCTTCTGTTATGAAATAATGCTGTTCAGATTAAAAGGAGCAACGAGGGTGTTTATGCAACTCATAAATGAGGTGTTACAAGAGGATTTGTACCAGGGGGTGTTGGTTCATCTGGATGATATCTTGATTTACACTGAAACCATGGAGCAGCATGTACAATTAGTCAGGAAGTACAAGAAAAGCTACTGGAGGCACAATTGTATGGCAAGCTCTCCAAATGTGAATTTCATAAACAGCAAATTGACTATTTGGGATATAGAATTTCGCATCAGGGAATTGAAATGGACCCGGTCAAGGTGAGGGACGTCATGGGTTGGGAGGCTCCCAAAACTAGGTGACAACTTCAAAGTTTCCTGGGCTTTGCTAACTTCTATCGGCAGTTCATACCCAACCTTGTCCAAGTAGCACTCCCACTCACAGACTTGTTGAAAACCAAGGGCAAGGACAAGGCAAAGGCCTCTAAACCTGGAGCCCCCTTGGCCTGGACTAAGGAATGCCAGGAAGCATTTCAAGGTTTAAAGCAACTATTTATGGCTGAACTGATCTTAAAGCACCCTGATCCAGAACAGCCATTTGTCATCCAGGCAGATGCTTCGGATTTGGCAGTGGGAGCTGTGCTGTTACAGAAAGGAGGGGTGGGAGAGCTATTTCCATGTGTGTACATATCCCAGAAATTTTCGGAAACTGAAAGATGCTGGTTGGTGTGGGAAAAGGAGACGTTTGCAGTGCGCTGGGCTTTAGTTTGCTGGAGACACTTGTTGGAGGGATCACCCCATCCCTTTGAAATTTGGACTGATCACAAAAATCTAGAGCCTTTGACTGCACCGAGGAAACTGTCTCCCAAGCAAATGAGATGGGCACAATATTTTCATCGGTTTAACTTCTCCCTGAAGTACATTCGTGAGGGAAAAAATTTCCTGGCGGACGCCCTGTCTTAATTGCCTCAACACAACATCAAGCGAGAGGAAGTGGTCGCTCCTGTAATTCCACGTGCCCAAGCAGCCTTAAGAGTGGTCATAAGAGCTCAGAGAAAAAGGGGTGAAGAACAACCAGAAGGAGAATTATTGAAAAAATTAAATGCCCAGATTGCCCAGGATGACTGGTTTAAAAACAATAACCAATTGCTAGTAAACAAACAGGGGGCATGGTGGTGACAAGATAAGCTGTATGTCCCTGCAGACGCTAGGAAGTGGGTCTCACGACAGCAAAACAGCAAAACAGCTGGGCACTTTGGCTTTGCGAAAACTTTACATCTACTCAGGCATCAATTTTGGTGGCCAACTATGAGAAAAGATGTAGGGGAATATGTACCTACATGCCCCACATGTGCAATGGCCAAGAGGAGGGGGGGCAAACCAATGGGGCTTTTACAGACAGTGGCAAACCCAGAGACTCCTTGGAAGCAAATTTCCATGGACTTTATTGTAGACTGGCCTGAAAGGAACAAAAAGACAGTCATCTGGGTAGTTACAGAACTTTTTTCCAAACAAGCCCATTTTGTGCCATGCCAATCCCTTTCATCAGCCCCCAAACTGGCCAAGCTATTTATACAACATGTCTACTGAGCTCATGGTGTCCTAGAACGAGTAATTTCGGATCGCAGGGTCCAGTTCACCGCCAAGTTCTGGAGGGCGTTCCTAAAACTACTGGGGGCATCACAAGGCTTGAGTTTGGGGTACCACCCCCAGACGTCAGGATCCTGTGAACGTCTGAACTCAGTACTAGAACAATATTTGAGATGTTTCATTAACTACCAACAAGACAATTGGGATGAGCTGTTACCTTTTGCTGAAGTAGCTTATAATAATGCAGTGCACCAAAGCACTGGCCTCACCCCTTTTAAAATAGCTACAGGACAGGACTTTGTACCCATCCCAGAACTACCTAAAGAGTTCACTCAAGTCAGTTCAGTTGATGAATGGGTCCAACAAAATGACGCTTGCTGCATCATTGAAGGAGGCCAGAGCAACGTACAAAAAATTTGCAGATGCTAAGAGAACTGCAGAGAAAGACTGGAAAGTAGGCGATAAGGTTCTTTTATCTACCAAGCATCTTAAATCATTACAGCCTTCGAAATAGCTTGCTCCAAAGTTCGTAGGTCCTTTTGTTATTGATAAAGTGATTAATCCAGTCTCACTACGATTGCAGATGCCTGCTACATTTAAAAGAATCCATCCAGTCTTCCACTGCGACCTACTTAAACCCTACAAAGAGTCGTCTCAATGGCATCCCTCTCCATTGCCACCTAAGCCAATGATGGTTGAAGAAGAAGAACATTTTGAAGTTAAAGAAATACTGGACAGTAGAAAACATAGAGGGGGGATTCAGTTTTAATTCAGTGGAAACATTTTCCTAAATCACTGGCTGAATGGGTTGACAATAAACATGTAAAGGCTCCAGATTTAGTTTAAAAATTCTATAATGTTTATCCTACAAAGCCTTAACACTTGGCATTGTTATTGTATCATGTTATCCTTTTCTTTTTGTTTTTTAGAGTGAAGAATATGAGTCACCTGACTGACATCCTCACTTGTGGAGGGGCGGCATATCAGAATCCTTGCAAGATTTAATAGTAGATTGTTATGATGGCTAGTTTAGAAATTGCTTTTTACATGCTGCGGTTCTGCCATTGTAAAAGGGGGGGGGGGGAGGAATGAGAAACCATTACAAGCAGATGGATTTGGGATCAGCAGGTGGCAGATCGTTACACTAAGTCAGGAAGGCCAAGAAGTATCCAATATAATCTAAGGAAAGTTGCTACAGTTCCACCATGAACTTATCTAGAGATAGTTTTGACTGTATGTGTGTCAAGTCCACACCGTCCAACTCCCAGTTCTGAAGCATTCTCATGCAACCAGGCTTGGTTCAGAAAATTACTTCTTTATTAGGTGGTACAGGTAGCTTGTAAACAGAACATTGCTAAAACTAAAGCCTTGGGTAAACTTCCCTCTATTTATCCCCCTCCCCTGATTGCCTGGCATCTCGAGACTTCTCCACCTGGTGGTGACCTCTTTCCTTCCTCCCCCCTCCTCCCCGAGCCTCTTCCTGGCTCTTTGGGCCCCAGCTGCCTTGCCGGCAATCAAGCCAGTCTAAATTGCCCATATATGGTTAAGCTGCTTCCCAGCTCCCATTACAACCATTAACAGCAACCCCCCCCCTTAGTTACAAGTGGCAGAACCAAATCACTCCAACTCCCAATGACTTCAATATAATGGCAAACAGCAACAACTGGGTGATGCAGGTTCTGACATGCTGCCCCCCCCAAAAAAAATTTAAGAATCCCTCTTCACCACGATGGCCTGGAACCCTAGAAATAAGAAAGAGAGGGACTGGAATTATAAAGACATACAGTCCATAGAATCCACCAAGGTTACCTGGGTTTGTTAGGATAATTTTTATAAAAGTCCAAAAGTAAGTCAGGAGCTTTAACATGTCTTTTGGAGACCCATTCAGCCAATGATTTAGGGAAATGTTTCCAATGTACCAAATACTGAATGTCCCCTTTGAATTTTCTAGAGTCCAATATTTCCCTGATCTCAAAGTGTTGTTCCCCCTCGATCATAATAGGTTCAGGAGGGGCTACTGAGGGCCTCCATTTCTCAGATTCCTTGTAGGGTTTCAACAGTTCACTGTGGAAGACAGGGTTAATCTTCCTGAGGGTTTTGGGGAGTTTCAAGTGTACAGAAACAGGGTTAATTACTCTATCCGCTGTGAAAGGTCCTATGAATTTATTATCAAGCTTTCTACATGCTCTGGAAGATTTCAGATTCTTGGTAGATAACCACACTTTGTCCCCCATTTTCCACGGTTCATGTGGGGCTCTCTTCTTATCTGCCTGGGTGTCAGGATTAGCCCAGGAAACTCCAAGAGACAATACAGATTCAATCCAGCAAGGTTTGTTGGCTTCACTCCCGTTACAGAATCTTCTCAGACTGAGAGCAACTCTCAGGGTCACCCCACAAACATCCTCTGCATTCCTTAGGGAGGGGCCAGTCTCATTCTCTTATCTCATGTTCGCTCTTCTGGGGATGAGAGTCCATGTTTTATACCTCGACTCCACACTCCCACACTGGGCTTTGTAACTTTCTCTAGCTTTTGCAATAGCTTTTTCAGCGATTGGCTACAATTGCCTTATCCTGTTACCCCATTCATCCACTGTTTTAACCCCTGTCTGAGCGTGAGGAAGTTCAGGTATAGGTACAAAGTCGTGCCCTGATACAATTTGGAAAGGTGATAGCCCAGTACTATCGTGGACAGTATTATTGTAAGCCACTTCAGCATAAGGTAATAATTCCACCCAATTGTCCTGTTGATGGTTTATGAAACATCGCAAATATTGTTCCAATCCCGCATGCCTCCTCTCTGTCACTCCGTCCATCTGAGGATGGAAGGCAGAGCTCATTGCTTGCTTGGACCCCAAAAGGGTTAAAAATGCCTTCCAGAATTTAGATGAGAACTGGACCCCCGTCGCTGATCACTCTTTCAGGACAACCGTGTAATCTGTGTATGTGTTGGATAAACATTGCAGCTAGTTCAGGCCCTGAGGGGATGGCTTTGCACGGGATGAAGTGAGTTTGCTTAGAGAAGAGATCAGTAACAGTCCACACTACTGTCATTTTCCTGCTCTCTGGCAGGCCTACAATAAAATCCATGGCTATTTCTTTCCAGGGTTTTTCAGGGCTTGCCACAGGTTGAAACAACCCACGTGGTTTTCCCCCTTGCCTTTTTGCCATAGCACATACAGGACAAGTATTTACATATTCCGCCACATCCCTTCTGAGAGAAGGCCACCAAAATTGCCTGCGTAGTAGATGTAGAGTTTTGACAAAGCCAAAGTGTCCTGCTGTTTTATCACCATGGCACCTTAGTAGTACCAGTTTGCGAGCCTCCTGGGGCACGTACAGTCTATCTGCTTTCCACCATGCCCCATCTGGGTCAGTTCTCCCTTATTCTCCTGGAACCATTCATCCTGTTCCAGGAATCGATTTAAGTCCGTTAATAACTCTGACATGAGGAGGGGTTTGGTGGCATTACTTAGTGATCTGGTGACTGCAGCTGCCAGTTCTGGCTCCCGCCTGTTGGGGTTACAGCTGATACCACCTTCTCCCATTGGCTATTGTGCTGTGGCAGCCTGGAAAGAGCATCTGCCAAGAAGTTCCGCCCTCCCGGGATGTATTTTAAAGTGAAATTAAATCTACTGAAGAATTGCGCCCACCTTACTTGTTTAGGAGACAATTTTCTGGGTGATGTCAAAGCTTCTAAGTTCTTATGGTCTGTCCAAACCTCAAAAGCCTCCTCCGCTCCTTCCAGCAAATGTCGCCAATTCGTTAATGCCCATTTCACTGCGAAAGCCTCCTTTTCCCACACCAGCCACCTCCTCTCAGTTTCAGTGAACTTTCTAGATAAGTAAGCACATGGTTTTAACACTCCTTCCCCATCCTTTTGTAAGAGGACTGCACCCGTTGCTACATCTGAGGCATCGGCCTGAATGACAAAAGGCTTTGCTGGGTCTGGGTGCTTCAGGATGGGTTCCGCCGTGAATAATTGCTTGAGGCTTTCAAAAGCCTCCTGACATTCTCTTGTCCAATTTAAAGCGGTCCCTGGAGCTTTTGCTGCTGCCGTGGGTTTGTCCTTCGTTTTTAAAAGATCAGTCAAAGGCAGGGCTACTTGTGCAAAATTAGGAATAAACTGTCTGTAAAAGTTGGCAAAGCCAAGGAAACTTTGCAGTTGTCTCCTGGTTTTTGGGGCCTCCCAGGCTAGGACATCCTGCACCTTATTAGGATCCATTTCCACCCCTTTATTAGATATTCTGTAGCCCAGATAGTCAATGCAATCCTTATGGAATTCACATTTGGATAGTTTTGCATACAACTGCGCATTTAGCAGTTTGTCCAGCACTTTCCTGACTAATTTCACTTGTTCCTCCATTGTTTCAGTATAGATTAAAATGTCATCCTGCGGCCTGCGGGAGGTTAGACTGGAGGCGGGGGGGGGGGAAGGGTCAGCGGTTCCATTGGAACAATCGGGGAGGGCTGGGAGAGCTGCGCCGACCCCGGTCTGGGTGTGGGAGGTTGCACGGGAGGCCGCGCCATAATCCCCAGCTTGCCCAATTCCTCCCTCAGGGCGTGCACTTCACCTTCCAGCTTCCTCACCCGTTGCCCCTCATCCCATGGCATTGTCACTCCAGTGGCTGTCCCCAGGGCTCTCGACCATCGAGGCCGGGCTGGCAGCTCTGGGGTGAACCCTCCGGCATCACCCCAGATGCTCAGGTCTCTCGGTGGGTCCCAGCAGTGGGCCAGCCGCCTCGTTGGGTCCTTCAGTCTGGTGCCCGCTAGCGCTTCCGTGAGGGGACTTGCCGCTCCTCCTCTTCTGCTGGCAGGGGGCTGGCCCAGCCAGTCCCCATCCCTTCTCCAAGGTTCCGTCTTGCTCTATCTGCCTCCAGTTGTAGGGTTTCTCTCTCCTCTTCTACTGGTGCCTCTGGTGAACTTTTCTGCAGCTCCTCAGAGGCCATGCTAAGTTGCTGGAACTGCCTTGTAGAGTTTCCTCTCGGGTGAAATCCAGTATCAGGTAGAGTTTTAGCAAAATGTCAAGTCCACACCCTCCAACTCCCAGTTCTGAAGCATTCTCATGCAATCAGGCTTGGTTCAGAAAATTACTTCTTTATTAGGTGGTACAGGTAGCTTGTAAACAGAACATTGCTAAAACTAAAGCCTTGGGTAAACTTCCCTCTATTTATCCCCCTCCCCTGATTGCCTGACGTCTCAAGTCTTCTCCACCTGGTGGTGACCTCTTTCCTTCCTCCCCCCTCCTCCCCGAGCCTCTTCCTGGCTCTTTGGGCCCCAGCTGCCTTGCCGGCAATCAAGCCAGTCTAAATTGCCCATATATGGTTAAGCTGCTTCCCAGCTCCCATTACAACCATTAACAGCAAACCCCCCCCCCCTTAGTTACAAGTGGCAGAACCAAATCCTCCAACTCCCAACGACTTCAATATAATGGCAAACAGCAACAACTGGGTGATGTAGGTTCTGACAATGTGACAGATTGGAAGTTGTACATCATCATCTACGGTCTCCACTGCTGAATTTCAGTGGCCTCATTCCCTAATTATTAGCAGCTGCCATTGTGTAGTGGCAGAAAGCAAAATGGTTGCTGTGAACATGGTGCTTTTTCAGTCCACGATTACTGTAACTTCTAAGAAAGCTGGTATAGATATAGATGCTCAATGTTTAAGAATACGCACCTGCAACTATTAGTCAGAAATCATTATTGGGTTTATTTTCCTTGAAAAGTTATAAAAAGGAACCAGAAAATAATAGCCCAGACCTCAATATCATTTTATTTGCTGTAGAGGAAGCTTGAGAAAAATCAGTCGCCACCCATAAGACAAACTATCTTAATAATCACATCAGTAATTTACAGTTATGTGTAATAGAGATTACAATAATTTCTTTAAAACCAAGTAAAAATATTTTGTAGCAAATTAAGATGTTTTCTTCAATCTACTTTTTTTACATCTAATTAGGAAATTGGGATTATTTAGTGATCCCAATGTTGACTGCTCTTTTTAAACTTTAGTGTTGACATTAATTTAAAAAAAATCTCACTGCAATTTTAATGTACATCCTGTTTTTTTACATAGTTTCAAGTATAGGTCATATTTAATAATTTCTTCAATATATACTGTATCTGTTTTACTTAAGTACAGGATAGAAAAAGCACAATCATTTGGAAAATGCATCAATGAAAATTTTGTCCTGCTGCATACCCAAGCTTGGCGGTTTGTTAAAAGCTGTATTTTGCTTTGAATTGTAATATGTGTTAAGTTTTCTACTTTTAATCAAAAGTAAGATGGGGGCCACTTGCCTCTTCGATGCTCTAAACAATGTTGCCAATGGGAAATTTATTCCATCTTCTTTTCCATTATGCGTTCCTGTTTCTTCCTTTCCTCTGTGTGAGACTTATATTGCGAATCAGTACCAAAGAGTTTATCCCACCATGTGAACGTTGAGGAGTAATTGCCAGTGAAGTTCATATGATGGAAGTCATGAAAGCGAACCCCAGCATAAAAAGGCAACAAATTTAAAGGATTCAAAGGAATATCATAGCCACTAAAAAGAAAAATAATAGAATGCAAATTTTAATAATTTGAAGCCATTTCTCACATTTTTTAAAAAACTTGTGCTAATAATTTGAAATGGAATCCTCTGTCTATTTGGAAGTAAGTCCCAATGATTTCAATGGGTAAATGAATATCTGACTGAGGGTTTAGATATTTACTTCTTTCAGAATCAGCATGGCTTTGACTCTTCTAAAATTCATCTTTTGGAAAGTTATTAGAGAATATTTCTTATTTCTGTACTAGTCCACTAAATAAGTTTTATCTATCTATCTATCTATCTATCCATCCATCCATCCATCCATCCATCCATCCATCCATCCATCCTGAATATGTGCTTATTCAAAGACTGTCACCATTATAACAGGCAGAGGAATAAAATATTGAATTCACTTCTCTTCAACTCTGGGAAAAGGTAAGGAACATACGATTAAAATTTACTATCTGGTGATTATGCTCCAAACACATTCGCAGCCCAGTCAAATATGAGTTTTTCTCATTCTTATTCATTTTCTCCCATAGTATCTGCCCAGCCAATCTGATCTGGCAAGCTTGACGCGCTTCAAGTTCCATCGACTAAACAATGCCATCTATCGGGACCCCGGCAGAGTGCCTTCTCTGCGCCAGCACCTGGCCTCGGGAAAAAGGTTCCCCCCAAGATTCGAACGGCCCCCACCCTACTGGTGTTTTGAAGGGCCCTAAAGTCCTGGCGCTTCACCCAGGCCTTTGGCCAGTGTGACTGAGCCCCCTTTTCCTTTTCTTTTTTGTCCCATCCAAGTATGTTATCTCTACCCTCTTTGCTCTTTTTTGCTTTGTGTGGTTTTCTTGTTTTCAATGTTCTTAACAATTTGTAAACTGCCCAAAGTTGCTGGGAGTCGGGTGGTACATTCATTTTTTTATTATTATTATTCCTATTCCCATTATTATTATATTTCATTGTGGAAATATATATTCTTAAAGCTTCTGCTGAAATTGGTGAGGATATGCAAATGTCCTGAATGTCCATTTATGATATGCAAATGTCCTGAATGTCCATTTAAGTAGTGAGAACCTTCTTGCCCAAAGAATCTCTGAAGAATGTACAAGCTTGTCGCTGAGAAGTGACTATTTCTTCAAATAGTTATGTGCAAACCAATCCTAAGAATATTTAATCAAATACAGAATCACTAATTTCAGTGAAAAGTTACTTCCAGATAAATAAGCATAGCATTATCAACCTTAAATGAAAATTCCTAAAAAAAAATATCATTTTCAGGGAGTTCTTAACAGTTACACTTTAAGGACTGATTTAAAATATTTTATCTATACATTGTTTCGTATACACATACATCCATGCATACACACACACACATACACACACACACACACAAAGATAAAATCTAATGTAATAATAATCCTAAATTTCTGAATGTGAGCAGAAAGAATCATAACTAAGTAACAAAAGATTACCTGTGAACATCAATGACCTCAATCAAGCGACAAATTAACCATGCCCACAGCAAAATCATGTGATTACAGAAGACCATTATTCCAAGGAAAAATCCAGTTCCAAGGATTATAGTTTCTAGAGGATGTACGTATTCACCTTGCATCCCAAATGGTGCCTAAGGAAAAGCATTAAAAAAAAATTGTGTGGATATGTGTGTGAAGAAAATATTGAAGAAAATATTTCATATCTATGCTTCAATATGACCATATTGTTCCAGGAGATTTTCTTCCCTCATACATTAACCTTGGACTCACACTTACTTTCAGGAAATGCAGAACTGAATAAATTGAATTCATTTCTAAATGTAAGAATATTTGCTACTATTAACTCCTGACAGTTCCTTAAGGCAGTGGGTGCTATATAACCGTGGATACTGTATGATTTAAAGGCACGCTAAGAAGATTCTACAGATCAGTAAACTTATATAATATGTATTCAGTGAAGTTTCGTAAATTTCTTATTGTTATTTCAGAACAAATCAGTTATTCAAAGAAGGCTGACAATATAAAAATGTTTTACACGATTTGCTTGATCTGAAGCTACCACAACTATACAAGGAAAGATATGCCCATCCCTGTGAAATGCATCTGATGTTCAATTATATTACAATGTTTGATCAACCAAGACTGGTTAAAATGTATCACTGCAATTTCAAAGGCTGAACTTTCTTGCTGGTAAGTATGTATAAGATTATAGCTTAACCATGTAATCCAAAAATTTAAAGCATTACATACAACATATTCATGATGTACTTTGTGGGTGTATTTATATATTCTCTTATGGTGAAGGAGTCGATGCAGGAAATAATGCCAGGTATCCTCAATCACAGCACAAGCAAAACACTGGGCAACTATCACAAACCTTTAAAAGAAAATTAGGTTTTGAGATATTATAGATTAGTACAACCTATCCAGGGACCAAGACTAAAAACCCGACACATTTAACATACACAGAACTTTTATTTTTTTTTCCTCTTGCATTGTTCCCAAATTCATTTATATTCTGAGAGGAATTCTAGCTTTTTTACCTGGAAAATGTTTTCAGAAAATAAATTCTTTGTTTAGAAAATTTCTATGGGGTTCTTTAATTCTGAGAATATCTTCACAGAAAATGCAATTATCAATTAATGTGGGAGGATTCATTCTTCCAAATCTGGAGCTATATCATCATGCTTACCTATTGTCAAGTATTAAACACTGGAATCCAACAAGTGGTGTTAATTTTCTGATTTGGGCAACTTTGGAATGTATATAAAGCCCTACATGGCATGGGACCAGGTTACCTAAGGGACTGCCTCTCCCCTACGACTTCAACCCGTCCCACCCGATCACACAGAGGGGGCATGCTTCGGACCCCCTCAGTAAAAGAATTTCGATTAGCGGGGTCCAGAAGGCGGGCCTTCTCTGCAGTAGACCTCACTCTTTGGAACATTCTACCCCCAGAGGTGCGATTGCCCCCTTCACTCCTGGCCTTCCGTAGGGCTTTGAAGACCTGGTTATGCCACTTTGTCTGGGGTGGGGAGGGAATGCTTCAAGCATGGGGATGGCTAGACCCATAGAGGCCTCCTGTCTTCAGCTCCAGATTTTGTCATTTTCTTGGATTCTCCTTTCCCTTTTTAAGAAATGTTTTTAAATTGATGTTTTATGTATTTATATATATTTATGTTTTTAATGTTCTGTGTGGGTCGCCCAGAGTTCCCCCATTGGGGGGAGATGGGTGGGGGAGAAATTTGATAAATAAATAAATAAATAAAATATATATATAACACCTTTGGTCGGATGGACAGTATTAGGACTGAAATACGCTAAACCTCTAATATCTGTGGAAAGAATTTTGACAATTAGAAAACTATGGAACATAATGGCTAATAAGAAAAGATTTGACCCTTTTTCCCATGCCAAATTGACTTTATGGGGAAACCCAACTTTAAAAATTGGGAAAAAATAGTGATATGGAAAAATTGGAAGGAAGCAGGGGTATTGACTTTGGACCAACTGATAGATGATGAAGGTGAATTTTAACATATGCTGGGTTAAGACATAAACGTCATCTATGAGATGCAACCCAATGGCAATATTTACACTTACAACATTTGTTAACAACATTGTTTGGACCAGCAGCTTCTGAGACACCTGAGATATTAGAACAACTTGATAAATCCTTTAAAACTAAAAAAACAAAAATCTACCATTAGTCTGTACAGGTATTTTTTATCAAATCAGTTTGATATACAGATGCTAAGGGACGAGTAGAATAAGAATTAGAGGTTTCTATATTGCCTAGACAATGGGAGAATATCTTAACTTCGATAGCAAGGGTGTTAGTGGATCTCAAACTATGATTTATACAACAAAAAATAATATTTAGGATATATTGGACTCCACTACAGTCATGTGAAAAAGAAAGTACGCCCTCTTTGAGTTCTATGGTTTTACATATCAGGACATAATAAAAATCATCTGGTCCTTAGCAGTTCTCAAAAGTAGGTAAATACAACCTTCGATGAACAACAACACATGACATATTACACCATGTCATCATTTTTTTTACAAAAAGAAAGCCAAAATGGAGAAGCCATGTGTGAAAAACTAAGTACATCCTATGATTCAATAGCTTGTAGAACCACCTTTAGCAGCAATAACTTGAAGTAATCATTTTCTGTATGACTTTATCGGTCTCTCACATCATTGTTGAGGAATTTTGGCCCACTCTTCTTTACAACATTGCTTCAGTTCATTGAGGTTTGTGGGCATTTGTTTATGCACAGCTCTCTTGAGGTCCCGCCACAGCATTTCAATCAGGTTGAGGTCTGGACTTTGACTGGCCCATTGCAACACCTTGATTCTTTTCTTTTTCAGCCATTCTGTTGTAGATTTGCTGGTGTGCTTGGGATCACTGTCCTGTTGCATGACCCAATGTCGGCCAAGCTTTAGCTGTCGGACAGATGGCCTCACATTTGACCCTAGAATACTTCAGTATACAGAGGAGTTCATGGTCGACTCACTGACTGCAAGGTGCCCAGGTCTTGTGGCTGCAAAACAAGCCCAAATCATCACCCCTCCACCACCATGCTTGACGGTTGGTATGAGATGTTTGTAGCAATATACTGTGTTTGGTTTTCACCAAACGTGGCGTTATGCATTATGGCCAAACATCTCCATTTTGGTCTCGTCTGTTCAAAGGACAATGTTCCAGAAGTCTTATGATTTGTTCAGATGCAACTTTGCAAACTCAAGCCATGCTGCCATGTTCTTTTTAGACAGAAGAGGCTTTCTCCTGGCAACCCTTTGAAACAAACCATACTTGTTCAGTCTTTTTCTAATTGTACTGACATGAACTTTAACATTTAACATGCTAACTGAGGCCTGTAGAGTCTGAGATGTCATTCTTGGATTTTTTGCAATTTCTCTGAGCATTGCACAGTCTGACCACAGGGTGAATTTGCTGAGACATCCACTCCTGGGAAGATTGGCAACTGTCTAGAATGTTTTCCACTTGTGAATAATCTTTCTCACTGTAGAATGATGGACTTTAAATTTTTTGGAAATGACCTTATAACCGTTCCCTGATTGATGGGCAACAACAATTGCTTCTCTAAGATCATCGGTGATGTCTTTACTCTTTGGCATTGTGCTAACACACATCTCAATGCTCAAGACCAGCAAACTCCTAAAACTTTGGCTTTTATAGAGGTAGTCACACTTGCTGATGATTAATTGATCAAGGGCATTTGATTAGCAGCACCTGGCTGCTACTTAGTTTCTTCATACCAATGGAAGCAGTAAGGGTGTACTTAGTTTTTCTCACATGGCTTTTCCATTTTGGCTTTCTTTTTGTAAAATAAATGATGACTTGGTGTAATAATCACACAGAGAGGGCATGCTTCGGACCCCCTCAGTGAAAGAACTTCAATTAGTGGGGTCCAGAAGGTGGGCCTTCTCTGCGGTAGCCCCCACTCTTTGGAACATTCTGCCCCTGGAGATGCGATTGGCCCCCTCACCACTGGCCTTCCGTAGGGCCTTGAAGACCTGGTTATGCCACTTGGCCTGGGGTGGGGAGGGAATACCTCAAGCATGGGGATGGCTAGCCCCGTAGAGGCCTCCTGTCTTCAGCCTCAGATTTTTCATCTTCTTGGACTCTCCTTCCCCTTTTTTAGTAGTGCTTTTAATTGATGTTTTATGTGTGTATATACATTTATGTTTTTAATGTTTGTTGTGAGTTGCCCAGAGTTCCCCCATTGGGCGGAGATGGGCAGGTGAGAAATTTAATTAAGCAATAAATAAATAGTCATGTGTTGTTGTTCTTCTGAGGTTGTATTTACCTACTTTTGAGAACTGCTAAGGACCAGATGATTTTTATTATGTCCTGATACATAAAACCATAGAACTCAAAGAGGGTGTACTTTCTTTTTCACATGACTGTACATCTGTATAGAAAAGGATTGTCAAAAACAGCATTTTGTTGGAGATGTAATAAGGAAAATGCCTCTTTAAAGCATATATTTTTACAATGTCATATACTTATTAAGTTTTGGGAGAAAGTAGTGGACTAGATAAATAGGATTGTGCAACAGAAGCTAACATTTTCAGCGGATAACATTCTTTTGAACTATATACCTAGTACATGGAACTTGACAACCAGACAACGTAAATGGATTCTCCATGCCCTTACTATGGCCAAAAGACTGATGTTGCAGCATTAGAAAGATAAATGCATGGCCCCATTTATTCAATGGATTGAAGACCTGATTGTACTTGCTACTTATGAGTGGATCGCCTACAGACGTAGACGTTGTATCGACAACTATAATGAAATATGGGACTCATTTATACAAAGTACAGTGGGTTAAAAAAAATGATAGTCATATAACTCTATTAGAATATATATGTAGTTGAATAATATTTGTATTAGATAAGCATATACAGAATTCTAACTGTTTACTGTTATTTTTTTTTCTTTTTGTTATTTTTTCACTTTTATGTTAAAACATTTTTATGTATATTTTCTTACTTTTTGTAATTAAAAAAATAAAGATTTTTTTCCCCCCTCTTGGAGCAACAAGCAAAGAAAAATAAATAATTGCTTAAGAAAGATAGGAAACATAGCAGTTACATATGGTGCAGTTTCCATTATGTTTAATGTAACTCTTAGGCTTCCATTCACATCATGCATAAAGAAAACCCATTATAACCTATTCTGTTTTTGTTTTGTAGAATAAAGAAATGACAAAATTTGCAGAACATTGCCATATTTTAACAGACAATTAGAAATACCACACACTGCCTCCCTGCAACTAATCTATTAAATTAAGGCTTCACTCTCTTGCCATTGTATTTTTAATCAGTTTGAAACTACTAAACCAGAGATTAGAAAGCATTTTGGGTCAGAATTCTAGAAATTTCTCCCAAAACCCAGTCCTTCATCAGGATACAGGTGAAACTCGAAAAATTAGAATATCGTGCAAATGTTCATTTATGTCACTATGGCAACTCAAAAGGTGAAACCAATATATGAGATAGACGCATTACATGCAAAGCGAGATATGTCAAGCCTTACTTTGGTATAATTGTGATGATTATGGCGTACAGCTTATGAAAACCCCAAATTCACAATCTCAGAAAATTAGAATATTACATGACATCAATAACACAAGGATTGGAAATAGAACAATATCGGACCTCTGCAAAGTAGAAGCATGCATATGTACTCAGTACTAGGTCTGGGCCCCTTTTGCAGCAATGACTGCCGCAATGTGGCGTGGCATGGATGCTATCAGCCTGTGGCACCGCTGAGGTGTTATGGAAGACTAGGATGCTTCAATAGCGGCCTTCAGCTCCGCTGCATTGTTCGGTCTCATGTCCCTCATCTTTCTCTTGGCAATGCCCCATAGATTCTCTATGGGGTTCAGGTCAGGTGAGTTTGCTGGCCAATCAAGCACAGTAATCCCATGGTCGTTGAACCAGGTTTTGGTACTTTTGGCAGTGTGGGCAGGTGCCAAGTCCTGCTGGAAAATGAAGTCAGCATCCCCATAAAGCTCGTCTGCGGAAGGAAGCATGAAGTGCTCCAAAATCCCCTGGTAGATGGCTGCGTTGACCCTGGACTTAATGAAGCACAGTGGACCAACACCAGCAGATGACATGGCTCCCCAAATCAACACAGACTGTGGAAACTTCACACTGGACTTCAAGCATCGTGCATTGTGTGCCTCTCCATTCTTCCTCCAGACTCTGGGTCCTTGGTTCCCAAATGAGATGCAAAAGTTGCTCTCATCAGAAAAGAGGACTTTGGACCACTGGGCAACAGACCAGTTCTTTTTTTCTGTAGGCCAAGTAAGACGCTTCTGATGTTGTTTGTTGTTCAGGAGTGGCTTGACAAGAGGAATACGACATTTGAAGCCCATGTCCAGGATCCGTCTGTGTGTGGTGGCTCTTGATGCACTAACTCCAGCCTCAGTCCACTCCTTGTGAAAGTCCGCAACATTTTTGAATGGCCTTTTCCTGACAATCCTCTCCAGGCTGCGGTCATCCCTGCTGCTTGTGCACCTTTTTCTACCACACTTTTCCCTTCCACATAACCTTCTCTTGATGTGCTTTGATACAGCACTTTGGGAACATCCAACTTCTTTTGTAATTCCCTTTTGGGGCTTTCCCTCCTTATGGAGGGTGTCAGTGATGGTTTTCTGCACAACTGTCAGGTCAGCAGTCTTTTCCATGCTTGTGATTCCTACTGAACCAGCCTGAGAGATCATTTAAAGGCTCAGGAACCCTTTGCAGGTGTTATGGATTCATTAGCTGATTAGAGTGGGACACTTTGAGCCTAGAATATTGAACCTTTTCACACTATTCTAATTTTCTGAGATTGTGAATTTGGGGTTTTCATAAGCTGTACGCCATAATCATCACAATTATACCAAAGTAAGGCTTGACATATCTCGCTTTGCATGTAATGCGTCTATCTCATATATTGGTTTCACCTTTTGAGTTGCCATAGTGACATAAATGAATGTTTGCACGATATTCTAATTTTTCAAGTTTCACCTGTAGTACTTACTTTTTTTTTAATCTGTGAAAACATGTATTTTAACAAATTAATAGTGAAAAACAACTGAATATTACTTACCATCTTGGCATGCTTTCCCAGTCATAGGGAATATTATAATATTCTGTGAAATAATAGGTACCACATATCAGAGGCAGCTGAATAGCAGAGTGATTGAACATAAGTTGTTTGAAACACTTCCATTGTCCTTCCCATGTTTCTGGTCTATCCTATAACAGCAGCAAATAAAGAAAAAATAATTAAATAATGCATATCAGAAACGAATTACATCTTTCCCACAGGCATCTTTTTTTCCAATTACAATGATGTCAATATCAGAAAACATGTATCACAACATAAGTTCTGCACTTTTGTAGTTGGTTTGCAATGTCTCCTACATGAAAAGGCTGGAGGTTGCACACTATTCTCCTTGCCCCCTAGCCTACATGCCTATGTTTGTGTCAGCCTTACCAGGTAGATCAGACAGGAAAGGTGACCAGATAAGCTACCATATTTTTCTGTGTATAAGACAATACTTTTTTCTAAAATCCTTATGCTAAAAATTGAAGGGCGTCTTATGCAAGGAAGTAAGCTGAGGAGAGAACTGTTGCAAAACTGCCCATACTTTGTCTCTGCAAACAGGCTTTCTGGTCTATCCTATAACAGCAGCAAATAAAGAAAAAATAATTAAATAATGCATATCAGAAACGAATTACATCTTTCCCACAGGCATCTGTTTTCCCAATTACAGTGATGTCAATATCACAAAACATGTATCACAACATAAGTTCTGCACTTTTGTAGTTGGTTTGCAATGTCTCCTACATGAAAAGGCTGGAGGTTGCACACTGTTCTCCTTGCCCCCCTACCCCACATGCCTATGTTCGTGTCAGCCTTACCAGGTAGATCAGACAGGAAACATGACCAGATAAGCTAATTCTACTTTATTGTAAAGCTGCATTAGTCTTGCAAGTCTGAAAGTACAATTCTCCCACCGTCTCCTTTACAGCCCGAGAAACTAGGGAGGGTCTTTTCTGAGCCTCTTGCCCTGCCCATTATGGAACTGCGGGCTTGGGGGGTCTTATCTGACAATTCCCTAGGCAGTGTCTTTTCGCCCAAGCTCTTTCCCACATGCCATTATATCAGTATCTCTTCATCACATCTCCCTAGGTCTTTCCACATACCATTACAGTTTCTTCCAATTACTGAGATAAAAAAATTACTCCCAATTCATAGTGATTCTCTTAATTAAAAATACAGTTTTAGTCATGTTTACCTAGAAGTATAACTGCCACTGTGTTCAGTGGGATTTTCTCCATGGTAAATATGCACAGGACTGCAGCAAAGTAAGCTGCTTAACTTACATAACTTGGGTTCCATATATTACACTGCAAAATGTAATAAAACTGCTATGTTTGTGTGTGTGTGTGTGTGTGTACTGAATCCTTCCACAATTCCAGGTGGAAAAAAGCCATTAGGCACTGAAGGATGACAAGGGAACTAAAGAGGAAGGAGACTGAAGCCTCTGAAGAAATAACAGCGGAAGTCTGTCCCAAATAAACTAACAATTTAGAAGAATCATTGACAGAATCCTCCACTGGTATTTTGTGTATAGTACATTCTTGAAATGAGGTGCTTTGGGTATGAACAAGTGAACCATCTTATTTTTTTTAATCAGAGAAATGTTCCCTGATTTTATTTGTTCTGGGCTGAGATGTACACTAATAATTTTAGGTGAGATTTCTTGTAATGCACATTAATCAATACAAGTATTAGTGACAGTTCAACAAATAACTCACACAATATATTCCACCGACTGCTATATCTTAGAAGTCTAGTTAAAGCACTGGTTTCAATAAAGTCTTCTGTGGGCAAGAACAATGTATGTGACTCTTTTCATTCAGATAAAACACTGCCCATAGTTTCAAGATATACAGGTACAGTCTTTTCTTGTCTTTGTGCATCAAATCCTGTCTCATTTATACCACGTTAGCGAGAGCTTTTTCAAAAGTGACTGACTCCAAGCCTGACAGAAAAGCTCTTTATTCTCATTATTTTTTAAAAAAGCTTCATTTCATTCAACTGCCAATTCCTTGGGCGTAACTACTGAAGCTTAGCATTTCTTGTATGGAATGCTTAAACTTTCAAACATTATTTTGTATTTAGTGTTGTATGTTATCTAAGACACATCTTTGAATAGATCATTATAGTTAAGAGTAGCCAAATAATATGTTAGTAGGTTAATTTAATTTAATTTAATTTAATTTAATTTAATTTAATTACCAGAGTTTCAAGTCTTTTTTGATCATTACTTTCAACAGTACCAGCCAGAATTGAGATTGGATACCAACTTTTCACAAAAGAATCAATAGGCACCAATTTGACATTGGGACCAAAAAACAAGGACAAAGTAGTGTCAGACCATTTTAATCTCCCAGGACACTCTATGGCAGTCCTCAAAGTGACTATTTAGAGTGACAGGTTGCTGAGGCCATGGACATCTAAAGGCTTCAGGCAATCACAGAAAGTCTCAACAAACACAATGGCTTTTTAACACACTATAATTGTGTACTCATAATTTAATTTAGATGTAATCTGCATCTGCATAACCAACATCTTTCCCCTTTCTTCACTCTGCCTCATCTCAATTTAAATCCAGCATAAATCTACTCACTCTATGCATCTAATGAAATGAGTTTTCAATGGCATTTGCAAGACAGTAAACGAGCTATCAGACTGCTGCTGATATTTTACCAACAGAGACTAACACAGGTCTCCTCCTGCAGAGGAGGAGCACCACAAGAAGTACTATGTTCAGCCAGGCGGAACTCAAACCTTACCAAAAAATTGACACAGGAACAAACATTTTTCTAACCAGATTCAAACAACATGGCATCATACATATTCTACTATCTATATACTACACAGACTACAGTCAAAATAATGCCATATTCTCTCCCAGGAAATCTTCAACTATCTGGTCAGCATCCTTTACCACACACAAACGTTAACCACCAATGTCATCTCTACCCTAAAATTTAAATCACACCAGGACTTTGGCAGTACAAGGTGACAAACCTACACAATACAACTCTTTTCCTACAGGAAACCTACAGATTGCAAAGCATGCCTACATGCTTCCAGCTCATCAACAAATCTGTCATCTACAGCCAGGCTCTACACTACAACTATATTTGTTCTGCCCAAGTTGACAGAGATTCTCAGTTGATGGAACTAAACCAACCATTCAGGAGACTAAACTACCCATCCAAGAAGATCAACAGAGAAATCAAAAGGGCCAGAACAATTCCTGGGGAGGAGCTATTAAAAGATAGACAACAGGAACAGAACAACAGAACACCACCTTTGTCACAGCCCAAACCAGTCAAACTCATTACTAATAAGCTACAGCCCATATTGGACAATGATACTGCACGTTCTCAGGCACTTGGTGGCAGGCCCATACTTGCATACAACCACCCAACCTAAAACAGATTCTCCAAGCAACAAGAAACAATAGGACAAAGATGTTAATATGGGACCAAGATTCTGCAAAAACTCAGATGTCTATTTTGCACCAACATCATCATCACAGGCCACAAGAAATACACACACAAGATAAGAGGTATCATCACATGGTCTTCCTCTAATGTGAATCATGCCATCATCTGCCAGTAATGTCCCTCTGGATTTTACATAGGACAAACGAGAATCAATGGACAGAAATTTGACATGAGTACTCAAAACAAGAACAAAATAGTATCATAGCATTTCAACCTCCCAGGACATTTTATGGCAGATCTCAAAGTGCCAGTTTAGGAAAAACAGGACTTTAAATCCATCACTGAATGAGAGGTTACCGAACTTGTGTTTATCAAAAGTTTCAGCAATCTCAGAAACTCTCAACAAACACAATGTTTTTTTAACCCATACAAATGCTAATTGATAGGTACTGGTAATCTATCTCAGATGTAAACTGCATCTGCCTAACCAACCTGTTTTGCCCTCCCTTCCCCTGCCTCAGCCCAATGTAAATCCTACATTAGTCTGATGAAGTGAGTTGCAAATCATGAAAGTTTATGCATTTTGATAAGATTGGTTAGTCAGATAAGGTGCTACCAAACTCGTCCTAATGCTTTTCCACTATAGTCTAACAGGGCTCTCCTCCTACAATCTCAAAATTCCATCTTACCTGTTGTATTTTATATCGTTGCATGTAAGGTATAAACTGAAATAGAAATCCAGGTAAGCATATTAAAAAATAAAAAAGTTCATGAGCAAGAAACGACCCCCAAGTTGCAATCTGAAACCTAGTGTAGTTATTCAGCATATAGGTCCAAGCATTTTTAAATGGTTGTTGTAGTGGATTCTCAGGCAGCAAAGAGTCTATATATTCTGCAGCAAGGTAGGCACAATGCAGCATCTCAAAACTATTGTTATTCGCCATCATTCAGTTCTGGCAGATCACACCGATAGCTTCTCAACAGAGTTTCTATGAATCTGTAAAATGTCAAATTATTGAGAGAATTCAGTAAATGAAAAGACTTAAAAAAAAACAGCAGTACAATATTAATCTTTCATCCTATAAAACAACTCTTCAGGTAGTATATATACACAATCAGATTTGTGATGGTTACAACTTATATTTGCAGATAAGTATGTTTTGACAGTGGTTTCATCTAGATCTCACGGAAAAATTCCAAAAAGAATGAGATCCATAATTGTCCTCATTCTGAGTATATGGATCTGATTTGCATTTGAGTATGGTGCCAGATCAGGTGCCTGTAAAACACAATTTTTACACATTTAGCAGCCAAAAAGTTTTACAGGGCTAATTGTAATGGGTCACTGTGTGTTTACAAATTACTCATGGAATATGATGGTGGTTTCACATGGAGCCAAGATAAAAGTAATTGGCTACCTCATGGATATGAATTTTATCCAGACTTGTTTTAATTTATGTCATTATTTAATATATTCACTTACCAGAAAAAGGATTTTGGATGAGGTAATGTGGGACCTCCCTACTTGTTGTTTCCAGAAGTGTTGCAATACAATTCTAATCGCTCACCCCTACAGCTAAAGATCACCAGGCTGGGCAAGGTGTGTTTGTAATATTTGACTAGGGCTGGGTAACACAGATTTTAATCTTCATTAAGCAATTTAAAAACATTTGCCCATTTAATTTACTGCTACGCTGTATTATTGTAAAAATGACGTGGGGGATAGATACATTGCCTTGAGTGCCTTAGAGAAAAGCCAGCACCAAATTAACCTCATTCAGATGTTTCCCCATCTTACAGGCAAAAACTATGAGTAATATTCTGCCCTGTCGTCAGAGAGAAAAGTACCTTTCCATTATCCACTCATCTGCAGCAAACAAATTAATCCCCCTCCCCGGAATTCAGAAACCTCAGTTAATATGCTAACATATAACGTATGTTAACGTATGTTAACATGCTAACATGCCGAAAAGAAAGGGTTCAACGGTGCCTGTTCCTGCAATTCCGTCCTCCGTACGACGAGAACGGCTGATTATGCTGCGTTAAGAAAGGGGGAGAGGCGCAGATCCGCAAAGCCACGGACTCGCACTAAAGCGATGCCTGCTTCACTTACCCAGCCAAGGCCAGCTCTCTCCATAGAGATCCGCGCAAACAAGCAGCGGGCTCATCCTCAGCGGGGGCTCTTCAGTGATGCTTCCTGGAAAGCCGAAAGGCTGCGCTGCTCTGATTGGCTAAAGCGGGAGATGTCGTCTCGATCAGGCGTGCGTTCGTTCGACAACACAGACAACACCTTCCTATTGGAGGAAGGAATGAAGATGGGCAGGTTTCTACGGACAGCCGATAGTGAGGGCCACTTGACCAACGTCGATAGGCGGCATGCTCTAGGGTGGGAAGGTACCATGGAAACCGCAAAAGCTTTCCTCCTTTCTGTTCTTTCGCTTAAATGAAATCGATATTTGGTGGAAGCGGGTTAAGGAACCAGGCTTTCAAGCCAATCCTGTCGTACAATCTTCCATTCAGAAGACATAGTGAATGCAATAAAACGCATAGCTCAGGCTATCTGCGCAAACGAAGCATGTAGCTTTTCTAATGGAGAGCAAACGAGGGCTCTGTTATTGCTATTAGTACTACCCGATCTGGGCTGCAAAATTGGCACCAAAGACTCACAAACCGGAGAAAACTGGGTTTTGCAACCCAGATATGGTCAATCAATTATTAGGTCTTACTGGTCAGGTTCTTACACCTTTGCTCCTTGAATTGGGTTTTATTCAATTAACTCAATGCCTAGATCATCTTGTGTCATATTTTCAGGGTGTGGTTTTTTGTTTTTTTCGAAGGGCTCATCGCATAGTATTGACCAACCTGTTTTACTATCTGTTTTGGTTGACTGCAGTTAGTTGACATTTCTCAGAATGTAAACCTGCAACTTCTTTGTATCTTTTTAACAGCAGATTGATACTCGCTTAATGGAAGTATAAGAATGCCCCCTCTCCCCCAAATACCATTAACACCTGGCTTCTCAGCACATTTTTTCAGTCTTAAGGAGTACAACCCTTTAGCGAAGTAGTCCAAAGCTTCAAACACCATACTTAGGTATTACCAAATCATGTACTAAAAACAAATTCAGCAACTGGTGTAAAGATAGTTGCTTGTCTAGTTCTCAGCTAAATCACTTAGAATTAAATATCTGGTGCATTCTTCCAATATTTCAAATTTAGCCCATCTCACTCAGCGAGTGCCGCATAACGTTGGGTAGGGTAGTGTTGCATGTATTAAAACGACACTCTCCTTCTAGATCTGCCTCTGAGGATGTCTCTGTCATGAAAGTCCATTTAACTTTTATATGCTAATGATTATCCTTGAAATCTTAGTTTGGGAGCCATTTAGGGATTATAGGCTGATCTTTGATATTTATATGAATAAATTCCTTTCTGTCCAAACTCTGGAAATCTAGAATGCTAGTGAAGTGAAATGAAGTGGAAGAATTTAGTTAGATGCCTGGCCAGTGACGGAAAAAAGATGATGAAATCATAAAGAAAACAAGAAATAAGGAGAAAGCAAGATGAGAACAAAGTTAAACAACAAACCTACATATAGGAAGGACTGGCCCTATACCCATCATGCTAGGCCATAATATAATTTGAGTTTTGCTTTGCATACTGTGTAATCCCACCCATGGCAGAGGAAATCAGAGTCTTTTTCTCGCTGAAATGTAATGTAAATACGTATTTGAATAATTTAGATCTGGTAGGTATAGGTTATTACTATAGTTTGTTGAGTGCTGGTTTACATGAACACTGATTTGTAAACCATAGTTTGGTGTGAACCCAACCAATTTGGGTTTAGGAAACCATGGTTAACAATTCCATGGCTTAGAACAATCTGTGACCGAAGCTATTGTGCCGTGCTTGAGGGAAGGAAGATGAATAATGAAACAAAGAGAAATTTGTTCTTGAACTAGAATAACTTAGTTACCTCACCAAACGATTGGAATGTGCTCTTCAAGGAACTACCTTTGAAGTTCAGTACAAAGTGTTCCAGAATGCAATGGCATAGGCGGTGATGGGCAGGCCTCAGTATACCTACGTGACACTGCTGCTCTGTAAGTTGTGCTGGTTCCCAGTTGACATCTGGGTGCAATTCAAGATGCTGGGTATCACCTGTAAAGCCCTTCATGGCATAGGGTCTCGTTATTTGACAGACCTCCTATTTCCAATTGTTTCTTCTGGCCTGCTAAAATTGAGCAGAGTAGGTGTGTTCCACGTCCCTTCAATTAAACAATCTCATCTATTGGGACCTAGGAAGCAAGTCTTCTCTGTCACAGTGCTGGCCGTCTGTCACAGCATGCCCACAGAGATCTGGATGGCTCCCACCGTGATGATGTTTTGAAAGTGTGTGGAAACTTGGCTGTTTCCACATCCTACCAGGGAGTAGGATGGTTCTTGAGCCATATTGGTTTTTGTTTTGTTTTTTGGTGCACTGTGTTTGATCTATTTTTCAGAGTGTGTGATCTTTATTCTTTACTTTTTAAAATGTCAGCCCCCCAGAGTCATTTGGGGTTGGGCACCCTCTAAATGAAATGAAATGAAATTCTCCCAGTCATGGCTTCTACTGTCAACTGCAGTGTTATATCTGGTAACAGTGAACTGTAGGTCTTTGAAGGTTTCAGTTCACAGGTTAAATAACAAGCTACTTATTTGGCTTCAGATTTTAATCTGATTGCACAAGCCCATTTTGTTGGGTAAGCCACTATGAAATTCAAAGAAATAAGGCTACATCCCCCAAATTGAAAGAAAGACCAGAAAATTTGGACTCCGAAAAAGGAAAAATTCTGTTCCTTTCACTTTTTGTTCAGTGTGTGGTATGCCTTGGGTATGCAGTTAGCTTGCTTGCATTTTCTGGCACATAGTAAACCATCAGAGTGATTTTTCCCTCCTCCTTTCTAAAGCTGCATTTGGGATGCATGCAGAATATTAACAGTTTCTGGAAATCCTCAGGATTGGGTTTTAAATGAGTAGCAGTATTCTGCATTGAGAGACTAAGGTCATATGAGTATTGAAAATGCTGTTCACGATGCAGATTTTAACTGCATATATGCGTAGCCCTTTCTTTGCTTGTTAATGACTGCATACCCAAATGTGGGACAATTTAGTCACCAACCAATTTCTGAAAATTGGTTGCAGATTAATAGTGCTGATGAAGATCTTCAAAGGTGAAGCAGATGGGTATCGCTTGCAGAGGGTGCGTTCTGCCCCAGAGGAGTTGTCTTCTCCCTGACATTTCTGACTTTCTGGGGCTGTGTAATATTGCTCTTTGGTTGGTTGGTGGATTTGTATTTTTATACTGGAACAGGTTAGTCTAGCTAAGATACTTCTTGTGTTTGTGCTGGACACTGATAGCAACCCTATACATGATTATCATATGCAAGCTTTGGGCACATCTATATGGCATGGCTTAGTTTAAAAGTAAACATAAGCAAGCCCTGCTCATTAGAACAGGGAAGGCTGCAAGCGCTGGGAGATGAAGCGTTTCTGTGCGGTTTTGCTCCGCACATGGAGGGCCACTCATGAGAAGGCCGAAATAACAAAGGAGACTCCACGCAGGTTCTTCCTCGGGTGAGCAGCCCCCAGCCTGAGCCGGGAACTTTCTTTTATTGAGTTTTACAGGTCATCCCATACGAGAAGTAAGCACCAATGCAAAACAATAGCATCACATGGTAAGATTGGCTTTGGGCCAATTAGGTGAGACCCCGCAGGGTCCTCAGGTTACTTGCCTTATATGGAAATCTTCTAGGGGCTCACCAGAATGCGTGATGTCTGCTTCTTCCTGGTACGTGTTTCAATCCTAGCTGGACTTGCACGCACCGAAAATACTGCAACATCTCCTCCTTTTGTTTTTTATTGGAGGGCTATTTTTCGTCGTCACTGCTCATGCAGAAGTCGGGCTTCATGAAGCCTACTTCCTGAGGAATGAGCTTATATGAGATTTCCTTTTTCCACAAGGCATTGACCTGTGCCACCGCCCTTTTCTCTGCAAGCAAAGCCAAGCTGTTGGAAATGGTGCGAACAAAAATGGGTAACACACATGGCAATATAAGACATCCCAGTGCAATCATGCCAATTAGGGCAACAATGGCTTGTAAACCGGGTAGTTTTGGAAACCAAGAACCAAACATTTCTTTAAAACTAAACCCGTCCCAGGTTTGGACTGGGACGTGGGCAATCCTGACCATTTTGTCAGTTATTTCTTTTACAACTTTTCCACTATCGTCAATCTCAATACAACAGTTGGTAAGGTTAAATTTTTCACACACTCCTCCCTCTTGGGCCAAAAGATAGTCAAGTGCCAGGCGATTCTGCATGATATACGTACGGGACTTAATGCTTTCTTTAGCCAATTGTTGTAATGCCTGGGCTGTCTCATTGGTGATGATTTCTACGACGGCCTGTAGTCGAATCAAGCGGTTCAGCATATAGATTGGGGTCCTGTAGCCCCAGGATCCATCTTGGGCCCATGAGGCAGGGTCGTAATAGTGAATAATTCGTTTGGGGGGCCACTCATTATCTTTCCACTGGCCGATCTGAATATTAGATCGCCTTTTACGAGCAGGCACAAGGTCATCATATACTGGGACCCCTAACTGTTGTTTTGCGCGAAGAGGGAGGAGGAAAAATCCCGGGCGTATGGTACCCAGCAAACAAGCACCGTACCATGACCCAGGTAGTTTGTTGTAGGCAGTGTTCCCACAAATCCAATAGAGTCCATCAGGTGTAGTCCACTCGTTGTCTTCTTCTGGTTTTAACAGAAAAGACATAGCGGAAATGGTGGCCAAGGCTGATTGCCCTGTATGGTTAAATGAACCATACCAAGAGTTATTGTTCCAGATACCCAGGCAAGTAAGGGTGCCAACATGAGTTCGATTGTGGGTCTGGTTGCGTTGGAAGCACTCATTTCCAATAATGATATTGGATAGGGTCCAGACCTCTTTTCCTGGATGTTTGTAGGTAAAGTTGGCTTGATGTTGGGCAACTTCGGTATAATTTGCTTCCTGTGCTAACCATGGCCATTGATCTCCCATGTTGGTACCCCCACATACAAAGCAATTAGTCAAATTAAATTCTTGGGCAATGGTGCCTGTTAATTCAATGAACATATTGTGAGCTTTTGGGGGGATGGGAAATTGATTGATTTTTTCCATTTCCTCAAAAAATGAAGTATAGACCGATATGGCATTTCTTTGAACAGATTCTGTTTTTACCTGAATAATGAGATATCCATAGGGGTCGTTCCCGTGCCCGTCTATCCCCAAACCAATCAGATAATATTTGACAGTGGGGCTAGAGGCAGGATGGGCTGATAGACAAATAGGGTTACAATGTCCAGTGACACAATCAGTAGTCGTGGACGCAAGGGTGATATTAATGCCCTCAGGTCCTGGCCAACTAGAAGTCTGGCCCAATGTCCCAGAATACCAATAGTCATAGGCATCTTGGAAGGAAACTTGTCCGGTGCTCTGAATTTTTCGCCTCTGAAAAAGATACTTTTGGTTCTGCATGTATTCTCTCTCCCAATGCTGAGAGCCACATGTGGTCCATGCGCGCCCATCGTGCCCCTGGCCGGAGGCTATAGCCTTACAAGCATCAAAACAAACTGAGACGGAACCACCCCCCCGGTTGAATTGTGGGCGAGGTACCCACCCCTATTTTGGCTAGTCTGGAACGCAACAGCACCATCCCCTCCTTTGTATCCATAAACGTAAATGGAAGCGGTTATGGGCCCCAATGCTTGAGGCAAATAACATTGAATCCCTTGGTTAGTATGGCATTGACGATATAGGGTATTGTTATATACGCATAAGGGGAGAGAATGGTTAAAACAATCAGGTTTAAGGCTATAATAAACAAGAGTTTGAGATTTTTTGTATCCTGTTCTGGTCGTTTGCAGGCATCCTTGGCATGTAGGCGATGACCTGTCCTGGTTCGCTCTCCTGGGACGAAAGCGGCGTTGTTGTGGGCGGTCATAGGCTAGCGGCCACGCAGGAACGGGTTTTTTTTGCCAACTGGTCTTAGAATAAACAATTGAAGCACGCCACACAAATGAATTGTTACTGAAACCTTGACATACATATTGGCCCGTTGTTTGATTTGTCAACTTAAAGCTGATAACGATTAAGCAAGGAAAGTGATGGTATTGTATGTCATATGTGCGGTCTGAGCGGAGTGGAACACCTTGTTTTGTTCAAACAAAGGGACAATAGTTTTGAGAGTCATCCCCACATAAAATGGAAACATCGTCACCCATCTGACGATATTGATTGAGAGAGATCCAGAAGGATTTGGCCGCGGCGGTCGTCACATGTTGATTGAGAAATAAGGGTGGATGAGCCAAAGTTAATGCAGAAACCAGGAGGAAAAGGACCTGGACAGAGCTGACAAGGCGGGAGATCGTCATGGCTTCGGGTGAAAGGGGCGAACACAGCGTCCGGGGACCCACAGTACCTTATCAGGTAGTTGTATTGCGGCGTATCCCCGGCCCCAGGTGATTAGGTCTGCAGGGCCTTTCCAGACAGGATCTGGCAAACACCGATAATAAACCTTCGGCTTTGGACTATCTGTAGGCTGAGATGGAGAAAAATGTCGCTCTGCGGCAGTCATGAGGGGTTGTCCAGAAAGGTTGAGAAAATTCAGAGTATATAGGCAGAGGTTTAAAATGTTTTGGATCGGTGGGAGACCGGGGGGGCGTTTCCCCTGCTTTGTATGTCGGTCAAGAGCATGTTTTAAGGTCTGATTAGCATGCTCAACAAGGGCCTGCCCTTGACAGTTGTAGGGGATGCCAAATTTGTGGACAATACTCCACCGCTTACAGAATGCAGCCATGGCGGTGCTAGTATAGGCAGGCCCATTGTCCGTTTTTAACTCAACTGGGCGTCCCACCGAAGCAAAGGTCCGAATGCAATGATTGATGACATGTTTGACAGTTTCGCCTCTCTGTGGGGTAGCCATAATAAACCCCGAGAAGGTGTCAACCGTAACATGTAAATATTTCCAAGGGGCAAAGGGAGGATATAGCGTGACATCCATTTGCCAAATTTGACAGGCTTGGAGGCCTCGGGGGTTAACGCCCAGGGGAATGGCCGCCGCTTGCAAGCTGCAAGTGGGACATTGGTGCCTGATGGCCGCCACCTCTGCGGCAGTGAGGCCAAACTGTTTTATGAGAGCCTTAGAGTTTTGGTGAAAATAAGAATGACTCTCCCAGGCATCAACGGAGCACACATTTGGCGTCCCCGCGGCCGCCCGATCAGCAACCGAATTTCCCTCTTGGAGAAAACCAGGGAAGGGTTGATGGCTTCGGATGTGTGCAACAAAGAATGGCTGATGTCTGGCAGCTATGTGTTTTTGAATGCAGGAAAACAAACAGAAAAGTTCTGACTCTATGGCTGGAGACAGATAAGAATTAAAAATGGTGGAAACGATGTGAGTGACATATAAGCTGTCTAAAATAAGATTAAAAGGCACATCAGAAAAAAGCTGGAGGGCCAATATGGCAGCAGCCAGTTCAGCGCGCTGTGCTGACTTTTGAGGTGGGGTGGTCTGTGAATGCCACTGGCCGTTCTCCTGCCAAGCACAAGCTCCACGGCTCTTACTGCCGTCAGCAAAAACAGTAATAGCTGAAGGAATGGGGCCCAAAGACAAAGGGGAACAAAAGGAGAGAGGGATGGTTCGGACTAATTGAAATCGGGTGTCGGCCGGAGGGTGACAAGAAACCTCTCCGGGCCAATCTGCTAAAGAAAATTGTAAGTCCTGAGAGACTTGGAATAAGGACTCCCAGATTTGGAGTGAGAATGGAATATAAAGAGTTATAATTTCCATTCCGAGTAAAGCTTTCGATCTCTGTCGAAGTTTGACAATTAGTTGGGCAATTTGGGATGGTTTGGAGGTAATGGAGCATCGTGGAGTGTGAGGCAGATGAATCCACTCCAGAACATATACCTTCTGAGCCTTTTGAAAGAGGGCTGCTGTGAAAAGTTTTGGGGTGTTTAGGATCACTGCTGAGAGTGGAATGTTTTCTTGCATTCTATCTACCCAAACCTTTGACATGGCATGTTCTATCTCTCTAATAGCTTTTAACTGGGGTTCCTGTAACGTGACCTTGTCACCATGGCTTGCTCCCAAAGTAAGAGCATGAAAAAGCGGCGAAAGGGTGGCGGTAGTCAGAGATAAGTATGGTCGGGCCCAATTAATGGTGCCCAGATATTGTTGAAGTTGCACTAAAGTGGGCTGAGGAGGTAAGCATAAAGATGGCAAAGAAGGAGAGGCAGTAGACAACAACATTTTGTGACCCAGGTAGGAAAAGGGGGAAAGCAATTGCACCTTTTCCGGGGCTATATAAAGGCCTCCTCTGGATAAGAGGGTCTGCAAATGAGGAAAGGTGGCAAAAACAGTTCCCGGTGGTCCGGGTGCTGCCACCAAAATATCATCCATGTAATGATAAACTAAAAACTTTGAATAAAATTCTCGATATGGCTGTAGAATGTTGTGCACATAATATTGGCACATTGTGGGGCTATTAAGCATCCCCTGTGGCAAAACCTTCCATTGATATCGTTCTGCCAGTCTAGCATTGTTAAATGCAGGCAAAGTAAAGGCAAAAAGAGCACAATCTTGTTCGTGGAGGGGAATAGAAAAAAAAAAACAGTCTTGTAAATCGATGATCAAATCATGTAATAAGTGCCACTTTCCTGATTTTTTCTTAATTACAAAAACAGGGGTATTATAGGGACTCAGTGAGGGCTCGATATGTCCCTTTGCTAATTGTTCCTGAACCAGAAGCGATAGGGCTAAATGTTTTTCTTGGGTGAGAGGCCATTGATCTATCCAAACCGGAGTTTCAGTTTTTAAGCGGAGGCGAAGGGGTTTGATGTTTGCTGCCATGAGTTATTGCAAGGTGAGCTTGGTGTGAAATTGTGACATCAAATCTCTTCCCCACAGATTAGTGTGAAGGGGAAGGATGAGCGGTTGGAAATAGGCTGTGCCAGTCACGTCCGGGGAGGTAACTGTCAGCCAGTGCTTACTGCGGACTGCGTTCTGAATGCCCCCCACTCCTCGGACTGCAGGTGCGCTCTCAGTTGGCCACTCGTCCGGCCACTCAGCGGCTCGGATGACACTCACGTCCGCCCCTGTATCCAAAAGACCCAGAAAGGTGGTCTTGTTGATTTGGAAGGTGAGAAGCGGGCGATTTTGTGCCACTGGCTGTTCTACCGCTAGGGCATCAGGGGTATAAGAGTGTGGAGTGGGAATCGGAATGGCAGTAGCGACCAACTCCCCTGCCTCAAACCGAGTTGGCGTATTACCAATGGCCACCATGGCTATCGATGAGAGATCCTCTGAATCCCGTAAAAAGGGGGAGGCCACGACACCACGAGCCATGAGGTCACGTATCAGAAAGACTAGAAATGGAGTGTGTGGTGGCAGGGGCGCAGCTGTGTCGAGGCGTGTTGGCAAAAAATAAACAGTCCGAGGAATGGAAAGCTCTACAGCCTCAGAGGTAACTAGGCGGATATGTGATTCATTAACAGCCTTTGGGGTGGGGCTGGCTGTATGCCCCACCTCTAGTTTCCCTGGGCCTGTGAAAGGTTGGATTTACACTGGTTAGCCCAGTGGGATCCTTTTTTACAACGAGGGCAGACCGTTTTTGGTCTGTTCTCTCCAGGGGGTTGTTGCCCTCCCCCTTTCAGGCAGCATTGTGCTTTAAAATGACCGGGCTTGCCGCAGTTAAAGCAATTGCCTTGAGGCTTTTTTGGCACGACAGTTTGCAGCGCCATGGCCAAGGTCTCCATGTTATAAGAGTTAGTACCTACAATACGGCAGGCTTTCAAATAATCGGCCAATGAAACATCTAATTTACTGAGCAGGGGCGGGAGGATGCGTTTGCAGTCTTCATTTGCATTTTCATAGGCCAACCTAAGTATCAGCTCATTGTGGGCTTCTGCATTGGAGATTTGCCGAATAACCGCCTTCTGAAGTTCCTCAACGAAGTCCGCAAAAGGCTGACTGGGACCCTGATGTATTTTTGAGAAAGAGCCAGTAGGGGTCCCCATGGTGTCATCAACCTTCTCTAGTGCCTTTAAGGCTGCTAGGCTGATATGTGCGAAAAGCGGTCGGGGCAAAAGAGCTTGAACTGTCATGTCAGAAAAGGGGCCCGTGCCAAAAATGTGATCGGGAGTGACATTCCCCCCCAGGCAGCGGGCAGTTGCCTCCGCCTCTCTACGGAAATCTGATTCCCAAACCACAAATTGGGGCCCTGTCAATATCATCCTAAGAAGATCTTTCCAATCCTGGGATAACATGAAAAAAGATCTTGCGATGGACTGTAACAGACCCTTAACGTACGGAGCTTGTATGCCACACATTGAAGTTGCTTGCTTTGTGTCTCTGATTAATTTTAACGGAAGCGTCTCTAATCGGGGAACCGTATTACCGGCACTGTCAGAGACATATTCCACAGGACAGAGAGACAAATGTTCAAGCTCCTCTGAATCCAGAATACCTTCACGATGACCTTGTGATATGGCTTGCGCAACTGCCCCCATCGGTGAGGGGTTGTTTTGTCCCGCAGGGGGTGCGCTCGGTGTCGGTGAGCTAGCTGAAAGGGAAAAAACCGTATTTGGTGGTGGCTCCCCTACAGGTTCTTTGGACTGAGGTTCTTTGGGCTGATACTGCGGTGGCAAGTCCACTTGGCTAGCGTCCTTAAAGGCACTTTCATGAATTTTTAAACATTCTGTGACAATCCGCCATATGGCCAACACTTTGGCAGGGGCTCTAGGCTGTTCATGGAAATAGGTGCCCAATCGCATCCATGTAGAAACCTTAATCGAGCCTCTTTCCGGGTAAGCCGGACATTGGGTATAAATATAATTTAGCAAAATGATCACTTCCTTTTTTGAGGGCAATGGGATAATTTTTCCCTGATTTTTCAAAATCACAATAGAGCTCTTGGTTAGTTCCCCTAATTCTTCCAGGTGTGCTACCTGTGCTTTGGAGAACTTTCCGCCCATACTCACCTGAAGGGAGGGTCCTCAAAATGAAGGATCCTGGGGGGGAGGGTAGGCGCCGATCCGCGACGTCCCCTGGGTTGCAACTGGCGCGTCCGGCCGATGAGATGAGCGGTCCAAAACGTATTCGTCTTCCTTTTTGCGAATCACGTCGGGGTCACCATATGCGGTTTTGCTCCGCACATGGAGGGCTGCTCATGAGAAGGCCGAAATAACAAAGGAGACTCCACGCAGGTTCTTCCTCGGGTGAGCAGCCCCCAGCCTGAGCCGGGAACTTTCTTTTATTGAGTTTTACAGGTCATCCCATACAAGAAGCAAGCACCAATGCAAAACAATAGCATCACATGGTAAGATTGGCTTTGGGCCAATTAGGTGAGACCCCGCAGGGTCCTCAGGTTACTTGCCTTATATGGAAATCTTCTAGGGGCTCACCAGAATGCGTGATGTCTGCTTCTTCCTGGTACGTGTTTCAATCCTAGCTGGACCTGCACGCACCGAAAATACTGCAACATTTCTGGAGTGCAGAGATGGCAGCATTGGATACAGTCAATGATGCTGTTTGGCTGGCTGAAATCATTGGTACAGCATATGGTGTGCTGCAGCCTTCATTCCTAGTTGCTGCTGGAAGGACGCAAGTAGCTAATTGCCGGTAATGATGTCCTATTTGCTTACCTCTTCCACTGCTTTGCTTATTTTATTACCGAATTGTTTCTCTCGATATTCGATAGTATATCAATGATGATTTTGAATATGTCTTTCAGTCAGCAAAAACTATATATTTGTATCTGTATTTGTATTTTAATACAAAAACAATGTTTTGAAACAATGTAAAAGAGGGAAATAGTTACATACATGCAAATGAATCATTAATCTGAATTTGATTAAATATAGTTTTTTAGTTTGTCCAGTTTTTTTTAGTTTGTTACTTTTATTCCATATTATTTTATGTATGTTTGTTCTTTCAAATCTCCACTCTCTGTGTTGTAAGTTAGAGTACTCAGGCCCTTAAAAGCTGATTCAGTAACATTTGGAATCGCTTCTCATCTGCAATTAGGATGGGTGTGTAATCATCTGCCTCATTACCGTTCAGATGTTTTGAACCACTAATCACTACTATTGGATGGAATAAGTGTCAGTTATCTTGGGAAACTATCATATGGCTGAAATTATGTGTTCATGTGCTTAAAAAACATGTCTAAGTAGTATGGAAGCAACGCTGCTCAGATGTAGAGTGGAGTGTATGGTCTCCAGGCCCAGTAACATACTGTGCTTCTCGAATGAAAAGTAGTTCTATGTAAACGAGATGTTGCTTATCATGAACTCTAAGAGTTTTCCTGGAAAAAGGATGGAACAGAGTGAAAGGATCATAGAGGCTTGCTTGACTCAATCATTTACGTTCTGTTTACTGTAGTTCTCATTTAGCAATGATTTTTCCCTAGAATTTTGGAGGGTGATAAAGAAAAATTGATACCTAAGCTATAGATAAAGGTGACCAGCAATCATTCGGCAGTCTTTTTCTTACTACTGTACCAAAAAACAACCATTTGGATTGTTAGTTGTCAGAGCTTGGATACGTTTCATAGATCAAGAATAACATATAACCATGTATTTCAAATTATTGAGGAAGAGAAAATTTTGGAATATAGTAGGAATTTCTAATTCTGGAATAAGATATAACTTTAGCACCAATATTCCCACGAACATTAGCTAGGGGTTTGTTAATTTTTCAAGAAGAGTGGGTAGACAAATCTTCGGTGGACAGAAAAGTATCACACTCTTTTTAAAAAAAATCCTTTTTGGTCTCCAGGCACTATAGTGCATGTACAAGGTAGTGATACTATTTAATGGGAATGAAGGTTTTTCATTTTCTTGGGGGAAGGGGCATTTTAAGTGTATCAAGTCTATTTGAAAGCTTAATGCATCCTATTTGTTTTGTATTGTGTCCTATCTGAAATTGGTAGGAAACTGCATTGCCAATCTTTAGAATGTATGTCACTGAATTGCAGTGGTATAATCTCAGGGCCACTAGGGAGGCCAAATATGAAAGGATGTATTGTGCAAATTGGATGCTCCTAACTTAAATCAAGGGCTAGAAACTAATATGGATGTATGGTATGTATTTGAGTGATTTGCAAGACTTTACAAATCCCAACTCTTTGGCAGTAGCAAGCGTCAACTGTTTCTTTTAACTATCTAAAATCTGAGTGATAAAGTGTGAGCCCTGTGGAATTCTGTTTTTAAAAATAAATTCCTCAATGTAGTGACAAACTATGTTCAGAGGCACTATAGTTCTGTTCTTCAGATTTTTTCCCAATAATTTTATTGAAGATTATATTATACAGTACAGATAAAACTAATACAACCTATATGGTACAGAAATTTATTTTGAAAAAATAAAAATTAATGGAGTGCAGGAAAGGAAAAAAGAAAGAAAAAAGAGAAAAAGGAACGTTCCCCTTCATCCCCAGCAAGTATAACTCACATTAACAACTCATCACTATCTCTTAAATAAAACCAAATAATTCTTCATCCCATACCTCACCCCATTCTCTATAAACCCATCTCTAAAACCTCATCTCTCCATACTAATCAACAAAAGTTCATTAAGGGTTATCAAAAATAACATAATTATTACAAATTATATCTATGAAACCCAATTTGAATCCTTCCTTATATTTATATTTCCATTTCCATTTAAACATATGCTCCCTATTTCCTTTCTTCAAATAAACAAAATCTTTAAAAGATCACCATCCAGTCCCAATCAAAAAAAACCATTGAACATTACCAGAAATAGCAACCCATTATTTTAATCTTGTTCCAATAAATCTATTTTATATTCTTTCTTCTCTCTTCCAACGATCTTTAGATTCCTCAAAGAAAGTTCTAACATCTGCTTTCTCATACTCTCTTTGTCTCTTCTCTCAAAATTCTTGGTGTCTTTGTCAAGCACCTTTTGTAATCCCAGTGTGGTAACTTCCACAAATCCCTTTTGTAAATCCAATGTAAAAAAATTATCCACATCACTATTCTGGTTTATTATTTGTATACCTTTTTTAATTATTAAATCATCAACCAGTTTCATTTATAAATCCATGATTTCCACCTCTTTCTTGTAAGCTCTCATTTCTGAATCCACCTGCAAGTCAGTTTCAATTTGATTCAATAGAGCTTGTTCCTCTTCAGTAACAGGTTCTGATTGTTCTGTAAAGGTAAATAACTTTAAAACTTCGTGTGCCCATTCATCCAAAATCTCTCTTGAAGTAGCCAACTGGTGCCTTCCACTGTCCAACCTTCTAAGTTGTCTTATCAGTTATTTCAAAGTATAAACATAGACATTTTCTCACAAGAAAGGATGCTTTTAATTAACATCAAAGTCTTAAATCAAGTCCATCTGAGCCCTTAATCCATTTAAAACTTTCTAAAGTCAACATTAACCATTCTTTTGCTATATATTCCAATTTTTTTTTTTTTATTACAAATGTTTAAACTTGTAGTTAAATTTTTTTTAAAAAGATTGAAGAAAACTCACCTGGTGATTTCATTAAAACTTCCCACTCTGAAGGTTCTCAATCTTTGAAAAACACCAAAAAATCCAAAGTGATTAAGAGGTGAGCCTTGGTTGAACTTAGAATCCATAGATGCAACATTAGCGGGTATAAGCAGGATCTAATCGCACGACTCCATGCAATGACAAGCCAACCGCAAAAATGCAGTTACTGCTGTCTGTTCCCCAAAAAAACAGGTGTCAGGGGTACATATGGGTAATCTTGCAATCTCTCCTTTCTTCGGAGGTATTTTCGCAGCCGAAATCCCACATTCAAGCACCGTTTTTGGCTGCAATGTGTCTCTCTATTTTAGAGGGATGTCAGTTCGCCAAGGTGAATCACCAGAAGCTTGTTCTTCAGGTTTTTAACCATTGTGACAAGTTTGAGATTTGCTTATATTTGGTTTAAATTAATCCATTGTTTAGCAAGAAATAAAGAGTGGGAAAATGTAACAGTCCAATTTATGTTAATTTTTGAAATTTTGTTTCCAATAATATATTTAATTAGTACTGAAACATACTTTTTTAGTATACTGTAGAAATGTAATTCCCACATAAATAATGCAGAACTCAATATATGAAAGTGCCGGAAAATGGCCCTTCTGTTCTTAGAGAAAAAAAGCAGGTGGAATACAAACAGCTTTATATATGGCTATTTTGATTATGATGATTCTTGCATGCATATTTAATGCTGCACATGTTCCTAAATAATTTATAGGGTCTTTTTTTTTTTTTTTGCTAGAGAGATGAGAGGAAATTAAAACAGCAGCAGAGACATTATGCTTCTGTTCACATATTTGGAGATATATTTCTTTCAATATCACCAATAATTCAAGTGGCTGACATACAAATTGGCCAGAAGAAAAGCAGTCTTTTGCACACAATCAGCAAAATGAAGACATTTGTGGAACATTTTTAGTACAACGAATATGTGGTATCTTAGAAATATTTCTATAGCGCTACTCTGGCAGGTACTTAGCTTTATATAGAGTGGAGTGGATCTTCAAAATAAAATTTTAAATAAACAAGATACAAATTACCACTATTCCACACATTATATTGGTTATACAGATATTTACTAAATAGTTGCTGCCATATAGTTATATAATTTTATATAATATTTACTAATTATATTTTTACATTCACTCTCCATAGCCTTCTCATCATCAGGTATAGTAAGAACTCTGTTTCTAGCAGATTCAAACTTCACAATATAATTATGTTCCAGAGTTTTTATACACTACAGTATGGCAGATTTCACATATCACAAGAAACCACTGTTTGCTTATCTGTACTTTTAATAAATAATTGGCTGGATTCACACAATGTGCTAAGCCATGAGCCATGTTTATGAACAAGCGTAGCAAGATTCACACAAAGTGTAAATGCAGGGATGAGATATCTTCAGTTCAGGGCCAAATGTAGTCTCTGACTTTCTGAAGCCTTTCGAGATAGCTCTGACCAGGACTGTACTAAATATTCTACCATGACATTGGTAGCATATACATTCGATAAATAAACAATATATTAGCAGTAATTTTTCACAATTGTAAGATGGGAAAGGCCTGAGTACTGTAGGATAAACCCTGAAAGTGGAATATCACAGTTAAAACCAAAAACCAAATTCTCCAAACTTTAACTCCCCAAAAGCCCTGCCCCTATCTATATGGCCCATTCCCAAAATGTTAAATTTAGTCCTTGTCCACCAAAAGGTTGCCTACCACTTTGCTTTCATAAGTTATGGTTTACAAATTACAGTGGTTCGATTATAATGAAATTTTATTTTAATGATTTAGACTTGTGATGTCCAGGCAAGTCTAAATCATTTGTGGCCTTTATGTAGGACCTGCAACTATTTTTATGAGTCTGAGCCAAACTAAGAACGGAGGAGTCTTTGCTTGAACCTGTACTCCCAATCACATATAATGTAAAAGCAAAGAGATTAGATTCTAATACCAAAGAGTTGGAAGGAGCGGGAAATTTAACCTTTCTGCATTGATCTCTGATTAATTCCCCTTGAGTAGCTGCTGGACCTCATTTTTCAATTTTTAAACCTAGTACAGTAAAATGGCCTGGAGTGGAATCCAAAGTATATAGTGGGAGAGAAGGATTCAGCTCTCCTATGTTCACAGTACCTACTTTTGCTAGCAAGATGTAGTTTTCAAGATGGAAATGGCTTTGAATATCTTATTGAACAAAAAAAAAAACCCTCCATGTAAAATAAAACAGAGGGCCTTTGTGTATGTGGAAGCAACTGAGTGATGTGGCATCATAAGCACCATACCTCTGGTTGGGGCATGAGTCTTGGCAGGCAAAAGCCATCTTGGGCCTGTACAGGATGCCTGCTGACGGCTATCCAATTTGCAGACATTTGGATTAGAGTTCTGCCAGGCCCTCTGAAGACAACCTGCTTCCTTACGTCCTCCAAACATTGAACAGCTTCCACTCCTATACAATACGTTTCTCAGCGGCACCATAATTGGCACGAGAAAGAGAACGAGGGCGCAATGCCGTCGCCTCGGCGGGCCTCGTTCAAGCCTGAAGAGCGCCTAGGAAAGGGACGCGGTCGGCGAGATAAGCGCCCCGGGCACCCACGCGGCTCCTCGATCTACAGTGCGTGACAGAACGTCCCCTCAGCATCCCCTGCGTGGAAGTGGTACATCCTGCGTCTCCCCTGGGCTCTGGAGCGAGTAGTACAGCCTGCAGGACTAGCGCTTCTGACTCTGCCGCCCTTCCTGAATGGAGCAGGTTTAGCCCAGGCGACCAGCGGAACAGCACGCCCGAGCTCAGTTTGCGTCGCTACGGTAAACCCCGGCGAGGCGAGGCAGGCGAGGCGGCTGGCTGGTCGGGCAGAAGGAAAGCACGGTCCGCCTCTTCCTCCCCAGGGCTGCAGTTGAGGCATGGCCGGGCGAGGTCGGGTTTGGCCATTGCTGCTGGCGCTCTGCGTCTTGCCCAGCAATTTCTGTCTGCAGAATACTGAAGCGGACGAGTCTGAGGCGCCGGCAGCGGCCGGCGGAGGGGCAAACAGGCGGCGGCGCCTGAGCCAGGAGGACGGCATCTCCTTCGAGTACCACCGCTACCCGGAGCTGCGGGAAGCGCTGGTGTCGGTGTGGCTGCAGTGTCCGTCCATCAGTAGGATCTACACTGTGGGCCGGAGCTTCGAGGGCAGGGAGTTGCTGGTCATCGAGATCTCCGACAATCCTGGCGAGCATGAGCCTGGTAAGGCGGGAGGGCGTCTCGGACCCAGCCGCTGCCATGCCCGGCTAGCCAGCCCCTGGGCGGCAGCGGGACTGGGTGGTAATCCCAGCAGCGGTTAGAGGGAAAGATGGAGCGGGGTGGCGAGGGAAGATCGGGGCTTCCTCCGTTCTGCTTGTGTCATCGCAGGAGGCAAGCGTTGTCGAGGCGGTATTTACATCCCCGTGAACCAGTTTAAGGATCTGTTCTGGTGCTCGGACTTCATGTAGGAAGAACTCGCTCAGTTATCACATAATGCCGATAGCCATCATCATCATAACGTTGGCAGCAATAATGTATTTTTGTGCTCTGACTGCATACATGTCTAGCTGGCAGCACGTAGACAGATGGTGTTACAGATGAGGCTTTAATTTAGAATAGTACTGCCTTTCACCTACCAGATCTTATGAATGGATTGGATGAAACAGCCTTCCATTTCTCTCTTTTCCTTTTCAGAAGGAAAAGATCTGTTAATAAGGGCAGAATGCCTTTTGAGTGGTAGCACTCATGCCCCTTCCCCATCCTGGAGGAGTCTACTTGACTTGGACTGCAACTCCCAGGATTCCCAACCAAAATGGCCAAAGGGAATTCTGGGAGTTTCAGTCTCAATTCAGTGGGAACGAGGCTGCAGACTAGATAGAGGACATGTTCTGCAAAGAGGGCAGCTTATCTGGATCCTTCATAAGGCAGCATGATCATGCAAGACCTTGTCTAAAAGTACCCATGGTGTGTTATGCATGTAGTGTCGACAGTAGTTTACAAGTTCAAGTAGAACATGAAAACATAAAATTAACTCAGTAATAACACATCTTCAAAACAAAACTAACAAACAAACAAACAAGTAGCACCCACCAGGTAAAATCTGTGTTAACAAGACAGTCTAAAATTGATATTTCCTCTTCTTTTTTTTCAACCTGGTTAGTTTTCTGATAGCTGGTTGCTTAGAATCTGTTGGGATCCTGATCTATGTGATTAGAATATACTGTCTTGGTCTTCTTGATTTCATATCTATTATGCCTTGTACTAGCTTTTAAGAGGACTTCTGGCTACAGCTATTTTTAGCTAAGGACACTTTTATGAAGGAGGGAAGGCAGGCCAGCTGGTCGCCTTTCTGAGTTGGAAAACACTTAAATTGTGACTGTTACTGTATTTGTTTAAAGTGAATGGTGTTGTCCTCCATAAGACCAATTCCAATATGGCGATTGACGTCAGTCGAGCTTGTTTCCCAGTAAGCATGTATAAATGTATAGCCTAAATATGTGGTAGGTCTGGGGTAATGGAAATATAACACTTCTTGGAAGCTGTATGTTCTTTTGAAGCTTATTAAATAACTGGTCTTTTCCAAAAGTAGCACATGACACTGAGACTCTTTATCACAGATAGGATATGTCATTCCAAAGGCAGCAGCTGGATTGCTGCTCGTTGGATATATGCATGAGAGATTGCAACTCATTAGAGAGACCACCAGGTGCCCAATCCAGAGCTCTCTCCTTTGGTTCTCTCATCTGACCCAATGCCCAGATTCAGAAAACAAGGCTATGTTCTACCAAAGATTAGCATGGGGTAATATCATAGAGGTAAACTAAATCTTGCTCCACCCTGCAACCAGTCTCAGGATGCTGTGTTTGGGTTGACTAATGCTAGCCTCATTGCAAGGTCATTTCTTCTCAGTCCCTGTCAAGGTGTTTGACGTAAGCAAGGGAAGTTGGGTGGGGAGGGTTGCTGTGGAGGCTGCACTGCTCCCCTTTGGAGGGCATAAGAGCTTCTGATAAATTGATTGGACTGAAACTCCAGGAACTCCAGAATTAGAATAGAGTAGGTTTGCACACCCCAAGGGAAAACTGAAAATTGGTTCCTCATTGCTCTACCATGATCCTAAAGATTTGCTTGATTTAAGTTTATATTGTGTCTAGAATTGCAAATGAAGATTGCAAAAGATAAATTACCTCATCTTTTGGTACTGCCAAGTGCTTTTCAGAAAATGATTACAATGAATATAGTATAATAAAATGAATACAATTCCATCTATATAACTTTGAATAAGATTCAGGACTAGAATTTCTCTCTCTCTGTTAAACTATTGTACAAAGATACCTCTCAGCTTATGTTTGCTATTGAAAAAGTCTCGTGTCTGTTTACCTGGGAATAAGCCCAATTGAATTTAAAGTTAGTAAGTAATGATATGTACAATCATGCTGTCAGGTTTCAGTTTCTTTTCTTCAGAAATCCCTGATTCATTATGATTTTCAAGAATACGCACTTTTGAGCCAACTAGTTTTTAGCTGCCAACAGAATTTAAACTTTTTTATCTTTTAAATGTTTTTGATAGTTCTTAAAGTTGGCTTATTTTTGTGGTAAGCAAGCAAATAATTTGACTCTTTAATTTGCCCAGAATTAAAAGTAGTTAAAAGTACCACATCATTCTTCTAGGAGATCCATATTTGGTTAATGAACACTTCAGGATGGTTGATTGGGGTAAAGTGTGCTAATGATACATATTGAATATGTGAGGATGTTGTGGTGAAGGAAAACATTGCAGAAAAAATCTGCACTCTGAATGGGAGATTAGATAAAGTTCTTCCCCCTGTCTCTCCCCACCCCCCACCCCTGCAATTGAAAAGATAAAGATTCCTTCCATAACTTTTTGAAATGATTTGGGTAATGTGAGAAAAATACAGGAATGGGACTTGTATTTTATCTATCACACTCCTACCGAACTATGAGATAGGACCTTCTTGGCCTCATATGACACAAGTTCTCAGGCATTAGTTCCATGCGTAATTGTTTTCTCTTCACATCTCATAATAAACTACTACTGTGTTGCTGTAGAGAGAATTGAGAACAACATATGATCATGCAACAAGACACACTAGTTTTGACGGAACTTATGATGCCTGAAGCAATTCATATATTAATTAAGATATACATGTTGGACATTTTAGGAAAAATGTTGCATTCCAGAATAATTCACCACATTTTAGAGCAGTCTTTCTCAACCTTTTTACCCTGGAGGAATTCTTGAAATAATTTTCAGGTGTCAGGGAACCCCTGCAGAAAAATCATAAAAAATACGAAAACTTTACAGCACAATTTACTTCTAGCCTACATACAGGTGGTCCTCATTTAGCAACTGCCTCATTTGGTGACTGTTCGTAGTTACAGTGGTGATGAAAAAGTAATTTTGTGACCAATCCTTGCATTTACTACCTTCACAGATCTGTAAAGCAAAGGAAAACTGAAGTAAGATTGTAAGCATAGTCACGGTTTCATTTAACAACCGCTTCGCTTAACAATTAAGTTGCCAGTCCCAATTGTGGCTGCTAAATGAGGACTACCTGTTATGCATCTTTTACAGTATTTACAACAGCAAAGCACAAGGCCGGCAGGTGAATTGTGAGACATAAAAATTCCAACCACTGTGAGTGCTACCATTGCATGGCACACAAAGTTAAAAAACTGTTTATTGCAGAACCTAATTCCCCATATGTTTAAAGCTTTATTTAGAATTCATTTGATTTCTGTTAGATTTGGCTAGGGGAAAATTATTAATCTGAAGGTTGACGTTTCAGCAGATTGAGTTTTAAAGGTTTTAGCATGTAGTTTTAACATTACTTTTTGGTTTCAAAATCATAAATTTTACCTATTTTTTGGAATGGGCAGCATATAGATGCATAAATAAATATTGCTGTCACTGACCAGAAAATGTTGAGCTACATATACTACTTTCCAGAATAATCCCGTCTTACATCTGGCACTCCACTTAATTGTTCTAAAGGAGGTTAAGGTCAGATTGGAGAGCTCAGTTTCTCTAGAGTTGATTTACAGATAATTAACTAGTCAAAAAGCACCGATAATATTATATAATATACTACATGCATCCGTCCATATTATGAGCTGCACTTTCATTCCTACATTCAGCTTCTTGTTCTTCAATCAATCCATACGTGGACCTATTGTTTCACCCCATGACAGCTATGTTTGGTGAGGTGCTTTGCCAAAATAATCAATGCCTATCTACTCAGCTTTATTTATTTATTTAGCAAATTTATATAGGTGCCCATCTCACAAAAAGTGACTCTGGGCAGCTTACAAGCAGAATAACAATTAAAATTATATCACAATATTAAAAACATACATACTATATACACACTTGTTGACACTTAAACCAGGGGGAGGACTTTTAAAAGGTCACCTTTGCAGAAGCCACAATGACTCTTTTCCATCAAAACTTGTTTTTCTATCTACTTGATCATTTTATCTTTAATTGTGTCAAGTGGCAGCATCTAGCTTACCTTGGCTATCTCAGAAAAAAAAGTGAACCAGAATCAGTTTTGGTTAGTATTTTATTGGGAGACCAACCAAAAATTCCAGGGCTAGAGATTGATCAATTGATTATGTTGTCAGGTTTTTCTCATGGGAAGAAAGTCATCCCGTTCTCTGTACAACAATTGTTTCATCTACTGTGTGGAAAGTTAATGTAAACAAAGCATCTTGTGACTGTGTTATGCTTTTTACTGCCACCTATTGTAATGTGTATGCTAGTTATTCAGTGGGGGGGGGGGGGGTACATGCTGGCAATATAACGGGAGGGCTAGATGCCCAGCCTGTCAGTTGTGTATAGTTCATCATGTAGTTTTATGGATTATGTAGTTGTAACTAGTAACCAAGTAGTGTACCTCTTCTCTGAGAGTGTTTTTTAGCTAGAGACTTTGTTGTGGATAAGTCTTGGATGCTAAGATGAGAAGAAGTCTTTGTTATTTCCTGTATTTTGTATGCAACTTGTATTTTATGAAGTTTTGCATTTTTATCAATAAAAACCAGTTAGTCTATATTTTCTGACTGGATTTTCTTTGGAGAGCAAAATGTGGACATTGCATTTTGCAAGCTCTCATGCTGATGTGTAATTTTCCTGAGAGCAGAGTTTTTGAGAGCTTTGCTGCACTCTGCACAACATATGTGCCATCAAGCTGTTGTTGAATCTTAGCGACCATACAGACAGATTTTCTCCATTAGACTCTTACCAACCACAAAGATAGATTTTCTCCAGGGCTATAGATTAGACTGATAATAAATATAAATAAATAAATAAATCCTGGAAGAAAACAATGTTAAATCATTTCCTTAACACTGACAAGAAAAAAGCACTGACATGTCCCTGAACTCATCAGGAATTGAGGTCAACTCAGAAAGCCTTACTTTTTTTTTTTTAAATGATTGTACGTACTACAACATTCAAATGCAAGCTTTCCAAATCCTATTCTGGTGATGTTATTGAGAGACCAAGTTTAAGATATAGCAGCAGAATCATGTATGAAGTAAAATATTTGCATGTTAATACTATCTTGTATGTAATGGACATTCTAATGAATATCTGAGTACATGGAACCTTCGCAGATTTCCCAATCATTGTTTCCTATTCAGCTTTTTTTTTTTTTTAAGTCAAAACATAAAAACTTTGGGTGACTGAGTGTATGTGTATCTCTGTATGTTAGAAAAAATGCCTTAGTGTCTTTTTCTTTGCACCAATTCTAAGGATTTGTCTTTTGACAGGTACCCTCCTAAATCATTCTAGATCTTTTTCTAATAACAACTGAAATGTATGTCAAGTAAAAGAAGAATGCCTATTTTTAAAAAATGTTATAAAATAGTGGAGAAGTGGGGTTTGTTGGCTGTTTCTAAGCCTTGCATGAGTTGGGAGTATTGTTCCTGCTAATCTGGTGATGTTTTCTACTTACCTGGATGTTGGTTAATGGTTGTGTGATAAGGGAGGATGTGCTCAGGGTTGTTTGCCCTTTTCTTTGCCCTTTGGTTGTTCCTTTTGAATGGGGTTTGTTTCTGTATGTCTGTTGATGCTAATTTGTCAGATAGCAAGAGTGCCTAGAATTCCTAGAGAATTCTAGGAATTTTCTTGCATTCTTAGACCTGTATTCTTAGACCTGGCTTGATCTATAACATCTATAATTTCCCAGTTGAAAAGTAGTTGAACTTGGCAGTGGGTTGTGAAATTATAGAATTTTCATTATGCCTTCTGACTGCCAGTTTATATTTTTGAATGCCTTCTGCCAATCTTTCCCAGAGTACAGACCCTTATTATGCATTATGATAATACTGCATTGTGAATCTTCAACTGTGCATTTCATTCATTATCAAAGTAGGTCCTATGTATCCTCAATCACTTAAAATTTTATTCATGAGCAAGTAAGTTAAAGCATTTTAAATGATCCCTAAACGATTCTTCTTTTCTCCTCTTCTGTAAGTTCCCTTCTTAATAAAGCTGGCAAGTATTGCTCCGTTTGCAAGGGTGTCCTATTCCATCCTAAAGTTCCACAGTGCATAGATTTTTTTCTCCACATAGTGCTTGGAGTTAGGGGAAGTGTCTCCAGGTTGGCTTGATTCTTCAGGGTTTTATTTTAATCAATTATCATTCCAAGAAATTAATAATTTATCAGGAATATTAAAACAAAACCAAAAGATAGAATGTACAGTGGTATAACAAAAGTTACGCCAAGGACCAAAAGCAACTGGGGAAAGGATTACTTTAAGCTTCTTATGCCTTGGGAATTACTATTGTATAGAATCAGAGTAGAAGGACAGATCCAGTGATTAATAATGTAAATGCATATTCTGAGTCATAATTTAGCTCAGGCCAAAAATGCAAGGCATGCAGACTGCAGCAATATATGGCACAAGCTAATCAATGACCAGGTTAACTACTCCAGTGGGTGTAACATCATTTCTCCACAATCTCTGGCTATTCACTGCTATTTCATGAGATCCCCTACAACAGACAGTGTCTTTGAACATTCTATATATAGGCCACTCCTTCTCATTTCTTCTACAACATTAACAATAGCATTTTTATAACATGCACACAATAAAGCAGGTTTCTTTCTAAAGAATTATTTTTATTTCTAATGTACACAGTCTGGAGTATTAAAATATGTGGGTTTTTTTTATAAATCTTCCTATACTTCATTCAAGGCAATTGTCCTACCATTTAAAGCGGGAGGGAGTTCCCAGCTATGCTGTACAGAAGCCTTCTTCAACCTGAAGCAATCAAGGTGTGCTGAAATATAATCATTATCACCCTCAATTAGAACTCTGATGTGTGATGATGACTGGGGGTGATAGGCTCTCTAGTCCAATACTGTAAATTGTAGGATAGAATAGCGTCACAGTACACAAAAATGTAAAGGATGTGAAATAACCTACATTAGAATTTAAGATTGTATACTAAAACACTAGAATACAAAAACACAAATATTACTAGAAATTGAACTAGTTGCTTATGTGGTTTAATCTTTCTTCTAACATCTCTTGATTTTCTTTTCTCACCCAGGCAGGCATGTCATTCACCTTTCTTCATTAACTTGTCCCTTCACCTGCACAGCCCAGCCCAGAATTCTATTCTTCCACTGCAAAATACTGCCTTGTATGTATATCAAGATCTTTTTTTTTTTTAAATGATCCTCCCCATAGGTCACGTAGACCTATAAGATATAAATGAGCTTCCACAACATTGTTCACAAAATGGGCATTCATATGACATAAAAACTTTGACACTTTTAGTAGGAAGACTTAATCTTCCTACTAAATCCCTTTCCCAAACCTCCTCCAAATTCATCAGTAGGGTACAATATCTTACAAAGAGCATTCAAGTTCAGTGAAATGCAATAAATAAAAAAGAAGAGCCAGGCCGGTATCAGTTTGTGATTACTAAGCTTTCAGGATTGTTAAGTACATAAATCAGTTTGCTATAAAATCTAAGCTTCCTGAAATAAACCCAAGATTGGAATACATCACATTTGTATTATATATATCTTCAATAGCTGACTCAGTCTGCTATCACTCAGCGTTATCAGTGTCTTGCAAAATGCTCATCTATTGAACAGCTTAAACATATAGATTTATGACAGGATGTCATTATTGTGATAACAAGGAGATGTTACAAATGCTTATCCAGAACAAACAGAAAACATCCACAGTTAACTAAACTACAGGTGAAACTCGAAAAATTAGAATATCGTGCAAATGTTCATTTATGTCAGTATGGCAACTCAAAAGATGAAACCAATATATGAGATAGACGCATTACATGCAAAGCGAGACATGTCAAGCCTTACTTTGGTATAATTGTGATGATTATGGCGTACAGCTTATGAAAACCCCAAATTCACAATCTCAGAAAATTAGAATATTGCATGACATCAATAACACAAGGATTGGAAATAGAACAATATCGGACCTCTGCAAAGTAGAAGCATGCATATGTACTCAGTACTTGGTTTGGGCCCCTTTTGCAGCAATGACTGCCGCAATGCGGCGTGGCATGGATGCTATCAGCCTGTAGCACTGCTGAGGTGTTATGGAAGACCAGGATGCTTCAATAGCGGCCTTCAGCTCCGCTGCATTGTTCGGTCTCATGTCCCTCATCTTTCTCTTGGCAATGCCCCATAGATTCTCTATGGGGTTCAGGTCAGGCGAGTTTGCTGGCCAATCAAGCACAGTAATCCCATGGTCGTTGAACCAGGTTTTGGTACTTTTGGCAGTGTGGGCAGGTGCCAAGTCCTGCTGGAAAATGAAGTCAGCATCCCCATAAAGCTCGTCTGCGGAAGGAAGCATGAAGTGCTCCAAAATCTCCTGGTAGACGGCTGCGTTGACCCTGGACTTAATGAAGCACAGTGGACCAACACCAGCAGATGACCTGGCTCCCCAAATCAACACAGACTGTGGAAACTTCACACTGGACTTCAAGCATCATGCATTGTGTGCCTCTCCATTCTTCCTCCAGACTCTGGGTCCTTGGTTCCCAAATGAGATGCAAAAGTTGCTCTCATCAGAAAAGAGGACTTTGGACCACTGGGCAACAGACCAGTTCTTTTTTTCTGTAGCCCAGGTAAGACGCTTCTGACATTGTTTGTTGTTCAGGAGCAGCTTGACAAGAGGAATACCACATTTGAAGCCCATGTCCAGGATCCGTCTGTGTGTGGTGGCTCTTGATGCACTAACTCCAGCCTCAGTCCACTCCCTGTGAAAGTCCCCAACACTTTTGAATGGCCTTTTCCTGACAATCCTCTCCAGGCTGCGGTCATCCCTGCTGCTTGTGCACCTTTTTCTACCACACTTTTCCCTTCCACATAACATTCTATTGATGTGCTTTGATACAGCACTTTGGGAACATCCGACTTCTTTTGCAATTCCCTTTTGGGGCTTTCCCTCCTTATGGAGGGTGTCAATGATGGTTTTCTGCACCACTGTCAGGTCAGCAGTCTTTCCCATGCTTGTGATTCCTACTGAACCAGCCTGAGAGACCATTGAAAGGCTCAGGAACCCTTTGCAGGTGTTATGGATTCATTAGCTGATTAGAGTGGGACACTTTGAGCCTAGAATATTGAACCTTTTCACACTATTCTAATTTTCTGAGATTGTGAATTTGGGGTTTTCATAAGCTGTACGCCATAATCATCATAATTATACCAAAGTAAGGCTTGACATATCTCGCTTTGCATGTAATGCGTCTATCTCATATATTGGTTTCACCTTTTGAGTTGCCATACTGACATAAATGAACATTTGCACGATATTGTAATTTTTCGAGTTTCACCTGTAGAACTAAGAATGTGCACTCAAGGACTTAATTTGCCTTTTGGTTAAAAAAAGGGTAATTGCAATGAGTCCCATTTCCACCTGAGGAATGAACAATTGTGAGTCAGTATAAACAAAGGTAAATGATGCAAATCAGGAAAAAAATCCTAACTTAAATGTTGAGGGTTCAGTTGGCTCATTAGAAAATTGCTTGGTGGGTGATGGTGGACAATTCAATAAATATCAAGCTTTTGCTGAGAAAAAAGATACATTCCAAATTGAAGATTATTAGGAAAGGGATTAAAGGCAGGACTGCCAATATTATAATGTAGAGGCTCTAATATCAGAAGCAGTTTAGATAAGACTGTTTGTGTCTTGCTTGTTCCTGATAATATTGGCCATTGTGTGAAACAGCTAGGGCTTAAATTTGATCTAGCTAAATTTCACTGTGTTTAAAATCTGCGGAAAATTCTGATGTAGCAAATGTTAGTGTGAGGGATTTTTTAAAAAGACATTATAATGTATAAGTTCCAGTTCTATGTATATGATGATGAGTCTACATGAGATTTGCATGTCTGTGATTTTGATTTTAAGGTGTAAAATAAGTATTATTTTAGAGTTGTTTGTATACAATTTATTTTTTAACATGTACATACTGAATCAAAACCTTGAAGTTTTGTTGATACCCTAAAGTTAGTAGTATATTTTAAATAATATTTGTTCTTTTTTTTTTTTAATTAAGAAATTTGAACAGAAATTCTACTTCCATTAGCAAAGAACTGGAGCAGTGTGTTAAAATCCTGCAACAAGGCAAGAGGAGTCAGCCACAAAAATTGTTAGTAAATATGGAACAGAATCACAGCAAAACCATCTCACATAATTTTAGCTGTACCAATACGTATCAAGAAACAAAAACTTCTACGTTTACACTGGCAAGCATCTTACAAAAAGAGATCTGTAAAGGAAGCACAGAAGGGAAATATAGAGTGAAATCTTGATTGGGGATTTCACACTTTTGTAAACTGGGGAGTGGAGGTGTCCATTGTTCCCTGTTGTTCATTAAATCACAGTGTAAGTCCTAACAAAAATGACATTATTTTATGTCATTTGCATAGTGATGTAAATATAATTGGAATTTCATCAATTACACTGATGTTTGCCAAACTGAGGTCTCACTGTAGATGCTTTTCTGAGGTCAGTGTAACTTAACATGCTTATGTCAATGTAGAGCTGCATTAAAACTCACCAAACGTATGCCTTTTAATAAAATGTGCTAGTTGGAAAAGGTGCTACCAGGTTCCTGATTTTTGCCACCAAAGACAAACATGGCTCTCCTACAGCAACTAAAACTATACAGAAATCATTTATTCCTGTTAAATACTTGGGTTTTAGGCTAAGCTTGTTGCATTGCTTTAGCATCTGATACAATCTTTGGAGCCGAATATCCTTTTAGAACGATTGAGATATAATACACAATTTGGACATTTCCTGCTATTTCTTGCAAGAGCATAATGTAAAAGCATCAATAGATCTTTTCATTATTGATACATAGAATGCCTGAAGTCTAGAACCAACATTAGAAAGAGGAAAGAAAAAGGAAGCTGTATTGATAGGGGAATTGGTGGCAAAATGATAGAACAGGTCCTCTTTGAGAGTTTACAGGCTTATTCAAGCAGCCTGACAGCTCTTTCCAAGACATTTGCATGCTGAAAGAAGGTTTTCTTTCAAAAGCTAAAGCCTAAAGCTTATTGGGAGAAGTTGATTCAATTGCAGGAGTACACTAACTGTATTCAGCATTATGTTTGATCAGTATTGCAGTACAACATTCTACTGAAGTACACAGCAGCAAAAGTACATATAACATTGTGCATGCCTAAGTGTTCTCGTCCATCACACCTCCTCTCCTAGGCATTTCTTTTTGTCATGATTTTTTTTTTGGTCTGTGAATGCCACACCATATAATGGCTGTTGTCCCTGGTACAACAATACAGATTTAGAGATATCTGGGAAGGAGGAAGAAGTCCCCTATGTGTGCATTCCTCCTTGACAAGGATTCCTCTAGAAGTATCATTATAGTCAAGTTGAACGTCCTAGGACACCATATGTGTCCAGCCATTTTATAATCTGTTACCAATGACCCTTCCTTCACTTAGCTCTGGAATAAGAAGGAAAACTTTTGCATTTTCTTCCCAAACTCTTGAAAGTCAGAGTAGATCAAACCTTTTGGAAATTATAAAAATCTTAGCTCTGCACATACAGATTTTAATAAGGAGCTGTTTAAAAGGAACAGCACTGCCAAATGTCTGGAAATAAAAAGGATCTTATTTCAAAAAAGAGAGACAACAGAAGAAAAAAGAAAGAGACACTGTTTCTGGCAAAATTCATCAAGTCAATCTAAATTTGCGAGTACCAAGTTATAAAACTGAATAGAGTCCTAAGGTGCAGAGGGTGTAATAGGATGGCCTGAAAAAGAACATATTTGATTTCATAATAAGATTATATTAGATTCAGCTTGGGAACATTTCTTGGACTCCGAAAGCAGTGAAATCAGCCTCCTAGTACAGATTGACAGTTTCCCCAACTGCAATAATACTTTCATTCAGTGGCCTAGTCAACTTATCAAAAAATTGAACAATCCCATATTTGGATTAGAAAAATTCTGGCCAGTTCAGTGTGAGGAAATCAACTTAAATTTTGGCTGTGTACTTGGAAATGAAACAGAAAACCTATATATTTGTTTAGGTTTCACCACATGTTGCCAACTTTCAAGTATTTTAGGAGGCATTGCAATGTGACTCATTTAGAAATCACATCTTTTTTCTGCTGCTTTGAGTAGGTGCTGTATTCATACTGTCACGTTTCAGAGCACTTCTTTCAATCATTTTTAAAGCAGGCACAGTTCTAGTATGTTCCTATTGTTGGCTTAACTATGAAATACCTTAGGCTGTGAATTAATAACTTACGATTACTTCCAAAAAGCAGTGCAAGAAATGGCTAGAAAGCTTTGATGACGGATCATAGACATGGTACAGATTAGTAATATTATCTTCTGCTTATATTGGCCAAAGGTAACAATACAGCTTGAATGGAATTGGCTATTTTTCAGAGAGAAATGAGTAAAATATGTTTTTCAGGGATAATTAGGATTTCCTGAATCCTTCTATTCTGTCCTCACCCCAAGTTGGAGATGACAAATTGAAAACTGAAGAACTGTCTGACATAGGTTGCTATGGTTACAGAATTAGCAGGCTGAAGTGGCTTCTGTCAGCCTGCAACTAGCACAAGTTGCTTGTTTGACTAACATTAGCATGCTGTCTCCTGCTGCTTTTATATGCCAAGACCATCTGGCACAGGCAGTGTTTAAAGGTGCAGCTCTCTGTTCTGAAGAGAACTGAGCAGCTTGCTTCTATTTATTATCAATTATGTTGACCGAGTTAACAATTTTTTAAAGAAGGGAATGATATATTAAGCCCTCCTTTCTCAATGGGTTCTGCAGCACTCTAGGGTGCCACAAGAAGTTGCTAGAGGTTCCTTGAGACCTGAAAATCATTTCAAAGGTTCCTCCAGAGGAAAAAAAAAAAAGTTGAGAAAGGCTGCCAGCAAAGCTTCCTTACCTGTTTTTGTTGATATTAATTAAGGTATAATCGTACTATGAGTGTTTGCTTTTTTCTCAAGGATCAAGATGGCTGTTATTACATTTTCCTTACATATATGCATTCCTTTTTTTAAAGGTATCCACTAGAGAAGCCTCTTTTTCAAAATGGGTATTGATGAAATGTTCCACTGAGAGTTCAGAAGATTATTTTGCTAAATGCCTTTGGATTCTTTGGATGTATGGGAATGGGATGTATGGGAATTATCCTTTTATTTGTATGGATTCTGTTATTCTTTCGTTCTGATATATGTCAACATCTTTTCAATTTCCATTGTGCTTTTCCCTGTTACAATTTATGCTATAATATTTCATTATTCCCAAGAATGTAGAATGAGAGAAATAGTTCCAGCAAAAGCCCATTCTAAGCAAAACCAGATCCCATCAGATTATGGAAAGAAATGTACTTTTAAAGCCAAATACTATGATATACATCTTATATTAGGTGATTTCCATGAGGTTACCATGAGTGTTAAACAACAGAGAATTCAGCCATTGAACTGAATCTAAGCCAATTTAAATTCAGTTCTTGATGAGAATAGAATTATATAGTATAACAGGAATGCCTTCTCTTTTTCTTACTTTCTTATTATGTTTTTCATTTATGCTACAGATTTTGCCCTTGGTTATTCAAGTATTTTCTGTAGTTTAAGCCAGATTGTGTTATGTGTTGACAGGACAATTGCCTAATGAAGAGGGTTTTTATCTAATTCACTAATCCATAGATTTCAACACCTTCCAATCAAAGCTTCACTTTCATTAAAGCCAAGTGGATTATAAAGAAACATGACAAACAGTTGACTAATATTCTATAGTAGCGATAGTTCTGTTTATCTTCAGTCATTATTACAAATTATTTTATTTATTTATTTATTTATTTATTTATTTATTTAATTTGTCCCCGCCCATCTCCCCTACAATGGGGGACTCTGGGTGGCTTACAACCACTAAAATCACAATTAAATTAAAAAAGTTTAAAAATTATACACTATAAAACTAGAAATTTACAGAAATAAAAAGCTAAAAACTCCAAGAGGGCAATAGGGCCCCACCAGGCCGCTAAGGGGCCAGCCAACCCCATTTCTGATATCCTCCCTCCCCGCCCCAGGCCAGATGGCAAATTAACTACAATATTATATTTTATTTATTTATTTATATATCAAATTTGTCATCACCCATCTCGTTGAAACGACTCTGGGCAGCTTACAAAACGCTTAAAACAATTAAAATTGCAATATACAATAAACTTAAATAAATAGAAAATAAATCTATTACTATATTCTTTCATACATATAGCCTGCTGCTTATTTCCAGGAGGCACTCATTAAATGGGTGATAAAGAACATAAACACTAGTGGTAAAAAGATACAAGAAATTTGCTTGTCAATGTGATATTTGTATGTGAGTGTAAAAAATCCTATAGACTTGGGAGATAGTCTCTCTTAATATGTCTCTGTTTGTGAAACCACTTGGGCCTAAAGTGTGTTGCCTGGAGAACAGAGCCTAGGGATGGACTGTAAACACAGCAGCTAAGCTCATCTACAGTATATATTTACCACCCCAAACAGCTATTCCAGTTACCATTCAGGAAATACTAAATGAGTCTTTGCTTTTGGTGCCGTATTCAGGTGTGCAATATGTAGTTTAAGGGAGGGTAGTCTGTAGAGTAAATGAGATTGGTAGTATTGTCTTCACTATGTTTCATAATTTGCTCTTTTCTGTTCTTTATCTGCCAAGACACCATTGCCTTTAATGACTAGAAAATAATTATCCATTTGAAAGGGAATATTTCCCATCATTTAAGCTTATTGAATGTTTTGTTTTTAAGAGAAGCACCAAGAAATTCTATACTTACAGAGGCTTATAGCAAGGTCAGAAAAAGATAATTTTGCATCACAAGGTTTAGGATAGAAATGCCAATCTCAAAGAATGCACATATGGAAGAGGCAGAACACATAGATGCTAGCTTCTAGAAAAATAGAGCCATACCTATAAGAAGATCTATTGGAACACCAAACAGATTGTGTACCTATAAATAGTACCTATAAACCATATAGATTTCATTTAAGCCCGTATCTGTGTTAGACTTACATCATGCCTTTCCTCCAGGAGCTTAAGGTGGCTTACATTGGGTTCTCTCTTCATTTCATCCCCCTCATCCCACAAGACCCATATTGTGAGATTGATTGGGCTCAGAAAGACTGTCTTCTCAGTACTTGTCAGACATACACTAAGTAGTGGTTGATGCTGTATGTTATGAATTTAATATTCTGTTAAAGTAGTATGCAATCAAATAAGCTCAGTAAATGTTAGCTGTTCTTGTAATGCATAAAGTTTAATGAAGACATAAAGTTCATAAAGTTCTATGAAGATGCAGATCCTGTCCATTAGGGTTATAACCACATCCTAGAACACATGTTTAGAAACAACAACAACAAAAAAGACTATTGCAGACAAAAAACACCCCCAAAATCCCAGATATTTCCATATTTCTAATAAGACTGGAAGAAGCTCTGGTCTGAAACCTTGGAAAACTTCCTCTATTTAGCCCGACAGTATTGAACTAACTAAATAAATTATCTATATAGAAAGCCCATTGTCTATAGTTAAAAAGGATTTTAAGTCAATGCTAAGGTTTTAATTACTTAACTGCACAATTAGTTAATTTAGTTATCTTAAATTTATTAACCTAAATTTAGGTTATTTAGTTAATTTGGTAATTAATTGATTTCCATATAGGTAATAGCAATAGTTCTGATGCAAAAAAAAAAAATTTTTTTTCCTTCTACATAGAGGTTTCCATCTATATGCAAAAGAATGGATGGTGCCACTGTAAAGATGATATATTATAATTTTTATAACGTGTATTTTTTTTAAATGCAATTAAATGTAATTGGGAATAGCCAACATGTGGCAGCACATAGTAACCTTGACTGATCCCTTAAAAGTTAATAGACATAGTTAATGGATAGATGAGGGACCACCAGGAAACCTCAGGGCTGTAGGGTAGACTGGGAAGTTGAAAAATTTTCCAGGAAAGATATTTGCCTAGAAAGCTACATGGATGTCCTAAGATTATAACATTTAAAAAGAGATCAAGATCCCAAACTATGACATTAGTTTTAGGAGTTGAAAAAGATTTCAGATTTGCGTTTCTTGAACTAGCCCCCATGTCCATTCTCAAAAATAAGGAAATAGCCATTTTCTGTTCTTGTTTCCTGATCTCATGGTCATTGAACCATTTATATATAGTTGGGATATCATAAAGCTATACTGTACTTATAAGTATACTCACTCTCTGAAATTTATTTGAATTACAAAATTCTGGAGTAAATATTTTTACCTTATTTTATCTATTGCCATCTTAGATGATAGTAGCTTTATGCCATAGATTTCAAAGAATGGTGTGTAATGTTGCCTTTTCAAAAACTATGGCACAATATGATAAATTCTAAGCTTATTTCTAAACTAGAGAAAAATTTTAAAATATTATTTTGTACAGTATGTATGTCTTCAACAAAAACTAGCAAAATCAGTCTTGTGATTCCTTTTCCTCCTTCTCAGTTTTAATACCTTTCTCCTGCTTTTCAGTTCAAAGGACAGGATATTGAAGCAGGGCAAAGGGCTATTAATGGCAGTAAAACAGACTCTCCTTCCCGATTAAAAAAACCTCAGATTTACATGTTTGCAATATGTGATAGAGAATGGCCTTTTGCAAGCTATAACAGAAGTCACCATTTAATGTTGTAGTTTACTATGTTGTACCTGAAAGTAGCAGTGGATTCCACCCCCCACCCCCCATATTAGATTATGAATATTAGGAAATTGATTGATGAGGTATACCACTTCAATCACAATAAATCCTAACTGACATAAGGGAGAGAAGCACACAAATGAGCTCTGATGTTTTAACTATTTTTTACAGCTCTCCATCAATGAGAAGATGCATTTCATGTTCTCTTTGCAAGGCAGTTGTCACATTGAAGGGATATAATGTTCACTTGGAGCCATTCATACAGTAGTTTAATACCACATAAGGGTAAGGTACGTAAAAGGAACTTGCAACTAAGAAACCATTACAACACCCTTTTCTTATGAGCATATTTTCACCCACTGTGTGCTAGCTATATCAATAGACAATAAGAAGAGAATCTGATATGTTCCTGGCTCTTGGCTCCCTGTTCAATATTTCCCCTTTACACTGTATCAAGAAAAAAATAAATTGAACAATGTCTACATTACTTAAGGATCAAATCCTACAGTTTGGTAGTGGTGGAACCCAAATAGGTTCTTTTTGTTCCACTTGTTTACAAAATTGGTAGACACTAGAGAAGACAATAGGGTTCTTGCACCTCTATTGGTTGTGAAGAAGAAAGAATTTCAGCAGGTCCCTTTTGCTATGGTGGTGCAGAAGCACCTGATTTTTTTGTATCCTGGTGAGAAAGGAAGAAAATAGGGCACACATATTATTTCAAATGGTATCATGTGACACATTAGAATTAAAGATAGGTATTGAATCTGATAAAGCTGAAAATTACTCATAAAAAATAATCTATTGGTATTTATCCAAGAAATAGTGAAAGGAATGCACAACTGATATAGATTTATGAACTTTCAAGGAAAAGAAAATGAATGGCTTTCAGTCACAGAAGAGAATGAAATATTATGTGTTGAACACATGTTTATATTTTCCAAACAAAAGGGTGGGCAAAAAATGCATCAGAACTGATAAAGGCATTACTTAATTTTAGAGTACAGGTATTCCCCAGTTTAAGAACGAACTCCATTCCCAAGGTCTATCCTTAAGTCAAATTTGTATGTAATCCAGAACAGGATTATTGTATAATACTGTATAAGTAGTATTGTGTAATTAACTCGAACCATTGTATATTTAACTTGAATCATTGTGTATTTAACTCAAATTTTGCTACAATAGGCTCTGTCCCTAACTATCAGTCATCCTTAAACCAGGCATTCTTAACCTGTAATTGTTTTGCATGTACGTTGTCCCAGGTTAAATACCTAGATACTGTAATTAAAAGGATCAATGACATCTCTGCCTGCAGTCCTGGAAATTCACTGCCACCTAGAATAGAGAAGTACCTTCAACTTGGGGCTGTTTTCAGCAAAGTGGAGAAGTAGACTGAGTAAAATGTATGTATAGCAAAATTCTAGATTGTAGTTCATTTATTTACTTGCTGGTAGCGCGGAAGCCGTGCTCACCCAAAAAAGGCAGGAAGCAACGGAAACCCCTCCTCCTGCGCTCGCCAGCTGGGCTCTGCTCTAGGAAGGAGGCACTGGCAAACCACTTCCGAAACACATTGCCTTGAAAACTGCAAAGGACTCGTCTAAAAGCAGTCACTGCAGAGTCGGTAACGACTGAGCGCAGATTTTAAAAAAAAAACATATTTAACCAGTTTATATGGCCACCTATATATCTATCCAAGAAATTGGGTAGGAAAAAAAAATAAAAACAAGGTATTTCATTAAAGAAAAAAAATGGAAATAAAACCACACCAAGACTCAGTAAAATCACTAAACCAATAGTAGCAGACACCCATATCAGTAACATACACCCATACCAAAATCCTGGCCCCAATGCCTACTTATAAATAATGCAATTGCTAACTTCATGGAGAAATGGATTGAACTGAATTGAGTGCAAAAATGACTTCATGCACAATATGCCTAGCAGATTGAATGGAGAATTTACTGCAAGCTTGTGATTCAGAGGCTGAAATTGACTGTATGGATAAATGTCAGCATGTTTCTTTTAATTTACTGTTTTAAAAAACAGAGCACATTAAATGTCAGAAGACATTTGAAAACTATATTGCTAAAAAGTAGCATGTATCAAATTAAATATCTACCTAATGTTTTGGGTGACTATTGGTTACTACTATACAGTAACGTTTTACTATAAATGTTTTACTCTAAACTGTAGGATTTGCTTATCTTAACAAAACAACAACTCCTTCTGAATATTCTAGAAAAACATGGTAATGAGCTAAATTTTAAAATAAAACATTTTGTTTTATGCTAATACAAGTAGGTCATGATTAGTGCAATTTTGAATAATGTAATATTTGATTTAGTGCAAATTGTAAATTGATAACAGGTTGTGTTTAACGTGACCCAAAATTCAGTTAATGCGAGGGTAGCACATGTGTAATTGTGGCTAGTCTGTGGGTAGTTGCAGTTGGGGTTTTAGACACTGCTAATCTTTGTGTGTGCAAAATGGAGAAAAGGAAGATTCCGTCAGGAAACCAGTTCAAGTTTAAAAAAGAAGCTAGTTGTTACATTAGAGCAAAAATGTGATGTAATTGAATGACATGAATGTGGTCGTAGCAATGCTAAAATGGGACAAGATGTAAGAATGCCTGAATCTACAGTAGAATTTTTTTTGTTTTTATTTTGCTTTCTATAACTACTCTGTGGCTTTGTTAACCATAAATTTAAATTACAAATGGATTCTTTTTATGCTTTACTGTACATTTCATCAATATACACATAAAATTTTATGTTTAAAATTTTTCCTTGCCGATTTCCATCGAGCTGGAACCAATTACCATATTTTCAATAGAAATATCACTTTGAATGGTGTGAATTCGAATAATGCAACCATTTTGTGGGATTCATTGACAACACTAGCTGAGATCTACCCGTATTTCATTATTATTTCATTCCATTTCTATCTTGCTATTTTGTATTTGGTTCAATGTCAGCTGCTGCAACTGGATATGTAGTATAACTAACTGTCTTAACATCAACAAGTAAAGCTGCAGCATATCACTATAACAATTTTTAAACCACAAGGTTCTAATAATTAGAAGTCTGTCTGAAGAAGGATATTTAAATGATTTGTCTAAAGAGAGGAGATTTGTCCTCTCCTCGTGGAGGACATTATGCATTTATGCAAATGGAGTAAAGAGTAAAAAATAAAATAAAAAGAAAACAGTAACAAAAGAAAAACAGAAATGTCAGGAAAAAGAGGAAAGTAATACAACAACAGCAACAATTACGTATAAGACATTTTGCAATTTTGGTATCACTGATAGATCAATCATGCACCACCATCAAGTGGGTAGCAACTCTTAGTGACAACATAGACCTCCAGAATGGTTTCTCCCCAACCTGACCTTTCAGGTCTTGCAATGGTGCACTCATTGCCGCTGTAATAAGACCATTCATTGGCTACTGGTCATCCTTTTCTTTCCTTCCACCTTTCCCAGCATTGTAGACTACTCAAGGTAGCTGCATCTTTTCATAGTCCAAAATATGTTCATTTGAACCTGATAATTTGTGCCTCACTGATAACTCTGGATTGATTTGTTCTCTGATCCATTTGTTTGTTTTATTATCTGTGGCATTCTCAGGAGTCTGTTCCAACAGACCAAAGTCCAAAAACATCAATACTCTCTCCTGCTTTTTCAAACCCAACTTTCACTTCCATCCAGTGTGACAAGGAAGTACTAAAGTTCTTAATACTAAACAAACAAACCTTATAGTTGTTGGGAAATGTTTAAAAAATGGTTACACGCTTTAAAACAGAATATTAATAAAGTCATTTCTGAAGCTTTCTTCTATGCTGAAACACAAAGAATAGAGATGGCAAGATGATACCATGCATTTTCAATTGCAAAAGAAATACAATTTGCCACTCTTTGAAGCTTTATTGAATTAAAATAAACAAAAATGAATTTATTTGGAGTTTTAATGTGTTGCTATGAGAACAGTTATTATTTGCCCAATTAAAAATGTTTCCAAAGTGCCATCTTTTCTGGAGAGTCTAATGAACGCTTTCAAAAGGATTGGAAGACTTCCAGTTTTTTTCTGTCCATTAAATAACGACAGCAGCATCAACAAAAATATTTTTTCTCTAAAGGGCACGGGTGTGTTAAAGAAAAGAAGAACAAAAATGTGGCTTTTCTATGCCCCTCTACTCTGTGAGAGGCGTTATCAGTGGCTTGTTTTCGTACAACTGGGAAAACAAACAAACCAAAGCCCGCTGGCCCTGTTTTATTACAGTAGCCCAGAATCTCTTCATATGAGCATCCTCTTCAACAGGACTGTTTCCTACAATAACACTTTGACCATTGCAACTTTGCATAATTACCTGGAGATTCCAGGAAATCCTTGGTGCTGTTGCTTGTGACTCCTGTGGGGTTGTAGGAATTAGATCCAGAGGGAACACACCACATGGAATATTGTTCTAGGGCCAATTCTACTGCATTCCAGCTTTTAGGATCTGACCTGAAGAGTGGCAGGCTGATTGCTTCTGTTCACTGTAATTTTAATTTCTAACCAGTTGAAGGCATGCGTCTATTTACCTCTTTATGCTGCCAACCTACATGTGGTACACATGATCAAGTTGGCAGGGAAAATGATCTGGATTTTTTTCCCCCCTGGTGTTTGCTCAGTTGTGTAGTTCTACCTTTTGTTCACATTTTCTGTTCCATGATTAACTTGGTTCAGCTATCTCACTCCTCAAGTACTCACATTTATTGGTGGGAGGATCTTAGAAAATGCATACCATCCAAGCTACTATGGCTGTTACTGTGTCCAATCACTGTTCCCAAGATGGTAACAGAAGGTAACTGTGGATGTAGATTTAAATATTCTGGAAGATTAATTGAACTTTGGAGGAAAAGTGAGGGAATGCTTCTTGGTAGCTTCTAATAAAAATGAATAAATGCAGAGATATCTGTAAAAGCCATGGTGATCTCAAAATGATGACACACGCATCACAAAGGACAAAGGACATAACTTTGTATTTGCATCACAGTGTCTAATGCAAGTAAATAAGTTGCATCATTTGCCTCTCCTTACCCACAGCAGAAGCCTGTGGATAGATGCAATGAACAAGAGATCAGTGGCTTATTTCAAGAAAGGTATGCATAGATTCTCTCAAGTCATGCTCGACCCCAGTGACCAAATGAACATGTCCGTGTAATATTCTTGGTAACAAAATAGAAACAATTTGCCACCGTCTATAGTATACTGTGTTTTCAGCTTCCCACTCTAGGCTACGGCACTGGTGCTTGCCCATCTAAATACTCACCAACTGTGAGCCTGTGCTTTTTGATCAGTGAGTGTCAGCTAGGTGGAGCCATCTGCTGCAACTGTTGTAAGAAAAGGACAATAGAAAAATAAGGAATCTTGAGGAGCATCTTCTGTTGGTATAAGAAATTCAGTATTTGCTATAGCATTGTCTTCATAAATAATAAAAATTTCCCTGCAAATTATTTGATGAAATATTGTTTTATTGCAATTAAAATAACTGAAGCAGAAAAAAGAGTTAATCCTGGTTTATCAAATACTTTGTATGGAAATCATTGTCTTAAAATGATGGTTCCTCGTCATTTGATAAAATCATGTGAGAGAAGATTGTAAAAAAAATCTAATATCAGGAATCTTTTTTAAAAAAAAAAATGCCTGTGTATGTTTCACACTTCAGGCTGTCTTTTTTAACATGTTTTTCCTGAACCAACAGCATTATAAAGAAATATTTAAACATGCAGCACACATATCTCACTGGCTCCCATATATTCGCTGGCAAGGCTTTTGTATGCACTGAAATTTACACTTCAGAACTGTTGCCATCCAGGCCCCTTTGACATTTTCTACCTACAAAGGTTCCGGAGATGAATCATATGGATTAACTCTCTGATGTGTTCTGTGCTAAGGTGTAATTGATCTGAAAAAAAAAAAAAAAACTTCAGAAACATCATTACAGAGTTTTCATTAATTCTTCTTGTGCAACTGCTCTGCTGAAGCTTGTTACACTTTCTAATAATTTTCCTAAAAGAATGAATGAATAATATCATTTATGTACCACATGGAAAATGTCTTGTTTTTCTAAATCTGTAATATTGCCTTGGTTTAGTTTCCTTTATTTTTGTTACTGGTTTTAATATCACTTTTACTGGTTTATTCTATGAATTCTAATTGGTTTTTATTCTCATACTGGCCTGTGCTTAACATTTCTAAGTATGCAGAGATAAAATAAATATAAGGCCCACTGAGATAAATGGGATATAGCTTAAAGTTGGGTTCTTGGTGTTCTATGAGCTAGGTTGTTTTTCTGCAGATGTTTCATTACTAGGCAGTTTATTTATTAGATTTAGAGACTGCCTGATTCCAGAACAATTCTGAGCAGATTAGACTTAATAATGAACACACACACACACAACAACAGTAAGAAAGACCTATGTGCCCACACTTCAGACAGCCAACCAGGACTTCATAACCACCCTACCCCAAGGCTAGATAACATCATAAGTGCATAGTTTAAAGTAAGTGTACAAATAGGATTTCAGTAAGGAAGCCATATTGAGTTGAATGAAGATGAATTATGAATCAGCATATAATGGATTATACTCCATAACGTGTTCAAATAACTGCTGAGTGAATTTAAAAAGTCTTATGCCTTTTTGGTTTGTTTGTTTATTTGTTTTTCTGGTGTTTTTGCTAGTGTTGATGAAATGTGCACTTTTCCTGAAATATATTTATTTTATTAAAAAAATTAAACTATTTTTACTGAAAGTGCTTAGAACTTGTTAAAATTACTGAAGGAAAGAATTTTTTAAATGGATTTGTTCATATGAAGGCAGGAGGCACATCACAGAGCACATGATTTTGCAATACTTTGCTAATATTCACAATTTATTTTATTTAGATTATATCTTGGTTCCTTAAAAATGTTCCCTGAGTGACTTTTAGCAGAGAACAAAAATTAAAAATGATAGAATAAGTCTAGAATAAGTCAAAGTGCAAATTAGATCTTCTCAGGAATTTTCCCTTTATAATTATCAGTTCTAATCATTAATACGAATCTTTGACTTTGCCTTTTTTAATTGTATAAAATGGGGAAAAGAGAGGGTGGAAATTCCACAGAATATCACCTGTTACATCATTAACACATAATAGAATGATGTCCCTTTAATACCTAAGTTTGCTGCTCTTACCATGCCAAGGATACTAGGTGAGTTTGATGAGCAGCCAAGCTTAATTTTGAAGTTGTAGATGGCAATTATTTTAATAGTTGCACTCTACCTCTCTTGCTTCAAAGTTGCAAGCTGTAGACCATGTGGCGTTTGTATAGCCACATGAAAAGCTAAGGTTACCCAAGGGCTAAGCTGGGGATCAAGGGTGGGGTGGAAGATGATCAACCATTTTCCAGCATGCCATTTGGTTAGCCTGCTTTAAAGTTTGAACCTCCCCCATCATTTTGCAAGGACAGCTCATCATATAGCTGTTGCTGTAAATATTCCCAAGCAACTTGCTTTTATCTTAATATTATCATGAGAACATATTTCTCCAGAGGATTTAATCTTTACATCCCTAAAAGGTTTTTTCTGATTGTGTTCCATTTCAGTTTCTAGCCTGCCAGATAGAAATGTTGTCATGTTTGGACCTGATTAAGAAATGCAAGTGTTGGCAACAGGGAGGGAATATGTGGAAGAAAGAGATTGTAGTATTCCTTTCCTTTCCTTTCCTTTCCTTTCCTTTCCTTTCCTTTCCTTTCCTTTCCTTTCCTTTCCTTTCCTTTCCTTTCCTTTCCTCTCCTCTCCTCTCCTCTCCTCTCCTCTCCTCTCCTCTCCTCTCCTCTCCTCTCCTCTCCTCTCCTCTCTGTGGATCCTAGAGTTAGCATGATTCTTCATGGAAAAAATATGCATGCTTACACTGCAGGAAAATCCAGTGTGCCAATAGGGAAAGATGCAAAGGTTCTATTTCAGAGCCAGTGTGTATGATTTAGAGAGTCATTCGATAACACTTTTTTCTGGCAGATATTGGTATTACTGTATGGTATTACTTGCAGAAAAAGGGCTATATCAGTTCAAATATATAGTATACAAAGATGGGTGATGTTAAAAAGAAGGTCCTTCTCCCTGGTCCTTTGAATCTCTTCATACAGGGAGCCATGCTGCTATCGTCATTGTCCATTTCCATGAATATTCAGGTTTATGCCAGACCTTGTATCCAACAAAACAAGTTTGCTTTAATAATCTCATCTATTCTACACTGTATGCTAGTGATGTTGAAGCTTGTTGCACATACTACACATTGGCAGTATCTTCAGAATAGCTCTGGGGCAGAACCATTTAAAGTATTCACAGCACTGCTAAATTTATTTGTTTATTGCATTTCTATCTTTCCAAGGAGCTTATGATAGTGGTTTAGCTTAAATACTATACTAAGCCATAACACGGTTTCTTAGTTTTGGTTTAGCATATTGTATGAATCCAGCTTTGCAGTTTATTCAGTTACCATATTTTTCTGACTATAAGACGATACTTTTTTCTAAAATCTTTACACTAAAAATTGAAAGGCGTCTTATTCAAGGAAGTAAGCTGAGGAGAGAATCATGCGGTTGCAAAACTGCCCATACTTTGTCTCTGCAAACAGGCTTCCTCCTATTACTAGCCTCCAATCATGAGTGAAATAGGTTGACTCTGCAAACAGGCTTCCTCCAATCACAAGCCTCCAATCATGAGTGAAACTGCCCATACTGTCTCTGCAAACAGACTTCCTCCAATCACGAGCCTTATGTAACTGACATCGGCTGATGCTGAACAAACCAATTGGAGGAAGTCTGTTTGCAGAGACAAGCTATCAGCAGTTTCACTCGTGACTGAATGTAATCAGTTATGCAAACGAGCATGGAAATAGAGCTGCAGAGAGACAGTTTGGACCTCCTCCCACCGAGTGTATGAGGTAAATGTTACCTAATTACTAAATAAAAATGTGTTCTGCACTATCTTTAAAATATTGATTTCTTAATTTTGGGTTGGAAAAGTGGGGGTCGTCTTGTACATGGGGGCGTCTTATTGATGGAAAAATATGGCATTTGTTTGTTTGTTTATTTAAAACATTTGCATATTTGCCCATCTTAAAGAAATGCTGGGCGGCTTAAAATCCAAAAATAAAACAATTATACAGCAATAAAAACAAAAGAAACAATAAAAACTAGAAAAACCTGGCACCACAACCACACTTCTCAGATGCAACTCATTACACTCTCATCCTACTCTAACCTCATCTTATCCCAATGCTTGGGGGAAGAGCTAGATCTTAAGTGCTCTCCTGAAAGTTAAAAGGGTGGGGACTTGTTAGTCCTTGAGGGGGGGAGGGATTAACTATGCTTAGAATGATATGTGAACCCAAGCAGTGATTCTTCACCCCATTTTCTCCTCACAGCAACCCTTTGTGGAAGCTTAGGCAAAGAGCTAGTGATTGGTCAAGTGTGAATGCATGTGTAACAAAGAGAGGTGATGATAATTGGGCACAGTGACCAAAGAGAATAAATAGCACTAACTAATGGAGTTAGTGCTATTTGTCCAGAACTCCTGGTCCTGAAACTGGTAGTAGCAGAGCTGAATAGAGTAGCTACTCAACACATGAAGCCTTCTTCTCACACCTGACCTCCATTTAGGTGTTGCTCTTCCAAGGAAGAGAAAGGGAGAATGTACACTCTGTACATAAATGCCACAGCTTGTTTGTTCATTTGTTTTGCTCTTATAATTTAGGAGGGAGAAATAAAAATCCATTCCCAACATCCAGGACCCATCCTATGCTGCATTTTGTTCTCCATGGAATCCAAAGGTTTTCTCTCTAGCGCATAAAACAATAGCAGCTCTATTGAGTAGCAGCTCTATGAATTGAACGAAAGAATAAAAGAGATAATGAATATGAGAAGATTTACAGAATGTGTTATTATCAATAGAACGTTGTGATCATGCAAGATTTTGAAGGCAGGGGCCAGAGAACCTAGAAGTTTTGGTTTCTGCGGGAAGTAGGGGAAGGTCTATTTCCATTGTAGTGAGTGGAGTTTATCAGGCAAAATTCTGAGTACATTTTTTTCCTTTTAACTGGACACACATCTTTCATTATTATGTCTGGTGATGAATATGCGTGCTGTGGCTTTGGTTAGTTTCTCTGCTAGCTTAACTGCATGGTGGAAAGGATGCAGTTTTCAGCTTTTTCTGAATGCTTGCAGATGTACTAGTTGTAGGAAGCAAGTGGGATTGATAACATCTATTCATTCTCCATCTTTTGGAAAAGAAGTGCTAGCCTGCCTATTTGACATCTGCATACTCTGTCCCCTTTTAGGTCAAGTGCTGTAGGATGGGTGTGCATTGAAAGCACTTGGTAAGAAGGACAAACATTTTATTTTCCATTCCTTAGTTCCTGTTAAAGGTGTTCTTGGGCTGAGTGCTTGGACTAAGTCCTGAGTAAAAGGAGAGATTATTAGAAAGATATATATTCATGTTGCCATCTTCTGTTACATAGTTATCAGCTCTTCTTAACAAGTACTATTTTGAGGCCGTTTAATTGGAAGCCCGAAGCATTCTAACACCCATCTTCAGAACAGTATCACAGCCCTATAAAAGTGTGCAAATGCTAAGTACTGACACCATCACAATACAACTGATGTGAAGAATGCAACAAAGTGGCAACAGCCTTGTGCTTAATAAAAGGAGAAGAGAATGGATTTAGGTTTCTGGTCTCTCTGACATTCTTTGGATACTTGAAGTCAGTATGTGGAAGGATGACAGAATTCTTCAGAATCTAGTCTTTAAAAAAAGCAGGGGGAATGGGAAATACTTTATGGCAAGGAAGGGCAAGAAATATCTCAAAAATGAACTTGCTGAAGCACTGTACAAAAAGAAAAACATTATTTGTTTTTGAAAAGGAAATAGAGGAAACTTAAGTTAGCATATAATAATAAACGGAACAGTTTAATGTAATGTTAAGATCTATTAGGCTGTGCTCATAATATTTTTGGCAAATAGTAGGGAATTCCCAGTTTTCATTATTTTCAGCCCTTTCTTCTTTATGGAATGTTTGATCACTGGCCTGAAGTAATAAATAATTGTTTGAAATCATGATACAGTGACTTATCTGAAGCTAGTCAAATGTGGGCTTATCAGACCCAAACTGGGTGACCTCCTGGATTTAAGAATCCAGTTTATGACATTTTGATTTTAATAGTGCATAAATATTGGCAATGTTATAGTCCAAAGTCCATTTCCTCTGGACTCAAGATGCACAGAATGCTTTACAGCAACTGTTCTAATCCTATACAGAAAAGGGGGGGGGGGGGGAACCCTTGGGTTATTTTTATCTAAATTCAGAGTTGGCATTTACCAGCCAGAAATTTTCAGTGATTTAACTTGTTAGGAGAGCAGAAAGCTTTTTATGTTGATGATTCAAATTTGGTTGCATATTTAGATAAGACAGAAGAATGCAGAAACAGTTTTTTGAGAGGAAGACTCGTGGAAAATTAGTGGGTGTCCTTTCCATAAAGTCATTTGTAGGATTATACAGTGAGGCTCCAGTCCCAAAGATTGAGACAATATGTGGAAATTGTTGCACCTAAGTGCAAGAGACAAAGGTACACAAATAAGACAGACACTGAGATGCAAGGACAACACACCAAACTGTATAAAGAGAAATTAATTAACAAGAAGTGAAAGAAAATACCAAAAGTTAAATTATAGCAAAAATACTTTAATTATTAATGATAGTGTTAATTTAGCCCTCTTAAATGAATACAGATATAACAAATGGATCTCTGGGTTAGTGAGAGTTACACATCCCTGCAAAATATTCTTTCCTAATTTATTTTTGCAGCGCTCCTATGAACTAGGATGCACAAAGTGAGACTCGAATGATGGTTCAGAAATAACCTATGAGCTTCTTAGCTGTTTACTTGAATTGCCCACTTTCAGGATTTTCTTGATTCTTAGTGCAGTTTTCATTGTGTCAGAACTGAGTAACCTTTTCACTATCTCCCACAATACTGAATCAGGAAGCTTTGAATAGTAATATGATTCCATCAATTCACTAGAATATTTACCAGAAAATGTTGGTTTCCTGTTGGGAGCAGCTGCGCTGTCAGCAGCCTGTGTGCTTCTAGTTACATTTGTAATTTTCCATTTATCCATATCTCTGAGTAAGGAATGAAATGAACACATCTAGCCTAGTTGCATTGAATTGATGGATGCTTGACAGAAATGAAATGATTGGTTCCCTAGAGTCTGCAGAAGGCATTAAATGTAATGTTACCTTCTTAATGTACAAGCTTACAGCTACCTTAATCTGTTGTCAGGATAAGTAGCTTCCTCTTTATCAACTTACGTTTCTGTGATCCTTCAGATGATCAGAGTTTATATGTGTTTGTACTAACAATAGATATCAGAAGGATTCAGTTAAATCATACTGGTATCAGAGTAGAACAGCGAATACAACACAAAGCCAGGGAACATCAGTAAGCCTTCAGACATATCCTTAGATGCATGGTACACTGCTTTCACACTTGACTTTAATAAACAAATAGGAAACTAGAATGAAGCAGCAAAGCAAGATTGAGGGTTATCTTTTCCCATTAAGCATCATTAGAAAAAAAAAAGGTGGGTGTTTGCATCTTGTGGTAATATGCCCATTGCCCAGGGGGGAAAAAAGTGGGGGGGGCAAATGGAAGGGAGAGAGCATTTTGAGTGCAGAAGGAATGGTAGGCAGTGACCTCAGCAAAGTGTCCTCTGGGAATTGGGTATTTTATGATTGGCTACACATCATGGCAGCCATTTTGTGAATAAGGAAATAGCCAATATGTGAGAGGGCCTATGCCCAAAAGAGTTTCCTATTCTAGGATAGACCAGCCTACATTAGGAAGGACGTCCTGAACAACCAGGAAGCCTGGTAGCTTTCTTCTAAACCAAAGACTTCTATTTATTAAGTCCATCCTTTTGTCGCAGTTCTGGAGGCAGGAAGTTACATTACTGTCTCCAGTAGCTTCTTACAGAAAGACAGTATTCCATCAAGGCCCCTTGTAGTCATTAGCAGGATTCTTCAGTGCTTGCAAGCAACGTAACATATAAATTGTGGAATATAAGGTCAATGAATCTTGAGAATTTAGTGATAATACTCATGCCAATATTTGTTGCTCCAGAAAGGTCTCTACTGACCTTGATTTTGAAGGCCAACAATTTGAATTTCCATGCAAAACATCTGGAGATATATAGGATGAAAATAATCTTTGACTTAAATCAGCACAGCACAAGTTCAGGGTCTGAGGGTAGTCACCTCGCTATTTGAAAAAACCTAGTATTTCATAAGATGCCAAGTCTGATTTGATTTGATCCTTAGGTTTATTGATACGGTTGTGAAGTTCTTTTGCCTTCTGATTCCAGGTGGCTAAAATGATTTTTTCTTCTTCTGTTGCTGCTTTTAGGGAGCAATTTGTGAAAGTATAGAGAAAATCATAGCATTTCCATTCAGTTTGTTAGAGTGGCTGCAGCATCTATCCGCTCTTCATGTCAATGAGACAGTACTCTTTGTGGAACTACAACCAAACAAACAAAACTGAGAACCGTTCCATACACAGTTTTGCCACTCCCAGACGTGCAAGTCCTAATGATGTCAGCTCATTTTGAGGGCTGCATTTACCAGGAATAGAATCAAAGCCAGACAACTCCTTCTCTGGTTTGTGGGCGTTCTGTTTTTCTACTGCCATTGCTTTTGCTTAACTCACCTCCCAGTTTCTGGGTATAAATAAGTCCATTCACTCAACCTAACAATGCAAGAAAAGAAATACTGGGAATCTTACCAGTAAAACTAATCTTAATCCTTCTAATTATTTTCCAGTACAAAACTGTTGAGAGTTGAATTTTGAAAGAATTCATCTTCACTCACTTTAAATTAATGGTTGATATTTCATTAACGTTAGCAGGAATAACTCTGAGATTACCTTGAAACCTTCTGGAATTTATTTCTAGCAGCTTTATTGCAGCCCGATTATATGTAGCTTGCTCCAGAGGAAGTTCGTGGAACTATATCAGAGTTAAGTAAAAGCTATTCTACTTCACTTGGTTGTGAACTAAGCTGTGGAAGCTGGGCAGTATCTTTCTTTACTACATAGGGTTAAACCTTTACAAGTTACACATTTCTTTTCTGTGAGATAGCAATTTTAAAATTGTTTCCCTGTTCCCTGAGAATGGAGTTAGTTATAATGTCACCCTTTTTTTTTTTTTTTTGTCTGCGCTCAGTCATTACTGACCCTGCAGTGCCTGCCTGGACGAATTCTTGCAGTTTTCAAGGCAATTGTTTTTTGGAAGTGGTTTGCCAGAGCCTCCTTCCTAGAGCAGAGCCCAGCTGGCAAGCGCAGGAGGCGGGGTTTCCGTTGCTTTGCGCCCTTTTCGGGCGAGCGCAGTTTCGCGCTTACCGGCAACTGGTCCCGTCTCTCTGTGCAAGGCGCTGCCAGCATTTTTCCTCCCACCGGAGTGAGAGTCCCCATTTATCTACTCACGTGAGTTTTCGACCTGTTGGGTTGACAGGAGCTGGGGAGGAAAGAGGAGCTCACCCTGTTAACGCGAAGGCTGGACTCGAACCGCCGAAGCGTCAGCCATTTCTGGCCGGCAAACTTTCAGCGTCATTAAGCCGCTGCGCCACCGCGTCCCCCTCAATGTCACCCTTGCTGACTTTTAATTGGGACTGAACTAATACATTGTACTGCTTCAGATCCTCCCTTTAAGGCAGTGTTGTCCAAACTTGGCCACTTTAAGATGAGTGGACTTCAACTCCCAGAATTCCCCAGCCAGCCATGAAGTCCACTCATCTTAAAGTGGCCAAGTTTGGACAACACTGCTTTAAGGGATCTTTGGATAAGTTATTTCTGACTGAAACAAACAAACAAAACCAAGCCTACCAAGCCCAGCAACAACCCAGAGTTCAGACTTCAACTACCTTTGGATTAATTAATTTCTTGTTATTGATGGTGCCCTGGTTGCAGAAGTTGTACAGTGGCAAGAAAGGTGCATAGTACTTAAAACTGTTGAGAAAACGGAAAAAATCAAAACACCAAAAAACACTTTTTAACAAAGGAGTACTACTGGGTTTCCTCTAATGTAGGGTTCCTCAACCCTAGCAACTTTAAGATGGATGGACTTCAACTCCCAGAATTCCCCAGCCAGCATGGCTGGCTGGGGAATTCTGGGAGTTGAAGTCCACCCATCCTAAAGTTGCCAAGGTTGAGGAACCCTGCTTTAATGGATGGGAAAAAATATTAAAAATACAATTCTGAGTTTTACATAAATGCTGATCATAAAATATTCCTTCACTTTTAAAACTAATATCCCCGTCTGTCAAAATTAAGCATGCAGTTGTTTATTTTATTGACGTAAGATTGAAGAAGATATTTAGGTTCTTGAAAGAAGCAAAGGAATATTTGTCTTACTATCCTATTTTTATTATGCTAACTATGCAAAAGTTCCAGGAATCTCACAAGTTTTATGGATACAATTTTCATTTCTTCAAAAGGTGTCTTCCATGAAGCATTGGGATAAGACATGCAAAACAGATTCTAATCTTTGGCTATCTCAAATGTGAATATGTGTATGTGTTTTTAAAATGGGACTGTGGCTGACATTCCAAGGAGATTTATTGACAATCAGATTGAAATCCATAAATCTGCCTTGTTTTTAGGTAAAGCTTGGCAGTAGTACAATACAATTCATGTGCAGAAAATATAACTATATTTGTACATTAAACATCTACCATGTGATTGAAAGTAGGAATCAGTGTATTAGCTGTAACCCTCCCCCTATCCCATCTCCCTCAATCAATTGAATGGAAACTTCAGAATGTAATCTATTCAACTGGTGTAGTTTCCCTGAACGAACTAGAAGCCATGGACTTCCCCACTACAGAGATTTTTCCTCCAGCTTGTGGAAGGCATGTTTGTGTGTGTGTGTAGATGTAGATATAGATATAGATATAAATTCCCTCTCACCCCTATGGGTGGTGTGTATCTTCCTCAGTCTTGGGTCCCCACAAGAGGCCTGGGAGTTTGCGGGTTCTGTGCAGTAGCTTAGCTGTTCCTAGCACTGCACTCTTCTGGACAGAGAGCTCTGATGTTGTTCCTGGGATCTGTAGGAGCCACTCTCCCAGCTTAGGAGTTACAGCCCTGAGTGTTCCTACCACCACTGAGACCACTTTAGTCCTTACTTTCTATATCCTCTCTAGTTCCTCGTTCAGGCCCTGGTACTTCTCCAGCTTCTTATATTCCTTCTTCTTGATGTTGCTGTCACTTGGCACCACTACACCTATTACCACCACTGTCTTCTGGTCCTTGTCTACTACCATGATGTCTGGTTGATTGGCCAATACCTGCCTGTTTATCTGGAACTGGAAGTCCCACAGGATCTTAGCCCTGTTATTCTCCATGACCTTCTATGGAATCTCCCAGCTGGACCTGAGAGGATCTAGCCCATACACTGTACAGATGTTCCTGTACAGAATGCCAGATACTTGGTCATGCGGTTCAGTGTATGCTGTTTGTGACTGCATTTTACACCCTGCCACTATGTGTTGGATTGTCTCTGAGGCCTCTCTGCACAGTCTGTACCTTGTCTAGTGTGGTAAACCACTGCTTCCATGAATCTGGTACTTAGTGCCTGTTCCTATGTTGCTATGATCAGTGCCTCAGTATTGTCTTTTAGTCCAGCCCCTTCCAGCCACTGGTAGGATTTTCCAATGTCAGCCACCTCATCTACCTGTGGGTGGTACATCCCATGCAGGGGCTTGTCTTGCCATGGCACTTCCTCCACTTGAACTTCCTCCCATGTCTGCTGCTGCCTCAGGCATTCTCTCAGCAGCTTATCCTTGAGCACCATCTTACTGAAGTACTCCTGGATACTCTGGGTTTCGTTGAAGACAGTGACTTTGACACTTACCAGATGCAGCCCGCCCTCTTTCTAGCTGGTGTACAGTCTCTGAGTGTTGGACTTGGGGTGGAAGCCCCTGAACATTGTGAGGAGCTTCTGGGTCTTCACATCGGTAGCCTCCATGTCCTCCTTTGGCCAGCTCATTATACCGGCAGGGTATCTGATGACTGGCAGGGCATACATGTTGATAGATTCCCACTAAGCTGCGTCTTCAGGACCTGTCTTATCCTTTGATGGTACTTGGATGTTGTTGTGTTCCTTGCCCCTTCATTGTGATTCCCATGTGACTGTGGGATACCAAGATACTTGTAGCTGGTCTGTGTGGCCTGCTGGTAGTTCCACCCCATCAGTCTTAACTACCTTCCCTCTCTTTACTACCATCTAGCCACACTTCTCCAATCCAACTGACATCCCAATATCTTCACTGTAGATCTGTGTTTGGTGGGTCAGTGAGTTGATGTCGTGTTCACTCTTAGCATACAGCTTGATGTCATCCATATAGAGGAGGTGGCTGATGTAGTTCCACTCTTGAACTTGTATCCATATCCAGTCCTTGTCATCATCATCATCATCATCATCATCATCATCATCATCTTCATCATCTATATCTAATCTATATCTATATATCTATATCTAATCTATGTGTGCGTGCACACACACACACACACACACATGCACACACACACATACACATTCCCTTAAGTAAGTTTGAACTGCAGAAGCTTCTATATGTCTGTGACTGTGATTGGCTCTTTTTGTAAAAAAAAATGGAATAGGCACTGTCATTTATGTATATCCCATCTCCTGTTAGTACAGGAATGATTATATAGAATATATCCCTTATAGCTTGTGTTTTTGTATATAATTTCAATAGTTGTATTCAAAAATTGTTGGCTGTTGTCATATACGTATTTCAAATCATTAACAGTTTAATAGCACTTTTGCATATGAAATTAAGGGATTATTGTTTTGCATCACTGAAATTATATTTCTGAGCACCTCTTGCTAAATAGGTTTTACCTTAAGCCAAACATAAATCATATTTAGTCTTGATGATAGTATGTGCTACAAACAAGATATGTTGAAAGAAGAGGTAGTAGAACCTTGAGTGCTTTTTGTTTAGAAGCTCATATAATCCTAAAATATTTGATTGATGATTATGTGCCATCAAGTTGTTTTCAATTCCTAGCAACCACATAGATTTTCTCCACTGACGATTTATCCCTAACCTGTTCTTTCAAGTCTCCCAATTATGCACTCATCGTCACTGTAACTGAGTCCATCCATCTTGCTGCTGGCCATCCTCTTCTCTTTCCTTACACCTTTCCCAGCATTACAGCCTTTTCCAGAGACCTGGGTCTTCACATAATGTCTCCAAAATAGGATAATTTCAGCTTGGTCATTTGTGCCTCAAGTGAGAACTCTAGGTTGATTTGTTTGATGATCCATTGGTTTGTTTTCTTGGCTGTCCACAGTATTCTCAGGAGTCTTCTCCAACACCAAAGTTCAAAGGTCTCAATACTCTTCCTATTCTGCTTCTTTAAAGTCCAAGTTTCACTTCTAAATATAGACTCCTATAAATATTCATTCCTAAAATATAGTGATGTTTTATTTCCAGTTGTTTCAGTGTGATATCTATAGAGATATCTGACAGCATCACTTTCATTCAAGAATATGATGCTACTCTGACTAGTGAAGATGAATGCATAAACACCCCCTTACTTACACACACACACACACACACACACACATACATGTACTTACTTGGATCTTGGGATCATGTCTCAGGACCCCTTCAAGTCATTCTGTGAATATTGATGTTCTGCAGAATGTATCTTCTCTAATATTGCTAAATCCCTCACCTTTACTCATGCTGATTGAAGCTGCTGGGAATTATCATTCAGCTGTGTTGGAGGGGAGGGGCAATTTCCACTTCACTAGTATACTGGGCTTTAGCTTAGATCAATGTGATCTGGTACACATTGGCGTGATACCTTATTTTCCCTGTATGAAGAAAACAGTTCTTGTTCATAGAACAGGATGTCTGATCATCCTGCCACTCTGCTTCCTTTCCAGTATGATTCTTTGAGTTGGAGGATGTGTAGGAAGGGTGCAAAATACAGCACAGTGGGCTGAAGATAGGGAAGCTGACATAAATTATCTCCTCACTAATATAAATGGGGAAATGAGGTAGATTCTGGGTTATTGAATGAAAGAATTGTAGAATGTTCGTGATCTGATATGTATTTGCTTTTTGTGCATCTTTTAAATCTCTATACATTTGAGATAATATATTTCTTTTGTGTTTTAGGAGAGCCAGAATTTAAATATGTTGGCAACATGCATGGAAATGAAGCCGTTGGAAGGGAACTTCTTATCTTCTTGGCTCAGTACCTGTGCAATGAATATCAGAAGGGAAATGAAACTATCATTAATTTGATCCATAGTACACGTATCCACATCATGCCATCTCTGAATCCAGATGGCTTTGAGAAGGCAGCATCGCAGGTATGTGAGTCATAACTCCAAAACAAATATTTGCATTTGTATTATCTGTTTTTAAAAATAGTGAAATATGATTGCATTTTAATGATATAAAGAAGCCTTTGGGGCAGGGCTGGAGAATGGTGTCCTGATCTGAATTTGTTGAGCATGAATACCAAAATATGAGAAAAAGAATAACCTTCACTAAGAAATCTACCTTTTTCACTCCACCTGGGTAACAGTACCATATGCACTTAGAATGTTCTTTGATTGAAATTTGCATATACAATACTATCTTTGGTGACTTCTGCAGTGCAAATACAATGTATATCAGAGACAGGAATCATAGTCTTCCAGAAGTTGTTAGAATTTAAATTCCTGTCATCCATATCTGTTGGTCATGCTAGCTGGAACTGATAGTAGTTTAAATCCAACATTTGAATACTATATATTTCTCGCCTAATATATCTAGTGAGCCTACATTGTAGCTGATTTGTAATCCATAGTAAGCATTTGATCTACTCCCTCCCACCATGACACTTGGCATTCTATATGTAATGTAGCCAATGGAATGCTTGCATACTAGCCAGCACTCTTTCTGTTCCAAATACATTATGCTAGCATTATGCTAGTAATCCACATTAATCTAAAATCATGTTAGATTACTGAGTCTCAGTCTTTATTTTACATGCTAAAAAATTTACGAAGTTGATTAGGAATGTTCAGTGTCAGAGCTCCCCCATGTGGCTATAAATAAGTTTATACATTTAAATAGCAGTTGGCCCCAAAGAACTGTTTTTGTATTTGTTCTGAAGGGTTACTTGGGAACTCAATATTGTTACACTTTGATCAACCAGTAGTTGATTGTTTTATGTGCCTTGTGCCGAATCATTATTTCTAAATTTCAGGCACTCTAATTTTATAGGCAGAGGCAGTTTGGTGTGGTCCCTAGAAACTGGGAGTCCGTAAGTTCTATTTCTGCCTTAGGCATGAAGCCAGCTGGGTGACCTTGGGCCAATCACTCTCTCAGCCCTAGGAAGAAAGCAGTGGCAAACAACTTCTCAAATCTTGCTAAGAAAACTGCAGGGGCTAGCCTAGGCAGTTGCCATTAAGTCATCACTGACTTGAAAGCAACAAAATCATCATCATCATCATCATCATCATCATCATCATCATCATCTTTACTTGGAACAGCTTAAATCCAACACCATCAAACAACAACATCTGCCTATCCCAGGTCCTTGGGAAGGACTCGATAGGTGGATAAAAATGCCAAATCTAGTCAAAACATCTGGCTGATTGTGCAACCAACCATAACAACAACAACAACATATGGGTTATAAATTTAAAACATGTGCTGTATTTTCCTCATGTACTTTTTCACATTAGTTTTATGTATACAGTAGGTCTGTTGATGTTAATTAGTTGTGTTATTTAGAAGCACAAACATTTAAATTAGAAGCTAGGCATGTTGAACTTGCCTATCACATTCAAACATAGTTAATAGATAGGGTGGAATTTAGACTTGATCATGTATACAGTAGAGCCACTGAAATTAGTGAGACACCAATTGGTCATTATTAACTTAAACCCCATTTATTTCAGTGTGTCTTCTCCAAGCATGGCAGAATTGAGTAAGGAATATGTGTGTATTGTCAGTGAGAACCAGGTACTGATGATTGAAAATAATTGGCATATGTTTCCAGTATGCCATGCATTTGAACTTCTGGGAATACAAGCTTGAACTAAACAGACCATTTTTCTAAATTCATCATGACAGTTCATAATGAAATGATCATGCTGTTTCACAATATTTCCTTCTTCTCTTTAGCCAGGTGAACTCAAAGACTGGTTTGTTGGTCGAAGTAATGCACAGGGAATAGACCTAAATCGAAATTTCCCTGATCTTGATAGAATTGTCTATGTCAATGAGAGAGAAGGTGGTCCAAATAATCATTTGCTGAAAAATCTGAAGAAAGCTGTGGACCAAAATCTAAAGGTATGAAATATTTCATCTAGAATATTTCATATTTTGAGCAATTGCTGCCCCCACCCTCTGGAACAGCATCCCCCCAGGGATACATATGGCACCCACTCCCTTGAGGTTCTGGAAGGCCCTTAAGACCTGCCTGTATTTCCAGAGCTGGGGCTAATGTGTTTGTGAGGGCTCTGTCCTGTTTTTATTGTGACGGTGGTTTTTGGTTTTATTGATTGTTTTAATTGTATAATTGGATGTTCTAAGTTGCCCAGTTCGTATTTTGGAGTGAGTGGCCAATAGCAATAATAATAAAAACAATAATATGCTGAATACCCTTTAACTTTCTGCAAAGTTCTTCATGCAAATAAAAGTGGTTAACTTCTTTGTCTATTTTTGAAAATTGTGATAATTTGATGAAATGTGGGAAAGGGGGTTCACTTGCACTCCACTCCACCATTGGAAAACTAGTACTGTGCATGGTAGTCAGATGGAGATATTCCTTTAGGCCAGTGTTGTCCAAACTTGGCCACTTTAAGATGAGTGGACTTCAACTCATCTTAAAGTGGCCAAGTTTGGACAATACTGCTTTAGGCTGCAAAATGACAGATAGTACTGTTGGAGATCTGTCCAAGGCTTTATGGAAAACCTTAAAAGGGACTCATTTAAAAATTTATAATTCTCCTGTGCTGCAGGTTCCCTGGCTGGCACTCTGTCTGGATTGCTCATGTTTGGAAAAATGTAGGGTCCTCTCACGGATAGTTCAGGAAGCTTCAGAAATGCTAGAGTTTGATACATTCCTTGAGGGAATTTTTAATGTTTAGACCCTAAACATAAACTTTAGAAGAAAGACTCTTTTTGAGCATTTCATACAGTAACAGTAAGATAAGCACCACCTACCAGAATCCACAATCCTACCTCTGTTATTTCTTTACCAGTACCCTGGAGCAATTTTGCCTCTCCTCCATGCAAGTATTTGAAAAGTACATGGCCCAATATGCTCTCTCATAATTTGTATCTCCTTTTCCATTTTTTTTGTCAGTCATTTTTGGAAAGTTCTATATGGCCTCTCTAGCAGGCAAATTATTATTTCTTAAATCATGGGTGTCTGAAAATGTTAATAACTCAATTAAGTAGAGTTACTAAACCATCAGGGTAATATTTCACAGTAGTAAAATAGTACTTTTTTCCAGAAGTAGAGTTCCTTTACTGAGTTTCTTCTCTTCCTCCTTCTTGATTTTTTTTTAACTGAAAATTCTGCCTGCCTTTTCTTCTAAGACATACATCCTTTTGACTGTAGATGAAATGCAGTGGCTTGCAAACAGGCTTTATGCTCACCTTTCAGCTGCTTTTTGTGCCCCCCAAACCTTCTCCAGACCATTGAGTCTGGCACAGATTTTAAAGGTGGAAAGCTGTAATGAGTTGGCAAAAGGAAACCTCTTTGTTATGCTAACAAAAGTAGTTCTGTTGCTGTAAATACCTAATTGGATTTCAGCAAATGTGGTTGTAAGGTACTCCAGACAAATGGCCAGACCTGTTTTTAATAACATTAAAAGCAAGATGAAAACTAAATCTTCTACAAACCAGATAAACATTTGCAGGAAAGCAGGGAAGAAGCCACACAAGGATTTGCAGCTTGAGTTCTTCTCTGGAGTAAGTATATTTAGAAAGCAGGAAACATTTTTATTAGTGGTACCTCAAATAGGCATTTAGGTGAAGCAGACTGCCAAATAAGCAAGACATGATGTTCCCTACAATGTATATGCTTGGCTCCCTTCCCTCTCCCACAGAAAAGCTAAATGAATCTTTGGGTACTAAAATACTGGGGTAGAGGACTGTAGCAGCTTTTTAAAAATTAAGTTTGTATTGTTAAATGAAAAAAAAAAGATAGCTAAATATAACAGTTAATTAAAAAAAAGCAATAAAATAGGAAAAAAATGGGGGAAATGTCCAGAAAAGCTAAATAATTGAATATATTACTCAAAACTCTTCTTTGCTGCCCCATTGTTGAAAAGAACGAAGTCCTAATTACAACTCTTGTAGCTTTCAAGGAATTCTGTAAACATTTAATTATTATAGACTACTTTATTATGTGAATACCTTATGATAAGTAGACATCATAATCAAACCTAAGAAAAACTAAGCAGGAAGAGCTACAGAAGAAAGCAACAATAACAAGCAACATAAAACCACTCAAGTGTTCCCATAATAATAACCCCTGTGCCATCTGATGAAATACATACCACAGAAATCACATCTACAGGGAGGAAGAATTCCACAGAAGTCTCTGTCTCAGCTTACAATTATCATATGTAGAGCGAGACGTCACCTACCGAAGTCAACCAGAAAAAGCAAGAATGTGACTGGTTTGCCCTTTGATTTTCACTACTTCTGTTATTTAGTACAAAAAGGATCTAAAACAACCAAATGAATTGATCAGTGTTGCCACTGATCAGTTTTTCCCAACTTGGTGCTATCCAAATATATTGGGACTACAGGTGCCACTAGTAAGAGCAGGGAGTGGGGCATTTTGTAAGAGAGGAAATGGCTGGCAAGAGAGGAGTGTTTTACCTTTCTTATGTTCCCTTCTTCCCCTTATTCCATCCCACAACAGCTTTGTCCCAGCTAGAGTCCAAGATGGACATTTACCCTGACTGGTAAGAAGTGCCAGGATGGGAGAAAAGTGACAAAAGGAAAAGTTGAGTGATATTTTCCATCTTCGAGAGATTTCTTCCAGAGATTTCTAACACTGGCCCATGTTATGAGCTATTTCACTGCAGCTTTTTATGTGATAATTGAGAAGGTTGACCATTATGCCATGTGAGGAGGTGGATCACTGCAACCTCTGAATGAAGAACCTTCTGAAGTGACTCCACCCAACCCACTGGCTCTTCTGGATGCAAAAAAGAGAACATTTTCTTTGGTTAGGGAAACTTTGTTAAGAAATAGTCTACATGATTTCTGATATTTTGGTTGCTTGCTGGACCTGACTTGTAATTTGTTCTCTGTAGTACTCTAGTAGGGTTAAATGAATTATATTTTTTATAAATTTCTGTCATAGCTTGCACCAGAAACAAAAGGCGTGATTCATTGGATAATGGATATTCCCTTTGTACTGTCAGCCAATCTTCATGGTGGGGACCTTGTGGCAAATTATCCATATGATGAAACTCGGACTGGTATGTATAGTTAATCCAAGTGTGCATAGCCTTCGTCAGCTTGATGGCTGCACTGGGTTCTGAATAGCATGCTAAGAACACATTCCCAAAAGGGACAGATCAAATTTTACTGTTTCCTTTATTTTAATTAATTTGTTTTTTGTATTATTTATAAGTTTTACATTTCCTCTCTTTTTGTCTGTTATACCAGACTCCCCACAATAAACTGAAATATTTTTTTTATTAGTAGAGAGGCAGGCTTTTTTTTTTTTTAGTATGTTATAATTTCCTCTACTGATGTAACACTGCAACCTTTTTCTTTTTAAGGCTAGAAGAGCCCATGGAAGAGGGGAGACAAGAACTCTGGGGTGGGTTTTAGGGGCATAATAATGAGGATGAGATTATACCATTCTTCCTGCCATTGCAGAGGCTTATCATACCATCTTGCCCCTGAAATTACTAAAAACAAAGAAAAAAGAAAGTTAGCCTGATTTTTGAGAGGGGCAGGTGTATTATTAAAGGATGCAATATATGTCATAAGTCTTTCCAAGACCAAAGACATCTATTTTGCCCTTTAACCCATTTCCTAAAACAGGTACAAAAATAAATTACAGTTAATGCTTATGGCCAAACTGGATCTTCACATTAAAAGCCCTGAACTTTTAAAAAGGCCATCCAAGGCACTGTGGTAAGAAATCCAGATTGGTATCTGAGTCTACAGTTAAAAGCAAGCTGGAGCCATTGCCTGTTCCCTGGTGTTGCACTTGAGTTACATTCACATTGCCTATGCCATTAAAAATGTAAATGCATGTAAGTCTTATTTAGTTACTCTGTGTGCTAAATGGAAAATATGCAGTGCTATATGTGGGCTGTGCTGTGTGACCCCAGGAAGGGGAACGACTGCTTTGAGATGCTATAGATAGGCACTACATTTGTGTTCCCACACACTTCAAAGCACCCCTTGGAGACCGAACCTGAAATGCTCTACAGCCCTAATCCTTAGCAGGAAAATTATACTGTGACCTAGAGATTTGTATTTTTCTATCCCTATTAAAAATTATTTAGCTTAGTACTATTTTCACAAATTATTTATTAATCTATTTTTGTTTTCATTATTTCATATAATTGGAAGAGCTTATTAAGAATATGTATCTGCAGTGAGTCTGCTCTAATTAAACACCAGCGGTCTTCATATGAAGCTCTTGTCCTGCATAATCCTGAATATTGAAGCAATCTGGGTTCAGATAACTGATGTAGGCTTATGTATTTTGTTTTTCTTCCTATTTTCCAATATGTATTTTACGATTGTTCCCTCAGGAAGTGCTCATGAATACAGCTCCTGCCCGGATGATGCTATTTTCCAAAGCTTAGCCCGCAGCTATTCATCTTTTAATCCAGCCATGTCAAATCCAAACAGGCCACCGTGTCGCAAGAATGACGATGACAGCAGTTTCATTGATGGGACGACTAATGGTGGTGCTTGGTATAGCGTTCCAGGAGGTTTGTGTTGATGAAATACATTTTAGTCTTATACTTACAGTATGTCAGAGTATGGCTGAAAGTAGAAACAGCAGATGCTAATGCAAGTCTGACTACAATTAGTGCATATTTTTATAGTCCAAATAATGTATTAAATGCTGCAAATATCATAGAACCCATAGAGCTGTTGCCAGGAAGATTTACAGGCTGTTGGTAAGGCTGTTCCCTAGTCTGTTGCAGGGTGATTTACCTACTAGTGATGTTTCAGTCAACAGTATACAAACAGTTGCTGGCTAACTGGAGGCCTTAGCATGAACATACATTGTTGACTAGCATTGATGGGGAGCTATTAACTAGTCAATAATGTTTGTTATTGTTCTTAAATAGAGTCATATTCTGTTTCTGTCCAGAAAACTCTGCTTATATAGTGCTGACTGAGATGACTTTACATATCTCAATGTTATTGTTCCAATATAATGTTGGCACAGCTCAATATGATGTTTTCTAAAAGGTACATTTAAAAAAAAGATGGAGAAGTGGTTCTCAAGTGATAAAGGCACTGGCAGTCAGTAGAATAGAAATTGTACTGTCCACTCCAGCATACCTATTGTCTGCACTGCTATTTCTTTCATCCATTAAAGTAGCCTGAGTGAGGAGATAGATGTCAAAACTTGTGGAAAAATCACCCCTGCCACAATATAAGGTTAATATGCAATGTAGAGCAAATATGGATAGGAGGTAAGGCAAATATATAAAATATAAATACATAAAGTTGGAAAATATAAAATTGGAAAGGGTGGCTAGATATGACTGAGGGTAGGTTTTTTGTATCCTAAAGTAGTTAAGCAGAACAACAATTTTCAGGAAGTGCAGCTATTCTGCTTGTATCTGCTGATACTTTACTTAACCAGGCATAGGAAAACAGGCTGATTTGTGCCTGGTTAAACTGCCATTGTTGATGAATAACTAGTCTATGCTGGATAATTTTGTATTTCTTTAAATACAAATAATATTGCTATTCTCATGTTCCCAAAAAACTATATGCAGAATTAAAAGAATCTAATCTCCTGGTAGTATAGAAATAGCATCTTGAAGTATCAATCAAATTGTTTGTCCAGGGTGACTGTCAGACTGCTTAAGTCTCATTGAAGTCAGCAAGAATTAGGCAGCCTAATTTGATGAGGGGTTTTAATATGAACTGGAAACTTTAAAACTGTGAAAGTTTCCAGTTCATATTAAATTAATTTTAACTAAGTGCATGAAGTTTGGCCCCTAACCAGCATTAAGAATCTACATTTACTGTGGGTTGTGAAGACTAGCTTAGCATATGAAAATGTGGATTTATGGAATCAGCAATCTAATTAATGTGCAAAATAAATATTAATATTTATGCAAACTATATTTGCACTTAATTACATTGCTAATTTCTCCTTTTCTTAGCTTAAAAAAAAACAAAATATGACACTAATTCCTTGTTCAATGTTTTGCAGTATTTATTGTGAAAGCAGGCCTTTTTCATATTGTATAGCAACAAATTATTTCATAAATGTTAAGAACTAATTCATTAAATACAGCATTTTTTATGATACCATGGACTTTACTTATAAGAGAGAAGAAAAAATGGAATGGATTAATCTATTAGCATGGTTTTTCCCCGCTTCCTGTTACATATTGTTTCACTGATAAAAAATTGTTGGTTCTATAAATTAATGCTTCCTGGCATGAGTTGTTAACTGATGTAAGCTTTGTAATATGTAGAAAAGAAATATAACTCATGTTAGTTTGTCCTGTACATGAAGTGAAAAATCACAACAGCTCTTTTAATTAATTGGAACCAATTTATATTCAGGAAAACAAAAAACATAAAGATATATTATTTCAGAAATGTTAGAGTTGAAATCAAAAGGTGATTAAACGTGCCTGTCAGTTTTACATCACTATTCCTGGTAGGCAGGAATACATTCAGGCCCACTTTCCTTCCTTCCCTGATTTCTACCTTGATGATAAACAGCTATCTTTATATCTGTACTGGTACCTTAACAATCAGGTAATCTTCAGAGAATATGATGGGCATTCTAAACCACCTCTGGAAATCATACACAGAGGCTATTTTGTACATGTAGTTTCTACTGACGAATTCTATTGCATTAATTCTTAACACAGTAAAGAATTAGTAGCTATCCAGAAAAGGATCAAGAAAAGTGTGTCCTTATTGATTCATTATGCTCCCTTTTTTTTTTTTTTTGCTTAAATTGCTTAGAATGCACTCCTGATTGATTTTGACTGATCCACATATAAACAACTATTATGTTGTCAAAGATACTAAACACTGGCTTCATCATGGGTGGGTCTCCATCTCATAATTAGCACTGCATTTCTTGAAATTGTACTACTTTAAAAAATCCATTTCAAAATCCTTAGTTTTCAAGGCTTCATTGGTCATGTTATTTTCTATCATTAACTCATTTTATTTGGGAACAACTGAATTACACCTGGAAATTCTTTGACTCCTAAGTAGAACTTTTGAAGCCAAATGTACCTCAGTAAAATATATAGACCAAATCTAATATTAGATGTGGTATGATCATTACATATAGCTGTACCTGCAAATCAATTTACAGCACAGAAGTTCATTATATTGTACTTCAGACTTTGGTTCAAGAATTGTTACCTGCCCTGAAGGTTTTGTAAACAGGAGGAGAATGTGCATATATTATTGAATATTGTTCTTGAATTTTCTACAGCACAACTCTATTTGTTCCAATTGATTCAAACTAATGGTTTCCACTTTAATTTGATATGGTTTAGAGCATACTGCTTAATAAATGTCAACTTTTTATATGCTAATTACACAGGTATGCAGGACTTCAACTACCTCAGCAGCAATTGCTTTGAAATCACCGTGGAGCTTAGCTGTGAAAAATTCCCTCCTGAAGAAACTCTGAAAACCTATTGGGAGGACAACAAAAATTCACTTATCAGTTACACTGAGCAGGTAAAATTTTCCTGGAGAGCAGGGCTAGGACATCTATTGATAGACAAATGTCATACTTAGTTTTGTGTGATCTTAGAGCCACAAAGTGGGTCAGGTTGCATCACAGTGAGGTAGGCCTAGTTATGGACTTGTACTGCAGCTTCACTCCTCCAAATGTATCCTGTTTCAGGTTGCAAACTCACACGCATGCAGTTGCTAGGTGATGGTAGCAATTTACTTAAGGCTGATTAGATAAACAGCAGATAAATCAAGCAGTCTTTTGGAAACAAAGCTTGCCTCAGTAGTTTTTCTTTAAATAGGAGCATGCGGAAGAGAAGTCAGAATCCAATTTGAGGTTCAGATAGCCAAGCCAGGTTCATCACCCAGCCCAAAGGTCAGAGTTTCAGGGTTTCTTGTATGAGCAGAATACCCAAGAACGATATTGCTAAACTCAGGAAATTGGATGGTTATTTCTAACAGGGAAACATGGGTCAGGACTGCCTCTTAAATCAGGTTGTGGTCAGCTGTCATCTAATTAAAAGAGTCACTCCCTTGCTTAGCAAGGAGCATCTGCTTCCTGCTCTACCTCATCATCTGACTGTTCCAGCTGTTCTGATGATGCCTGTGTTTGATCAGTCTCAGGTGATTCCTGGCTTGGTGTTTCCTGAGGCTGATATTCTACTGGTTCAGCTGGGGCAGCTTCTTCAGATTCAGAGTCGCCTGAGTCCTGAGCCATGATAAAATGTCAAGGAACCACTGTCAGTTTTCAGAAATCAAGGACAGACAGGACACAAGCCTGAATAAAGTGGACTTGGATATGAGCACTACAGGTTTTCTGTCCTTGTAGTAAAACAAACCAACCACCCTTTTTTCAGTGGCAAAGGGCAGCTTCTCAGTGTTGCATTTGCACAATAAATATTACTGTGCTCAGTTGCACCTCTTGTGTTGAGATTTGAAGTACTGCCAGAAAGCACAGTGAACAGCTCAGTACAATACATGTTTATATAAAAAGTAGGCCCCATTAAGTTCAATGGATTTGTTTTTGAAATAAATATGGTAAGAAAGAAGCAAGTTTTCCCTATATGGCTATAATTATACATAGTTTGGGTTGATTTGGTGGGAATAAATTAAAGGTTGGAATCAGGATTCACAGACATAATTTTGAACCTTTTATTTGTATCTGACTTCAGTTTCTACTTCGGAAAAAAGGCTCACATCAAAAAATTTGTTACATTATGTAGTTTAATCCCAAACCTAGGAGAATTCTGAAATTGGCAGCTGATTGTGTGGTACTATGATGCAATTGGAAAAACTGCCAAAGTTTGCCAAATAAAATATTCCCAGTGACTAAGTACTGAAGAATATCTGTTCAGTTTAAGTTTATGTATGTTGGAAACATAAAAAGGCTTCCCTTTTGCTGCAAGAGACTTTACTTAACTATGAAGAATTTGGTTTATCACATACGGTTAGCCTTTCAGAATTCTTAAATGCTATCACCTACTTACATACATTTTACAGACCAGCATGTGTTCACAGGGCTTTGTATCGTGGGTATCTTTTTTCAGTTAATACAAATATTTTCCTTCTGAGATTCCCTGTATATACCAGTGGCCTAGTTCAGACACAATGGAGACTGTGGTTGGTGGCAAGCTTGGACCAAACTGCCTTTTCTTATCCTGAGTTATTCTGTAACTCAAGTTTGAAGTCATGTTTTTCCAGAATAGGACATAACAGAACTGCTTTTGCTTCAAAATATAATTAGAAGCTTCAAGAATCTTGAATCACAGAAGAGAATGAAACAGGAAGAGGGGGTATTTGAGTCTTAAGTTTAACACAACTCTTTCATTTAGCAGGAACTTGTGTCCTGCTACATTTAAACGCTACCAATGTGTGTTCAGTATTTCCAGTTGGGCTATTCCATATATTGCAGTAGGAACAACTAACATGGTTCTGCTGAGTTGTGGAAAGACAGAGTTCTTCCCGTGTCCAACAGAGTAATGATGCCCATATGAAATCACTATATCTTTCATTTAAACATTGCCTGCAGTTTTCATAGGTACATGCCAAAATTGTGCTTCAGAAAGGTTCAATAAATAGTAAACATTAGTATCATCAATAATATGGGGAGCGTACAAATAAAGTAAATAAATATTGATTGTATATCAAGCTGTAATTGGTAAATTCACCCACTGCAGCCTATTTCAAATTCTGGTAGCCTTCACCAGATATTGTTTTGGACTGTACAGAGCACTAGGCTTGTGACCAAGCAGGAATCCTATGAAGACAAACAGAGATCTTCCTGTAGGATGTTCTACATATATTGTGATCACAGTGATTGCACTATCTGTATAAATCACACATGGAGTAGTTCACTTTATCTAGCTCTAAGAACTAGCTGGCACTTACAGATAGTTGCCATGTTCCTTCTCCTAAATTGGTCTTAGTGACCAGATGCATTCTATAACCCAAAGATGACCCCTTCTGGGAGTATGCCCTCTCAATTCATGACACCAAATAATCACTTCTCTAGAATGGTTGTCTGTGTCTTTTAATATACCTTGCTTTCTTCATTGCTCTACAGTTGGAATGCCCATGAGGGACCAGCCAGCACAGGAAACATGTTTCTTCAGGATGTGCCTGTAGACAAACTATCTACATGTAGTTTTATGTAACTATATTAAGATTCTTTTGCCCCAAATTGTATTTAAGTCATACCTGGAATTTTTATTCTTTCAGTTGGGTAAAGTCTTTTTGTTTGTCAGCATGATACCTTTCTGAAAACGAAACAGGACCAGGACCAAATTTGGTGTGGCAGCAGAAGCTGCCCAAAGAAAGATGGAGATTAAAAATGGGCACCATGCTGAAGGTGGTGGAGAAGAAAACGTTCCCAGTGCATTCCTATAGAAGAGGCAGTTGGACAGCAACTTGAAATTTGATGACTGCTTTAGTCTAAACCCTTGTCCTGGTCACATGATCCAGAATTATTGTATGTAGCCCATATCATGCTTCCCAATGCACACAGACACATGCAGATGCAACATCTGCAGAAACACATACAGAGATGCACAAGGTAGCATCTTCCAGAAAAAAATAATCAAGATGCCTTCTATAACAAATGTTGATAAAGGGGCTAGAAATAAGTCCAGAAACCATGCTGTGTGTGGTTTTCCTACTTTTTGTTGTTGTTTGAGTGCTGAACATTTCACTGATTAGGATAACAGTCTTATTAAAGCTAAGCTAATATATTGACTCTGAAATGAGATTATAGCATCTCTTTGAGAACCTAATTCCCAATTAACTTCTGTGAATAAGGAAGGACTTATTTCCTGAAACCAGACACTCAGCAGTTGAGTCCAAAGCTCTATGTTCTTGACATAGGAAGCTACTGATTAAAAACTCACTTCAGCCCTAACCCACAAAATGGCTTTATTTATGTTGATGGCCATTTTTAGACAATTTTAGTTTAATAAATTGGAAAACACATTGCTTGCCTCTACACACATCCCCTTTGTACAAAATGCAGTTACATGAGGAAGTCTCTATTTAATGATAGCTTCCTATTTTATCAACCCAGTTTCAAAATCAGCCACGTTTTTAAATCACAGATTAAGGTTACTTTAATTTCATAGTTTGCTCTGAATCTAGTAACTGTAGTTCACCAGTCTGAGTAAAATATGAAACGGTAGGTTTTTTGGGGGAGGGGGTGCCTTTGAGTCAGTGTTGACTCCTGGTGACTTGCCTGGACTTGTTGTTGCAGTTTTCTTGGTAAGATTTCAGAAGTGGTTTGCCATTGTCTCCTTCCTAGAAATGATAGTTAGAGATTTTTAAAGTAAAATAAGTATTCAACAATATTTTATATTTATATTTATATTTACATATCAAATTTGTCACCGCCCATCTCATTAAAAGTGACTCTGGGTTTATAGAGAAGATAAAATTAATTAAAATGCAATATAAAAGTATATATTGTAGTATAAAAGTATAAAATATTCAACAATATTCAAAATATTGTTTGAAGAGACTCTTGATTCAGGTTATGAGCAAAAGACTCTGGAAACTACATGTTCATACTGAACACTGCACTTAAATGTGATTGCCCAGTACAGACATTTTCTCTGAAACTGAATCTACTAACTTTAATAGGGAGCTAATAGTGGTGAATTGTTCTGGGTTCTTTTTTCTTTTCTTTTCTTTTGTAAATGTAATATTTAGAAAGAGAAACATTGAGACCTTTTGTGTTTTATTTTTAAGATACACCGAGGAATAAAAGGATTTATTAGAGATCTTCAGGGCAATCCCATTGCTAATGCCACAATTTCTGTAGAGGGGATAAACCATGATATTACATCAGGTAAGTATTCATATGTAACACATTGAGACAGTGGATGAATGCTGATACAATGGATGAATCCAGCAATATCCTTTTATATCTGTGGAGGGGTTTTTGTTTTAGTGCTCACTGCTGCTGAAGGATGAGATAAGTGATTTTCACTGGTTGCCTTGTGCAACCTTCCATGCTATTCTTGATGATCCTGGACTCCTTGCATTTGATTTTGGAAAGCAAAGAGGATCTCAGTAGAAGAATCATAGCCTCTCTTGCCACTGATGGAAACTTCTAATGGCCAAAACACCCTTTTGTATATGGATTGGCATCACCAGAAAGAAAAACAGTGTTTCCACTTATAATGTGTGTGTACAACTTTTTAAAATCAAAATTGAAACTAGAAAATAGCATTGTTAGACTGATCTAGAACTAGCCCATTTTTCTGTTTCATTCAGGGCCAAATTTGAATCTCAGCTCAGAAATTCAAATCTCCAGGCCTCTATTTAACTATAATTGGACGGCAACAAATTTACTAAAACTATGTTTTAGGGACAAAATTTGCAGGATTAGTGGCTTCTTATGAAGGTACAGTATGATGTATGTCAAATATTGGCCAATGGGTGGAGAAAACTTTGTGCTGAACTCCTGTATAAAAGAAACTGAAAGTAACTTTTTAAATTTCTTTGCAGAACTGGATGAATTCAGATAAAGTTGCCCCCTCTCAGCCACTCAGACCTCCCATATTAAAACTGAAATTGCAGAATTGCAATCCTTCCTCTTATCACCAGATTCTTAATCCAGTTGTTCTATTTACAAAAAAAGAAAATATATCAGTATTCTGAATCTCAACATCATGTGCACATATAAATTTCATCTTCAGTATGGACATCTGAAATCAGTTCAGTTTAATTTGATACATGGTATTCAGTTCAATCTGATGCATGTGTTTAACATATTTAATTAAAACATGAAAAGCTTAATAGTTTGTATTAAAGGTGCATAGGACTGTAGTTACTTACTTTTCATTAACCAAAAATTTAATGTGAGCAGTTTTGCCTTTAAGTGGTGGTCACAAAGTAATACTGAGAAGTGTGTGTGTATCTGTGGTGTGTGTGGGTGTACACACACCCCTATTATATATGTACACACTCACACCTAAATTTGTAGGCTTAATGTTTATAAACAAGCACTGAAAAACAGGAAATATATTAAAATTATTAGATCTCATGAATGTCTTAACTTTTAAATAATGCAAGGTTTTATGTTTTCATGCTTTAAGATGGGAAGAACAAAAATATACTGGGTTCCACTGAGAGATTATTCAATAATGAAAGGAAGTTCCAAAATTCCTTCCAAAATCACCTGCGTATTTTGCTCCTGAGTCCAGTTGATGGATCTTGGGATTCTAACTAAAAACAAACCAGATCGAACATGTTTGAAGGCTACTTAAGCATGTTCCTAAAAGTTTTCAAAAATAGTGGTATGTTCCTTTTTCCTCAGCAAAGGATGGTGATTACTGGAGGCTACTGGTACCTGGAAATTATAAAGTGACTGCCTCAGCACCTGGCTATCTAGCAATCACTAAAAAAGTAGCTGTTCCCTTCAGTCCTGCCATTAGGGTAAGTGGTACCATTGCTGCATTTAACATATCATGCCCATTCATACCTTGATGTTGGTTTTTTTATGTTTTATGTATATTTTTTTATTTATTTATATATATATATATATATATATATATATATATATATATATATATATATATAAAAAATAAAACCTCACTGGTACTCTGTGAAATACTTTCAGTATTTCTTATGTGGAAGCTGAAAATCAGTCAGAGAGAGAATGAGAGAAAAGGGCAAACAAACTATAATACAACAAAGAAAAAAAGATAAATGGTGGTTTTACGATGAACAAAAAAACCTTGCTTGATATATTATGGTGATTAAGGTAAAGCAAACATGACAACAGAAGAAGAAACAAGTCTAATCAAGAGAGAGAGAGAGAAAGATCCATATATCCATATATAGCAATATAAAATTCAGTCCTTCAAATCTAGACCATGTACAGTGGTGCTTAAAAATTTGTGAACCCATTTCAGTTTTAAATATTTCTGCATAAATATGACCTAAAACATGATCTCTTCTCCACACAAGTCCTAAAACTAGATAAAGTCTTGATCATAATACTATAGAAATGTTCTGCAAGGACCTGAAATGGACAGTTCATGGAAGGAAGCCCACCAACATTCCTGAGTTGAATCTGTTCTGTAAGGAGGAATGAGGTAAAATTCCTCCATGCAGATGTGCAGGACTGTTCAACAGTTTTTGGAAATGTTGAATTGCAGTTTTTATACCGCAAGAGGAGCACACCAATTACTGAAAGTGAAGGTTCACATACTTTTGCCACATATCAATATGTAGCTTTGGATCATTTTCCTCAAGGAATAAATGAACAAGTATAATGTTTTTGACTCATTTGTTTAATTGGGTTCGCTTTATCTAGTTTTAGGACTTGTGTGGAGAACAGATTGCATTTTAGGTCATATTCATGCAGAAATAATGAAAATTCAAAAGGGTTCATGAACTTTTAAGCACCGGTGTATGTGATCTGAATGGAAAACTTGTCTAGAAGAGCTTAGTTTTTATATAGCTTGGTGTTTTCATTATAGGAGGTCTTTAATTCATTCCCAACTTAAAAGGTTGTTAGCTAAAAGCATTGGAAACCTTTCTCAAATTCCCCTGATTCTGCTAAAATAAACCCTAGACACCTATAGCTCTCAGCCCACAGCTATTCCTGCCTTTGTGTAAGATTTTATGGGAGATCAAAATTCAGGAAGATTTAATCAGAAAGGTCCTTTGGTGGTGCAGGTAGGGGAATTGTTTTAAGAAAATTTCTGACATATACTTACAGCAGAACCTTATACACTTGCTCAGAAGCATTGCCCACTGTTTCTTAGCACAGTGTGCATATGATTGTAGATTTAAATATTTCATTGGAATGCTCTTTCATTGAGCAGATTTCAGGGGATATACACTTAATGCAGAGTCATTGAAATAAGTCAGAATTAAGTTGGTTATGATTCTCATTGATTTCAGTAGATCTACTCTAAGGCAGATCTTCTAGAATCATTCCATCATCATTGTAGCAATATATATTGTCTCAGTCATGGCTGGTGATTTGAGACAGTGCTGTAAGTCACAAGTGGGGAAATGGACTAAGTCTAGAACATATACAATTTCAGATATTAAATCCAGTCATTTCATCTACAAATTAAGAACATTCAAAATTCATGTTTGCTTTCTCTTGCCTAGGTTGATTTTGACTTGGAGTCATTGTCTGAAAGAAAAGAAGAGGAAAAGGAAGAGCTAATGGAATGGTGGAAGATGATGTCAGAAACACTAAATTTTTAAGCCCGAAGTTCTGAATTCATATCTCTTAATCTACTATGTGTTAATTTAGTGTAATGTACTGTGAAAAGTCCCTACATTTTAGATTTTGTGTAGCTCGTAATACATAACTTTGGGGGTCTTTTTCCCTGAGTAATTTTTTTTTAATACCAATAACCTATTCTTCATAAAAGCAAGTTTCTAGAACCTTTTATGTCATTTTTGCTATCCTACATATTCAACTTGAAGGGCAAATATCCACAAAAATGTCTCCTAATGTGACTGTGAATTTGAGTGTTTCACTTACTATCCCAAATATACAGGTTAAGTACATTAAAAAGCTATAATAATTAGTGGTCACTTGTAACAACTGCCACAAATATTTGTCCGTACAGGTAAACCTATTTACATTTTTTTTAAAAAATCTCATAATGGCACTGAAGATATATGTGATAAGAATTTAGTGTTGTATATAACTAAGTTTTTCTCTGTGGAAGAGCCATGTAAAATAAGAATCACAAGTACTTGGGTATTACTCATATGGAAATGGCTTCCATTGTTCTTAAGAAAAAAATAGTACAATTTTTTCTCTTGTGTTTGTTAATGTTCCTAAGTAACTTCATAATCAGATTAAAAATTCTGGATCGATAAAACAGTTGTTATATAGTAAGTGGATATTACTGGTTCCTTGTGCTTGCAATATATTATTTGTGTTATCCTGTTTCTCAGTAACTGTATGCATTAAGTAGACATGAGAAAGCTTCAGGATTTGCGTGAAGAACAAAAAGTTCCTCCCAAAACTGTTTTGCCTGCTGCTTCTTTTAATGTGGATGGGAAATTCAAGATATGTGATATACTCTTAAAAATCAAAAATTTCAACATGTTTTCTATGAGAAGCAATTTCTCTAGGTACAGTGGAATTTATTTCCTGGTCACCCATCATGAATTCAACCAATGCTAAATGTGATAGTTTGGATTGTAAGGGTGCTTCCTCTGAAATGAAGGAATTTCCAGATGACCATGGTAATTTAAATTGGCATCAGCACTTTAGGGGAGCAACCTGCTTTTCAGTGTAAACTAGCTCACAGAGGATAGCATGATCAGCCTAAATGGTGGAGCTCATTCTGTCAAAACGAAATGAATGAATCTCTACTATGATGTTTCTCGTTAGGGCTGTGCAGCACTTTAGATTTGGTTCCCCAAAAGTGTTTCAGGATGTGTGGAAGCTCAAATGTAGCATTTGCCTGCAACACCGTTAAAAGCGGTTGTGTCTTTTCTGGGGATGTTATGTTTAAGATGCTGCAGACGGAGGCTGGGTTTGCATTCTCATCTGCTCTGAAGCAATGCTGGCCCTACTTTCTATATCACACATTTTAATAGCTTTCCACTGTTGCTTGTCAGTTTTAGGAAGTACCTACAAGCTTTCTAGCAAGCTAATTAGCATAATAACATTAGACTTAGACCTCAAACTCTCTGTTTAAAGAGAAAATAAAACCTTTATTTTAACAGCAACAACACAAATACAATTTAGGGATAAAAACACCATTTTGCTTCCCAAACACTGAATGTTTTGCAGTCTGTTCTTACACCAACATACTGATTTATATATGCATAAATAGCTTAAAGAAGTAAAGGATTAACTGCAAATGTATTTTAATTGAGAAGCTAGCCTTACTGTGCTTAGCCCCAGCTAACATAAGAAAAACGAATCAGTCTTGTATTGAAAAAGTATCTGTACAGGGTGAGTGACTACGTGGATATGTATACAGTATGTGTCTGTGCATTTCCTATTTTGAATTTAAGTTGGAAAAGTTGAAATGAAAGGATGAAGTTGAATTTAAGTTAGAAAACACAGGCATGGAGAAACTATTGTCCTGTATTCAGTATAGTTATGCAGTCGATGCTGTGGCAAAGGGTAGCACAGGCATAAACAATACTTACTTAATTCAGCTTGTAGTTTCTATATATGCTTATTGATTTTCATGCTGAGGAGTTGAAACACAAATGTTTCTATGGGTAAATTTGTTGGCTTTGTTAATGTATGCTACTAACTATGCTGAAAGCATTTGAAACAGTTGACTATGGACAAATCTTCACGGATCTTTTATCTAGCAACTCTAATTCTTTCTTGAAGTGCATGATATATATTCCGATCCATGTTTTCCTCAGTATTTTTTCTCCCTGTCTGCTTTGATATCTTTCTTTTTTGGGGTGGGGGGTGGGGGTGAGTGCACCATTAGTTAAAATGAATTTCAATCTTATTATATAATGTCATAAGAGAAGGTGAATTCAAAGATGGGTGGGAGAACAACCTATTTCCTGCAAGTTGGGCAGGGGCTGATTGTAATAGCCATTATTTAAGAGCCATAGAATATCAGCATGGCTGAGAGGAAATAAATAGCAGGGAAATCCTTTCACCCAACATAATCAGGGCCAATAGATGGTTAATTGCTACTTATGGTGCTTCAAGTTATGCTGGAGAAAAGGATCAGCCGGTAAGAATATGTAAGAAATGAAAATGTGAACCTGTATGTAAAAACAAAGAAAGGACTGTACGTGTCTAAGTACACAATTTTGAAGGCAAAGTCTTATCTAAGTTAAACTTGAGTGACTTCAGACAATTAGTGGACTGTTAAAAATGACAGCAACTGGGACTTACAATTGTGGTCCTGTCACTTTGCTGTTTATTTTTTAAGTAGCACCACTGGCTCCTCCCACACTTATACTATTGGTGGATGTCTCTGCTCTTGTTTTAAATTAGGTACGTAACTACTAATGAGCAGCAGCTGAATTTGAAGAGATACTTTTATCATATATGCTTCATATGTAAAAGATCCCTTGAAGAAAGGTGAGAGGGAATGAAAAGTTGTTGCTTTGCACACTGTGGGTTCTTAGTTCAGTCTCCCTCCAGTGTCTCCTGCTGATGGATTTCAGATAGCATAGTAGTGAAAGGTTACCCTGGAGAGCCACTTAGTGCAAGTGACCAAAGTGTGACATTAACTGGACTTTCTGGACTATCTGTAAAAGGTTTATTAAATTGCTAAAATATGCAAGGCTGTAAAGCAGTTTATGATGTAAGGAATTTAGTGTTGGTTTTAAAAGGCATAAATGATCTTACAATTAAAAAGTCTATTTAATCTGAAAAACAAAAGTGTAATGGAATGCATGAAATCCTTTGCTTTCAATTTATCAGGAGATGGCTTGGGTATTTTATCAAAACGTTTATGTCCCCTCTTTTTACTCTGGGGACAGTGCTTAAAGTCAGTACTCAGTGCTTATTTGCCTATGCCATCTTTACATCACATCCATACCGCATGAATGAAAAGAAAGGGGTTTGCTGAATGCTCAGAAGTAATTAATTTCTCCCCGAGGCCTTAGCATCATTTGGCATTCTTAAATATTGAACTATTAATAAGTATCTTGAAGTTACAGGAATGCATACATTAGTCATATCTGTGTAACACATTTAGGCCTTTGGGATTGGATAGGCTAAACTCTACATAGTAAAGGAAAACTGAATATTTTAAATGGAATATATGACCAAAGCAAACCACCTCTACAAACATTACTGCTTATAAATAATTTATCATAGAAGAAAGCCACTAGTACCAGAAATTGAGGGCTGTCAAAAATACAACCTTTCAAAGATCCTGTTCTTGCCAAAACAGGGAGGTCATCTCAGGTTACCAGTACTCCAGGAAGGAATATTAGAATTCTTATCTGTCTCCCTCATGGCTGAATATCAACTCGTTATGTTACTGCTGAGAAGAAGAATCATAATTCTAGCCTTTTCATTGTATGATTGTGGGTCGAGAACTTTTTGCAAATCACTTATAAAACAGAGTTCTGGAATTAATCAGAATAGCAGAGCACATTACGAGTACTCTATCTCCTAGCTAATACTGGTTGGATGGAGAGATGTACTCCCTGTTTTCAACAAGTTGTCTTTCTGCTTCAGTTTGCCAAATGTAGACTGGGAGTAAGCACATTCATTTTAATAGGAATTGTGTTGATTGCTGAGATACAGTTATAGCTTTAGGCAAAATAGTTTAAAAACAATATTTAATAGTAATCACCAAGACGTCAATCTACAATCTATTTAATCTACTCTGACATTTTCCTAGTAAAGCTGTTACAATAATTCCAACACAAATAACATATAGACTGCTTTTCTATGAACATCATAGAAACAGATATTGAACATAGCACCTACTTAAAAACCCTCAGCTATAATCTCTTCCAAGAAAAGACAACATCCACGAACAAGTACTTCCACATTTGAAGCCTCCCTTGTTCCTTATGCCTGACACTGTGGGAGAGGTAAGCTCCATAAAGGTCACATGTTTTACAAGCTATAGCGATGCGTTTCCAGGCTCCCATCACTGCCGTAATTTTTAAAATTGTGATCTTCAGATCTGTCCACACGTGGAACTTTAAAATGCTCTGGTTTATGTCTTCTCTCTTATGCCTTTGCATCTCTCTCTTGGATTGTCCAGTGCAGTCTTTCTCAACCTTGGCCACTTTAAGATGCATGGAGTTCAACTCCCAGAATTCCCCAGCAGCACATTGAAGTCCATACATCTTAAAATGGCCAAGGTTGAGAAACACTGGTCTAGCGCGATACATTTGCAATTTAACTTTGTGGCACTAATGATACTAGGTGGGGCAATTTCTTTGCCTGATGGTTTACTTTTTGTTTCTCAGCAGCACTCTGCTCCTTTCTGGCCCTCAAAAGGTTTTACAGCTGCCTCTGGTAGTTCTATTTCCCATCCACACAGTGGATCTTGAAATCACTTCATATCAGGAAGAGTTACAATACTCCTAGATGAAATACACTTATTAAATATTGCATACAGAAGCTGTGAGCATTCAAAACTCACTCCAAAAGCAACTCTCAAGAGCAAGGGAATAATGCCAGGAGGACCAGTTGCACCAGATTTCACAATGCTGGATAAAATGGATGGATCCAACCCCACATTCTGTTAGATACCACACCGGGGGAGGGGGGGGACTTCGCATTTCTCCAAAGGATTTCCAATAGTCTGATACATACAAGGTAATGCTAATATTACATTAGCAAACTAATATTAAGTCAAAACTAACAGAACTGATTTATCACATATGTTGAGGCACGGTTTAGATGCAATACCCATCTCCTCAAGCAGATCCAGTAAAAAATATTTAGATTAGGGCTCAAAATGCGTCTTGTTGAATTAAACAATCTTTTCCAATTAAAATATTTTTAATAAAAAATATAAAAAGACTAAAGAATCAAAGTATCCATATAATTACAAAAATACAACAAATTCAAGGTATTTTAGTTGGGGAGATTTTCAATCCAATGTATAATCAAGTGCAGATTAAAGGAAGCACAAAATAAGTGTTAGTGCACCGAAGAAAATAAGCTTGGTTGGAGTGAAAGATTTGGTAGTTTTAAATGGTGTTTGGTGTCTCAGGATTTTGATTATTTGTCTGTGATCATCAAGAATGGGAGCAGGGCTTGCCTGAGAAAGGTAATCTTTAGGCAAAGAAGGAGGAGATTTGAGAATTATGCTAAAACAGGAAAGGGTGTGGAAAGAAGGGGGTTTGGAGCCCCTGTGGAGGTTTGTCTTCTCCCATAGGCAGTCGGGGAAACTAATTCAGAGACAGAACTCCTCCCAAAAGATGGAAAAGAGTCTTCACAAGGTTACATTTCCTATTGAGCTTGATCTAGAGGGATGCTGGAGAACTGAGGTGACCTGGATCAAGGACACACACACATACAAAAAAGGAACGATCATAACATTACAAAGCTTTGGCAACTCACTATCAGAACTTGGAGAACATTTTCCTCAGTTTTAAACTATTAGCTCTGTTTACTCCACCAGATGAGAGGCACTGAGATTTAGTTTTGGGAGAAGAGGGCAAGTACAGGTCCGTGTGTAAGGGGCAAGAAAATTTATCTCTAGTCTATTGGAATCCTGTATCACTTGAACTGTCAAGACTGAAAATCAGCAACTTGTGGATTCTCTATAGGCCAATAGATGCTAAGGAAAGGTTGTGAAAAATAGAGAAGGTGGCTTTTCCATGCCTGTTACATTAATTTCTGTTTGGATTGAAATGTGAGATTGCTCTAACCTAACATAATGGATGGGAAAGACAAATTGCTGGTATTGAGATACTGTAGTTATAGAACTAGAAACAAAGCCTAGAGAAAATTGAAGGAAAGAGGGGAAAGACAAAAAATTGAATCTCATAGTCAGGTAATCACTCTTGTTTGGACTAGCACAGGATCAGGAATATTGATACAGATGATTTGATAAACCAGGCCCAGCCAGGAGCAGGTTCCAAAATAGTCTTATGAATCTTGTGAATGATGCAGTTGCTTTAATTATTCAAAACCATGTTTTATATGTGCTCTTTCTGTGCTTAAGAAGACTCTCTTTCAAAGGCTTTGCAAACCCTTGTAGATAATTAATAGCATGAGGTCAGCTGGAAACTATCTATAAACATTAAAGAAGATTTGGACATGGTAGTCATGCTGAAGCCCTATAAGAATTAAGGTAATAATTCTTGAAAGCTCTAGTTGAGATACAGCCAAACATAGCATAGATAATGAGGTCAACTCCTTGGACAAACTTGAAAAAAGAAAAACAGGCCTTCTTCCCCATGCAAGAAATGTTGGCATATCTATTTTGTAAATAAAGCTAGGATAAGGTTATCACCACATAATTTATAAAATTGTACCAATACAAGAAAACTAAGAAATAAAAAGATTATCTTTTTAAAAACATAATTGTCCCAGAACCAGATTTTCAGAGAACCCTGGAGCTGATACAGGTCTTTTTCTTCCTGTTTAAACCAATGGGAGAAAATAATAACTGTTACTTCTGGAAATGAAAAATGGTAATTTCGCCCTTTCAACTAATGAAAGCCAACACATTTCAGATTAGTCTGCTTGTGACCTTTCATTACATTTGTAGAAAGCACCAATATTTAGGCTACAGAATTAGTACATATATACTGTTTATATATAATCTTAAAACAGGTCACAGTACATCTGTAGGATATTCTCCATTGTCTGGTAACCGTTCTTCAACTTAAAAAAAAAAAAATCATAACATTTACCCTCCTGTTTAATCTGAGTCTTTGGAGAGTTGAGCTATGTTTTAAATAATAGTATAACTAATTTAAACTCAACCAATGTTTATCATCTGTGTGTAATTTGTAATGAATTGTTGAAAGGACAGAATGAAAGAAAATGTTGAGACAGGCCTTACATTACTTAATCACTTTAGCTTCTTTCATGCCTTTTAGCGTTTTGTGCATGAGGTCTCTGACTCTTACTGGTCTTCTTTCCCTGAATAAGTGGGTTTCTTCTCTGGACAGTGATACCTTCAGAAAGTCTGGGGCAGAGATACTACTAGCAAATAAGTGAAAGGGCTCCAAACCCATCAGGGCAGGTTTACAGTCTGAAAACAGTGAAAGACATATTCCCACACAAGGTGTTTCCCTGTCCATCAGCCATTAAGTCCAGAATTTAAAATAATCTATCGTTACCCTTTGACCAACCCTCACAATATTTAAAAAACAGTTGTGTAAAATGAGATGTCAGAGTGACAAGGGCCATCTTAACTTTTTATACAACGGAATTATCTGGGAATGGTTTTACTTCTTCACTTGCTATTTGTGGGAAGCCAGCTTCGGGCTCAACCTGGAGCAAGAATATCATTTAGATATTCAGGTATACATGTGTTAGTCTTAAAAAGTGCTACCAGACTCTTTCTGATTTGGGGCTACCATAGACTACCACAGCTCTCCTCTTATAGGTTCTGTGATGCTCACTGACCACTAAGGGGCAATATACTTCCATGGATATAGCAACTGATCTCTAGAATGATTTCAAACCATTTTTAACATACAAGGATACATTCACTTGCCAGCGTCCTCAATGACTACTTGTAGAGGTTAATGGAATCCAATTTCTTTACTTTTTATGGACACTGAGGGCTAAATGTGTAATAACCTTTGGAGCTTTCCTATTAGGACAGGACACAGAGGCAATTTTGATGTAATTGGCCTTCACTCTTGCACGTGCATTCTGCCCTATCTGAACCTGCAATTTTTATATGTCTTAGGCTGGCTACTTATGCTAGTAACTTTTGCTAACAAGGAATTCTGGAAGTTGTCATTCTAATGCATCTCAATTGTGCTAGGCTGACTGCTACAGAGGGAGTTGCTGGAAACTCTTATTGCCAGTAGGAGTTGACCTCCTTAGAAGTTTGTATGATTTCAGGCTGCTACAGGCATACCCCTCCTCTCCGGTCACGGGTAACAGTCCTCTATGGCCATTTTGACTTGGACTGCAGGGGACTCTGGACACCTGGCTTCTGCAGAGGCTTCTTCTCACATAGTGCCTGACTAACTAATTTATTTATTAATCAAATTTATATGGCCGCCCATCTCACAACAAGTGACTCTGGGTGGTGTACAACAGTCCAATAAAACAATAAATATATAAACAATTGTTACATAAAACCCTTGTATAGTAATTATTAAAAACATTAAAAACTATAAAAACAGAACTAAGACAGAAAAGGGAAATAATAGGGGAAGGGATGTTAATAATACAGCTACTTCACTAGTTCACCTGCCCCCTGGGGTCCCCAGGCCTGCTGACACAATCAGATTTTGAGGGACCTTCGAAAACCCAGGAGTGATGAGGCCGATCTCATCTCTGGTGGGAGAAGGTTTAACAGTGAGGGCACCACAACAGAAAAGGCCCACTGCCTAGGGCCCACCAAATGTAGGTCCCTAGACGACAGAACCCATAACATACCCAATGTTTTTCTTAGCACTTGTCATGTCCTAAGCAGGTTCCTGATGAACATACATTAAGCACTTTTTAAAAAAGTGTACTAGACCTTTTTAAAAAGCACACGTTTTCTGCTGTCTGAAAGAATGTTACAGTAGTCCTCTGCGGCAAAGAAGGATAATTTAAAGTGGCACAGAGAGATTGGTTCTGCCAAATGTGGGCTGATAATTCTTTCACCAATGTTACAGCTAACAAGGGGTTTTGCTTGACCACTTTTTTACTACTTTTATTATTTCTGTTGGCTGTACAAGTGTACTGCAACTGACATTCTGATCAGTCAGTGCTCCCAGGATCGGTCCCATGCAGTTGCAGCTTCCAAGGCTTTTTGTGCAATTGTGCATAGTTACTTATGTTGTCTTTGTGGAGAGGGCAGTGTTACTTTGCCTCCTCTATTCCAGTTTGGGCAGCACTAGGTGCCATGGTGATAACTATTGTTATCACATACTGACAAATCACAATCGCACAATTCTGGAAGTTTGCTCTAGCATCCACAGATGTCCACATGCTACCAGCCATAATCTCAGAGCTGGAACCCTGGTCACTTGCTGCCAGCACTGTCTTTCCCTTGCAGCTCTACTTGGGAGTGCTGTTTGCTCATTATCAATCACTTTCTCCTGCTTCACTCAGTGCCCCCTCCATACCTGTCAGCTGGGCTATTTCTGAACCTGGCTTTAAACTCTTCCGAAAAAGCACCATACTTGTGCTCAGAAATAGCCAACTGAGAGATACAGGGGTGGCAAGGAACATCAGGAAAACTCCCTCCCACTTCACTCTATGGTTTCCACTTTACCTCTTGCCATATATTAGTCAGGCACCTATTAGTTGACAAATAGCTAAACCCCTGTTCTTAGCATTAACTCATCACAATTTCATCCCATACCAGATTACACAGAGTGTTTGGGGGCTATTTTCCCACTGGTAGATGATGCTTGATTGGAAGAAAAATTAAGCCAGGGGAACTTAGCTTGCAGTAAATAAGTAAGGACAACCCAGTTCTCCAGCCTTAAGGACTTATGGATAGCACTTCAATTGAGACATGGGGCCCTTAGTTAGATACTATGCAAAGTTCTGTTTTCATCTACAATTATTAGTACAAGACCCACAAATGACTATTAACAGCCACCCTAATTTTTAAAGAGATAAAATGCAATTATTATCCAAATCCATCTCTAGCCTTAAGTGGACTATATATGTTCTGTATTAATAAAGATTTGAGATAAAGGATTGGGTTAACAAGCATGTTAAGACATAATGTAGTTGGTTTTATTTTGGTTTAGAATGATGGGTGAATTCAGTCAGTGTGGTTAGTAAACCATGATTGTGAACCCCCAGAACCAGACCAGTTTATTCAAACTGTGGCAAACTATAGCATAGTACAATATATAAAACAAGCCAAAGGGAAATGATTGCACACACACACACACACAACAAAATGAATGTATTTCAGGAAGTACACCAAGTAAAGAAAGTAAATTGAAACCAAATTGGTTAATGTTATCTATTAATTGAAAGAAAACTAATCCTAAAAAGAATATCCCTACTGAACAGATAAATGAGGTATACTCCAATACACAAAAACCAACAGATAAAGCTTCCAAAATCATTGTTTGGCCACTGCAAAATAGCAGTATTTGTCATATTTTAAAAATACATTGAGCTGGCTTTCAGTGACTTATCATTTTAGTAAGCTGCCCCAGTCCAAAAACTCTGGATGACATACAACAAAGAGAAAGAATAAAAGGAACATTACACAGCTCATCCCCAAACATTCCCAACAGAGGAATGCCCCAAACTATCAAGTAAGGATTAAAAGCACAGCAGAATAAAATTGTTTTGGCAGCTTTAAGAAATGCCAGCAGGGATGGCACTGCATGGGCATCCTGTGGAAGCAAGTGTCACAACATGGGGTCAATGGCAGAAAAGGCCTGTCATCTACTCTAGGCCACACAGACTTCATGGGGAGAGGGACTTTCAGCAGGTCCCCACAAGATGTTCTCACCAAATAGGTAGATTTGATCTTGGTAACAAAGTGCCTGCTACAACCAGTGCTGGGCCATTTAATTCTTGCAGGTAATGACTAGCACTTTGAATCTGGATCCAGAAGCCTGCTGGTAACCAGCAGAGTGACTTAAAAGTAGGTGTTACTGCAAGGACAGTTTAGCTGCCACCTTCTGGGCCAGTTGCACCTTTCAGGTAATCTCCAAAGGCTGCTATGCATACAGCTCATTATTGTGGTGCAACTGCAGAGTGATCAGGGTATGAGTTTCCATAGCCAATTGTTAGACATGGCAGGGAATGTGCCACCTAGTGACAAATGGTGCCCCAGTGCTATGTTAGACATTGGCAGAAAAGACTGGGGGAATGTAGGCTCACTATTTATTTATTAGACTTATATGTCTGCTCATTTTAAGAAACACAACTTTGGGTGGCTCATAACAACAGCCAAAACCAACCAACAAAAACACAAACAATAAAACCCAAACCTGGTGCCTCAACCATACTTCTCTGATGCATCCAATGAAACTATCCCCAGCCTCCAGCCTCACTCTGTCCCAAGAAAGCATGAATAAAACTGCAGTAGCAAGGTAAGTATTTTGCAAGCCAAGCTGGTCTTTATAGACAGAACAAGAGAGTCTACAAGAAAACTGGGATAGGTTGAGGAAGAGTTTGAAGGAAACAGGAGCAGGAAAAGAAGTCTTAGGCTCATGATAATCTCTCTTTCCTTGAGTGTAGATTGTGGTTTGTACATGATCATATATATGCCCATTTGCATGTATTCTGTTCCTGCAATCTACAAGTGTATGAATCTGACTGTAAGTGTTTGGGAAAAGGCATTCAGATTGTCAGTCCATCATGCCAGGATACTGTGCCAGCACCTAAAGTACAACTAAGCAAATGCGACCTTTCAGGATATTTCTCAGCATTCTTTCATTTCCCTATAGCTTTCCTATTTTGTCATCTGTGTCTCAATGATAAGAATGAATCAAATTTTAATGCATCAACCATGACTCATACTAATTTCAGGATTATTTCCACCACTGTACTCTCACTCCAAATGATCACATTCATAGTCCAGTTCTAGCCATAGAAAACCCAGCCATTTCTGCCAGAAGTCTGTGAACCAAGAATATGCATTGATATAGTTAACTATCCATCAAGTACCACATTACTACAAATCGAAGGCTACCTTCATTCCCAAGAATCACCTGATGGCCTATATGGTTAGATCATCTCAGGGTCTAGCATAATTAACTTGCAATCTTTCTCCAAACCTCATAGAAATAACTGTTCATGAATTTCTCCATTGTCTTTAAGGGATTGGATATGTATGAGGTTTAATCTGTCCTGTAAAGTTCTAAATGCCTCAGCTATTATGGAGTTATCTTTAACAGTACCTCACTAAAGTTTACTGTTCAGTTTTAGTTAGCTCATTCAATTACAGTACTTTTAGAAACAAGTGCTCATTTCTGAACTTCTCTCTGGTTGGATCAGACATACTCTCTTGAAAACTGAAGTTCATTTAGTTATTTTGCCTAGTGTGTGGTTGGTCTTGCCCATGTTTTAGGAAGCACAGTTACCTGGTTTAAAGTGAATAACTGTCTATCTTTCAACAAATATGTGAAAATGTTAAAGTTCCTATGGGCACTCGACTGAGTTATTGTGAATGGAAGTGCTTTTTCCTTGAAAACTACTAAATCAGAAGTCTAGCAGCATATCCTATTTTAGAGGATTGAAGATATAGCTACTTTCACATAGCATGCTCATTTACAAGTAGGTCGATCGATTGATCCTTGGTTTACATAGTCCTAAGAACTAGAAGAACACACTTACAGAATTTTATTCAGAAGTACTCTTGTGTCCAAAAAACTGGCTATAATATTTGATGTGTGTTGAAACAACAATGATGGCAAAAATCTTGGAAATAAATAATTGGATAAAGATGGATGATATGAAGAGTACTACTGCATAAAGCAAGGCTTTGTCTCCTGAGTCACAGAACTAGTTTATATAATGCAATAGGAATTTGCGTGTTAACTTGAAGTAGGAACAAGCCAGTATCTGTGAAATTTTTATTACAAGGAAACTGTGTTATAGTCAAGATCATATCCAAGCAATTTCACATATTAACACCATACTGATGTCTAATCAACAGCATATCTAGAGATGCCAGGCTGGAGGAAGCTGAACTAGATTATATTGAAACTGCATGAACGTTTTCACAGATGAAGAGGTGCTTGTTGACCAGGCCTTTGTAGGATAACAACTGCTTTGGGATCAGACAGGGCAATCCTCTGTTTCAACTGCCTTTAGTCAATCTAGAATTGCTTACAAATATCCCCAGTTTTATTTAAGAGAGACTTTTCTTTTGTCTTTACATTTTAAAATGAGTGCTGTTTGCTTTTTCTAACTTAACAACTTAATACAGAGTAAGAAATCCTTCCTTCACAAAATAACAGATACAACAGCTCTGATGTTCTTTTAAAGATTCTTTATGCATTCATTCACTTATTTTATTGTTTATTCTTTGTTTTATTTACGTATACAGATTTAGCTATTTCCATACTGATATGTCTCAAACTGGAATTGCTGCTTCTGCATGTCTTTCTTTTTTCATCCCACAGTATGATAGGATCTGCATGATGCAGCATGAGTAGTGCGAGAAGGTTAGACCTCAGGCTGAAGCTTCAGTGCATCATTGTTCCTAAGTGGGCATGTATCTTCTATTTTTAGAAATCAGATGAATCCTATTTTACTTCATTCCCCTGTGGTTGTTTGGTTTTCTCTGTTTTAGCCCTTCTCCTTGGTAAGAGGGGACTGTGGAAAAAAGTTGGAGTTTTCTATGAGTAAATGCAGGGTCCTACTCAAGGACAAACTACTCAGAGCTCCCTCCAATTCTGGTAGCACCATGGATGACTTCATCATTTTTCATGGTTTCCTTCTCAGAAGGAAAAGACATCCTGCACTCTGACTCTGATGAAAATTAAAGTAATAATCCACCGGCAAAGACAATTTATATAGAACTTCTGCAGTGAATAATATTGTTGAAAGAAGAATTAACAACTTACATAAAAATCATATTAGTACAAGAAGATTAGTGGGTTTCCCCCCCCCCCCCCCCCTTAAAACAATTGAGGAATTCTAACCTTTCATTTTCTTTGCTAGCACACATTTTATAGTGGATAGGAGTCAAATTAGTAGACATCAACATTTTCTATACAAAGTTAGTCCAACTTCTGGCTCATAGGTATTTCTCTGTTGATCCCTTAAAAGCAGACCAGAAAAAGAGTGCAAACTGCAATCTCCAGTATGATAAACGAGTCAGTTTCAGCTTCTATCTGCAATGTTCTGGCTTCCTTCCTGAGTTAGTGTCCCTTGGCTGAATTACAAGAGTGGTTAGAGGAAATGCCCCTTTCAACACTTGGGGCAGCTGCACACATAACCTTTTTTTCCCCCTACAATAAATAGAAAAAATGAGTATGCTACAGTACGTGTACTTTGCAGCACGTTATTTTGCCATGCAGGTATGCACATTTTTGAAGCCTTAACTGAAGAATTTCAATTAAGAAATATGCTTAACAACTAAAATGGATTGTAACCTTAGTCATTTTATCCTTCTTCAGGCTTTGTATTAATAGGAATAAAGTAGAATGGAGGCACATCTGCTAGCTCTGCACCTAGCATCCTTACATATACTAGCTCTATACATCTCCAACGTATTAGTGTTCAGTGTCACACGTTTATTACAGCCCTAAGGCCAGATACAATCAAAATATACAATAACAACCACCTTACATTTATATATATCTATAAAACAAACCAATTAATATTATTTAATCTAGTAATTAAAATAACAGTGCTAAAATATATCAAAGTTGGCTACTACGTTGTGGAATTTTAACTCTAAATAATGGTGGAGCGTATTGTACAGATGGTAGCACAGAACCGGGCAACTTGGGAGGATATTTCCGGGTCTTTGTCCCAAAGGAGTAACATTAGATGGAAATCACACTCCCTGCCAGGAAATCTCTTCAATATCAGGTATATATATATATATCTGTCTAGAATCCTTATATAGGGACAATATAGTAGCATGTGGCTTAGTGTTTCTATCGAGCCATCTCCACATGGACATAATCGAAGGTGCATAGGAATGCCCTTAAAACATCCAAAAAGGACTGCTGAGGGCATTGCATGTTCAGTGGCACATCTGCAATGCATTTCAACAGACTTGGAATCTTGGGGATGATCAAGTAGCATGATAAACAAGGTTCCTGGTTGCATGCAGGATTCTACTTTTGTTTGAGTACATCCTAAAAAGACCTTTTGCAGCTCTCTCTCTTCAGCATTGATGAATTGGAAGAACTGGGTGACAGGCATGAGAACACTTAGGACAGGATTAACACATGGAACCTCATTGCTCCATGCTTGCATGGTGGTAAACTATCCTTCTTATCTCTTTTTCAATATTAGCATAAGAAGAAGCACCGTACAAGACAAAGGATGCTTAATAGTTCTTCCAGGCACTTTCGCACCCCTACCCTGCAATACATCTAAGTTTTTTTTTTAAAGTCCTTTTGAGCCAATGGAATCTTTTAAACTACTGTATCTTGCACAGATACTCTGAAGAATCAGTTTTCCAAAACAAAGAGCCAAAGGGTATAGACACACACATACATGGGCGCGCGCACACACACACACATGTGTAATTTGCCTCATGGGCTGGAGGAAGCCTGAAGTACACTGCCTGTTCTGTGACCCAGCCTAATATTTTGCTGTCAGCAACTTGTGCCTATAAACAACAAAAACAAGTATAATGATTCTGATTGCACGCAGAGAAAATTACACATCTAAAGCAGAACATGCCCCCAGTGTTTCCATGATGGTAGCTATGACCCATTGGCAGCACATCACAAGCAGCCAAGTACTCTGGCTACTTAGAAATCTCTGAGAAGGAGATAAATTTCCACCCTGTGCCTCACTTTGGGAACAATATAAAATTCTACCCAGTGTTTCTGTCCTCTGTGTTTTGAATGAAAAACCTACCTTCTGTCATACCTGATTCCTAGCCATATTTGCACATAGAAATAGATGACAACAGTGAGGAGACAAAGCAGTTCAGGATAGCTTACAACCCAATACTGTGTGATGTGCATGTGGAGCTACTGATATTGACATGCTTGGAGACTGGGGTTACTTCCATATTAGGCATGTTTACATCTCCTCACAACAGAACCTAGCATCTGCCTAGGTGAAATTAGTTGAGAAATGAGAGACGAATGGTATTCTGATGAGGCAGGGATCTGAAATCTCACTTTTCAGGCAAAAAAACCCCTCATAGTCTTTCAACATTTTCTTAATGTCCAGGATAAGTGTCATAGGTTCAGGGATGGTGAAAAACTCAAGCAAGACACCTTGACAATTTCCTTCCTCAAAGGAAAGGAAATGGTATATTTGCATACCATTATTTATTAAAATAATGATATGCAAATATACAACAGTATACTAAATAAAGTGAATATGAATTGTTATCTCCAAGTTTCTGTCTTTTATCTCTACATTTTCTTAGAACTTGCCCTTCTCAATTGTTTGTTGTAGCTTTTTTACTATAGTCTTCTATCATATTCTACACTCTTATTACTGCTGTAATTCTTTTCAGCATTATAATCTATTACTACTGCTAATTTCTATAATATTGACCTACTTCTTCCATTAATTTAGTTTCTAACCGCCTCTCATGACTGTCTTGGCTTCTGGTGCAAACCTCTACTGTCAGCTGATCTGGTTGGGATTGTTGCAATGTCACTTGATGTCACCATCTGGGTTGCATTTTCCAAGCCTTGTAAGGCTTCTTCCATTTCACTTGCTCCAGCTGTTCAGATTGGCTAGTCCCTGCAGAGAATTCTGGGATCTCTTTGTATACAGGCTTGGCTAATTGCCAGAGGATTTTGGGATTTAAGTGACTGTGAAGTGCATTGTTACAGCTATTAACATGAATAGAGCTACCAATTCTTGGCATAGGAAGATTGATTAAAGGACATGAAGTGACATGAAGAATAATACCAGGGATTTGGAGCAGAACATCCTCCATCTGGAATTTGAATAATTCCATCAGTTATATGCCTTTTCCATATATTACCAATGAGTAATATATACTGTATTACTCAATACAATATATATTGTTAATATTTTAGTATGAAAATTTGGCTACACTTTTCATCCTACTGCAAGCTTCACTATGTGAAGTAATGCAGTACTTGGTAAAGTAAAGTTATACAGCTCAGGTCAAGGTTAGGCTTCTTCATGGCTACAAGAAGCACCACCATGGTGATTGGTTTACTCAAAGTCTTTGCAGTATCTTGTCTTACAATCCTGTCTTCAACTTTGTAGCCAACATTAAGAAAGATTTTGATGGGCTTGTTCTGTCTTGGGGAACACTCTGCTCAGACAAAGGATACTATACAGAGTACTTGTGTACTCTTCTTTGTACTCTTCAGTGCAGTTGACTATAGAACTGCTCAGCTTAGTAATTTTTTTTGGCTCCCTTCCCACTGCACGTGTCTCTCTCTCCCAGAGCGTGCTGGGAAAGTCTGGTTGGGAATGGTTATCTTCACATGAGTCCAGATGAAGAACAGAGATGTCCCTTTCACTGTTGCAGTAATCACACTCAAACTCCACCTTGCACTCTTCCCTATGGTTATATACCCTTCCAAAGTGACAAGTACACATAGAAATTCAATAAATTTATTTTTCCTGTGTAGGTGCCAGTTTGGAATAGACGGATTTAAAGCAATGGAAAGATCTAGTAAATGTTTTCCTTTTAGATATGGTGTCATTCCAAGACATGTAGATAAACTTTAAATAAACTTTTATTATTGCCATTAACACACAGGAACTAGGTTCATTCAACATTTTTTTTCTATCCGTTCAATTATGTCCCATTCTCGGAGGCTGCCCAGACAAGTTCCTGCAGTTTTCTTGGCAAGGTTTTTCAGAAGTGGTTTGCCATTGCCTCCTTCCTTGGGCTGACAGAAAGTGACTGGCTCAAGGTCACCCAGCCAGCTTTGTGCCTAAGGAAGGTCTAGAACTCACAGTCTCCTGGTTTCTAGCCTGATGCCTTAACCACTACACTAAACTGGCTCTCTTTATTCAACATAAGATTAGGCTAAAATGTGGTCAGATAGTTTGTAGTTCAGTCTGTTGTGGGAACTCAATCATAAGCATGTTGTATGAAGCAGGTCATTTCATTACATTAAAATATAACAAAGTCTTTTTATTTAGGAATAACATGCTATGTAAATACAACAGACGTGTTTTGTTAATCTGTGTTAAAGGTTTAGTTGTTGTGTGATCTCACTTTGAATATTATATGGCTGTTCAGTTTATCTTAACAATCCGGGTGTTGTTCTAATACATTTTGTCTCCAACTAAATGTTTCAGTATCTTTATAATGAGTAATATTTGTTTCAATGGTTATTATTTCCGCCTCATCAGCCCATCTGCTTATTTTAGCTTCTCATTCCTTCCTCTTTTTTGGCTTTTGCATAGAAATCTCCAAGGTCATCGGTTTACATTTCAGCTTTGTTTGTACAGTATAAGAATGTAGGCAACTGCATTTAATTCATTTCTTCTTTATGGATTTGTTCTAGCTTTTGAAGACACTAGAGGAAAGGTCCGTTTCCTTCCTTGAAGTCTGCTTGTGACGCTTGTGACTTCCTCAGTAAAGTTTTGTCCTTGATTTGGAATTACTTTTTAATATTAATTTGAATGTTTGTATCAATTAAACGTGAGGCTTATTTAGGATAGCTGGGAAGCTTCATTCAGTCAATTATACCCTGACTTAAGATCTTTACCCAACAAATCAGTAACTCTTGGCATTTTTGGATAAGTCACTTGTCTGAATACAGTCACCATTGTTCGAGTTCTCATAGTATTCCTCTATCCTCAGTTGGCAGACAATGATTGCCATGTTGCCCAATATTGGTATGCAGTAGAACAGAATGAGAGATTCTAGTTGTGTCTTTTATCCACAACTCTGGAAAGTTGGATCTGGCTTCAGATGTCATGATAAACAAGCCATGAAAGGAAATACATGTCCGTTTATCAGTTTCTGTTTGCAGAAGAAGCAAAGTTGGAATGATTGAGTGGTGAGCTCCAGTAACCTACTTGTTCCTGATTAAGCTAGAATCCTTAGAATTCTGCTTACATAACTCAAGCAATGATAAATTTATAGAAAATATTTAATATTTATAAATGTCTGGAATGATAAATTTCAAAATAAGATCCAACTGTATCTTTTCTCTATTTTTATAGTTATGGATTTGAATTAGTTATGGAACTGAATTATAGCACATTTATCAGATATAGTTTCTTTGATCTGTTCATACTGTACATTTTCTTTGTGCCTCCCACTGTGAACTAGATGAACAGTTGTGGCTGAAAAGTACCATAAACTTGATGAAAAATTCAGTTTTCATTTGTTGACACCCCCCCCCCCCCCATTTCTCATAGAAGATGTGCAATTATAGATCTATCAGGATTGATGTTTAGGCAGCTTCTCGGAGTGAAGACAACAGTTGTGCCAAGGTGTCAACTAGCAGTCAGAAATTGAAGTCGGGAATCAAAGATGATAACCAAAGATTACCCAGAAGTGTGAATTAAAGAACAACTCAAAATATCACTTGGACCCAAGATTGTTTTGGGTCTGTGCCCAAAATGGAAAATTGTAACGAGCTGCCACCTGTTGATCCCAAATCCAGTAACTTTCCTTGCAACCAATATTGATTCAAAAGAAAGTTCATTTATTGAGAATAAGTGTACAGATCCAAAGCATTGCTAAGATTGAGCAAAAGCACGCAAAAGCTGTTTTTCTTACTCCCCCCCCCCCCACATCGCCCTTAGTTCTTGGTCTTCTGATTCCCTTGCTGGTATGGCCTTGAGCATGCCAGAGCCTGTGATAAGGAGCCATCTGCTTTAAACGGTTTCTCATTCCTTCTCCCCCCCCCCTTTTACAATGGCAGAACCGCAGCATGTAAAAAGCCATTTTTTAAACTGGCCATATAATAATCTATTATAAAATCTTGCGAGGATTCTGACATGCTGCCCCTCTACAAAAGAGGATGTCAGTCAGATGATTCCTCTTCTTCACTCTAAAAAAGAAAAAGCAAAGAGAAACATAATACAATAACCATTCTAACTGTTAAGGCTTTGTAGGATAAACATCATAAAATTTTTTAACTAAATGTGGAGCCTTTACATGTTTCTTGTCAACCCATTCAGCCATTGATTTGGGAAAATGTTTCCACTGAATTAAAAATTGGATGCCCCCGCCCCCCATGCTTTCTACTGTCCAGTATCTCTTTAACTTCAAAATGTTGTTCTCCTTCAACCATCTTTGGTTTAGGAGGTACTGGGGAGGGATGCCACTGAGATGACTCTTTATAGGGTTTAAGCAGGTCGCAGTGGAACACTGGATGGATTCTTTTAAAGGTAGCAGGCATCTGTAATCGTAGTGAAACTGGATTAATTACTTTATCTATAACAAAAGGCCCTACGAATTTTGGAGCGAGCTTTCTGGAAGGTTGTAATGATTTAAGATGCTTGGTAGATAAAAGAACCTTATCTCCTACTTTCCAGTCTTTTTCTGGGGTTCTCTTAGCATCTGCAAATTTCTTGTACATTGCTCTGGCCTCCTTCAACGACGCAGCAATCTGAGGCCACACTTGTGTCATTTGTTGGACCCATTCATCAACTGAAGTGACTTGAGTGGATTGTTTAGGTAGTTCTGGGATGGGTACAAAGTCTTGTCCTGTAGCTATTTTAAAAGGGGTGAGGCCAGTGCTTTGGTGCACTGCATTATTATAAGCTACTTCAGCAAATGGTAACAGTTCATCCCAATTGTCTTATTGGTAGTTAATGAAACATCTCAAATATTGTTCTAACACTGAGTTCAGATGTTCGCATGATCCCGCTGTCTGGGGGTGGTACCCCGAACTCAAGCCTTGCGATGCCCCCAGTAGTTTTAGGAACGCCCTCCAGAACTTGGCAGTAAATTGGACCCCGCGATCCGAAATTATTCGTTCTGGGACACCATGAGCTTGGTAGATGTGTTGTATAAATAACTTAGCCAGTTTGGGGGCTGATGGAAGGGACTGGCATGCCATAAAATGTGCTTGTTTGGAAAAAAGGTCTGTAACTACCCAAATAACTGTCTTTTTGTTGCTTTCAGGCAGGTCTACAATAAAGTCCATGGAAATTTGCTTCCAAGGAGCCCCTGGGTTTGCTACTGTCTGTAGAAGCCCCATTGGTTTGCCCCCTCTCTTTTCGGCCATTGCACACATGGGGCATGTAGCTACATATTCCCCTACATCTTTTCTCATTGTTGGCCACCAAAATTGACGCCTGAGTAGATGTAATGTTTTCACAAAACCAAAGTGCCCAGCTGTTTTGCTGTCGTGACTTCTTTGCAAGACCCACTTTCTAGCGTCTGCAGGGACATACAGCTTATCTTGCCACCACCATGCCCCTTATTTGTTCACTAGCAATTGGCTGTTGCTTTTAAACCAATCATCCTGAGCAATCTGGGCATTTAATTTTTTCAACAACTCTCCTTCTGGTTGTTCTTCACCCCTTTTTTTTCTGAGCTCTAGTGACCACTCTTAGGGCTGCTTGGGTACATGAAATTACAGGAGCGACTACTTCCTCCCGCTTGCTGTTGTGTTGAGGCAATCAAGACAGGGCGTCTGCCAGAAAATTGTTTCCCCCAGGAATGTACTTCAGGGAGAAGTTAAATCGATGAAAATATTGTGCCCATCTCATTTGCTTGGGTGACAGCTTCCTCGGTGCAGTCAAAGCTTCTAGATTCTTGTGATCAGTCCAAATTTCAAAGGGATGGGGTGATCCCTCTAACAAGTGTCTCCAGCAAACTAACGCCCAGTATACTGCGAACGCTTCCTTTTCCCACACCAACCAGCATCTCTCAGTTTCTGAAAATTTCCGGGATATTTACGCACATGGAAACAGCTCCCCCCCTGCCCCCTTCTGTAACAACACAGCTCCCACTGCCACATCCTAAGTGTCTGCCTGTATGACAAATGGCTGTTCTGGATCAGGGTGCTTTAAGATCGGTTCAGCCGTAAACAGACGCTTTAAACTTTGAAAAGCTTCCTGGCACTCCTTAGTCCAGGCCAAGGGGGCTCCAGGTTTTGATGCCTTCGCTTTGTCCTTGCCCTTGGTTTTCAACAAATTGGTGAGTGGGAGTGCTACTTGGGCAAAGTTGGGTATGAATTGCCGATAGAAGTTAGCAAAGCCCAGGAAACTTTGAAGCTGATGCCTGGTTTTGGGAGCCTCCCAACCCGTGATGTCCCTCACCTTGACCGGGTCCATTTCAATTCCCTGATGAGAAATTCTATACCCCAAATAGTCAATTTGCTATTTATGAAATTCACATTTGGAGAGCTTGGCATACAATTGAGCCTCCAGTAGCTTTTTTAGTACCTTCCTGACCAATTGTACATGTTGCTCCATGGTCTCAGTGTAAATCAGGATATCGTCCAGATAAACCAACACCCCCTGGTATAAATGCTCTTGTAACACCTCATTTATAAGTTGCATAAACACCCCCGCTGCTCCTTTTAATTCGAACGGCATTATTTCATAACAGAAACACCCCAGGGGCATGTTAAAGGCGGATTTCCATCTCCTTCCCGGATTCGCACCCTGAAGTACACCTCCCTTAAATCCAGTTTTGTGAAAATTTTCCGTTTGGATAAATGGGCCAACAAGTCTTTCATCAAGGGGAGTGGGTACCGGTTGTCAGCAGAGATGGCATTTAGCCCTCTATAATCTGTGCACAAACGTAGGGAGCCATCCTTCTTTTCCCTAAATAGCACCGGTGCAGCAATTTGAGAATGCATAGGTACAATAAAGCCCCTCTTTAGATTCTTATCAATGAATTCCCGCAATGCTTCCAACTCTTTGGGTGCCATTGGATACATTTTCTTCCTTGGAAATTTAGCCCCAGGCTCAATCTCTATGGTACAGTCACTGGCACGATGGGGGGGTAGCTGATCTGACTCCTTCACTAAACACCTCCTGCAGGTCGCGGTATTGCTTGGGAATCTGAGTTGCAGCCTCTGTTGCCTTTTCCCCACTCACAGCGCCCATCTCTCCATCTGACAACATTTCGGTAATCCCTTCAACTTCCACTCCCCCCTCCTTCAGGAAACGTAAGATCTTTTCCTCCCAGTTAACTTCTGGGTTCTTCCTTTTTAACCAGTTCATGCCCAGAAGCACTGGGTTGCATGCCATGGGAGTCACTAGGAATTTAATAGTCTCTCTATGGTCCCCCATAGTTAGCTCAAGCTCTTCAGTACAATACTCCACCAGCCCTCCCCCCGCTGGGGATCCGTCCAGCTGGGTAAAAATCACAGGGGTTTTGAGTCTCTTTAAGCGCAGTCCCAAACCCCAGGCAAGGGCGGGTTTAATCAGATTTCGGGAGCAGCCAGAGTCTATCAGCGACCGTATCTCTGCCCTTCGATTAGTCCTCACCACCCTTAGTTCCACCCAAATTTTAATGGGACTCACCCCCATCTCTTCGCTCTCCGAGTCCTCCCGTGAGCTGCTTTCTTTCTCTGGAAGAGCAGCCGCCTGTCGGAGAGAGAGCGGAGCTAACAACTTCCGGGTTTTGCCACCGCGGCGTGTTGCCACTCTAGCTCCCATCTCGCTGCCTACTGCCGCTGACTCCTTCTTGCTGGGCTTCGAAGGCTTCGGCCCCTTCCGCTCTGTCTTCTTGCCTCCTTGCTCCATCTTCGCTTTAGGGCACGCAGCGGCAAAGTGCCCCAGCTCCCCGCAGTTGAAACAGATGCGCCAGCTCCTGCTACTTTCCGGCACGCTGGTCTTTGCCTTGGGCGCCGCCTTCTTTGTGCCAGGTAAGGGCAGAAGTCAGGTTCTTGCTTCTATGGTGCACCATTGCTCCTCCACTTCGCTGGCCATAGCGACCCATCCATTAAAGGTTTTGGGGAAACCCCGGCACACCACGCGCTGCAACAATTCGGGTTGCAAGCCTCTCTGGAAGAACTCGATCAGGAGCTCTTCAGGCACGTGAGGCAGCCTTTGAGCCAACCCCCGAAATTCGTAGGCGTACTCTGATACCGACTTGGACCCCTGCTTCAGCTTTTCCAGGTCGCGTCATGCTTTAAGCGCCACACACGGGTCTTCAAAGCGCGCGCAAAGAGCCGCCATGAAATCCTCTAATCTCCTTAAAGCCCGGTCCTTTGCCCTATGCAGGCCAAACACCCATTCTGCAGCCGTACCTTCAAAAAAACCTGGACACATAGGAGATCTTCTCCTCCTCACTGCGGAACAGACTCCCATAGCCCTCCATGTAGATCTGAACCTGGGTGATAAAGCAAGCCAGCTGCTCAGCATCTCCCCCGAATTTCATAGAGATGCCCCGCTGCTGCATCGGGCTCTTCTTGGCTCTGCTTGGTGTGAGATCCTCCTCCTCCTCGCTGGAGGTCTCACCTTCGGCTGACTGCTCTGCCGCCTCCGTATCTCCTGGTGTGGCCGCTGACTCTCGCGTGGGGGGCGTAAATCCCCCTACAAGCAGTTGATCTACCGCTGCCTTTAGCGCTTGCATATCATCGGATAGGGACCCCATCTGCCCTTCAATTTCCCCATGCGATCTTTCATCGAAGGGCCCCGTCCCTTCGTCACTGTTGCCCTCGCCCCCGCTTGGGCTTGGCTTGATGATTGCACTGGCTCCTCCTGGGTTATCACCTTCACTTCCAATGGAGGAGGGACTGGTCTCTCTTCTTCTTCCTCAATTACATCGTCAGCCATCCCGCTGCTCGGTTGGTCCCGGTCAACGTAAGGCTTTGGACTTCCCGCAGGGCAATCTCCCTGGTGGAAGTCTGCACTGGGAGTCTTAGCAAAATGTAATGAGCTGCCACCTGTTGATCCCAAATCCAGTAACTTTCCTTGCAACCAATATTGATTCAAAAGAAAGTTCATTTATTGAGAATAAGTGTACAGATCCAAAGCATTGCTAAGACTGAGCAAAAGTATGCCAAAGGCTGTTTTTCTTACTCCCCCCCCCCCCCACTCCCCGCATCACCCTTAGTTCTTGGTCTTCTGATTCCCTTGCTGGTATGGCCTTGAGCATGCCAGAGCGTGTGAGAAGGAGCCATCTGCTTTAAACAGTTTCTCATTCCTTCTCCCCCCCCCCCCCCGCTTTTTCAATGGCAGAACCGCAGCATGTAAAAAGCCATTTTTTAAAATAGCCATATAATAATCTATTATAAAATCTTGTGAGGATTCTGACAAAAATATTGTTAACCTAGGTTTGAGATCATCTTAAATTCAGGATTAATGTCCTTTCAGGTAAGTATAATTTTTACAAATGTAGGTAGGCTTGTTGAGAGCCAGTTTGGTGTAGTGTTTAAGGCATCAGGCTAGAAAGCAGGAGACTGTGAGTTCTAGTCCTACCTTAGGCTTGAAGCCAGCTGGGTGACCTTGGGCCAGTCACTCTCTCTCAGCCCTAGGAAGGAGGCAATGGCAAAACACTTCTGAAAAACCTCACCAAGGAAACTGCAGGGACTAGTTCAGTCTCTAGGAGTCAAAAACTGACTTGAATGCACCAAAAAAAAAAAAAAAAAAAGTAGCTTATTAAGAAGGAATACATGGCATTTCATTTAACTACAGGTAGACTCTGGAACTCAACTCCTTCATTTGCATTGTCCCTAACTTGGACTGTTTCAGTTTAAGAATTTTTCAAGGAACTTTTGGGGCAGACAAGAGAAAAAACAAGAATGGTATTGAAAATGTATTCAATAGTGCAATTAAAGTATAATTATGAACCAGAATAAAAGCAAAAATATTTTTGCTTCTGAAGAAATGTAATCCCTTGAATGTGTGTTTTGGGAAGGTTGAACTATAAAAACATATATTTGCTTTAGAATGGAATTCAGGCCAATTTGCTTTAGTTAACAGATGCTAAAGAGGCCTCACCCATCACTCCCCTGTCCCTTGTGACTCTTATCTAAAATTGTTGTGCGCAATACATGCTATTTTCCCCCAAATATTAAGTCAGCAGGGTCACATTTTACATCTGTTTCATGTGACCTTTTCTTTTATTTAAATCTGCTTACTGTCATGGGGCCTTAGACAGTGACTAACCATGCCTAGGCTTCAAAGCTAAGCAGGATTGGGCCTACTTCCTTCCTGGATAGGGCTATCAGACCTAGGCTGCAAAAATCCAGATGATTACTAGATATCAGGAAAGAAATATAGAGAATTCTAATTCTTTACTACCATCTAGTGGTTGCATGGATTTTTCCATCCCAGATTTGCTAGCCCAATACTTTGATGGGATTCCTCCAGGGAATATCAGGATTACAAACTAGGCTGGGAATTTGGAAGAACATCCCAGAAGAACAATCTGTACTGCTGCATTGAAATTTTTGTAGACCTGTCCATGATGTCATCAGGAATTGACCCTGATTCAAGGGCTTCTTTACGTTTACTGTCAAAATGAACCTTAAGAGACCCCAGTTGGACTGACTCCTTTAGTTGTAATAGACAATTTTCCTTCTCCCTGAAAACAGGCCATAGTAGCAGAAGTTGCCATTATATGGGCTTTCTGTACCATTCCTAATTTCTTTAGGATATGACCAAGCCAAACAACTGATTGCTCAAAGAATAAGGGGTATGGAATTTCATACTGAAGTTAACAGGCTGCCCCAACGTGGCAGAAATTGGATAAATAAGGGCACTTGGGAATCAGCAAGATATCTACAAAATCTAACTTTCCCCAAGCTGAGGATAGTATTTTTCAAAGCCAGGCACAACATCTTACCATTTGCACTACTGCAAGGCAGATACTCAAAAATCCCATTAACCGAGCGTATCTGCCCATGTGGTGAAAGGAGACTGAAACCATTTCACATGCATTACTACACTGTAAACTCTACAGGGATGTCAGGTCTGCTTATGTTCTGCCCCTAATATGTAAATATCCAGGAAGACCAGGCAATTTCTGTGTGAACCATCTTCTAAAAACTTGCTGGCTGGGGAATTCTGGGAGCTGAAGTCCACACATCTTCAAGTCGCCAAGGTTGAGGAACCCTGTTCTAAAAGATTCGAAACTGTTTATCACCTATACTGTACAGTAGCCAAATTCTGTGTTGCCTCAGTGAAAATAAGGCATACCTGGTTACAGAATTAATCAATTCTGTATTATTTATCACTTTAGGTTTAACACGTACTAGCTATCTTGTTTTTAAATATGTATTTTACTTCACAGTCTGTAATATTTTAGATTTACACTTACACAGGTAGTTAATGCACCATCATAGCAGCGTATGCCACATTTTTATGTGCTATTTTATCTTTGATATGCTAGTATTTTATATCATCTATTTGATTTTACTTTGGTGTTGTATTTTTTTTTAATTGCTGGTAATTGACTGAATAAACTATTATATATATATATATAATCTTAAGAGAAAGCAAGAGACACAGACATAACTTCATTGGGAGCACAATCTTTTGGGATCTGGGGGCAGCACTTTTTAAAATGCCAGAGGCCGCACTTCAAAAAGTATATGGCCAGGACAGAGAAGTCAGTATGCCTAGAATGAAATTTAATATTTAATTAAATCCAATTAATATAATTACTCCCCATACTTTTAATAGCCTCACATATAGTACATTTAAAATTATTATAGTATTTTAATTTTTTTTAAAAAAAGCCATGTGACAATATCAGCCTTGTTAGCTGTTCTTGATATGGCACCTTCCCTATGTGTTGGACTAAAATTCCCATTGTACTTTGTGAGCATAACCAATAGCAGGGAAAGACTGCTCTGTACTATTGACCGTAAGCATAGTTTTGCACCTATATAAATTGCTCTTTTGTCATCAAAATGCCTTTGGAAAGATGTAGAGGTGGGTTAGGCATTTTTGTGCACTATTTAATGGATTCATTTTATGGAGTCCACATGATTTCAGCTGGATATAATTTTCCTAAGTTTGCCTAGTGCTTCTTCCTTTTTTCCTTTTCTGTGGAACGTTTAACTGTCAGGTTCAAAGGTCAACAGCACTGCCCTCCCCAAGGGCCCCTCCTGTAGTTTGTAGACAATTTTTTTTTCTTTTTCCGAGTTTGACTGACACGTGTTGTTAGCAAGATCTGCATGCAGAGATACTGCAGGGTGCCTATCCCTAACAGCTTCAGCGGTGAGTTCCCCTCCTAGCAACTTTTATCTTATTCGAAGAAGTATGAAGGAGCTCTAGGCTGTAAACCAACAGGCTCAGAGGCATTGTTTCTTCTATGAAATAGTGAAACCTCCTCTCCGGCTGATGCAACCAACACGGCTAATGAGTTGCTTTTAATGTGCCTTATGTCTGAACAACTAAGAAGGCCTGACAAAATGTCTTTTTCTAATATGTATCCTGACACGACTATTTGAAAAAGAGGTAAGGATGGCATAACAAAACCTCAGTTTGGTCAAATGGAATAAGGTTTTACATGCTGCGCCTGCAGGAAGAAAGTGAACGTTTCTAAAAGCAGCGGCTAACGGGATGGATTAGATTTCTGGCTCCAGATGAAGTACTATGTGTTTAGATTTAAGTAAATAAAGTCATAAAATGGAGTAGGGAAACAAGTAATGTGTGTTTTGTCTGCTTTAGCTCTGAGCTGGAACCCTACGGTAGGCAATCTTCTTGCAGTGGGATCCATGTTTTCATTTCATTTTATTTTTTGCTGGGAAGGGCCACAGGGAGCTCAGCCAGTTTTATATCCCTAGAAAAAATGGGACCAAAATTCTTGATCTATCTAGTACAGGGGAGAGAAGTTAAAAGAAAAATGGGTGTGCCAAGTCTTGCAGAAGCACAATATACTATACCCTTTGGGCACATTATTTTAATTTGTGTGTTTGTATGTGTGTGGGTATAAGGCAGAAAAACAGGGTGGAGGGGAGAGAGAAGAAAACGTGTGCCGCTAAAAATCTGTATTTTTGCCACCAAATTTCAGCAGAATGATCTATGGTGCAGGTGAGAGTTCTGGGGATGTTAAATGAGTGCTGGGGAAGCTGCTGCTGGAGCCCTTCTGCAAGCTGTCCTAGAGTGAATCTGACAATGTTATACTGCAGTAGTTGTCTTGTATTGTTTTCTCATTGCATACTGAGTTTGAGGCTGCATTATACATTGATGTGTACAAAAGTATATTAATCAATGTGCACACTTCTCAGGACTTTAGAAGGATTAACATGGTGACATAGCAGTGAATTGTTTTTATGTTTTTAAAAAGGTTTTACTATTTTAATGTGTTTTTTACTGTTTTTTGTTATGATTTGGGTTATTTGTTTTGGTATTGTTTTTGTGTTTTTAACTTTGTGAGCCACCCAGAGTTGCATATGTGAGATGGGCAGCTATATAAATGGAATGAATGAATGAATGAATGAATGAATAAATTAAGTTCGGAAATTCTTCATATACTTATACACTTCATACATTGGAACTGGAGACTTATGAACCCTGAGGGAGCTTGGGGATTTCCCTGGGGATTTGGTGGGCGGTTCAGCCAAGACCTAACTCATAGCCTGGAATGATACCCCCCGGAAATCTGTGTGGCTCCCATCCTAAAAATGTTCTGGATTTTTTTAAAAACTTGGCTGTTCTCCCAGGCCTTAGGTAGGAGGGCTGTGGAGCCCTGTCAGTGTTCTTTCATATGGGTTATTGTTGTCCAGACATTTTAGATTTTTTCTTTATTGTCTTTCTGTTTTAAATAGTAAGCTTCCCAGAGTCATTCTGGAGTTGGGTGGTCTCCAGTCTAATGGATGAAATGAATAAATAATAATATAAATGAACAGATAGCATATTGGTAAAATATGTTATGAATAGGAAATAGTATGTTTATAATGAAGGTCCGGTATCCATAGGAGAGGGTAAACCAAAGTCAAGTTAATGGATGTGATCCTGTGATCCAGAACACCACACTTTTTTGCCTGCAGGGACACATGTGAGGCATGTAAAAAGGGGGCAAGTCTTCAATCACACAACCACATCAGCCATCTTGAATTTTTTTGCTCAGCTATGGATGCTCCTGAATGAAGGCTATTCAGTTATTTATTTCAACTGACAGCATCTATCTCAACCTTGTGACTCTGGGTGGCAAACAGCAGTTAAAAACAAAATAACAATAATATCACAATACAAATTGGCACCAAGGTAAACCATCACAACCATCCCACAGGCTCTGTCACATATTCCAACCCCCATGTCTGCTGGCATAACCATATCTTCAAAGCCACCCAAAAGGCTGCCACGGTTGAGGTTAATCTAATCTCTGGGGGGACGATGTTCCAAAAGGCACACATTATTTGGGATGTAGCATGTTTTATAGCTGCTCAGATTTGAGAAAAAATGTTTTCCCAAAGTTTTATTCTCCATGATAAAAAAATAAGTTTTCTTTTATGTAGTAATTGTACTAAATGTATAGTTGTAAAATATCTAATAGGAGCTTCCATTATTTTTCCCAAAGTTATACTAGGAATTGGCAAAAATTCTGGCTACTTCTCTGTTGTTGCTTTCTTAGGGTATTTCTCATTCTGCATTTTGCAAGAACAGTCTGTAGGGTAAATCCATTAAGTATGTGTATATGGGAGATTAAGTGTAGAGAATTGATAGGATCTTCTGGTTGTTGTTACTTTAAATTAACTTTTATGGCAAATCATAAAGGGTACATACACAGGCAGAAAAGTTCCTGATTATAGGATTCTTACTGATCCTGGTATCCATGAAGAATCAAGCTTGAGCAGAAAACTAACAATAAAATGCTTACAATTAGAATACAGATAAATTGTGACATTGAACAGGATAAGACTTCAGCTATTTTTAGTTCCTTGCATTCTGAAAGATAAGCAAATCTGGAGGTGTTATTCATTCAGAGCCTTATAACAAGATCTGCTTGATCTGCTTATATACAGTACTTTAGAACACAAACAGCATGTTGGTTAAAATGGCCATTAATTGAAAATTGAGATTTCCATAGGAAATATGTTCTGAAAAGAAAATTATATGTTTAGAATGAAGGCATGATTTTGGATCTGCTTTATTGGATCTGCTTTATTTAGTAGCTGCTCAAATTGAGAAAAAGAAAAAGAATTATCAGAGAAATGAAAAAAATGAAAGATGGAATAAAACTCCAGATTGGTCTAGGTTTCAGTTTCAGGAGGATGGCAGTAGAAAGAGAACATAAAAATACTGTGTTATTTTTTTTTTTCACATAGAAACTGTAGCACTTGGGTGGGCAAAACAAAGCCCTCATTAACCCTAAAGGTGATCCAGCAATTACATTAGATTATTAACATTATGCAGACTGTAAGACTGTCTGTAAGCAGTGAGTACAGCACAAGTAGTGGTGATTATTGCCTGAATGAGATTTCCTGGAAATTATTAACATTGAACTTGCAAAGGATGGATGAAGCATCCCAGTCCTGAGATAAAGTGAAGTGGGTTCATGTAGTTTTAGAGAGCCTGAGAATGTAGCCTGTAAGAAACTCTGCACTAACTATTCCTAGAAGAAAAGGAAAGAGAAGATACTAGATCCAGGGAAGGGGACTGGAGGAGATATGGTGCTCATCTTCCAATTCTGGTGGTGAAAAAGGAAGAACCAAATAGTGAATTTTCTGAGATAAAATGTTACTTAAGATCAAAAGTTGTACTGGGACTGGAAAAGGGGTGACAAGAAAAGGGAACAGCTGACTACCTTGCATGAAGAGAGGAAATGTCACATGGGAAGTATAGAACAGCTCCCAGCTGCTGCATTTGCAATCATTCTAAAGACATTCCCAGAAATTCTGATCTCAGCACACTTGACTGGAAATTGGCTGTACTTTTGATTTTCCTAGTGTTGTTTTGGGAATAGAAGTTGCATCCTACTAGCAGAGATACCCATAACAATGGTTGAGAAACACTGTTGTAGAATGTGTTTTTTAGAAACAAAACAATATTTTTCCTATTGCATGTAGCTTTTGATTTGCAGTTAAACTATTTTGACTATTAGTCACCTATGAACTTTTATGTATAGCTTAAAAGAGGCAGCTTTAAAAATAGTAACGACTACCAAAATATTAAAAATCCAGGGGAAAAATTCTCATCAAGAAAATATAAGTTAATATTTTTACACCAAAGTTTTGGCAGAAAGGGTTGGACTTAATCACATTTAAGTATGACAAAGATACAGCCCTCATGTCTGAGTACTTTAAGAATCTAAGAACTCTAAGCTCAGGTCATTATTCAAACCAGACTCAGCTTAAATGTAAAATGAGACCAAGATGCATGAGGAATAAAATAATATATACACTACATTAAAGGCTCCTGTTTGAAGAGATAGTGAAATAATATTGGCAACAAGACAAATTCATACCCTCTTCTTAATCTAGCCATAGGAACTGGACAACACAACTGACAATGTAAAGAGTGATCTGATGGACTGTGAATTAGGAAGTGCATAAATTAATAGGTGTTAGGAATACATGATGAAACAAAGAAAAAAAGAACATAGACAGGAAAGGATAACTCTGCAGGGAGTTAGCTCAAGCATAGTGAGGAACTATGGTTTAAGACAATTGAAAAATAGTGTTTTATAAGGATTAATAATTTTGATATACAGCACATTCTTTTTGGTAATTGTGATTTTTTAAAAATGTAATTTTTTTAAAAAAAAAGTACAACCAGCAAAGCCTGTCTGTCATAGGTAATTGTGCTACAGGTATGCACAGTCACAACATAATTGATTTACTTTCTGTCCCTACAGCTTGAATGTAATTATTTCAACCATTTGGGAGCAAGGAATGTTATTCTGCAAAACGTTTGACAGAAGAGAAAAATCTAAAATTGGCACAAAAAATTGGGATGTTGCTGCACATATTTAGAAGGGATCTAGACTTAGGTTTTTTGAATCCCTGTAAAAAAAGAAAGTGCTTCCTGCTAGATTTGCATATTCTTCATGTGACTTTCTAGATGATGGAGCCTGGTTCTCCCAACAAGTCTGCCATTAATTTACCAGGGCATTTTTGGACTTTCTACTTTGATCAAAACATCTACATTTTTTTAAAATCAGAGATGATACTATGTTAAGATAAGTGTATGTACATTACCAAAGAACATTGGTAATGTATAAACAATTTTTAAAAAATCAGTCAGGAGCGGTTTGTGTGAAATATATAGATTTCATTTATTTTAACTCTTCTCAAATGTTTCAGTGAATCTTCACTGTATGGATCACAAATGAATAACCACCCCTTAATTTCATTATCATGTTTACACAGTGACATGATATCAGCTTTGCGGGGTGCCATGAAGATTACATGGGAAACAGTGACAATACATCTATCATCATTAAAGTAAAGTCAGTGTGGTTTTGGATCATAATACTCCAAGTTCCAGACAGCAATGTCACTAACTGGAAATATTCTATATATAATTTGTTTGTTATTAATTTACTTTCCAATGAGATTTTTATTTCCATAGCATTTTACCTGTTTAAGGACTAGTTTGCTTGTCTGTTGAAGAGATACCACACCTCAGTATGGTTGTACCATGGAGAACCACTTAATTTATTCAGTGAATTATTTTCTATGATATGTTTACATTAGCATTCATACACAGCTGAGAGAAGTTCAGGGGTATCTATGAGACACAAGAAGCTTTAATACTCCAGACTGGCTTCATACCTTCAGTGAAGCCAGTCTGGAGTATTAAAGCTTCTTGTGCCTCATAGGAAACATCAGATACATATATTGCACAACATGAAGGAATGCTATTCAGACAACAATCAGAGATCTTAATGGGCCACAAATGTCTTTACCTAGGTTTACTGTCATTGTCTGGCTTATGGAGCATGATTTTTCCCCTCCAATGCCTGTATCAAGGATAGACTGGGGTTAAAATTGTAACAGTCATATTTTCTCAAAGGATTGCCTCTGTTTTACTTAGGTTCAGCCCACTTTAAATTACCAATAGAAGCAAATACGTGTAGCTCAGGGTTGAACTGTGGAGTCCTTGGGGTTCTCTGAGCTTGGTTGTTTTCTTGCAAATGTTTCATTACCTGGCTAGATGTTACCTAGCCAGGTAACTAAACACTTGCAAGAAAACAACCAAGCTCAGAGAACCCCAAGGACCCCACTTTAAATTGGCCAAACTTACATTTCCATCTTTATGTAGGGTAGTTGGTTTATGATCCAAACATGTATGAAGCTGTTTTCAGAATTGAAAATCATGTAAGTTTTTTTCCCCCAGTTTAGTATTGAGTTCAAATATATGTCAAGAAAATCATACATGGTGGAAATTAGTAAGCACAATACCTTTTGAAAGTTAAAAATAATATTACTTTGGTTGAGACTGTCCTATTTCCAGTACAGCAACAATAATTTTATGGTATCTCTTGATAAGTAAGTGCAAAGTTGTTGATCCAAGAAAGTCAGGCTCTTTTTTAAAAAAAATAGGCTGTAAATCTACACAGTAAATGATTAGTATAGAACTGTAATCAACCATATGTTAGCAATATACATAACTTTTCTTACGCATTATGCATATTCTTCCTTGTTCCAAAGATGCATAAAGTACTAAAAGGCACCCCTGAGCTTCTTTCAGCTGTGTACGAATGTTAATGTAGACAACCATAGAAAATAAATCAACAGTGGATGAAAAATCACACACATTTTACTGACAAACTCAAAACTGATTTAATGAAAATCCAGTTTCAGCTTCATATCTGAAAATGTTTTAATTCCCATTTTGCATCTTAGAAAAAAGTTCTTCATTCTTAATGGTTATGTCAGAGTTTTACTCAAAGGACTAAGCAAAGAGATCTTGGCAGGTCATAACTATACTGTTATTTATTATGTGCACTGGAATATGACTTACACAGCTTGTTGATGGCATGCTGAGGAAAACCTGAGAGGTACATAATTATTAAACATAGTACAGGGCTGGAAGGAATGCGTGCTTTTTAGTAAACTTGCAATTGCACCATACTGGCACAGGAATGAGATTTTATAGAGTAAAATATATATATTTTAGTCTTGAAATATTATAGCTCAAATAAACATATCTCTTTTCATGCTGGCAATCAACTGAGATGGATCTACAGAAATCTCCTAAATTAGCCTTCCTCATCTTCAAGGTTTAAGCACTTAGCTCCAATTGGCTGCAGTCACAATGGTCAGTAGTCAAAAACAGAAAGTTTGGGAACACTGCTTTGAAACATAACCTACAACATTGTTTAATCCTGGGAATACAAAATGTTTTTTTGTTGCTCTCTAAAGTGTTTTTTCTTTTCTGTTTAGTTCTGGTAATAGGTTTTGTCCTTTACTATTATGTTCTTTATTAGTGTCCGAGCAGTTCCTTGTCGTTGAAATGGCTACCTCAGGAAGCAAGCGGTGAACATCTTATTTCAATGTACATGGCACTTTTGCCCTCTGCAGCTGAGAAACAAAAGTAATTATTAAATGCTTTGTCAATGGTTATTTAATGTACATATCATGCATATGTAGATGAATTATCATCTAACATTCTCCATTGATGAAGAATATATCTGAAAACATGCTTATAACCCTTCTGACCACTTATGACAATCCCCACTCAGATAATTCATAGTGAGTCCTCATTTTACTACTTCTATTTTATTACAAGTTTCGTTTATCATTACCTTATTTAAACATACATTATAATAATCTTTAATAGGCTTAAAGAGGCAAAGATCTTTCACTGCACTTCTGGTTTATATTTTTTAGATTGTAGTGCTACTATGTACACTTATCTGGAAATAAACTTTCTGATTCTTTGTTTTTCAGTGGACAAGTATTGTTGTTCAGTAATTCAGCTGCTTTGACTGTTCGTAATCCAATGGACGTAATTTCACCCAGATGGATTTTGCTTGCTGAGATGTTAAAATGTAATTAATAACAATAATCCCAGTTAAACTTTGCCAAACATGATGAAAACTGGAGGCAAATCAAAATGAAAATGATGTGGAATAGACTGTATGTTGCCATTACGATAGTACAAATTTCTGTTTTCATATTATAGTAGGTGACTAGATTATCTCAATATTCTTTTCAGAAATGAAGAAGCTTTGCATAGGTCTTCCCTCTTCTCCATTTTATCCTCACAATGACCTGGTAAGGAGGGTAAGAATGAGAAATGGTTCAAGAACCTCACCCACCAGTGAAGTAAAAGAGATTGAAAAGTGGATTTTCTCTGTCTAAAACCAAGATATGGTTCTTTGTACCATGCTGACTTATTAATTAAGGCCTCTTTATGTTAAGGTCTTAAAATTCTATTATTGGAAACAAGAATTTGTCTCAAACCATTCTTAGTTTGAACTAGGTCTTTTTTTCACTGACATATCAAGCCATGTGTCCCCTTTCTTTTCCCCCTGCGCTCATTTTAAAAGTGTATTGAGAAATCAACATTGCAACATTAATTCAAACACAGCATTATTCCATGTTAGTGGGAAAAGGAGGTGAAAACTATCACTACAAGGGTAAGGGATGATATTTAACTCTTCTTTTCTAGCTCTAGCACGCATACGGAGAGTCATGATTTCTTCCAGTCTTTGAGGCAGCAAAAAGCATGCTGGCATTGATTTGCACTGTCTGTTCTTTCAGCCCCAAAGCCCTTGCGGCCTCTGAAACTCTGGAGGCACTGAGTGTATTGGAGAACCCTTCATATGGATTAAATCAGCAATTTATTATCATATTTTTAAAAGAAATACAAAAATAATATAGAAGAAATTTGGAGCAGAGAATTGGAGTATCCTACATTTTTGAAGAGAGCCAGTTTGTTGTAATGGTTAAGGCACCAGACTGAAACCAGGAGACTGTAGGTTCTAGTCCCACCTTAGGTACGAAACCAGCTGGGTGACCTTGGGCCAATCATTCAGCCCTACGAAGGAGACCATGGCAAACCACTTCTGAAATTTTGCCAAGAAAGCTTCAGGAATGTGCGCAGGCAGTTGCCAGGAGTCAACACTGACTTAAAGGTACCTCCCCCCCCCAAAAAAAACATATTGATGAAACAATGGCTTCAGGTTTTAAGAAATGTTAGAATTGTTTTATATAATTTAAAAACTTGATTAGTTCAACCAGAAAATATTTTTGAGCTTTATTTGGCCCTTTTAACAAATGTTTTTTTTTTAAAGTTAGCTGTCACCTTTTCTCTGATGGAAATGTAATAAAGTTGAAGGAAGTTTAGTGCATATTCTATGGACATCTGCTGGTCACTCCTTATGGGTTATGTATTAATATTTTGGTGATCCAGGTTCTTGGAAAGAAATTAATGATAAAAATGTTAATGTGTTGGTAAGCCAAATCCTTAAATTTAGATTTCTTATTTCGTGGAGAACTATGGATATATTGCATTTGAATTGATGTGAAAAAGGTGATTATGTACTCCTAGAAGGCTGTTTATATGCCAGACTTTAAAAGTAGACTTAATTAAGCTTGTCAGCCTTTGAACTGGTTTTCTGTTGGAGGAGAGGAGAGGCCTGGAGGCTGTGAGGGTCTGGATGGGGAACAACAGGCTTCAACTGAACCCTGGCAAGACTGAGTGGCTGTGGGTTTTGGAGCCTTCAGGTACTAGAGTTATGCCTCCCTGGTACTCAATGGGGTTGCACTGCCCCAGACAGACCCGGTGCGCAATCTGGGGGTCCTCCTGGACTCACGACTCCTACTCAAAGAGCTTTGTGTTGTGCGCCAGTGTCGCCCATTCCTAGATCAAAGGGACCTAATCACTGTCACTCATGCCCTGGTCACCTCCTGTTTGGATTTCTGTAATGCGCTTTACATGGGCTGCCCTTGAAGAGTATCCGGAAGCTTCAACTGGTGCAAAATGCAGCAGCGCGGGCAGTTATGTGTGCTGCTAGTGTGGTACATGCTACACCTCTGCTTTGTGAGCTGCACTGGTTGCCAGTTTGCTTCCAGGTCCAATTTAAGGTGCTGGTTTTGACCTTTAAAGCCCTTCATGGCATGGGGCCAGGTTACCTGAGGGACTGCCTCTCCCCAATCATATCTGCCTGGCCCATTAGATCTGGCAGAGAAGGCATGCTGCGGATCCCGTCTGCTAGAGGATTACATTTGGCAGTTCCCAGAAGGCGGGCCTTCTCTGCCATGACGGCTGCCTTGTGGAATCTTCTCCCCCCGGAAGTGAGATTAGCTCCATCCCTCTTAACGTTCTGTAAGTCCCTCAAGACCTGGCTATGTGATCAGGCCTGGGGCTCCCAGGGGACTGGGGAGATTTTACGATGGCTCCCTTATTAATTTTATCCCCTCCTGTTTTGTGCATGTTTATAGTTTTTTATATGTAGTTGTTTTTTATGTATTTTTTTAATTGTTGTATACTGCCCAGAGTTACCTTGCGTGAGATGGGCAGCTATATAAATATGATAAATAATAACATAAATAAATTTTGAGCAATATAATTCTGTATCTTCTGGGGTCAAACAATTGTTTACAAATTGAATGATAATTTCCTCTTTAATCTTTGAGAAATCTTCATTAATGTTAGCTATGTAGATTATTTTGTCTCACATTCCTCTTTTTCCTATATCTATTCCTTCATCCTCTCCTTTGCTTAAGTAACTATATATACTTTCAGAATTTTAAAGACTATGAAGAGAACTGTGACCTACAAAACTCATGTGATAAGAATCTTTGAGTTTTCATAAAACTTGGTCACTTTTAATTTCAGTAAAAGTGTCTGCTTATTAAGAAATCTAACACTTTCCTAAAATAAAGGCCTATTTTACAATTTCAAAATGTGTTCAGAGTCAATGTGTGGGGCAGAGACCTGGATAATGTCCATTATGCCTGCCACATAATTTAAAATATAGAGCTGAAGATCATAATGTAGACTATGTGCATGAAAGTTATATACACGAATGCTTTTTATTCATTGTTTTTATGTTTTCTAAAACCAGTTATCCAGCATAAGATGTATTTGGATCAATGCACACAAAACAGACTAGGGACTACAAGATAACTTCCTTCTGTTCTCCATGTGTTGACTTTATCCCATTTTTAGATGTGTGAAAATGTGCAGAAGTTACAACTAGAAAACTGAAATCACTGTGTAGGAAATAACTTTACTAGAGAGGTGGCAAGTAGTCTTCAGGTAGGCATGGCCATGAACAGAATTGTTCTTTAGAAGCTGGAAAACAAGTATAAGGCATATAGAAGCTTCTTAGCCTTATAGTTCAGTGGTAGTGCCATTTGGTTTATTATTAGTTGCTTAGATACAATCATCCAGAACCCAAAACCAATTAAAACAAATCCCTCTCCCCAGAGTTAAAATACAAAACATCCAACAGAAAAGTCCCTTTCACAGCAGAAACTAAGCATGCCTAGAGTGTTTAGATCCAATAGCTTTTAACAGCTATTGCTATTTCTAGAGTTATTGGTTTATTGATCAATTTCTTTGAAACAAAAGTTTTGCTTCTACAGGTTTGTTGTTAGTTTTCAGCTTTTATTAGCCTGGATGCTTTGATCCATAAATATCAATCCTTTTCCTCCTTGCGGGCAATAAACATGTTTTCTGAGTCTTAATCTGACATGCCTGCTCTCAAATTTGCTTTGAAACATTTATGCATTCTTGGTCTTTCTCCTTTCAAGAGGCAACCAACATTCCTAATATTCCTGATCAATTTTGTTCAAATGTATTCTACATTTTTTGTACTGTTTCTGACCATTCTAGTTGCTCATGTCCTAGTGTTTCAGATAGCTCTCATCTGAGGCTAGCATTATGTTGCATTATTAAGTGTTCTTTAAAAAGTCTAGGCTTGTTTTGTATCTGGAATTTGGTTGGTGTAATTTTGGCTTCCCATCCTTTTAGTTTGTTTATTCATTTAAAGTAGGGATGGGCAACAAGGTGTCCACAGGCTCCATGTCCCCCCAGCCTGCCCAGAGTCCTCAGATTGTGGGGCTTTGGGAAGTTGCAGATATGAAATGGATAACAACCTTTGGATATGTGTCAGTTACTCATAGCATTCCTGAAAAAAATCAACCTCCTAATTTTTCCCATTTTAAAGAAAGATTATGTTTTCCTTAAAACATGCCCAGTATATATGGATTCATCACATAAAATCAGTAAAAACAGGACAACCCTGGCCTCACAGACATACAGTTTAAATGATATAACAGAGACAGGGACCAGGGAAGAAGAAAAAAAACGAAGAGATGAATGTTCTTAAATAGAATCAGTATTGTCCTTACAATAGTAAGCCAAACAAGTAACTGTTCAGGAAGAATGGAATCTTCAGATCATTGGCCCCGAGAACTAAGACACCATATAATTCTCCTCCCCACCCCACTTGCCTTCCAGAAGGCTTTGAAGAGTAGGCTCTTCCCACAAGCACTGGGGTAGGATGAGGCTGGAGCCCAACAAAATATTGTACAAAATATGGGAGAGTGCTGCCCCAGGGTGCCATGACTTTTTGTAGAGCTTTTATTGGTTTTATTTTGGGTTTGGGGTTTTTGTCATCTTTACTGTTTTGTACACCACCCAGGATTGTTATTACAATATGGGTGGCTGCATAAATAGTTTTAAATAAATAAATCCTAAGTATATTTATTCTTATCACCTCATTTTATGCCTAGGGGATGCAGAGTTGTACTTTTTATTAATAGTCAAAAGGAGCTATATGTAGAAACTCTTCTACTTGAGAAGTATCATATTGCTATTTGGAATTAACTATAGGAGAAAAGCCTGCACCCTTTCTTTAAGGGCCCCGCCCTGGACATTCAAGTGAGATGGTCCTTTAAAAAAATGACTCAGCTGTGGCAGTGTTGGGAGAAAAGAGAGCTGAGAATTGAAGGGAGAAAGAAGAGCTGGAGAGCTGAAATTCTGAAGAAGTTGGAGGACAGCAGAAGCAGTGGTGAAGAACAGAGGAGGAAGGAGTAGCTGCAGCATTAGCCCAGGAATTTTGGAGGATGCTGAGCTTTGAGTAGAAGCCCAAAGTGCTGATAATTTTTCCAGGGCATTAGTCCAAGGGCAGTAGCAAACAGCCCTAAATACTGGCATATGAAGGGTGGCCAAGGGCCCCAGCCACCATTATTCCTTTGAGATCTAGGGTACTGGCAGCTTCAAGAGGTAGGTCTGAAGATAAAGTACAGTTGCAGCAGCAGAATAGGGCCTACCAGAATCCCAACATCCCATTTGACTACAGAACCAAGCATCAGGCTGCACTTTCCATCTTCTGGGCATGCAAGTGACTTCAGGGCAGAGAGGCTGGCTGGGAAATCAGTGTTGGATACAACAGTTACAGGATAGAAAATGGCTTCTAAGTTTTAGACTACTAGCCAGGGAATAAGACATATTTGTAAGAAATAAGACAGAGTGGTATAGGAATTGAATTGAATGAAATATAGGAATAGAATGCTAGTGCAGCTTAAAGGTTTTTTAAAGCATGGGTAAACTGTCCAATAATAGCCAAAGCCGGAGCCTCAATGTGGATTAAAATCTTTATTTTATAAAACATTTGGCAATAAAAATGCCTAGTATCACCTTCCTGTCTGAGTGTCACCATATCTGAGCCAAGCCTATGATGCAGAAGAGGAATTACCAGAATTATGTGTGTGTTCTCAGGATGGCAAGAAACTCTGCTCTTGTCAGTGTAATCCATAAATTAGTACATAAATCTGGTAGTACTTGGTGAAATTCACATCTGTTTATAACTGGATAGTGATGAGGTAAAACTCAGCTATTGGAAAACATTGAAATATTGGCAACTATTTGGATTTCTCAACATTTGCTGAAACTTGGTTTTTTTCCCATTGTTATTGCTACTCAAAAAAATGACAGTCTGCCATATTAACTTCTAATTGTCTTTAAAATTATTTAGGACCTCTAATTATGTTTAGTATATAATCTGTATACTTCACACGTAGATGTTATCTTTTTACTTACATGGTTTAAAAGCCTTTTATAGTAATAATTACTATGAATTATAATTTTAGTATGTTTACAAATAGTAGCATTCAGTTCTTTGGACACTTAATGACATGGTGGTCTTAAAGCTCTCACTGTAATGTCTATTTTATATTGCAGACATATTATTTAGGAAAGAGTGGCCCAGAATAACTTAATCTGAGCACGATGAGTATTGGCTTTCCTTGATATTCTGACAGTCCGGGAGCTGATACAGTAGTGAAAATAGAACTGTCTATATTGGACCCTTCAGCTTTAATTTCTTTCAAATGGCAGGGAAACAAGATGAGTGCCAAAACCTGAAAGATTAATCAAGATAGCAAAAATTGTAAAATGCAGAGGACTATCTTAAACCACAGAAATATGAAATCAACTCTACAGATTTTCTTTAGATACTTTCTCTTAAAGCAAAGTCAAGTATTTTTCAGGAAGTCATGTGATAGACTTTTTATGTTTGTGATTTACCATCTAGCCTCAAAAGTCAGTAAAAGTAGGAATTAAGAGGGATTTAAAAAAATATTTGGATGGTATCTTTATCCTTAAATAAATATCATAAGCTCAATCCATTTTTCCTTGAACCCAACTGGAGTTCTGCCATGTCTTTTATAGGAAAACACATTATGAAAATCAAACAAAATTATAATCTTTATTAAAACTAGTGAAATATTTAATTCAGCTACAACATGAAATAAAAACACAGGCAAAGAAACTTTGGCTTTTACATATTTGCTTTACCAGTCTTGGATAATTCAGTTATTTTTCTGTTTTATTTAAAAGATTTTAATGTATTTTCTTTTTGCTGACTGAAGTCAGTGAATCCCAGTTATCATTGTGCTCATAACAAGCATATTACAGTGTGGTATATATAACGTCAAACCAAAATAGCATCAGAGTTCTAAAAGAAGTAAAATATTATTCAGCATAAAGCATCAACATTGCTCTAGTTTCGTATTTGCTTTCTTTTCATTTTCAAAACACTTTCAGCAGATATGAACTGATCCGCAGGCTGATGCTGCATAATAAAGGAGTGTCATATATCTTTTATGCTTATTTGAAAACTCTTAAATGAATATGTCCAGTTTGAATTAAATGACCTTAGAAAAAAATATTGCTATAGCCATAAGCCTTTCACTGCCATTGATGAAACTATATTAATTATGGAATAGAAATAGAGTAGTATATCATTCAATCCCACAGATACTGTCTGCATTCTTGAGTCACTTGGCTGGAACATCAAGCTTGATGAGTGCTTATGATTATTTTGCCTACTCCCAAACTGGGAGAAATTGCTCAGTCAAGTTCTTGAGAGTTCAATCTAGTCTGTAAAACCACAACTGACTCTGAAGTAATTGTCTCTTGCAATTTGTCCATTTGGCTTCAATATGGGAGGCTGCCTCCCATTTTTTTAGTTTTGTCTTCAACTGTGGTGAGAAGAAAAGTTTGACCTGAGTTTTGAAATGGCAGCCCTTTGCATTCTGAATTAATCAGTTCTCTTGTTGGCCACTAACTAAAGAATGGATCTTATTCTTATTGGTACATCTAAATAGTTGAGAATATTGGTTGTGCAATATGTTTGAAATATTGGACTCAATCTGTCAATACAAGTGCCTCCTGTGCTTGCTAGACAGCAAGTAAAATTTTATTATCTAGGGTGTATAGAGGATCCTGGGGGAATACAAAATTCCAGAATAGGCATGTATCTTTCTTTTTAAAAACAAAAGTTCACTCTTTTCATTGATTCCATTCTTCTGGATAAATGTTCTTGCTAATCGATTAATTGGTCACCCAACTCCTAAACACGTCTGGGCAGCCTATAACTAAAAAAAACAGCATTTGAAAAATTGTGGAATCCCATTGGTGGAATATGATCTTTCCCAAGGTAAGCAAACAACAACAGGACTTTGCACAAAGAGGTCATTATGATTAATCAGTAATTTGTTGGATATATGCCATGGAGTATGCAATACTTGGAAACATTTTTGTTTAAGAGAAGCCCTCTTATAATTTCCATTTAACTCCCTTTAATTTTATTTATACTGAGCATGAATTGGTAACTCAGCAAAGTCAATACGTCTGTAATAAAATCTTTCTCATTAATCTTTGGTGGAACTTCTGAAAATATTCATATTCACTTTCTGTGTATGGATAGGAGGGAATCTGTTGTGAAGCAGAACAAACTAATTATTGGTGCTTATATAGGATAACTGAAGCTCATGCATTATTTAATCTTAATGACATCCTTGACAAATGACATCCTTCAGCACTATTTGGCCTGCATTCAGAGGACCTAAGTAGCTGAGACTTCCATTACTTTATCACCTTGTATTGTATTTCCTGTTCTGTGGTAATGCCTTGTTCTAAGATACACTGGCCTTCAAAGTGAGTTCAGTATTATACTTCTGGACAAAATGGTGACAGTCATAGCTAATCTATAAAGCTATCATATTTTAAGAATAAAAGCTGCTTTTGCAGATAACAGATTATATACAGTTGCCTATATTGAAAGGATCTAGATTGGAAATTCTCAGGGTTGTTTACCATTAGTTTTTGTAATATGAAATATGTGATGCTGTATTATATTAAGAAAAGAACTACCAGATCTGGCTGCAAAAATCTGGATGACCAGTAGATGGAAGCTTAGTGTTCTTTCAGCTGCCATGTAATAGTCATTTGCCTTTTTGCAGTGCATATGTGGTAGCTGTAAATTAGAAATTCTCTGCAAAAAAGCATATTCTGTAAGAATGACCTCTGAAGATGATTTTCCCCTGAGATAAAGGTTTCAGAATGATTTTCTCCCTTTCAAAGCAGATGTTGCTACTTCTTTGATAACACCATATATCATATGCCACCCTATTCTCTTTAAAACAGAAATGATCAGAATACATCAGTTTTATTTTTCTTGTGATTGCTGAAAAATTAGTTTTTTGAGCATTAATATAGTAATATAAGCATTTACTCAGGTCTAAATGCTAGATCATTGAATGACTCCACAGGAAAAAGGGGATTTAATGTTCAGATTCCTTAAATTCATATTTAACACCTTATGCTGGCTTTCCCCAGCTGATGAACTGTAGATGAGTTGAACTACAACCCATATCATCCTTAGCCAGCAAGGATGGCTGCTTATGGGTATCCATGGTATGTGCGTGTGTCAAAATCTGCAGAATGGCAGGCACAGGGGTTTGATCATGACACTACATCTTCAGATTTTGATACTCTCCAAGGATGCCACTGCTTCATCTTTTGTATCACATTAATTCTTATAAAATTAAATACGAATATAAATTCACCCATGAAGATAATTCTTGCTGTGTATAGGCTGCACAGTCACATGGTGAAACAATCTAGCCTTTCTTCGGAGAATGCCAGATTGTGAATGAGTGAAATGGACACTTCTGTTTGCAATTTTATCCAGCCATCCACGTATATTCATTTTCCCAGTTTGCGTTATTACCAAAGGTTAGCTAATAATTCTGAAGAAAAACCATTAAGAACTGTTATATAAAATTTGTTCCATGATGAGACCATTTTAATCAACAGAACAACATGTTCTGTCCAGCATGTTGCAGAAAAACGAATGCCTTTTTAAAGATGACAGCTGCTATTACAATTTTGGAAGCACATTTACTGGCAATAATTGACCCTTGAAAACACCTCTGATTTATTGAGTTTTATTTGATTAACAGCCTTTAATCAATAAATGTAACCAGTTCATAAAAAAGCTGTGTTTGATTAGTAACAAACTAGAAAGGAAGCGAACTTCAAAGTCTGATGTCACACTTCGATTTGTCAGGGAATGTCACACTGGAAGAATCCAGGTTCATGTGTAAGAGGCTGTTTTTTGCTTGCTACTTTCTTTGTGAGTAATTTAGCCACTCCTATTTGTAGAGAGAGTTGAACAGAGTGAATCAACAGTATACGCAACTGCTCTGTTGTTTTTGTAGAGAATAAACTGAAATTCTCCACAATTCTGGATTAAGTCTGATCATGGACATATTGCAGTCCTACCCTTTTCCTGTCATTACGTAGGGTGATCTGTGGTTGCTATGTTTTCGGTTACTAATATAAAGTCCAGCTTCCCAGACCTCTCTGAATGATTACTGAGCCAGGTCTAATCTAATGCAGCCTTCCCCAATCTGACACCTTTCCATATGTTTTGACTGCAGCTTTCATAATTCCCAGACCATATGACCTTCTGGAACTGCGACCCCTTCTATATCGGTAGTGTGCCAGGTTTGGGAGGGCTGTCCTAGTGGAACGTAGATAGAGCTAAGCTAACCTCATACACACTTCAGTAATTTGGAGAATAATGAACTCCCAGGGATCTTGTGTGGCTGGGATCCAACAGCCATATGATGCTGCACTACAGTTTAAGATAAGATTTAAAGAAAACCCCAGTACAAAGTTTGGTAAAGTTTACCATTCCTTTATTTTTGAAATAGCCTCAAGGGCTACATTCTGAATGATCTTTCCCTCCCAGAAACTTGTAAATATTTGAAAGAAATTATTTCTCGCCTAAGAAAGTCAAAAGTATACAGTAGTTACAGTTGTGCAGAATATATTTTGTTACTACATAAGTAAACATTGGTGCAGACTCATTCAGACTTGTTTAATTCTGACAGATAGGAATAATTTTGCTTGCCTCGGAGTCCACAAAGAAAGACTGGCTGATTATAGATTTTTTAATTTTTGAATCTGTGACAGGATGTCGAACAAGCCAACATCCAAAAATGTCAGCATACATTTCATCTAGCTACAACGTTTTTTAAATTCATTTTAGTAGCCTTTGCCAGGTAGCCTCACCATAGTTATGATTTTTCCCCCCGTTCACAACTTTAAACAAATTATCTGTGTTCAGCTTTCTGCATTTCTCTGAAAAGTTTTCAGTACACTGCTAAGTGATGCTGTGTGAAATTAATATAATATGTCCAGATCTTTGTCTTTGTGAGCCAATATGTAACTGAAACCATTTTCCGATGCAGTAATAATGTACAGATGCATAATAGTTTTGGGAAATGCTTCCTTGTGATAACTTTGGCTCTTGTCCTATGAGCTACTGAGCATCGTAAAAAACATTACTAAGGCTATCTGTGCTCTCTCTGAATATGCAACATATTATCATGAAGAGCACTAGCTTGGCCATTTATGCTGGATCTGAGGGCACCATTTATCATATTGTGGCAACACGCCAAACAAATTTTTGGGTGCAGTGAAAACTGGATGTGGTTAAAGCAACTAGACAGTTGAGATGTGAGTTTCCTTTAGATGTGTCCACATGACCAAGATTCTGGGGAGGAAAAGGGGAGGGTAGCCCATAGTTATAAATGCCTGAGGATAGCTATGCATACAAGAGCAGGCTCCCCACTTCAGAATTTCCTGTTCAGTAGGTTGCCAGATGAGGTGGGGTGGAGACAGTTTGGTGATGTGAGAGTTGCTGCTGAACTCCTTCTTTCTTCTCCCATGCAAATCTAATTGTGTGGATGATAATCTCTGATGGGGCTATACTGTTTCTTTTCTTTGTAACCCCAATCTATTGTTTTTGGATACTCAGCAAGGGGACGATTTGACTGAAATGGGGGTAAAAGCATGTGAATTCTATTAAAATCCCTGATCTACCCCTCCCTCCAGTTCAGATACTGCCAGGAATGCAGCTGTGTGGGATAAGGGTGTTGCAGATAATTGGTCGTAGAAGGAACTGAAAAGAATGCTATGCCAAAGAGACAGAAGTTTGGCACAGCACCATTATGTAAACTTACTGATCTTTTTTACTTTTTTTTCTTTTTTAGTCCTCATTATCCCACTTTCCAATGAAGATTGATAAAAAAAATATTGGTAAAGTTTCTGTTTTCTCAGGAGATGCTTGACAAGACTGTAGAGCAAGCAGAGTTTCCTATATATTTACCACATTTGTGAATAACTAATGATGTATATTTGAAGCTAAGAAACAGTTAATCAAGTTTAATCTAATAGCACTAAAGGCATGATATCACAACAATAGTGATAAATAAATAAATAAACAGCTTTGATTCTATTAAACCATTTTCTGAAGATCATACAGAAGCTGTATAAATCATTTGTTCTTATCTAAAAGGCACAAAGGCTGCAACCTATAGACAATTACTTGGAAATAAGTTTGAGCTCAATGAGAATTAATGTTGCATAAACATGCATAAAGTTTGGATTGTAACTTAAGCTTTTAAAACTTACTTAATAACTTGATTTAGGCATTTCTGCAGCTTTTTTGCATGCATAAATGTGAAGGATGGTAATTGCTCTATATTTGTTATTTTAGTGCTTTTGGAAACATGCAGCATATAAATATGCTAACTAAATGACAAATAACTTTTGTGACCATATAATATCTGTACAATGATGACTTTTTAAAAAATGGTACCCCAGAATTTGTCAAAGCCACAAGCCAAGGTTAATTTTATTCTTTGTAAATGTGTCCTCTTATAAATTTTAACTGTATATTTATTTATTCTTTTAATATGTTGTAAGCTGCCCAGAGTCCCCCATTGGGGGGAGATGGGCAGGGACAAGTTAAAGAAAGAAAGAAAGAAAGAAAGAAAGAAAGAAAGAAAGAAAGAAAGAAAGAAAGAACGAACTGAAAACCCATGCAAGCAGGGAAAAGGATAAAAAATAATTATTTCAATGCAGTCTGTGTTTTTTTTCTTTTTTTCTCTTAATAGTAGATCCTTGAGAAACTGGGTTTGCTTGAGATTCATGGCAGATAAAAGCACTTGCTATTTATAGAATGCAGTGAAGTGATAGAATTTTAACTCAGAACACTGACAATATACTGCATCCATATGAAACAGTACCATATGTTCCCCTATGCTAGGTGGTGGGAAACAACCAAGGGAGAGGGGTTTTGCCCTCAAGTCCTATTGTGGATTTCCTAGAACAATTTTAGCTATTGTATGAAAAAGGATGCTGAACTAGACAGGCCTTTAATCTGAACTTGTAGGGCTCTTTTTATGTTTTTAGTAGAGGATATACATATCATGGTATAGAAATATTTGAAAGCATTTGCTAGTCATATAAAAACAGTAAATAAGTTATAGGCTGCTTGAGATAAAGCAGGGAGGAACTTTATTTCATGCAGAGGTTTATAAAGTGTGTGTGCATATGTATGTATGCATATCTATATGTATATGTTATCACTTTCTAGTCAAAAAGGCACCTTCTATAATTGGTTATGTTTCCTGGATTTCAGCATTAGCTTTGTTTAGATTTAAAAGGATTTAAATCAAAGTATCTCACCTTGGTCACAGATTTGTGTTTCATCTATATACTTGATACATTCTGTAAACAGTAGCTAAGTACAGTGTATAAGAAGGAGTGACGTTAAGTATTTTTAGAAGCAAATTTTTAGTCCTCACCTGCAAAATGAAGATCAACATTTTTTATGCTTAGCAATTTCACTGCTTCAAGAATTCTGTGCTTACTTTTATACCTATTGTTGTAAGTTCATCATTCAATAATGCAACTTTTATGATCTGGCTTCATAAGAGATGTCACCTAACCATCATCATTATCATCATCATCACCATCATCATCATCATCATCATCCAAATTAAAAACATCATTTTATGTTGCCAAAAGTTCTGCAAATGAAATCTTGGGTGTCAATGTTGCTAAGTATTTTCTAAGTGGATGCCTGTTTTGTAAGTGGCAGCCAGATAGGCAGAAACTTCGTTGGTGCTTTGGTAATTTCACTTTTATGCTGGAGAAAATCCACATATTAAATAAAGTTCTTATTTGTTGGACAACACCCATTAAGGACATGGGGAAGCACTTGGCACAGTGTCAGCCAATAGCAATAAGTTATTGAGGTTATTTATTTATTTAAAATATCTGTATAGCTGCCCATCTTACAACCAAACTCTGGGTGGTTTACAATTTAGAGTTAATCATCTATATACCACTTCACATGCTAAAGCATCTTGAGGAGGTTTACAATAAAAAAAAAATATATAGCTACACAGTAAAACCATACTTAAAACAATATAAAATAACAATATAAAAACAACATTCCATATAATGTATTCATTTAAAAGTGGGGAGGGGGGATGCAAGAGGGAAAAAAGTCATTCTTCCAACATGGGAAGTTCAGGGTGATGAGGTAAGATTCCAGCTGGTGTCTCCTAAATTCCAGGGACAGTTTCCAGAATGTGGGTCTCACCATAGAGAAAGCCTCCTTGTGAACAGCTGCTCTTTCTTTTCCCTCTCCTCCCAGCCTATTGAATGCCAGCCATTCAGTGCCTACTGAGGAATCATTACTATGTTGTTCCTGGGTTTAAGAAATTACTTTTTCAATTTCATAGCAGTATTATGGGTTTGGTGATAGGCACAGCTCCATGCTTAAAGTTTGTTGTCCTTGCCTTTCTTGCCGCTGAAAATCTCTGACTTGGTTAAGCAAAAGGCCAATGCTCTGCATAGCTACCTGGCTGCTCTTCAAACATTCATGGCTTTAATTTTTCCAAACACAATGATCCAAAAGGAAAAGCATGTTTCCTTAGTTTTGCCAACTATTAGGTAGCAGGGCTGCTGTGCCCTTAACGTCTGGGAGGTAAGGGTGTGCAGAAATTCAACAGCAGAAGTGACCTCCTATTGTGTCTCCTTGCCAGCAGAAGCATCATCTATGGTGAATTTCTGCTTGTTGTGCATAGTTGTTAGAGCCATGAAAACTGCCAGAGCAAATCTTTTCAAGACTACATGTTTCCCTGAATAGCAGAAATGCCTCAGAACACTGAAGAACATTCCATAGAATATATAGAACTCAGTGAAAGAATTTTAAATGTAAATAGACCATTTACCCATTTTTGTAATAGCACCCAACCAATAAATAAAAAACAGTGACAATGCTTGCTGAAATCATTTAAAACACTTGCCTGCTGATCTGTTTTATGTTTAGCGCTAAATTAAAAAAGGGACCTGTAGCATTTTATATGCATCTTTTAATTTGCTCACATATTTACTTCCTGAATGAGAATGATCTGAATATGTGCAAAGCTTTCAGCTTTTTGAAAGAAAGCCAGGCCATTCCATAGATGTCTGACAAATTGCAGGATAATAAGCTGCAGAAGTTCATGATATAGATAATCTGCTGGTGCAATTTAGTGGTCAACGGGGATTCCATATGTAAGTCTTTCAGTACTAATGCTGGAAGCCTTCAGGCCACGTTCGGAGAGTTAGTTTAAAAGGACAGCACAGCATAGAAATCTTGGGAAGTGAGGAAAACCAATACAATATAGACATTGTTTTATGGAAGCTCTATACCAGCTTTCCCCAACTGGAGGCCCTCCAGATGTATTGGGCTTCAATTCCCACATTTCCCTTTCCCTGTACTAGCTGGGAGTGATTGGGGTAGGTGTCCAACAAATTTAGAAGGAACCAGCTTGGAGAAAGATAATGTTACAGTAATAGTTTAACTTAGTGTAAGTCAGCTTTTTAAACTGATTTGATCTTACGCACATACAAATCACACAACCACTCTATAAACAACCACATCCATATTTAAATATTTCTCCAGTGACACAATCTATCTCTGCAGCCTTTCCATTTTTCAGTATTTTCACAGCATTATTTGTTCAGAATCTGAACTACTGTGGAGCTAAGAGGCGTCTGCAGTTATATACTGTATATATACAATGCACACATACTATAGAAAGGTATATGCAGTGCACTGACAGATACTCAGGATTTCATTTAATTTTCACAGTTAAAATGAGAAATGCTATCACAAATATCATTTGGTTTTAAAGCCATGCAATTATATGATTATCTTGACATTATTCACTCTGTTTTTTTCCCCAGTTCACAGCTGTTTGCCGAACATTTTTTTCAGATTATAATTGTCCTGCTCACCTTAACTGTATTTTTAGTTCTTCCCTTTTCTCTATTAACACTGCTCTATTAACAATTCTTATTTCATTTTTATACTTTTATCTTTCCTGGGCATTGTACACCTGTCTATCTTACTGTCCATATTTTCACACACCATTCTAACTTTTATCCTTCTCTCTTTATGCGTCCTTTGTCCTCGCTACCATTCTTCAAAGTTCTAACAGCAATGGGTAACCACAGTCAGCCATCTCTATAATCTTTATGCTGAAGTTTAACCAACCGTGTATATAATTGTATAAATATATTTGAAGTTATTAATATGTTCACCATAGCAACTGACAAATCTACCAAGATCCAGAGGAATTCATGTTCCTGAATGAGAAGCTTTTCCCCATTTTTTGAGTTACATACATTAAAAATAAAAATATAAGCTTTTTTTTTTTTTTTTTTAGAAAATCTATCTGGGAAAAAGTGTTTATATTGATTTATACCCATATCATATTTAAAAGTTCAAAAATAAAAAGTACAGGATTTTAATAGCCTTAGATTTTTTTTCCCCCATTCATTCCAAAACACATGTCAGCAAACTATTTCTTGGATGAGTAGCTGATCAGATGGAAAGATCTTTCTGGTTTAAATATAATAATGTAACTTTGCATTTAACATTAAAGTGGGTTGCACTGCTTTGGGGCAAACATTTCCCAGAATTTTATTTTAGTTTAAGCCTTAAACTGTGCTTTATTAAGAGACATTGCCCAGGTAGAAGTTTTGCACTCTCATTTATTACTGATTATAGTAAATTCAATGATATGAGAACTGCCAGAGACATATATTTTGTGCATTGCAATATAAGCCTTAGAACAAACAGCTGTTTCAAGAAAACAACAGATTAAAATCCTAGACCTGTTTAATGAATCAAACCTAGAATAAAAGTCATATATTGCTGAATCCTTAAAATTTCTCAGAGTGCTGACCAGAGAGTAGTATCTTGCAACTCAAAATACAATCATTTTATGTTTTGTACTTGTATATTTTGCAAAGTTATTTTTTTTATCTCCCATTGGTAGCCTAGGTTGCATGAATAATGTGCTAAGTTTTCTGTAACATCAAGCCTGGGTTTTTTTCATCTATTGCCTCCCACCCCCACCTCGCTTTGCCTAAATCCTTTATGTTTCCTTCTATTCTACTTGGAGAGAGAGATAAAGAGAGTGCTAGTCTGATGAAGTGATTAAGATAAATATTTTTATTACTGTCATAGACCAGCACAAAAACCATGTATAATACAAATTGCAGATAATCCAGTAAAGACCATCTTAGCTATAAGATATGACCAGACAAAACATAAAACCAGAAAACAATACAAACAAGCTAGAGTTAAAATGATATAAATGCAGTTACATAAAAGTAGAGTCCCAAAAGCTATAGAAAATAGCAATAAAATATAGAATAGCAAAAAGCCACTGGTTAGCTCAAATGAATTTTGCAAATTGCAAAAATTAATCAGATTGCTATAAAGCAAAAAGAGAAAAAAATATTGAAGTTAATAACATTAATTAGCAGATAACAGTAATACTTATCAGTATGCTCTATTTGGTATTGAAGATAAAGCAAATCTGAGTGCTCAGGAAATTAATGAAGAAAGGAGAGATACAGAGTCTTGAATATTATTATGCATTGAACAGTACAAAAGAAAATGAGCTAGGATCTCAGTATGTCCAGTCCCATATGAGTCTTCATAAGAATATTTACCTTCTAATGCAGCTGTTGGGAATGCTTTAAAATGGGCTAACATCAAGGTTGTTCTGTATTTTGAGGTTTCAATGTGGCTAACCTAGCTGTATCTGAGCTATAGACTGATTACCTACAAATATTCCTCTTGGCAACCTGGAAATGGTTAACATATTGGAGAAGAATCAGGAAGTCTCAGGTTCAAATCCGCCCTTACCTCTTAGAAGCTCTTTGGCTGACTTTCTCTCTCTCCCTCTCACAGTACATTTTCCTCACAATGTTGTTGTTTTACAGAAATGATGGAGGAGGGTGTGTTATCTATCCCACCTTGAGCTCCTGACAAAAGGGAGGAATATACAGCTAGCGAGTCAAATAAATAATAGTTGCTTGTGGTTTCTAGCTTACCTCACCTGCAGTTTACAGGTCAGTCTCTCAGCTAACGTATCTAAAAATGGCTTTTTTGAAGGGGGGGAGGTAGTTTCTGGTTTTCTAATATTTAAATTTTTAAAAAGAACTTATCTGCCCTGACTGCTTTCTCTCTTTTTAAAAGTTTGCCTAAGCATAGGGCCTGGTTACTTGAGGGACCCCTTGGCTCCCATAATATCTAATATTGATTTTACTCCCTGGTCATCTTGAACGTTTTCAGTTTTTTATATATAGGGTTTGTTTTTGTAGCCGGACTTTTTAATTAATTAATTAATTATAATAAATTAATGGGGGTATTTTGTTTTTAACTGTTTGTGGGTTTTACTTTAATTGTGAGCCGTCCAGAGTCACCCGCTGGGGGGGATGGGCAGCATACAAATTAAATAAATAAATAAATAAATAAATATATAAATATCTGCCCAGCCATTTCAATCTGGCAGGGTTGGCGTGCTCCAGGTTCCTTTGATTAAACAATGCCATCTGCAAGCACACCTTCTCTGGAGCAGGACCTGCCCTCTGGAATGAAGTTTCCCCTGTGATCTGTGTGGCTCCCAGGCCTTTGGCGAGGGTAAGTGAAGCCTCCTTGGATTGTATGGTTTCTTCTTTCTTTCTTTTTATTGTTGTTCCTGTCTAGCTCTTGCCATTTTTGGCATCTTTTTTTTTTAATGTTTTTACTTGGGAGCCACCCAGAGTTGTTGGGAGTCAAGTGGCATACAAATTTAATAAATGAATAAAACTAGGCACATTCTAATATGTTTTTCCTGTGAAATTACCATCCATATAATATACTCTCTTTTTGGGGGGAGGAGAGATTGTGTAAAGCAGTGTTTTTCAACCTTGGCAACTTTAAGACGTGTGGACTTCAACCCCCAGAATTCTCCAGCCAGCCATGTTAAAATAAACAACAGTTTGATTACTGATATTAAATGAGCAATAGATAATTCTTTTTTCTGATCCTACTGGTCTCAGCTGGACTTCTTCAACCTGTTCTGTATCAGGCTAGTAATGAGATTGACCTTTCCCTTCCTGATGCACTTACTTTGTTTGACTCAAGCAGCTGAGTGTTTTCAGTGTGTCTGTATTCTCCAGTGGAGTCATTTTCTGATTAAAACAAATCAGAAAAATGTTCAGACTTGGCATAGTACTGTATTATTAAAAATCCTTTCCATATGTTTAATTTAAAAAATAAATCACCCAGTCACAGTGATGTTATTTTCCTTTTCATCATCAGATAACTGCAAAACAAAGTGGATCTATAGCCTGGTGAAACAGCTATTGCACATAACAGTAGTTAAAAGTAGTTTAAGTATTCTATTTTTTAATTTTGTTTCTTGTCCCTCTTGAATCTTTTGTGTCGATTGTTTTACTACTTACTACCAGTTAAAATTATTACTCAGGTAAGCCTGGGGAGGAAGGATGAACTGCAGAATACTGAAAAGACATAACACAACCTTAGTTGGAATGGAACAGTTGTGCTAAATTGGCTTCTACAAGGCAGTTCAACAGCTCCTCTGTTATTGGTGAACACAGGATAGAGCAAAAACAGGGAGTCACAAATTAACCCAACATTTTAAACTATGAAAAGAATTCATGGTCTTATTCTGCGTATTCAGTATGTTAAATTTTACATTATTATTTCCTTGATGTTATACTACAGTCTGATATACAAGAGTTGTATTTCTCTTTCTCTTCTTTCCAGTATTCATGCTTGAATGCTGTTGCTTGCGTAGCAAAACTGGCACTAACTACATATAAGGGAGTTTTTCAGAAATACAGTTAATTTAGTGAGATTAAAACTAAGAACAATAATAAAAACCAAGTCACTCAAAAGACCTGAATAATAACTCTGCATGTACATATGTTTTTCTTAGTAAAATATATGAGTAATTTATCATTGCCTTCTCCTGCAAAGTATGAAATGATGCCTTTGCCGTCACTAAAATGATAATCTGCCTCTAGCATCTTTCTATATTGTATACAGTGGTACCTCAAGATACGAATTTAATCCGTTCCGTGACTCTGATTGCAACTCGAATTGGTCGCATCCTGAAGCAAATTTTCCCATAGGGTTCAGTGTAAATACAGTTAATCCGTTCCGCCCTCCGAATTTGGTCGCACCACGAGGCAAATTTCCCCATAAGGTTCAATGTAAATACGGCTAATCCGCCCTCTGAATTTGGTCACACCACGAGGCAAATTTCCCCATAAGGTTCAATGTGTCAGCCAGCGTTGCAGGGCTAGGAAATTCCCCAGGCGCGCTTTAGTCAGTTTCACCACTCGAGCGCTAGCGCAGAAAGAGGAAGTGCTAATGAAAGGGCCACCTGGTGCCTCTTCACTAATCTGTTAACGCCAGAGGGCTGCGGGCGCTATGGACAAAGGAAAGAACCGCGGAATTGAGGAAGAGCAATCAGCGCGCGAGGAAAAGCTCCCGCTCCCGGCTGTGTGTGCGACAAAAGCCCAGCGAAAGCAATGACCACGCCAAGGGCTATGGACAAAGGAAAGAGCCGCGGAATTGAGGAAGAGCAATCAGCGCGCGAGGAAAAGCTCCCAGTCCCGGCTGTGTGCGCGACAAAAGCCCAGTGAAAGCAATGACCACGCCAAGGCTATGGACAAAGGAAAGAGCCGCAGAATTGAGGAAGAGCAATCAGCGCGCGAGGAAAAGCTCCTGCTCCCGGCTGTGTGCGCGACAAAAGCCCAAGGAAAGCAATGACCACGCCAAGGGCTAACAACAATTAAAGAACAATGGGACTCAGGCTGAACCTGCCATCTGGACAATTAAGGGGGATCATTGGGGCGCTGATAATCCGCAGCCTGTAAGGAGGGGAGGTATAAAGGAACCAATGTATTGTACCAAGCCAGTCCTGGCTTTGCTTGTAACTGTTGCGTTACTCTTGAGTGATCTTACACAATGTAAATACATACGGCTCTACATTTTCTTTGGAGCCATACTGACAAGCACACCAAAAACCTTCCAAATGCCACAAAACACACCACAAGCCTCACCAAACGTCTCCTTGCTACCGCGATCTCGCCCACAGGAAGCCACGACCATGTGGCAGCAGGGCAAATGGCCGCGGATCCGGTTCGTAGCTTGAGGCGGAGTTCGCATGTCGAGGTAAATTTTTGCGGCCGGAGCTGGTCGTATCTCGAAATTTTCATAAGGTGGGGCATTCGTAACTTGAGGTACCACTGTACTTTCTTCTTGTTTATTCAACATTTATGCTGAATATAAATTGATGAAGACTAAGCATGAGTGTATTTTTATAATTGAAGGAAGAGTTATCAATACCCCATGCTAAGCTGATGACACTAATAGCTGAAAATGCAAATGATCTGCAAGCTCTAATAATGAAAGTCAAGGAACATAAAGAAGACCAAACTAATGACAGTAGATACAGTAACCAGCCTCAGAACTGACAATGAAGATATTGAAGAGATGGATAGCTTTACCTTTTAAGATTGACTATCAACAATAAAAGAACCAGCGGTCAAGACTAGCAGTTATAGGGTAGCGATTAAGTGATTGGAAAAGATACTCAGATGCCAGGATGTGTCTATACTTACAAAGATCAGAATTGTGGAGGTGATGGTTTTTCCTGTGACGTTCATTCATGGAAATGAAAGATGGACTTTGAAGAAGCAAGTTAGAAAGAATATTGACACTTGAGGAACAGTTGACCAGGCTCCAATTATGATATTTTGGACACCTTATGGGAAGACCCAGCTGTCTTGAAGTCCATAATGCTGGGAAAGGTGGAAGAAAAGAAAGATGAGAATGACCAGCAACAAGGTGGTTGGACTCAGTTACATTGGTGAGCCACTGGGAGACCTGAAGGGCCAGATTGGGGATCGATCATTTTGGAGAAAGTGTATCTATATTGTCTCTAAGAGTTGACACCAGCTTGATGGCATTCAATCAATCAATCAATCAAAGTTGATAGCTACAACAAGAAAAGGATAATGAAAACATTGGTCTTTGAGTGGCAAGCTGAATGATGGCTTCCAAAAGAATGGTGGAACAGAACCATAAAAGTAGGTGTGACCAAGATAAAGCAGTAATTTAATCTAAATGTAATAAATACTAAGATAATAAAAACAATGAATATAATAACAGAAAAGGATAAAAGGTTAAGCCTAGAATTTGATGGACTTTTTGGGATGAGTTTTGTGGACCAAGTCCAAGCCTTCTTGGGGGTTCATATTGCATGGCCTTGAAGTCTCAGGTTGTATACCAAAGCACTAAAGAGGTATGAAATGATCAAATCAAATCTGTATTACAGTCATAGACCAGCATAAAGGTATGAAATTAAAGAGATGTAGAAGAAAAAAAAAATTAGGGGAGAAAGAAGAGAAAAAGGGATGCCTTTAAAGAACTGGATTAGCTTACCTAACCAGTTTAAAGAATTGGGTAAGTTTACAGCCAATGCAATCAATGTTTTACAGGTTCCTTCTGATCAACTGCAATACTGCCCATTGCTGGCCAGTTTCTTGCCTAAGGAGAGGCCTTTGAAGTCTTCATTGAGAAAGAAGGAGCTCTGAAGCTTCTCACAGTGGACAAGTAATATCTTAGCAAGGGTTCCTATTTCTTTTTATTTTTCATTCAAACATAAGATTTCACTTATACAACATAATTGTTTTAAATGAATTAAATAATTGATTGCCAAGAAGTAAGGATAAAAGCAAAAGACTTGTTAGAATGTTAGATTTTTCAATGAACTTTCAAATAGTTCACAGAAGATATCATTGTATTTGTTGTTAATGTTGAGAGAAATGCATATTCCAAAACAGATTGCATAATGAACATTTAATCTGTTGCTTGTGTGTTGCAGACCATGTGACAGCATATGTCTGTCAGTGGCCTTACTTACACATTCCAGTTTAGAAAAATAACAAATAATATAAAAAAACTTTTTGACATTTTTTACTTATGTTCACAAACATGTATAATGAGCCCTGAGCATTACTGTGGTTCAAGGATACCAGATTTTAATGGTTCCAGGCATAATGTCATTAGTCGTAAACCTCAGAAATGCCTTCATTTGTAATGTAGTACTATGGTTTTATACAATTATTCTGCAATAATGCAACATTGTGAAATCAATACATCTGAAGCACGTAAAGCAATTGCTCACAAATATGTAGCTGCATATGTGTTTTCAAATGCCTGCAACTTTATAGGCCATAGGCAATCATCTAGGCAATCATAAAATTCTCTTCTGATTTAAAAGTAGAAATATGGAGGGGACTGGACAGTGAAGTGTTTATTCTGGAATTGACTTTAGTATTTTACATAATAATATGTGAAGTAGAGATAGTTCAACTAGGTTTCTTTTCTTTTCTTTTTTTTTAGTTCTTGAGGAATATGTGCAGCTTCACTCAGACATTTTATCCATCAGAGAGTTATGACTCACTGTGACATTCATGGGAAGAGAGGGGAGGGGTCTCTGGATTCCTTTTTTCCCTGACAGTGTGATTTTTAAGTTAAAAGCTTCTCCTCTATTCTATTTTCCACACTGGTAAGAGTTTGCATTGTTGTCATTTGAACCAAAGCCCAAAGAAATGAAATGGATACTTTTACCTACTACTGCAAAGAGCTTATATTTGTGGGAAGTAAATGCAGAGGGACACAGAAAAGACTAATTGTCAGATTGTGATACTGTACAGCTTTGAAGAAAATATGTGTAAAACTGTGCAATCTGAAAAACTACTTCCTTTTCAATTATCTTTTCAAAAATGACACAGATGACTAATTGTAAGTGTAAAACAGACAGAGAAACTGATGCAGATAAATACATTTGCCCATTCTTAAGTAAAGCAATATTTCCGTAGCCCTATATTGCACTAAGACAAACTGTGGTGATAGGAATGTAGCCCAATATATCTGGAAGCTTCAAGGTTTGGGGAGACTAGATTAAGAAATAGCAAATATAGGATGGCAATACCTATTGATAATTTCACTTCTTTTTTAATTTGAAAATCAAAGTTAAGATTTCAAAGTGCCAAGGAAAAACATGAAGGAGGAGGAAGCAGAAAAGAAAAAGAAAAAAAAAATAGGCCAGGGGTTGAACCCGTGTGGTCTGAAACTTAAACCTGACTTGGTTTTTAATTCAAACTTTTCACTTTCTTTTGCAGATGTGGAATGTGGTTTTATTTATTTATTTATTTATTTTGGTGAAACCATCACATCTCCCTGGATTGATCATTATTTTTGTCACAATAGCTAATTAAATATTTTTTATTTTAAAACTTACGTTAAAATTGTTTCTTACAGTGAGTCATTGGGATTTACTTCTGAATAGAAATGTATAGGATTATTCTATAGGCAGAATGGATTTCTCAAACTGAAGTGTAGCCTTCCAAATTTCATATGCAACAGTAATGTTTCTCATTCAATACAGAGTTTTTAAAGAAATCCACAGCAACTCCAATATACTGAAAGGAGGAACCTTAATATATAAAACTGACAAGATTGCATTGCCATGGTGGTAAAGTTCCATTCGTTCCTCAGCCCTCTCTATTGGAAAGTTTTACGGTTGTCACAAAAAGGGAGAATTCAGCTGACAATAACATCAGTACCAAAGTTCAGCTTGTTTGCATAGCTGAAGGTATCTCTGAGTTGCTTATTCACATACATTTCCACCTCTTAATCCATTCTTAGAATAACACCAGATCGATATGTATCCAATGCCCTTGGTTGTACCTCAAAAGGAACAAGCTAATAATGCTGACAGCTTTTGAAAAGCTTTCCAGTTGGGATAAATTATCCCAAAGGAAAGTGTAAAAGCCTTTCCAGTAATGCTATTAATGCAACACATGCCATCAGCATATGTCTTAGTACTTAAAAATGCATTATAAGATTTTAAAAAAGGATAAGAAAAAAAACTTTAAAACTATTGGGAAAAAATGTTCCAGAAGTAGTGTTTCTATAATTCTTCAGGAAAAGCTGCTTTTAAGAAGATGTAAAACAGTTTAAAAACAGGGGAAACGCTCATTTAAAGCACAAATTTACGTTTGCTCAGAATTACTGTAAATCCCACTGAGTTCAAAGGGGGCTTTTCTGAGTTTAATGAGGTTTGGAGGCAGATTAAATTATATAATAATCTAACATGAGTGATATCATTTTACAATTGTTGGAATGTTAAGTAACAACTAACCCTTCCAAGATAGCTATGGTAAGGTGTTTTGATGGGAGAGCCAGAATACAACAAAAGGATCACTTTAAACAACTACAGAAGCCCTCCAAATGGAAATGATACAGGATGAATGAACATAGTTAAATGACTTTTATACTGCCCTTCAATTTTATTTGCAGAGATTTTATTAAACAGTTATGCTGTAAGTACAAATACAGTGGTAAAAAGCTACAAGGGCAAAAATAAAAATCAAAGGTATATCTGATTTGATTTGATTTCAAAAGTGTATGTATTACAAGATTTCAAAAGTATATGTATCTGCAACACTTGGGAAAACAATGAAAGCGTTAGCCAGGTAATGAAAATAAAATCAAGAAAGCCAATGAACCTTTCTGGGCGGAACTTTCCACAATAGGGAAACAAATGACTATTCTGTTATTACTATCCACCTTGACTTTTGCTTCAACTCAAATTATTATATCATATGTAAATAATTGATTAATTCCTGGCACAATTACTTTCCAAAGTATTAAAATATATTATAAATATAGTTTTAAGCATTGCAGTTTACACTGATGAGATATACCTATGCTTAGGCTGTACCACTTCAGACAACAACCCTAACAATATAACTTAATGGAGGTACCTACAAAAATACGCTAGCATATTTGCTAAGTGTTAGATTGGAATCTTTCTTTCCAATATCTGTTTTTTGTTGTTGTTTTTTTACACCAGCCTTTCTTCTTCAGTCTAATATGGTACAGACAAAATTTAGGTATCTTATCTTTGTCTGAACTATTGTTTCAAGTTCACTATTCAGATTACCACGAACCAATTCAAATAATATGATTTCTGAAAGGTTTCTTCTAGGATTTACAAAGATTGTCTGGCCTGCTATGTGGTCAGATCCTCAACATGGAAAAAAGCTCAACATTCTGTGTTGGTATGGAGCAATTCTAGTATTATTCATCAGCACAGTTTGGCTGTGATATACCTCCTTCCCCTTGAACTCTCGATTTCTTTGGTGGCAGTGCCTAATTCTCTCTCTCTCTCCCACACACACACACACACATATACACAGAGCTTTCAGTAGTGCTCATTGGGAATACTGCTTATTAGGCAAGGCATAAAGAAAGCAAGCACACACAATGATATACTGATATTTATTTCTAAGTCACAAAACCAGGAATTAATATGTAATTAATGAATTTGTAAGAGAGAATATGAATAAGGGAGGAAAACTAAGTAGAAAAAAGTAATAAAATTAAATATGTATATTCTAAGGAAAGTAGAAGTTTGGAATACGATGAATAAACTCACTAAGCAAAGCAAACACAGGAATGAGGATGATGAAAAAACAAATCAGTTATTCAAAAGGGAAAATGCCACCTCAGACTCATCCCCACAAAAAGAGACCATAGGCAACCTTGAGGTACACTTGCAGCATCTGGGAATTTAACTCTAACCGCAACCCTGTCCCAAACTTTGCAATTGGAGTGATCAATCACAGCTGACGCTCTGATTTAAAGATAGATCAATCAGTTCCTGAGTTGAATACTCCATCAAAATGTCACATGACTAAATGCCAAAAGTTTTTTTTAATTAAAAATGTTTTTAATTTTTAATTAAAATTAAAATTTTATGTGTTTAGGTTGTGAACATCATCAGTTTATCTCCACAAGGAAGTGATTGGTCACATGTGACTCACATCCACAGCTTCTGAGAAAACCTCTGAAAAAAAGAATTACTGCTTTATATTTCCTTCTGTAGACTTTCCTGCTGCATCCTATAACTATGCATTAGGCAGAATTCCATGAAGAATTTTATACTGGAAACAGGGAAAGTTAAACACCTGTCCCACTGTGAATAGATTAAAACTGAGCCAGTTTGGTCTAGTGTTTAAGGCACCAGGCTAAAAACCAGCAGACGGTGAGTTCTAGTCCTGCCTTAGATGGGTGACTTTGGACCAGTCACTCTCTCTCAGCCCAACTCACCTCACAGGGTTGTTGTTGTGGGGAAAATAGGAGGAGGAAGGAGTATTAGGTATGTTCACCACCTTGAGTTTTTTTATAAAAATAAGGTGGGATTAAAAAAAAAATCTAAAAAAAATAAAATAAAACTACCCTGATTTTATCTATTCCACTCTGGGGTAACACTGAGTTTGAATATTGCTGCTGTTCCCTCTTTCCTGGTACAAGAGAGTCATGCCACACCATGTGAAAATTTAAAAGTTAACTTCAGTTAACACTGCCACAATGTTTATACCTCCTGTGGTATACTAACATTTCAAGCTAGAAATTCCATGGGTCAGCTGAGTCAGAGTGGATATATGGCTAGAAACATCTCATAGGTTACTCCCAAAGCCAAAGTTGTTTATCTTTAGTCATGTTCATGTATGACATGCTTCCTAATTTATAGTAAAGAAGGAAATATAAAGCAGTAATTCTTTTTTTCAGAGGTTTTCTCAGAAGCTGTGGATGTGAGTCACATGTGACCAAGTCTTGCAAGAAAAGGTATGTAATATCCAGGGATGGAAAAATAAATATTTGCTTGCGATCCCCTCCTGTGATTTTTTTTTTAAAGCTGAATTATTATAAAGTTCAGAAGTTAATGTTTGGGGGTTTTTTTCCCCAAGCCCCCCCCCCAAATTCTAGTTATGGCTGTTTTGAGGATAATACAGCTATAGATTGCATGAAATTATAGCCATGTTTCTGATGTACTGCAAAGCTTTATGAAAAGCTTTCCAAATGACAGCTTTTGAATTGAAAACAAGCAAGTATAGTAAAGGCCAAACACTAAATAATATACAATCAGATTTAATTGTCAGCTCCCTTTACAGTGCCATTTATGTCCTATGCTCTAGTTCCAAAAAGAGAGAGATGGCTCTAAAAAATCAAATCATGGTATTTGTAAGTAAAAATATAATTGGCTGATAGTACACAAGCTCGACAGAGTATATTCAACCTATTTTGTGTGTTTAGGTTGTGAATATCATCAGTTTATCTCCACAAGGAAGTGATTATATATTGAATTCATTGATATGAAAATAAAATGTTTGTAACTGGAATAAATCTTCCATACAAAAACCAGTATTGCACAGCCTTTCTCATTCCAATTAACTCCAACATTTTAAATGTTAACTCTCATAATTCCCAGTTACCATGACCATAATATTTAGATACCCCCAAGATGATGAAGCATTAGTGTTAATGTTTTTACATGATATGTAGCATGATTATGCCTTCCATATTTGAGCTGAAAACATCCAGATGACAACGAGATGGCAGAAAAGAGTTACAGAAAAATTCATTTTGGAATCCTAGATATGATAGGCCTAAGCATAATACTAATGTATATTTAGCTGTAGAATAGGATTAGAATGTGTTCATCCATTTTAAAATAATCTGCTACAGTCCACAACCATTTGTAAAATTCTGCTTTAGATGGGTGGACCCTTTCTCCATATGTCGTCTTATGTGTGAATTGGGGAATAGGGAGCTAATAGTAAAAAGGAAAAATAGCCCTGTTACGTTGTAAGTTGTATGACAAATAACACCACATGCTATTTTCCATTGTATTTATGGGGATGGGGAGGATGGCAGTTTTTAATGGACTCTTTGATTTCAGTTGAAGTGCTTTCACTTATTTTATTTCATTTAGAAACATAATGGCAGATTTACAATTATTGTGGGACAGAGTTAATGCCAGAGTGATAATAAGAGTCTTTCCTAACATGCTCCTAGCCCTAGAAAGTTTTTCCTTTGCTCCCTCACCTTTGCACAACAGAATTAATACATTGGTTTCTTCTTTTTTTTTTTTCCTGCCCACCAGTGCAAGAAGCCTGAGGAGCAAAAGTCACCCAGAAAGGTCATGTATCCCAAGGAGAGGACCATCTGGTTAGCATTCCACTGATAATTACCCATACAAAAAAACTCCTACTTAAGATTTTCATAAGGAAATGTAAATAAGGAAAGTAAAACATTTTTTACCTTTTTGCTTTTTCCTATGGCTCAGAGGTGACTTTCCTCTCCTTGAAAAAGCTTTCATATGAAACATAAACAGTAGTTTGGTATCTCATCTGGATTAACTCCATAGCCTTTTTTTTTCCTCCAAAAAATGGTGACCTGGTAAAATACAGTATGAGTTGAGTTTTCTTTGGCCTGTCTATCTTGACTTGACACTAGTGAGATCAAGCCATGGAAGACAGTCAGCACAAGGGATATCCTTTCAAAAACAGGACATGGTTTTCTACATTTTATTTGTAAGTGTTTTTTAAGGAAAGTTTCTTCTTTCTCTCCACCTTACAAATTCTGAATTTACATTTCTACAAAGAGATGAGAAGGCACTGTGTATATCATTCCATATTGGAACTAATAAGGAGCAGCAATCCATTCACAATACATTTGTTTGACGTATTTTACATTTGTTTTTATGTCTTTTATAAAAAAAACTCTAATCAAAAGCATACGAAGTGCACACAAAACACTTTTGTTTCAAAAACTGCTATGAACTTGTGAAAATAAAATGTAACTGGATAAGTTTAAAACATAGCAACTTCTGTCTTTAGAAATAAACACTGCAGTTTTTTATAGATATATACCTCTCCAGCTTGACTGTTAATTTATATATGTTGTTAATTGCCTAGCTTAAACTGTAATATTATTCTTGTGGCACTGAAGCCTCTCAATTAACAGTACACATGCCAGGAAGAAAGGAACCATTTTACATGCAGAATAGCTAGGAAATAGGCACATTTCTATCATGGCTGGTCTACTCATCCAATCTGAGTAAATATTGCTTACTTGTTTCTGCAGTTCATCCAATCAGATGATAGGATGTGCATAATTAATAATTCACCATTATTCTATTATCACTGTAATGACCAAGTCCATATGTAATGGGGAGAGAATGGAATGAGTAGAGAATGAAATATATATATATATAATTTTTCCCCTCTCACCCCTATGGGTGGTATGTGTCTTCCTCAATCTCGGGTTCTCTACCAGAGGCCTGGGAATTTGTGGGTTCTGCGCAGTATCTTAGCTGTTCCTAGCACTGCACTCTTCTGCACAGAGAGCTCGGATGTTGTTCCTGGGATCTGTTGGAGCCATTCTCCCAGCTTAGGAGTCATGGCCCCAAGTGCTCCTACCACCACTGGGACCACTTTGGCCTTGACTTTCCACATCCTCTCAATTTCCTCCTTCAGGCCCTGGTACTTCTCCAGCTTCTCATGCTCCTTCCTGATGTTGCTGTCACTTGGCACTGCTACATCTATCACTACCGCTGTCTTCTGGTCTTTGTCTACTACCACGATGTCTGGTTGATTAGCCAGTACCTGCCTGTCCATCTGGATCTGGAAGTCCCACAGGATCTTAGCCCTGTTATTCTCCACGACCTTCTGTGGAATCTCCCATCTGGACTTGGGGGGGGTCTAGCCCATACGCTGTGCAGATGTTCCTGTACACAATGCCAGCTACTTGGTTGTGCCGTTCAGTGTATGCTGTTCCTGCCTGCATCTTATACCCTGCCACTATGTGTTGGACTGTCTCTGAGGCCTCTGCACAATCTGCACCTTGGATCCTATCTAGTGTGGTAGACCCCTGCTTCTATGGATCTGGTGCTTAGTGCCTGTTCTTGTGCTGCTATGATCAGTGCCTCAGTGCTGTCCAGCCACTGATAGGATTTCCCAATGTCAGCCACCTCAGCTATCTGTCGATGGTACATTCCGTGCAGGGGCTTGTCTTGCCATGGCACTTCCTCTGCTTGAACCTCCTGCCTTGTCTGCTGCTGCCTGAGGCATTCTCTCAGCAGCTCATCTTTGGGTGCCATCTTACTGATGTACTCTGGATACTTTGGGTTTCGTCCAGGATGGTGGCTTTGACACTCATCAGGCCCCGACCGCCCTCTTTGTGCCTGGTGTACAGTCTCTGGGTGTTGGACTTGGGGTGGAAACCTCCATACAGTGTGAGGAGCTTCCGGGTCTTCACATCAGCAGCCTCCATGTCTTCCTTTGGCCAGCTCACTATACCGGCAGGGTATCTGATGACTGGCAGGGCATACATGTTGATGGCATGGATCTTGTTCTTCCCACTGAGCTGGCTCTTCAGGACCTGTCTTATCCTTTGGTGGTACTTGGATGTTGCTGTCTTTCTTGCCTCCTGCTCATGGTTCCCATGTGACTGTGGGACACCAAGGTATTTATAGCTGGTCTCTATGTCTGCTATGTGGCCCACTGGTATTTCCACTCCATTGGTCTTAACTACCTTCCCTCTCTTTACTATCATCCTGCCATACTTCTCCAGTCCGAATGACATCCCAATGTTCTCACTGTAGATCCGTGTCGGGTGGATCAGTGAGTTGATGTCTCGTTCACTCTTAGCATACAGCTTGATGTCATCCATGTAGAGGAGGTGGCTGATGGTGACTCCACTCTTGAACTTGTACCCATATCCAGACCTTGTGATTATCTGGCTGAGGGGGTTTAAGCCTATGCAGAACAGCAGTGGGGACAGTGCATCACCTTGGTATATGCCGCACTTGATGGCCACTTGTGCGAACTGTCTTGAGTTCACTTCCAGTGTTGTCTTCCACAGTCTCATTGAGTGCTTGAGGAAGGTCCTTAGTGTCCTGTTGACTTTGTATAGCACCAGGCATTCACAGATCCATGTGTGCGGCACTGAGTCATAGACTTTCCTGTAGTCAATCCAGGCTGTCTCAGATTGGTCTGCCTAGACCTTGAGTCTTGGGCGACTGCCCTATCTATGAGTAACTGGTGTTTTGAGCCTCTGGTGTTGTTCCCAATGCCCTTCTGAGCTGTGCTCATGTACTGGCCCATATGGTCTTATAGCTTGGCAGCTATGATGCCTGATAGAACTTTCCATGTTGTGGGGAGGCAGGTTATTGGCCGGTAGTTGGATTGTGCTGTTCCTTTGTGAGGGTCTTTCATGATCAGCACTGTCCTTCCTTGTGTTAGCCAGTCTGGGTGGGAGTCTGCTGCTAGCAGTTGGTTCATCTGTGCTGCTAAGTGTTCATGCACTGCTGTTAGTTTCTTTAGCCAGTAGGTGTGGATCATGTCTGGGCCAGGTGCTGTCCAGCTTTTCATGTTCTTGACCCGCTGTTGGATGTCTGCTACTGTGATGGTGACTGGTTCCTGTTCTGGGAGATTGCTGTGGTCTGCTTTCAGGTCCTGCAGCCACTTTGCACTGGTGTTATGCGTCTTCTCTTTCTCCCATATGTTCTTCCAGTACTGTTCAGTTTCCGCTGCTGGTGGCTCAGCTGATACTCTGTGGTTGCACTGCAGTTGGGAGTACACTTTGGATGGTTCTTTGGAGAACAGGACATTTATCTTCTTGGCCTCTGCTTCTCTAGTGTATCTCCTTAGCCTGGTAGCCAGTGCTGTGAGCCTTTGTTTAACAGTCTCTAGGGCTTCAGATGGAGTCAGGCCCATGTATTTTTTCAGTAGCCGAATCTTATCCTTAATCTACACACGCTTCTGTAGTTCCACCAGCTGACTGACTTCTCTCCGAGTTGCCTTGAACTTAGCCTCCAATCTCATTTTCCAGGGTGGGTATGTACTGCTTTTCTTCTTGATCGTGTAGCCAAGCAGTTCCAGGATTACAGCGGCTGTAGCATATACCAATTCATTGGTTTCAGTTATGGTGGTAGTAGGGATTGTCTGGAGGGCTCTGTTGGCATCTTCTAGCATACTATCTGATGGTACTTCTCCACTGAGCCTTGGTAATCGGAGTCGAGGGTTGACTGTAGCTAGTTTATCCATGATCTTATGCCTCATATCAGCTGCTGTGCTCTGTAATGGAAGGGGTGGCAGTGACATTCCAGCTTCAGGTGTTGGCTGCACAACTGCTTGTTCTTCCAGGTCTTCCTGAGTCCGGGTTGTAATGTGGAGTTGGTGTATTTCAAGTTGTGAGAGCAGCTTCCTCTTCACTATGTTGAAGCGCTGGGTAACTAGTTGTTCTCAGTTAGTGTGGATGTAGGCCTTCTGTCTATCCATAGTTCCCTCATACGTTTCATATATCCCCTCTCATTAGGTCTGCTGTTGTAGTAGCATTCCATCATTTCCAAGTTCTCTTGTCTCGTCCATGTATGGTTTGTTCCAGTAGCCCACTTAACATCAGATTGTCCTGGTTCCCCAGCACCTGACGCGGACCTTGTTAATCCGGTCGACATCCTAGCTGGCATGACTCTCTTAGTTCGTGTCACTCTCATATTTTGAGGCAGGCAGGTGAAGCGTTAGGGGGTCTTTGCCCAAGGACCCCTACTGGTAAGGTAGGTGCCAGCCGGGATTTGAACCCCGATCTCCTGCATCAAAGGTGGTGTTCTAACCACTACGCTATCCAGCCGCTATCCAGACGTGTGTGTGTCTATACACACACACACACACACACACACACCCCAATCATCTTTGCTTCATCATATTTTTCATTCTCTACCCATTGGCCATCTGAAAGGTCTGTCCAAGATGCTTTTTAGAAGCCTTAAGTTCAGTAAAAGAATGGTTTTAACTGCATCCCAAATTCTACGTCACACATAGTAATGTTTTTGAGATAATTTAGAGGTAGCAATATTTGTTTATTCTGAGAATAATTCAAATTGTGATTAATATTTCAGAGATATTAACAGAAATATACCCATGTGCAAGTTTAGCCTATTAAAGGGATAAAAAAGAAAGTAGGCAGGTAAAAATATCCCCAAAACAAATATCTGCTGACCAGTTATAGCACATTTCTTTATATTTCTCTATATTGCTATATTCTATATTCCAATATTTGTCTATATTCTCTACATTTCGAACTGTTGTTCTGACTAGATCTGGGAGTTCAATCATTGTATGCCACATAATCAATCATATAAATTGCTCTTCATTTCATATTTCTTTGGATTTACTCTTGCATGTTTATATCTTGAAGTCTGAATTTGAGTTTGCCCAATGTTTTCAGCAGTATGCTACCTGCGGCTAGTGGGAATTGATATTTTACCCCTCACTTTCTCCAAATTTATAATTCTCCATAAATTTAGCCCATCTGAGCTGGATTACAGACACTAATTTGGTTATATAATTTAGAATTCTTGCAACTCTGTTCTCTGGCTTCTATCAAACAGAGTGATATTGTGTGACAGTATTTAATTACTGAAATCAAGTGCAGATGGTCTGTGGGTTTCAAGGGTGGCTATGGCCCAACAAATCTGGAGGATCCAGAAGTTCATGTTGTCAGCTCCGCCAGCGGTTCTTAGGGGATCTAATGCAACATATCATAAGGGTCATGTTCGTGCCTGCCTTTGTAAGTTAAAGTCAACATGCATGAACTTAGCTCCTTTACTGTAAATAAAGAGTTTAAAAATGGTTTACATGTGGCTGGTTGATGATATGAATGTATAGGTACTTGTGTTGGCCGAGAATCAAAATGATTTACAGTGATTGTTATCTAGATTGTATGAAGCAATGAGGAGTATTGTTTTGAAAATTAAGGCATGTTATACCTAAATGAGGGAAAAGAACAAATAGATGAATGCTAGTAGAAAGGTTGTGAGTAGTATACAATCTGTTGTGCGGAATGACTGGTTATTGAAAGAAGTGAAGTTGGCTGCGAAGAAAAACATGCTTCTGCCCACTGTGTTATATGGAAATAAGTTGGGTAATGGAGTCCTTGGGGTTCTCTGAGCTTGGTTGTTTTCTTGCAAATGTTTCATTGCCTGGCTAGGTAATCTTCAGTGCTAGAATGGAATGAGGTTTGCTCTCTGTTTATATATTGTGGCATGCCCTGCCAGTGTTGGTAGGGGTGTGGGTTTGGTTTTGTTCTATTTTCTTCCTCTGGTAGTTCCTTGATTAAGGTATTGTTTACTGTTTGTATGTCAGGTGGTAATCTTGGTGTTAATCTCTGCTTATCTGGGTGATGATTGCTGGTGAGGAAATGTTCTGGTCTTTTGTTTTCCTTTGTTTTGTCTCTTTTGAATAGTGTGTAGATGTTGTTTATCTCTATGTGCCTGTTGATGGCTGCCTTGTCTAAATACCAAGCTTCCAAGAATTCTCTTGCATTTTTGGATTTAGCTTGGTCTAAGATGCTGACAGTTTCCCAGTTAAAACTGTGGTTAAGTCTGTCCATGTGTTGTGAGATTAAGGAATTTTCATCATGTCTTCTGACTGCTAGTTGGTGCTCATGGATGCACTCTGCTAGTCTTCTGCCTGTCTGTCCTACATAATGGTTATTACAGTCCTTACACTGTATGTTGTAGATGACTCCTGTTTTTTCTTCTTGGGCTACTGGGTCTTTTGGTTTGCTTAAGACGTTTTGGAGAGCTTTAGTTGGATTGTGTGCTACAGAGATGCCATGTGGTTGTAATAGTCTGTTGGTAGTTTCTGAAACATTTCTGATGTATGGTAGTGTTATCCTTTTCATAGCTTGTGTTGGTTGTGTTGTAGTAGGTCGAGTGGTCAGGCACTTTTTTGATAAAGTTATGTGGGTATCCATTTTGTTGGAAGATGTTGTATAGGTGGACTGTTTCCTTTTTCTGCTGTTCTGGGTTGCTGCAATGCGTTTGTGCTCATTTGAATAATGTTCTTACACAGCTCCTCTTGTGGGAGGTAGGGTTGTTTGGTAATGGAGTACTTGATTAGTGTGGGTTGTCTTCCAATAGACTTGGGTTTCTAATTTGCTGTTGTTTCCTCTGCTGATGAGGATATCCAGGAAGGGTAGTGTGTTGTTGTTTTCTTCCTCTCTGGTGAAATTTATCCCTTCGAAGATGTTGTTGATGGTTTCATGTCTCTTTTCTAGTTGTTCCTTTTTTATTATAACAAAGGTGTCATCTACATACCGGATCCATACTTGGGGTTGTATGTGTGGAAGTGCTATACTTTCTAGGCATTGCATTATAATCTCTGCTATGACTCCTGACAGTGGTGATCTCATGGGTGTGCCTCTGATTTGTTGGTATATTTGTCCATCAAAATGAAAATAGGTAGTGAGGCAGAGGTTGATGAGGTCCATGATTCTGGATATTTTGATCTGGGTATATTTCGTTAGGTTGGGTGTGTTGTGTAGTACTGCTAATATGGATTCTTTCACTAGTTCCGGGTTTATGGATGTAAAGAGTGCTGTGACATCAAATATGACCATAATTTCATCTTCATCTATGTGTACCTCTTTGATTTTCTGGAGGCACTGTAGTGAGGAGTTGATAGAATATTCACTCTTCTCTGTGAGATGTCCAAGCTTTTTTGTCAGTTCTTTCACTATCTTGTATATTGGAGTCCCTGGTAAAGATACAATTGGTCAGAGAGGTATGTCAGGCTTGTGTGTTTTTGGGCATCCATAGAAACATGGGAGGATGGGTCCACTGCTTTTCATCTGCCACTGTTCCTCTTTTGTGATCCAGCCTTTCTTGGTTAGGTTGTTAAGGGTTCTCTTGATTAGGTTGTCTAGTTTCTGTACTGGGTTGGTGGGCTGCAGGTTTCTTTGTCCTCTAATAGTTTTTGCAAGTATTGTGATTTATCCATAATAACTGTGGTTTGGCCTTTGTCTGCTGGGAGGAGGATGATGGTTTGGTCCTTCCTTAAGCTATTGAGGGCTGCTCTGTCCTCCACTTTGAGTTTGTGCTGATACAGTGTTCTGATCTGTGATATGATTGTCTGCCTTATGTTTTCTTGGGTCTCGGTGTTAAGTCCTGTAATTTAAAATGCTGCTTCTAAGGCTACACAGAATTCTAGCTGATTAGCATCGTCCATGTTATAGTTGAAGCCTTTCTGGAGGATATTGTGTTCTGCAGTGGATAGTGGTTGGCTGGACGTGTTGATTACCCATTCTGGTTCAGGTGCCTCTTTGTTTCTGGGTTTAGTTTGAGTAGTTTAGTTTGAAGTTTTGTTTTTCTTTTCTCAGTTTGTCTTCGGGATGTGTTCTTGATGGTGGTTGTCAATATATTTGTATGCTCTGGGGTCATGATTTGTTCTAGTTGCTCCTTGAGATTGTTTATGGTATGCTGGTATCTGTTCAGTCTGAGGTGTGCAACCATGATCATAAGTCATAACATTTTATGGCCGCTTTGTTGCGCTATTTTCTATCCAGCTGTACAATTTATTGGAGGTTTGTATCTGATGCCAGTGAGCAGGGTATGCTGTCTTAGGCATTCAGGTAGAATACATAAACAGGCATGCCACAATATATAAACAGAGAGCAAACCCCGTTCCATTCTAGCACTGAAGATGTTACCAAGCTGGGTAATGAAATGTTTGCAAGAAAACAACCAAGCTCAGAGAACCCCAAGGACTCCACAGTTAACTCTGAGCTACACATATTTGCTTCTATTGGTAAGTTGGGTAGGTCAGGTGCAACATGAAACTGAGTTGAATGCAGTGAGAATGGAACACTTCATAAGTTATATGTGGTAAAATAAACAGATATAGGATCACTGTGGCTTGTTCAACAAACCATGTTTAAAATAAAGCATAGTTTAGTATGATGTGCAGCCCAAGCTAAAGAGATGTATGTGCTCTTCCCACAAGGACCCAATTAGTAGTGTTGGAATCAAAAGACTAGGCTAGGTTTGCCTTTGATCTATGTCAGAAGTTCTTGTATTCTGTAAAGAAATAAAATTGGATAATTCTACAACAACAACAACAACAACAACAAGAAAAAGGAGAAGGAGGAGGAGGTGCTGAGTGAACATGAATTGAAAACAAAAGTGAGTGACCAGTACTAAAAAGGCACAGCAAACCTTAGCCGAATAAACTAATAGAGGAAGGATGTTCTGTTAAGGCTAAATTTCCATAAAATCAAGAGTTTATCTCTCTACCCTCCTCCCTTCAGCAGCTCCCAGGACAGCATATTCCACTGGCCCAACCCATCCTCCAATCTTCCTAATACCTTCCTTCCCTCCGCTGTCTCCAATATCTCAGTGATAGAACCCTGTTCAGAATATTTTTTTTCCCTGTTAAATCTAAAGACTACTAAACCAAGGTCTTAAAATCAAGGGTTTGGTGTATGTCGTTTGGGATGTACAAAGAGAATGAACAGTGATCAAATTGCAAAACAAATATATGAAGAAAGACTGAATGAGTCAAGAGGAAGGAGAGGGAGAAAGTTGTGGTTGGATGGAGTTGATGAGATCCTCAAAAACAGTATTTCTGAACCTTGTCAACTTTAAGATGTGTGGACTTCAACTCCCAGAATTCCCCAGCCAGCATGCGTTGATGGAGTTGAAGTCCACACATCTTAAAGTTGACAAGGTTCAGAAATACTGCTCAAAAAGTTCACTGCTGTGAACTTAAAGAACAAAATATAATGCATGAAGTGATGTATGAACCTGGCAGAAGTAAGGATGGTTTGCAAGGATAGAAAGGTATAGAGAGATATGGGCAATGAAGAAAGTATAAATTTGGTTTAGTTATATGTCCCACCCCCTTTTGTTGTTCTGTCCCTGTCACGTCTGTTCCCATCAACAAGTTTGCAATTTTCTTCATTTTGCAAGTTCCTCTTATTTCCTGTCATTGCCATACAGGTCACATTTCAGCTAATGTGGCTTTATTAAATGCAATCAAAACTAACATTAAAACATACAAAAGGCTACTAAAAATTTCCTCTCACAGTATGTAAGAAAGTTATTCCTTTTTCTGGAATGGTCCCAAAAACAGTATATAAAACTAAATTATGTTAACTCCATTGCTTAGACTGAAACAAGCGCTTTATTTTGGACACCACTCACAGCTGATTCTGTGAAAGTTGAAGCAATCTCAGAGATTGTGTGACCAGTAAAAGATCAGAGATTCTTGGGAATGGTAAACCATCTGGCAAAGTTTCACAAAGGTCTTAGATGTTATTGTGCTGACATACAAGGAAGATGAGTGGCAACAGAAGTATTCCTATGTCCTTGCAGTTAGAAATAATGGGAAAAAAATATACTGTCCCACAAGAGCACTGAAATTGCTTGTGGAGAACATAAGAATGTATATATCAGCCTGATATGAATGTCTGGATGAAAGCATACATAGAATACAATGGTATTTGCAGAACATAGTCAGCAAGAAACAAAAAGATTTAGTACAGGTGCTAAGTTGACCCTGGGAAAATGTAGAGGGAGATTTGTTTGCATGGAAGAAGTATAGATTACAACTGGAAGTTCTGTGAGAAAGATCTAAGTCCAAATCTCAAATCCCAATCACCGTAGGAAACTTAAGTGTCACTTACAATGAGAACTAATGAGAAAGACTCCTTCAAATTGAGCAACCTTCCAGGTGACCTCACACGTTCATGTAGTTTTCTTAGTAACAATGTGGAAATTATGTTCATCAAGGAACTGTTTTTGACTTTTCAGTCTGTCCTACAGTGTTGATATTTTCTGGTGGTCTCCCATCTAAGTACTAACCAAGCCCAACTCTACTTAGCTTTTCAAGAGCATCCCAAGCTTGCTAGTCATTGCCTTTTAGCTGAGCTATGAACATGTTCTGATTATGATGAGTGACAGAACTCCCTTCCCAGCATTCTAAAAATCTATGTTGCCTGGGAGCAGATTCTTTAAGATGTAAGTAAAAAGAGGGTTATTGTGGTTTCAATGAATAAGTGAAGTTCTATTTGAAGAAGTAATCAAATAATTAAACCTTCATACAATTCAGTTATAGGAACTATTGTCTAACATATGTAAAAGACACCATTTGGAACAAAATGCCATAGATTGATGAATCTTCAATAAGTGCTCAGCAAATATACTTATGAACTCTCATCAGGGGAAAATATCCTTGAGAAAAATTGTTCAACTGTTTTACTACCCTTACAGGTGGTACAGATACACTAACTTTTCCTATTACAAACCAATCTTATTCAGATAGAAGTACTATTGATTCTATGGAATAAGCTTGCTTTAAAACAATTAGAATTGTAACTGAAAGACTATGAAAGTTTTAAAATGAAATGTGAAATGCTTGTCTTTTCCAATAAAAAGCTATCTTTAAGTTTTGACTTTATTCCAAAGTACTTTATAAACATTTTGGTGTAGGTTTGTTATCTGGAGGGTATGACATTGGAGATTTTGTTGTTTAGTTGTTAAGTCATGTCCGACTCTTCGTGACCCCATGAACCATATCGAGCCAGGCCTTCCTGTCCTTCACTGCCTCCCGGAGTTTGCTCAGTTTCATGCTCATTGCTTCAGTGATACTAACCATCTCATCCTCTGCCATCCCCTTCTCCTTTTGCCTTCCATCTTTCCCAGCATCAGGGTCTTTTCCAAAGAGTCTTCTCTTCACATTAGGTGGCCAAAGTATCTGAGCTTGAGCTTCAGTATCAATCCTTCCAATGAGCAGTCAGGATTGATTTCCTTTAGGATTGACTGGTTTGACCTTCTAGCAGTCCAAGGGGCTCCTAAGAGTCTTCTCCAGCACCACAATTCAAAGGCATAAATTCTTTGGTGCTCAGCCTTCCTTATGGTCCAGCTCTCACAACCATACATTGCTGCTGGAAAAAACATGGCTTTGATTATGTGGATCTTTGTTGGTAAGGTGATGTCTTTGCTTTTTAATATGCTGTCTAAGTTTGCCATAGCTTTCCTCCCAAGGAGCAAGCGTCTTTTAATTTCATGGCTGCAGTCTCCATCTGCAGTGATCTTGGAGCCCAAATAAATGAAGTCTGTTACTGCTTCCATTTCTACCCCTTCTATTTGCCAGGAATTGATGGGTCCAGATGCCATGATCTTAGTTTTTTTAATGTTGAGTTTCAAGCCAGCTTTTGCACTCTCCTCTTCATTGAGTTACGCAAGCCCCTTCGCCATGACACAGCAGTGATCCATGAAAGGGTGATGTTGGAGAAGGCTAACTTAAATAGCTGTGTTTCATGAATAATGTGTTTCCTAAAAGCCCAACATTGAATTCATTTCTACATTTGCAAGACAAATTTTTAGAAAGTATGACTTTCTATTATCTTTTTTGTAATAATGAGTTCCTAAGTTACAGTGTTAAATATCTGATGTATCACGGGTGCTGATGTACTATTATAGAGTAAAAATGCTGATGGAAAGAACATAAGAACATGAGCAATTTTAGATGATGTGAGTTGAAATTCATCCTCAAGTCTGTTTGTACAACAGCCCATTATTATAAATATCCCCCTCCAACCCTTGTTTATTTTTAAAAAATGTTTTCAAATTTTTTATTTATTCTTCAATCAAATCACCATCATCCATTGCCCCCCACATCACTCAGGTGATTGAAATATGATACAGGAATGCAATGCTAACTTTTATTGACAGATGGCGTTGTTCAATCATGCTCATGTTCTTTGAAGTCATCATGGAGTTTTGATGGTAAGGAATTGCTTTGTTTCATTCAGCAAGTATCTTAGAGAGGTCAGCTTTCCGGAACAAGAGTGGAAGAGACAATGAAAACAGCTTTAATCGTATCTTCTATATCTTCTCCTCTGCCCATGAGATCTGCGACCTAGTAGTAGACAGACATTGTCAGACAACTGATAATCATATCCTAAGAATATTAATTCAGATGTAATTCTCTTACTAGAGGATTTCTCAGTTAAGTGAGCATAGGACCACATTTGACAAGTTATAGAAAAATGTTAATTTTTTAACCTCGTCTCCTTCTGCCATGCTGCTGGAATTTTCTCCTTCTTCCTGACCCACCACCATGACTTCGCTTTTGTTGCTTTTTATGATGGCTACGACGGAAGGATTTGCTTCTGATAGGTCTGAATCTTGCCATATTTGTTTTTGTATTTTCCCTCTGAGCTGTTAGCAGCTGGACCTGTTCTTGATTGTCCTTTCAAAGATTATTATACTCCAAGTAGCATTTTTGTCCTTTTTGAAAGCTAGACACCAAGTCTAACAAAGGGTGATGATGTTTCAAAGCAACTCAATTATGATGAAATATAGTGACTACCCCCTTATATGGAGATACTTGTCTAAATGGTTTACCATAAAAGGAAAATTAAGGTAACAGTATCATTGTAAAATCATTACATAATCTTAGAAACATTTGTATGCAACTCCCCCCCACTAGTTATATTAATTTTGCAAGCCCAATATTTTTTTTCCCTATACTTTGCCACCAGGAAAATCATCAAGAGAATTATTTTTCTATTAATCATTTATGGTATTACTATAAGAAAAAACAAAAGATATTTGTTGTTTTTGTTTCACTTATCTTGTATATGATCTATGTACTTCAGCAAATGATGCTGTCAAAATTTTGTCCCAGTAGGTTGAGGCTGTTAGGATCTGGATGGGGAAAAACAAATTTAAGATTAACCTTGACAAGACCAAGTAGTTATGGTTGGTGGTTCTTCCAGTATTGGGGATTTTCCTTCTTTAGTTCTGAATGGGTTCCAGTTTCTCAGGCAGAAGTAGTAGACATTTGGGGAGTCTTCCTATAGTTGCAGCTCCTGCCTGAAGAGTAAGTGGTAGTGTGGCCGGGAATGCCTTTGCACAGATTTGTCTGCTGTGCCAATTAAACTTTTCTGTGACTGGGAGAGATCTCATGGGCACTCATGCCTCAGTCACCTCTCATACAGACTATTGTAACATTGCTATAGATGGTGTTGCCTGTGAAGATCACTCAAAACAGTGGTTCTTAAACTGGGGGTAATTTGGGCATATCCAGGGGATAATGGAGCAATTTGTAAGTGTGAGTCAACTTACTGCTGCTGAAATGCTTCTGGATTTTTTTTGCTGGGGGAAGGAGGGCTACAATATTATATGAGACCAAGAAAAGGAGTAATTCAGTCAGTAATTTTGTCTCTCACCCCTGTTATGGTAATATTTTATTTATTTATTTATAGCCTAATGTGCCATAATTTTATTTTTAATTTGTATGCTGACCAGAGGCACTGTTGAGTTGGGTGATCTTAGAAATTATATATGACATGATCCACACCTACTGGCTAAAGAAAGTAACAGCAATGCATGAATGTCTAGCAGCACAGTTGAAACAGCTGCTAGCAACACTCCCACCCAGACTGGCTAACACAAGGAAGGACAGTGCTGATCATGAAAGACCCCCACATGGGAAGAGCACCAGCCAACTACTGGCCAATAACCTGCCTCCCCACAACAAGGAAAAGCCTATCAGGCATCATAGCCACCAAGCTACAGGACCATATGGGCCAGTACATAAGCACAGCTCAGAAGGACATGGGAACGACACCAGAGGCTCAAACATCAGTTGCTCATAGATAAAGCAGTCATCCAAAACTCAAGGTCTAGACAGACCAATTTAAGCACAGCCTGGATTGACTTCAGGAAAACCTACAACTCAATGCCACACACATGGATCTGTGAATGCCTGGTGCTATACAAAGTCAACAGGACACTAAGGACCTTCCTCAAGAACTCAGTGGGACCGTGGAAGGCAACACTGGAAGTTAACTCAAGACAGATCGCACAAGTAGCCATCAAATGCGGCATATACCAAGGTGGTAAACTGTCCCTGCTGCTGTTATGCATAGATTTGAACCCCTTCAGCCAGATAATCACAAGGTCTGGATATGGGTACAAGTTCAAGAGTGGAACTACCATCAGCCACCTCCTTTACGTGGATGACATCAAGCTGTATGATAAGAGCGAATGACATCAACTGGTCGATCTACCCGACACAGATCTACAGTGAGGACATCAGGTTATCATTCAGACTGGAGAAGTGTGGCTGTATGGTAGTAAAGAGAGGGAAGGTAGTTAAGACTGTTGGGTGGAACTACCAGCGGGCCACATAGCAGACCTACAGACCACCTACAAGTACCTTGGTATCCCACAGTCACATGGGAACTACAATGATGAGGCAAGGAAGACAGCAACATCCAAGTACCACCAAAGGATAAGACAGGTCCTGAAGAGCCAGCTCAGTGGGAAGAGCAAGATCAATGCCATCAACTCGTACACCCTGCCATCATCAGATACCCTACCAGTATACTGCGCTGGCCAAAGGAGGACATGGAGGCTGCTGATGTGAAGACCTGAAAGCTTCTCATAATGTGTGGAGGTCTCCACTTCAGGTGAAACACCTAGAGACTGTACATCAGCCAGAAAGAGGGCGGGCAGCATCTGGTGAGTGTCAAAGCTACTGTCCTGGACGAAACCCAGAGCATCCAGGAGTACATGAGTAAGATGGCACCCAAAGATGAGCTGCTGAGAGAACGCCTGAGGCAACAGCAGATATGGGAGGAAGTTCAAGCAGAGGAAGTGCCATGGCAAGACAAGCCCCTGCATGGGATGTGCCATTGCTAGTTAGCTGAGGTGGCTGACACTGGGAAATCCTACCAGTGGCTGGAAAGGGCTAGACTAAAAGACAGCACTGAGGCACTGATCATAGCAGCACAAGAACAGGCACTAAGCACCAGATCCATAGAAGCAGGGGTCTATCACACTTAGACAGGATCCAAGATACAGACTGTGTAGAGAGGCCTCCGAGACAGTCCAACACATGGTGGCAGGGTGTAAGATGCAGGTAGGAACAGCATACACTGAACAGTACAACCAAGTAGCTGGCATTGTGTACAGGAACATCTACACAATGTATGGGCTAGACCCTCCCAAGTCCAGATGGGAGATTCCTTAGAAAGTCATGGAGACTAACAGGGCTAAGATCCTGTGGGACTTCCAGATCCAGAAAGACAGGTAGGTAATGGCCAATCAACCAGACATCGTGGTAGTAGACAAGGACCAGAAGACAGCAGTGGTGATAGATGTAGCGGTGCCAAGTGACAGCAACATCAGGAAGAAGAAGCATGAGAAGCCAGAGAAGTACCAGGGCCTGAAGGAGGAACTAGAGAGGATGTGGAAAGTAAAGGCCAAAGTGGTCCTAGTGGTGGTAGGAACACTCGGGGCTGTGACTCCTAAGCTGAGAGAGTGGCCCCAACAGATCCCAGAAACAACATCTGAGCTCTCTGTCCAGAAGAGTGTAGTGCTAGGAACAGCTAAGATACTGCACAGAACCCTCAAACTCCCAGGCCTCTGGTAGAAGACCTGAGATTGAGGAAGACACATACCACCCATAAGGGTGAGAGGCGATTTTTTTTTTAAATTTACATATAATTCAGTTGATGAGTAGGGCAATCCTAATTGCTGCCAGTCCCAGATTTAACAAAAGGTGGCAGGATTTGTTTTCTACTGTTGGATATCCTTCTCTGACAAAAATGTTTTTTTTTTCTTTGCCTTTGAGGAGAAATCAAAGCCTTAAAATTCTACTGTTAAAATGTGGATGTTGAATTCTGTTCATTTGGAGGGGGACACAGTTTTCACAGAGACCTCCTTCTGTTTGCAGCCTCCAATGGCTAATGAAAAGCTGTTCTGGAGATTTAGGAAACTCTTCAGATATTTTGATACATAGTAGGAAGAAAGGGGAATCAGCTAAAATGTCTCCTTTTATCAATACTGTCATGGTATATATATCCCTTCTTTGAATGGATGGAGTATTCCATTTGCAGAAGGTGCCTTCTGGATCCAACTTTCCATATGTATAAGAATATATGATTTACATGTCGCATTGCTCATTATTTTTGCTATAGTACAACAGAACAGCGTATAGTAGTTAATCTCACTCTGGGACATAGGGAACTGGTATACTAATCATACAGCTGATTCATGTAACTTGCTATGAATCAGAACAATTCTTCAACACTTCAAACACGAATTCTGTAACATAGGGTAGCTGTAACAGAATTCATTGTCTGCTTGTCTTTTAAGACACCAGATATATCTATTTAGAGTTATGTCTCACTTTATCTACAGAACACATAGTGTTTAAAGTTCTCAGAAATGTGTGGTGAATTCTACCCCTTATAGACTTTTTGCATGAAACAGCTTTGAAGATTAGGAAAAAAACTGGACAATACAAAACAAAACAAGACACTTTTTTCTAATTGTAGAGTAAGAGTTAATTTTGTAATTGTACTTTTATTTGCTGCAAAAGAAATCGGAAGCTTCTTTTTTTCTTTTTGTACTCTCTTTCTGCACTTTTTCTTCTTTCTTCTTTCTTTTCTTTCTTTGATTCTTTTACTCTTTGTGCTAGTTTTTATATTCTTTGTAAAACTTTCAATAAAATTTATATATAAAAAAGGAAATGTGGGGTGAATTCTTTCCCATATTAATTTAAACATACATATTTTTTCAAACCCCCATTCAGCAGATGACTACTATATGCTTACAGTAAAACCTTGGTTTGTCAGCGTAATTCATTCCGGAAACATGCTTGTAATCCAAAGCACTTGTATATCAAAGCGATCACCCACAATCCTGCAGCGAGAGAGAGAAGAACCATTGGCTCAGTTGTGACATTCGGTGTCACGTACTACTCGTATTGCAAGACATCGCTTGTTTATCAAGTTAAAATTTATTGGAAATGTTTGCTCGTCTTGCAGAACACTCGCAGAACAAGTTACTCGCAATCCAAGGTTTTACTGTGTTGTTTTAGGATAGAACTTTTTTTAAACAATCTTGGGTCATTAAACAAATTTGAAATTTTGAGATGTTACAGGCTGCCCTGATAGATTCAAGCAGTCACAGAATACCATTAGAGAGTTTTCAAGGCAATTTATTTATTTATGTATTTAAATTTATTATGGCTGCCCACTCCAAAAGACTCTTGGTGGACCTACTTGCCCAAGAACATGAATGCAAGGCAGAGGGAAATTTGAGCTCTTGAACATCATCCAACTGTTCTGAATCTGATGTTCTCTCTTGCTCAAGATCTTGCCCTTCTCAAATTCCATCTCTCTTGTCTTTGTCATTCACCCATACCCTCAGCATATAAGATTCATTTGCCCAACACATTCATTTATTTTCATCTTACCCAATTACCTTTCCTCACACACACACACACATGCCTATGCACAGTACACAGGGGCTTTCCCTGGTCCCATCATATCTCTTTACTGCCTATTGTTTTATTAAGTGAACTTAAGGGTTTAAATATCTACCTACCTACCTACCTACCTATCTATAAAAAATGAAGTACTTAAATAATATACCCCTTGAATTATGACAGCTATGGAACAAAATCTAATCACCATACTAACTGGAAATTTATGGGCTTACAAAAGGAGAATTCTCTTCTCTTCTGGCCTACCAAGGCAGGTACATAAGAATGACATTATTAGGCCTATGTGGTAAGCTGAATAAAATGAGAGCCCAGTAGCACGTACATGTCTTAATTTTTCCAGTCAGGGAAGGGAAAAGATGCCTTTGAAAAGGAATGCTATGAAATCTTCTTTCCATTACTATAAAAGTTGCTCAGATAGAAGAGCATTAGGTCTGCCAAAGAAAAGGTTCTCCTTTGTGACTAACACAAATTATTAGCTAAATACTTAACAGACATAAATGTGTTTAAGTAGACCAGCACTATAAAAAGTATGTGTCATACTTCAATCTTTCTGAAGATGATCAAAAATCCATTGTGTTAACCAGGGAAACCAGTAATTCTGTGAGAGACCACAAAAGTCAGCCATCAATGAAAACCAATTTTAGTCAAAAATTTAGTTGGCAAAAAGACATGTATGCCTCTAAAGAGATTAGTCCAGACTCAAAGCATAGTAAAGAGTTAGAGACACACTGTAATATTTGTAGGTTGCCTCTTAAAATAGTGACTGGGCAGTTTTTAGAGATCTTATATCTCCATAATTATAGATCTGTGAGCCATAAAGTAATTTCAGAGGGGAACCTAGGTACCCAATCTGAAATTTGTCCTGGACTTAACACAAACATATTGAGACATTTAAGTTGTCATAGAAAAAGGCCTGAAAGTGCTCCACCCAGACTTCATGCAAAACCATTATATATCTGGCATAGAAGTAACTTTGCAAAATGAAAGCAGTAGAATTTTGTTCTTTCTGCCAATGTCCAATTAGGCCTCCTATTTTTCCTTTTCAACAGGTTCTTAAAAGATTTTTTTCAGTGCAGAAGCTACTTCCCACAGGTGGCTGGCACCATTAACTCTAAAACCCTCACATGCTTCTAATCTAAGACTGGCTTCTACACATTCTCTGTAAAATTAAGGGTTAGATTTAAACTTTATTTTGACATGGCCATGGGTATCTCCTGGATGTTCTTAACTGTTGAAAGTTACAGGAAACTTCCTCAGCTTCCTTCTCTATACTGTCAAAACTGCTGCACTGATGCCAAAGAAATGAAAATTGCCCTCTTCACATCCTGATTTGAGAATCCCCATCCAAATTGATCTCAATCAAAAGTAGATAAATATATTGGGAGTGGGGAGTGGTTTCACAATAAGGGGAAAGTGTCAAATGTTCTTTCAGTTTTGAAAAGGATGGTTTTATGGATTAAACTGGGAGAACTAAATGGGAAGACAAATCACATGTGCATCTCATCTGCCCCAAATGAAAATTCCCCTTCACCATCTCTGGGTGTATCATACCATCAACCTGGATGGATAACTGCCTCTTGTTCCCTGCAACCCCCTTCATGCCAAGCCTGGTCTATCTACATCCTTGTCTTCTCTCACTAGTCCTAGTCTCTCCACTCCTCCCCCCCCCCCATTTTGTTGCATTGACCTCAGCAGAAGCTTTCTCCATCTATCCTTTAATCTCTTTTTTTTCAACATAGGTTGGAATATTTAAAAATGAATTAGTGACTTCCAGCTGTCCACTGTTGTTACCTTCTAAGAATACTTGGTTCATATATGATCCAAGGCACTAAAAAGTATTAAGATGAAACAATGCTAGAGGCTGACTCAGCATTTCATTTTAAAGTGCTTGTGGTCATTTGAACAGTTTAAATATTATAAATCAGAGCTATCAGGAGGGCACTTCATAGGCACATGCAGAGATGCCTGTAACTCTGGTGACATCCACAGAATTACATTCCCTATCACTGTTCTAAGACAACCCAGCATCTGGACTTGATTCATTTTCACTTTTTTTTAAAAAAAGTGAAATTTTCCTAGAGTCTTGTTCCAAGCAAGACTGGCCAGACTTAAATATATAGGGTGCTCCTGCCTGAAGGATTTTTATTACAAGGACAAATGGATAAAATGATTGCAGTTATGGACTCCTCTTCAAATTAATGGTTTATTGTCCACACCATTAATGTTTTTACAACACCAGCCATTAAGACTACTGCAGCCAGACCAATGACCAATTTTAGTCACTCCTTGCTACTTGATTGGGAAAGGTGCTAGATCAAAGACTTATCAGTTTTAATTGATATAGAAACAGACCCAGTGAATGCTGGAAAGGATATTTGGGTTATTCTTTCTCAGATCAGAACTGGTGTTGTACTGGTCCTGATGGCAAGTTAATCAGCCCTCTGACTCTAGAAAATCCTTTAAAAGTGAGCATAAATGGTACAAGGCCCTTGCAATTGCCCTGTATTATTGAGAATACACCATCTACCTGCTGGAATGGCTGTCAATCCCATAGCATATATAGGGTGTAAATGTCCGCTAGGTTATGGCAGAAAATCCAGTGATATTGTTGTTATAATGGTAGAATCACTTATGTTTTCCACTGAATTATGTTTACTGGACATGTATAAAGATTGCAAAAGAAATATTAAGAACAAAAACCTGCTTTTCTTTTGCTGCTGGCCAGGTGTTGGAAAGATCTTCAAGTCTGTTTAAGACTCTCTGGAATGCTAAGGTGTGGAATATAGCCCTTGCAGAGAAAATTATATGCCAACTTGAGATTATTAAAGGCTCAGTGACAACATACATTTCTGAACAAGTGTGGTCTCCATTGAAAGAACAGTTCCACAGCTACAAGGAATTTATCTGCCTTCTCACCTATTTTTAACAATTTTGGATTTTTAGTCAATATTCTTGCTTTTTTCCTCTTCTATTATATTACAAACATACTGTTTTACTGCATATTCTGTTTCTTAGTGTTCAGCATGAATTATTGTATATATTATGATACTGATCGCATTGTAATATGAAAAGTAAATAAAACAAAAACAATGAAGTCCAAAAACAAAGGTGGCAATAAAACTCAAAATGCCGTTCTCATGATATTAACATATTCTTGATGCTGATTTTGTCAATACAATAGTATTGAGCAATTTCCTCAAATGCTTAATTTTTGACCCAGTTCCCTTCAATAACTCTAGAAGATTGCAAATAGGAAAGCATTTTATACAGAACAAATCCTTGCAGTAGCTTTACCTTGCAGTAGCTTAAATATTAGCAAAATGAGTTTGATATATATATTTTCTTTTTGCTACAGAAGATTAACCCCTCTCAAAATTATTCCTATTTCTTGGGATCAGGCCTGCTCTAGCTGCCAAGTTCAGATCAACCTCAATTCCTGAGTTCCCCATCTAGGTTGCCTCCATGAAATGCTGCAGTAATGTAAATATTTTAAGGTATCTGCATATTGGATTGAATTCTTCAGCAGGAAAGCACATGACAAAATCTTGGTACAATATGAGAAATACAAAGTTTGATTCTGTTAACAGAATTAAGACACTAAATCATGTGACATTTCTAAAGAATTCACTGATCAACATTATATATCTTGTTCATAAAAGTTAGCTCAGTGAGATTGTAGTTTTACTCAAAAGTGATCTCTGCTGGTTTCAAGAATCATTGATCAAACAGATTATAAGATTGTGCTAGAAATTACTTCCAAATATTGGGCATTTTTTTTTCTATTTTACTTAACTTCCTTTCCTTTTTTACACATGCCCCAATGAATGACATAAGACACAAAAATAAAATGTCAATGTTTATTGACAGGTGGTATTGTTCAAATTGTTTCAGCCTCCTTGTTCTGGGGGAAGTCATCCTGAGTGTTCTCTTGAGAAGGTTTCATTTTTCTGTTTGGCAGATGCTCTAAAGAGGCCGACAAACGCCGGGAATGAGAAATGGAAGAACCATGAAGATGGGAGTTTAATCTTTCTTGCCTCTCCCTCTTCTCCTCCTGCGACCATGCCTGCGACCTAACGAGTATAGAAAAGAAATTTGATCAGATCTCATACCTGAATCGTGAGCTACATGAAATAAGTATTCTATACATTTTAATGTTTTTCTTAAAGTTATAAAAAAGATGTACCTCTCCTTCTGCCATGGCGCCTTCTTCTCCTCCTCCTTCCACCTTTACCTCCATGTCGCCTCCTCCGACGGCGGCGACTGAGGCTCCGGCTCCGGCTGCGTCTGAATCTTGCCATTTCAGATGGTGCCTTTGTCTTTCAAGCTCTTTGCAGCTGGAGCACCACCTGTTCTTGATGGGCCTTTCAGAGCTTAAGGCTGGAGGGTTGCAGCTCTGGCCTTTTTATAACCAGATGTGAAGTCCTACAACTGGCTAGTGATGCTATGCTCGGCTGTGATGAAATACAATGGCTGGCCATTGTTCACAGCAAGTGAAAGTTTAAGTCCACCTAAAGGCCCATGTATGGCAACTTCATCTAAATCACAAACTGCAAATGTAAATCATATTAAAAAGCATAAACAAATTAAATTATTATTTATTTATTTATTATTTATTATTAAACTTGTATGCCACCCATCTCCCCCAACGGGTGACTCTGGGTGGCTCACAATAACAAAAAAGGGGGAAAAAACCAGTCCCTCCAACAATGGCTAAAATCCATAAATAATTGAAAATAGAAACATGCATTAAAAATGTCCTAACCCCCCCTATAAATTTTAGCCCTAAAACCTTCAAGATGCTGGGGGGGGGGCAACCCATCACCCCACCAGCCATCTCCACAGATGTGAGCCCCCATCCAGCCCCCAGGCCTTCTGGCAGAGCCAGGATTTAACCCCTTTCCTGAAGGCCATGAGGGAGGGGGCACACCGGACCTCAGGAGGCAGGATGTTCCATAGGGCAGGAGCCACAGCAGAAAAGGGTCTCTGCCTAGACCCCACCAATTGAAATTCCTTGACTGGTGGGGTCTGCAACCTGCCCCTTCTGCTGGACCGAATGGGGTGGGCTGAAATTATCTAGGAGCGCTTTAGAAATAAATGCCCAGTTCTAACTTGATGCAATTTAGCAAATTATTCTCGTCATTAGTCTTTCTGCCACTGGGAAAACAAATGAAAAGTAGTAATTTTTTTCTTTCTAATGGCAAACTTCTAAAGTGCAGTTATGTGATGTAAAAAGTCCAAGTGTTTGTTTTGTGTGCACATTCCCTTGTTCGTTAATTTGCATTTTGTTTATTACTGGCTATTGCTGCCTTTTTGGTTGTATGCTTCAAACAATCATGAGGACACTGACATTTGTTGTAATGTATTTGTTTATTTATGTATACTCTTGGTTATTTTATTTTCTATGCAGCATTTCCAGTTTGTGGTTAAGGCACCAGGCTAGAAACCAGGAGACAGTGAGTTCTAGTCCTGCCTTGGCCATGAAGCCAGCGGGGTGACTTTGGGACAGTCAGTCTCTTTCAGACCTAGGAAGGAGGCAATGGCAAACCACTTTTGAAATCATGCCAAGAAAACTGCAGGCACTAGTGCAGGCAGTCAACAGCAGGCAATACTGATTTGAAGGCACCCAAAAAATAAAAAATAAAAATTCCAGACTGCCAAAGTAATCGACTGACAATACACACAAAGATATCAACAAACAAAAACAAATTTTATATCCTTTTTGTTTGTTTGCTGATATATCTGAAAAGCTTGGTTGAAGAAGGAAATATTAACTCTTTCCTAATGGCAAGGAGAGCGGAAGATCAATGGAACTCCTTAAGGAAGTGTCTCTGTTCCATAGCTTGGGAACTATGGGGGAGATTGTACCCTGTGGCCAACAAGCAGACCTCTGAAAGAAAGTCTTTCCTCTTCCAGGTGTAGTCATCCCATAGTCCAATTCAAAACTGCTGGAATGGTTCAGATTATTAATGTCCCCTAGAACTGCCCAGAGTCACAAAACTTTGTACCTTTTTAATAATATTGGCTAGAAAATATATATTTGAAGTTGGACTAAAATTTCCCAATTCTTCCACATTGATGCTTTGTTAGCTTGTAAAATCCCTTAGAGGTTGAGTGAATGGCTGCACAGTGCACATCTCCTGCTTCAAATTCATTTCTGCTTATGTTGGCTATTGGAATGGTATACCATGTTTGGCATGGTCTTGAGCTCAAGCAAAACATTAGGACATATCCAGTTGTACCTTAGTTAGTAGACGTCAATCCATTAGAGCTTTAGTTGTGGGGTGGTCAAAGACTTAGTGAGGGGTGCATGTTAAATTTTGTAGTTGCTTTTATATATGTTGCTTTTATTGGCCTAGAAAGACCATACCTGATAGTGCTTTTTTACCCCATGAAACCATTAGGGTAGAAGAAATGCTACGGAATTTCATAAAGGCCATTTCCCCTTACCTAAAGCCAATTATTTAGGGAATCTCAAAGCTTAATCTGGAGAGCACAGATTTTTTTTTAAAGTAAATTATGTATTAATGGCATAGTGGTATCATATCTGAAATTGTTTTATACCAAATTAAAATGGGGAACATGGGTGTTACTATGGTAGCTTACAAAGTCATTACAATAGAAGTTTATTAGTTAAGTTGGAACTGGATGCTGTAGCACCTGAAAGATAGCACTGTACTGAAGATGTGTATGAGAATGTATAAAGCAGTTTTTTCCCCTTTTGTCAGCTCAAATTGAGGCTACTTTGAACAGATCAATTTATTTTAAACAGGTCAAATTAACAAGAACAAGGTTGTAAATATATCTTGAAATATTTTGAACCCCTCCTATATCAGTGGAACTTAGTGCAGGATAGTTGGTAAAAGCACACAATTTAGGAACACTGACAGTTAATTCAACTAGGCAGAAAGTTGAATTTGACTCTTAACCAAGAGTCAAAAGTTTGGTATATATCATCAATTGATCTGATACCAAATTTTGTATCAGCCTGTCCTCCAGAACATGTCATTCCACAATGGAGCATTCTTTCTCATCTCCCAATAAGATCATCCCTGACAATGGTAAAAAGAAAACATCCTTATCTGGCATTAATAACTTATATAAAAAGAGATGCTCAGTGTATGTATGGAGAGGCACACCCTCAGAGAACAAAGTCCTAAATCTGTAATTCATCACTAACAATTTGTTACTAGCAGCTAATTGCAGTTCCTTCCAAACAATTGAAATATATTTTCTAAATGTTCCCAAAATTGCAACAATGATCTAGCTGCAATATGTTGTGCTAGCTGCAGCTTTTATGTCAGCTTAACTCCAAAGAAATTTAGAATAATCTAAATGGGAAGCTGGCACTGCATGGACTAGTGTGGCTAAGTTATCCCTGTCCAGGATTAATCACAGGTGACAGGCCAACCAAAGTGTTCAAAGTACTCCAAGCAACAGAAGCTAATTGAACCTCAAGTGATACAAATGAATCCAGCACGTCCACATTCTCTCCTACCTCTTTGTGCAGACAATATTAAGCAGTCCTGCCCTCAAAAGTTAGACAGACATCTACATGTTGAGCAAAACTGTCTGCATTGTAGAGGCCTTTGCAGGAAAGCAATGAGTGGATAGGACAAGATATGAGATTGTGTAAATCATGCACTTAGCTGGCTTTAGGCTAAGGCCAAGTAGGCACTGGCCCAGGGCACCAAAGCTTAGGGGACACCAACACTGTCCCTCCTCCTGAAGTGTTCTAAAAATGCAAATCTTCATGTCAATGGGGTGCCATATATCCTTGAGCTGGCTCTGCAACTGTGCATGTGAAGGTCTCTGCACTATAAATGGGCATAGTATATATTCAAAGTCTGTCTCTAAACTGACATTTATTTTTTAAATTTTTAATTACAAAAAGAGGAAAAAACACATAAAAAATGCTTTAACAAAAAAGTGAAATACAACAAAGAGAAAAAAAGTGTGAATATGTCATTATAACAATAAATTCTATGTATGATTATCTAATGCAAATATTCAAGTACATATACATTTCTAATAGATTTATTTATATGACTATCATATTCTTTTTTTAACCTACTGTATTTTGTATAAATGAGTCCCATATTTCATTACACTTGTCCATACAAACTCTACATCTATAGGCAATCCGCTCATAAGTGGCAAGACAATCAGGTCTTCAATCCATTGACTAAATGGGGCCATACATTTATCTTTCCAATGTTGCAATATCAGTCTTTTGGCCATAGTAAGGGCATGGAGAATCCATTTAGGTTGTCCATTTGTCAAGTTCCATGTACTACGTATATAGTTCAAAAGAATATTATCCTCTGAAAATTTTAGCTTTTGTCACACAATCATATTTATATAAACCACTATTTTCTCCCAAAACTTAATAATTATAGGACATTGTAAAAATGTATGCTTTAAAGAGGCATTGTCCTTATTACATCTCCAACAAAATGCTGTTTTGGGCAATCCTTTTCTATACTGGACTGTAGTGGAGTCCAATAAATTCTAAATATTAATTGTTGTATGAGTCGTAATTTAAGGTCCATTGACCCTCTTGCTATAGAAGTTAAGACAGGTTTGCTAGGCTATATAGAAACCTCTAATTCTTTATTCCACTCATCCCTTAATATCTGCATATCAAATTGATTTATTGATAACGTATCTATGTAATCTAATAGTAGGGTTTTTGTTTTTTTTTTAGTTTTAAAAGATTTAACAAGTTATTCTAATATTTCAAGTGTCTCAGAAGCTGAAAATGCTGCTGGTCCAAACAATATTAACAAATGTTGTAACTGTAAATATTGCCATTGAGTTACATCTGATAGATGATATTTATCTCTTAACACAGAGTATGTCTCTAAACTGACAAAATAGAATACTTCTGGAAAGACAGGGTTATTCACCACTGCCTCGCATGGAGAGTTACAACAGTTGAAGAGGGCAGTATATATTATATGATCAAGACTGTCCTTTTGATGTAAAACCTCAAGATATTTTCTTCCTATCCCTGGTTTTAACTGTTACTCTTTTAGAAATAAGAAATTGTCTTGAAATGTCTGCTGTTCACTATTTTTGTTTATGTTTCCACTTCTCATAAATGCATGAAAAGACTCCAAAATGAAATGTTAGCCTTTATTGACAGGTGGCATGTTCCGAATTGTTTCAGGCTACCTGGTTCTTGGGAATTCTTTCAGCATGTTTCAGTGGAAGAGGAGAGGGAGTGGTTTTCCCCCCCTTTCTGTTTGGCAGAAGCTGAAGTGCCATGAGGGTCACTATGGAGACAGAAGACCTTAGCGCCTCCTCCTTCTCCCCCCTCTTCTGCGACCAGAGGATCTACGTCCTGAAAAAGACGAAACCACCATTAGTGATGTAATGTAGCATATGAAGGTGTAATGTATAGTTAGATGGCTTAATGCCTGGAGTGTATACCTCTCCTTCTGCCACGTCGTCTTCTACGCCTCCTGGATTTACCTCCACGGCCCCTCCTGTGTCGACGCTTGCGATGGATGCGGGTCAGGCTCCAACTCCTGCTGCGTCTGAATCTGGCCATTTCTGAGGGTCCTGTTGTTTTTACAAGCTCTTAGCAGCTGAAGCACCACCTGTCTTTGATGAGCCTTTCAGATTTTGTGACTTGCAGGGGCAGCTGAGATCATTTAATAGCTTAGTATCATTGTCTAACAAAGACTAGTGATGTCACATTTCCATTATGATGAAACTCAGCTATCTGTTGCATGTGGGAGCCAAATAATATGTCCCTATTTCAGAGATAGATAAAATAGGTGATATTATTTATCCACAATATTTACCCTTGTATGTTTGACAATGTGTATCCTAGTTTGCAGTTTACTATCTATTTCTCAAGGGATCTAAAATTAATCAACAAATTAAATATATGCAGGTGTTCAATTATAGTAATTAACATTTTAAAGGATGGAAGAGTTAAAATAAGAATATGTATCCCTTACTATAAGTACAATTTTTCTTTTAAATAGGATTTGAATTCCTGATGAAAATAATAAGATGGCCTCCTCTTCTATTCAATGTGCAAAAGCCACTGCACTGACAAATTTTCCTTCAGATTGGTGATGGGACAATGTCCACTACTGTATTTGAAAAGAACAGGGTTGTATATGTAGCACAGGGCAGGTTACATAACATCTCCTCCAGCACTTAATAGCAGCTGCCATCTGAGGTAATAGCTTCATCTTGGCTAGTGGTAAGGTCAGCCCAGCAATTTTTTCAGAATAAGTATCAGTGTCTGTAGATGGAATGTGGGGAGAGGAGATGAGGATTCAACTGGCAGAATTTTTGGAGAGTGCTTTTGTCCCAAAAGATCCTTTTGGAAGGACACATATTGGCATATGAAAAAAGCACTACTACCAGCATCTTCTTGACATTTGTGGGGAAAAAGTTTTGTTTGAATCTGGTATTCCAAGAAGTGATATTTATGAAAGAGCTTCATTCAGTTCCCATTCTGACATTTCTATCTGTATTTATGATGCAAAATGTATCAAATTAAGCTAATTTCTCTGCAACTCTCAATGCTGCAATTTAAGTTCCATGAATAATGAAAGTGTTCAGGACTCTAGACTGAACAATACCAAATGTTAATATTGTATCCCTTTTCATGTTTTACAGTGATTTGCTGGGAATGTGAAATTATGTTCATAAGATCTTCCTTGTTTTTATGACTTATGGGATTTGATCCCTTTGGGATTTGATTCTTTTTTTTTTTTTCTGTTTTTAAGTAAAGTTTTCAATATGTTATTTAATGGATGAGTTAGAACAGAAAATCATGTTAATAGGAAGATGCATTTAGTGTGACACCAAACATAAATGCTTTTTTTATGACTTTACTGACAGACAGGCAGGGCTTGCATTGCTCCCATGACAGGAGAGATCCTGAATCTTGCAGTCTTCCCACAGCTCATTGATGATTTATTTGATGGAGTTTCCACATCACAGAAGCATGATGATGATTCACTGGTCCCAAAGATGGTATTTGTAAGCAGTGGAAAGATAATCACTGCAAATTACCTTCTTCCTTTCCAGTAATAGTATGTCGTGCAGACACGTACATATCCTGTCCAAAACAAGCAAAAACAAAAGCTGATTTTAAATATTGAAACACAAGTTTCAGTCTTTATTAATATGGTATTGGCTTCTGATCAAATTATTTACAAGCATAAATATATGAAACTTAACATTTACCTCTCTTCCTTTTTATTGGCATCTCTGCTCCAGATTTGCACCTTCTATTCTTTCTACCATTACCAGTTCTGCGAGAGAGCCCTCGGCTGATATATGTACTATCTTGGCGTCTTGACATCTTTCTTGCCTATTCAGGATTCTAGGAACAAATGCATTATCCCTTGCCCTATGATGCCTGACTGTCTGCTCAGATGTTATATGAGTTTCTGAAGCACTGCTACCTGCTCTTCTCTTTTTATAAAATCTGTTAATAATGTCAACCATTGTTACTATGGCCCTGTGTCCCTTGAATATTGCCATATATAGTAATTGCCAAGTATTGGTGGAGAAACATAGACGTATTTGAGGTAGCCTTTAAAGTTCAACATCTTTTCCTGCATCTTGTTTTGACCATTCAAAGTGTATGATTATTAGAAAATACAGAGAGAAATTAAAAGTAGGGAAGTAACAAGAATTGTACTCTGGAGTGTACAGGTATTAGCATTTTTAGTAAAACATGCAGAAAGATAATATAAAATTGAATACGCAAGGAAGTTTACAGGATATAGAAATTGTATGTATTTTTATTTATATATGTTAACCTGCCTTTCTGGAATGTATGCACCATGCAAACCAAATCAATCAGTTAATAAAATAAAATTAAGCACAATTCCAAAAGATATGGATATATATATAAAAGGCAAAGCAGCAATTAATTAAGATCATGGCATCTGGACCCATCAATCCCTGGCAAATAGAAGGGGTAGAAATGGAAGCAGTAACAGACTTCATTTATTTGGGCTCCAGGATCACCGCAGACGGAGACTGCAGCCATGAAATTAAAAGACGCTTGCTCCTTGGGAGGAAAGCTATGGCAAACCTAGATAGCATATTAAAAAGCAGAGACGTCACCTTGCCGACAAAGATCCGCATAGTCAAAGCTATGGTTTTTCCAGTAGTAATGTATGGCTGTGAGAGCTGGACCATAAAGAAGGCTGAACGCCGAAGAATTGATGCCTTTGAACTGTGGTGCTGGAGAAGACTCTTAAGAGTCCCCTGGACTGCTAGGAGGTCAAACCAGTCAATCTTAAAGGAAATCAACTCTGATTGCTCATTGGAAGGATTGATAATGAAGCTCAAGCTCAGATACTTTGGTCACTTAATGCGAAGAGAGGACTCTTTGGAAAAGACCCTGATGCTGGGAAAGATGGAAGGCCAAAGGAGAAGAGGACGGCAGAGGATTAGATGGCTGGATAGCATCACTGAAGCAATGAGCATGAAATTGAGCAAACTCAGGGAGGCAGTGAAAGATAGGAAGGCCTGGCGCAATATGGTTCATGGGGTCACGAAGAGTCGGACACGACTTAACGACTAAACAACAACAAAGACTACTTTCACTAGAACTATTCATTTATTTGAAGAACTATTTATTTTAATGTAAAGTATTCAAAGTCAGCAAACAGGTTCTGTTGTAGTCAGCCGCTTCTCCACATAAAGAGAGTGATTAGAATGCCAAGGGTGAAAATGGTAGAAAAAGCAAGCTTATTCTTCCTCTGTCTCCTTGTATACAGAACCTATATGACAGGAGTGACTGAATAAGGCTTGGGTTCACAAGGAAGTGAGACTCTGTCTCTGGCTATTTGGATATCAAAGGAAAGTACAGCCCTGCCTTTTCCAACAGCATTTTAAATTAGTTCCATGAAGAAAAATTATCATTTGTTTCACCTACTACTTCTCTTTCAAGTTGATGAAAGAATTTGGTTTGAATTTTTTTCAAAGAAGAAGAAAATATAAATGAAGTTCTCCTGGGGGAGAAAAGAAAAAGAAAGCCCAATCAAAGCAATAATATTTTTAAAGAACCTAAATGAAAAATGTTAATAATGTAACAATATGTAAAAGTGATTCAGATTTTAAACAAAAGAATTAAACCTCATCTATACAGAATTATATTGATCAGACTTTCCATTTTTCAATAATGACTAATTTAAAGTTTGATAGTGAACATATTTTTTCTACCCAGGATCTCAAATACAAAATGGTAATTTCTTTCTTAAATATGATTTGGTGTGTTTGGCATGATTAATTCATGATAAACCAATTCTAGCTCTTGCCTAGTAATGCATTCTTTTGTAATGTTCACAGGCTGACTGCTTAAAACCGTTTGTTCTAGAGTTTTGCCTATTTCTATGTCAATCTGACTGAACCATGGCTGTTCAGTCCCTTTCCTTCCTCTTTCTGAAAACAGAACAAAATTTGCCCTTCTCCAGTCCTCTGGCATTATCCCTGTCCTCCCTGAGATGGGAAAGGGGCTCAGAGATGGCATCTGCAGGTTCCTTCAAGACTCTCAGATATAACAGGAGATTTAAACTTGTTCATGATAGTCAAGTGTTCTCTAACCAGTTCTTTAGTTATTTTGGGTTGCTATAACCTCTTTTTGACAATTGCTTTGCTAGGTCTGTTTGAATTCATTTCCCCTCTGGGGAGAAAACTGAAGCAAAGTAGGAGTTGAGAAGCTATACGTTGTCTTTGTCACCTGTTACTATCATATCATAATCTCCTAGCTGTGGGCTTACCCTTTCTTTTCTCTTCCTTTTACTATTGACATAACCAACAACCCCCCCTTCCCTTCCAAGCCTAAGTTCCTTTTTCACTTTAGCCTTTTGAACTAATATGAAAAGACAGGCAATGCTGTTTTCCAATGGACTGCATTTGTGGGATATGGAAGATGTGCTTACTGATTTCTTAGACACAACATCCTATAAGCTCCACTGTATCTTAATTGGTGCCTTTTCAGCCTGAATTCTGTAGGGGTATCATTATATATGTCATGATTTATGGATGCTGCTGGAGTTGCTAGGGACACTGGGAATGGCGCCATATGAATGAAGGGATATTGCCTCATTTGAGTCTTCTGTGATACAGCTCAGAAATCAGCTTATCACCTCAGTAAGAAATCCTAGGCTGCAATGAACATTATCAAATCTACACCTCTAAAAAAGTAAAGAGATATAACATATCCCACTTGCCAGATATTTCCTGTAAAAATGCAGAGGCAAGCAGTATAGCATGTCCCATAAAGTAGCGGATGATTTCCAGATTGTTTATTCAGAGGTGTTCTTAGGAAGATATAAAAGGTACACTGCTACAGGACCTCATTCTCTGGCTATTTCTCTATCCACCACCACATGCAGCAGTGATCATGGTAAACCTTAAATAAGTTCCTTTCTAAGCTGAACACATCCTGTCCTAACTGGTATTCTGCTCAGGGACTCTGTTGAGAGATATCCCTAATGCTTTCCACTAACAAGCTTTCAGGATGCTGGTCATTAGATGCTCCTCTTGCTTATTAGTCTCAAGCTTTATGACCTATACACTCCATACACATAGCATCCCAAACTGTAGAAAGCAGTGGCATTAGTCTCCATTGCTGAACTTGTGGCTTCCTTCTGCTCTTTCACTTGCTTCAAGTTTCAACATCCAGTCCCAATGACTATACTGAAAAACTCTGTCTTGCTTGTACTAAGTCCCCACAATCATATTTATCTGCTGTTAAGCAGATGTGGCTATTATGTCTTCAGTAGATGTATTTTATTTATGTCTTTATGTCTTTATTTATTCAATTTATATAACTGCCCATCTCAGACCAGTAACTGATTAATGTCCCATAGAGTAGATGTAATGGTAATTTCCTCAATATCTGCAGAAAAGGTAAGTGGGAAGATTGATCTTTCTTGGAAATGAGAAATTAACATCTTGAATGGAGAATGTAATTTGACACTATGCCAAAAGGAAACCACTTCCAGTAATAAAACTGTAATCTCCTTCTATACAGAATGCTATACACAACACCGCTTGCTCACAGTACTTGGAAACAATCTAAAGCTAGGCTTATCAGGGAATCCTTTCCAGTTGTATTTGGTGTTTATCCATTGTCTCTATACTGATCTGAAATGATAATTGCATTATGCATAAAATGGCCCTATCTAAAGAATAGTGTAGTTTAGTAATTGAGATGTTCGTTCAGTTACCACTTGGACCTCTGAGTTCAGATGGTGACTTTGAGTCAGTTTCTCTCTTTCAGGCCAGCCTGTCTCACAGGTTTTCTGTTGTGAGGGAGTCTCCAATGTGAGCTGCCTTGAACTCTCAGAGAGAAGGCAGATATAAATACAATATGTAACAAATAAGTTTTTAAAGTATATGCTTTCATTGCTACAGAAATTGTAGAAGGCTTTATGGACCTGAAAACAGAGAGTTCTAATAAACCAAAGACAGCTCATTCTGTTAGGGCTGACAATTTAGAGACAGTCAAGATCAAACAAGAGTCAGCATTTCAGAGACAACTGGAAGAACCAAAAAGCAACACTGGAAACACAGGATACAGTAGAACCCAGGTATACCTTGCTGTTCAGAATAAGCTCATCTGCATCAGTAACAATAATAACAAAACATTGAAGGTTATTTCTTACACAGAAAAATCCAGTGGCCAGCCAAGATAGGCGAGAGATTTTTTTTCCTGAAAAAAATCAGTCACATGGGAATCCTGACATTTTGCTGAAAATAATAATAATAATAATAGTAATAATAGTAATAATAGTAGTAGTAGTAGTATGCTGCCTGACTAAGGTGAACGAATGCATAGACATTTACAACATAGACAGTTCCTAATACAATGCTCAACCAGCAGCAGAGTCAATATCATGATAGGGATAAAATAATTAATGTAGCAACATCCATATACACATAAACACCTTAGGTTTTCTGTTCCCTAATTCCCTGTGGTTCCAAAAACAGTACAGTTGAAAAACAAATTATATCACTGTCAGTAGAAACTAGGCAATAGATTTCACAGAGATTTTATCCAAGAATGTTCAGTTGCGTCCTTAATTTTTCTGGGTAGTTAAACAACACGCAGGGGTCTTGAATCCATATTACAATTTTGTGTTTCAGCTGCAAAAATAAAATTAAAACTAAAACAGTGATAGAACCAAGAGGAAGGGGTGCCATTTACATATAATTACTGTAGATTATGGTGTTTTGGTTGATCATTACCTTCATAAAAAGACAATTACAGGTAATGAAGTACTTGGAAGATATTACTGTAACATATGATTTTCAGAAATGAAGCAGCTATTCCTCATATGAATGAAGTTATTATATAAAGGAAGTCTTATAATAGTAAAAGATACATGTTGGATACATTCATGTATAAAAATTACGTAAACATATATGATGCAAAGAGCAAGAAAAATAGTGTAGATCCTCCAGTCTTGGATTTGGCTACTGAAGAGCAAATTGGTTTAGGTTGCTTAAAAAGCTCATTTTGGTCTGATTAAATGTTTGCTTGCTATGAATGTATTTTATAATGAAGTTACTGTAGATCATTTGGGGAAAAAACCTAAATAATATTAAAGTACTATAGATCTTAATATATCTAGAACTTTTCTTCTCCATATTTTCATTCATGTACAGCATATGTGTACACACACACACACACACACACACAAATCCACAGAGAGAGAGAACAATATGTATAATCAGTTAACATAGTAAAATTGCAATAGAAGCCATTAGCAATTATTGCAACCGTGTGTAATAAGCAGCATTTATTTGCAATTACTAGTTACTTACTTTGCAAAATATAAAATGATGATATCTATTGCTTGCTAATCCTGAACCAATTTTGAGTTTTGTTTTTTTTTAAAAGCAACTCTCTCTAATTTAACTCAATAACATAGGTAAAAGATCCTACTCTGTCATTGTTAAATGTATGTAATACTGCTGGAAAGAAAGAATTCATAAACTAGATTCTCTCCTTTTTAAAACCAGTGCTCAGTTCATGATACCAAATAGGACAGGATTTGCCAAGATATAAATGGCAACACTATGAGCCTGCATTTTCAAAAAACAAACAAAGAAACAAACCGATTGAATAGTCAGTAGGAAGCTGTTAAACAGCCACAGACCCATTATATATAAAATTCCCCTCTCACCCCTGTGGGTGGTATGTCTTCCTCAATCTTGAGTCCTCTACCAGGGGCGTGGGAGTTTGAGGGTTCTGCACAGTATCTTAGCTGTTCCTAGCACTGCACTCTTCTGCACAGAGAGCTCTGATGTTGTTCCTGGGATCTGTTGGAGCCACTCTTCCAGCTTAGGAGTCACAGCCCCGAGTGCTCCTACCACCCCCGGGACTACTTTGGCCTTTACTTTCCACATCTCTAGTTTCTCCTTCAGGCCCTGGTACTTCTTTGGCTTCTCATGTTCATTCTTCCTGATGTTGCTGTCACTTGGCACTGCTACATCTATCACTACTGCTGTTTTCTGGTCTTTGTCTACTACCACAATGTCTGGTTGATTGGCCAGTATCTGCCTGTCGGTCTGGATCTGGAAGGCCCACAGGATCTTAGCCCTGTTATTCTCCATGACCTATGGAATCTCCCATCTGGATTTGGGAGGGAGAGCGGCTTCCTCCACTTGGACTTCCACTTGGACTTCCTCCCATGTCTGCTGCTGCCTGAGACATTCTCTCAGCAGCTCATCTTTGGGTGCCATCTTACTGATGTACTCCTGGATGCTCTGGGTTTCGTCCAGGACAGTGGCTTTGACACTTATCAGACCCCGCCCGCCCTCTTTGTGGCTGGTGTAAAATCTCTGGGTGTTGGACTTGGGGTGGAAACCTCCATACATTGTGAGGAGCTTCTGGGTCTTCACATCGGCAGCCTCCATGTCCTCCTTTGGCCAGCTCACTATACCGGCAGGGTATCTGATGACTGGCAGGGCGTACGTGTTGATGGCATGGATCTTGTTCTTCCCACTGAGCTGGCTTTTCAGGACCTGTCTTATCCTTTGGTGGTACTTGGATGTTGCTCTCTTTCTTGCCTCCTCCTCATGGTTCCCATGTGATTGTGGGACACCAAGGTATTTATAGCTGGTCTCTATGTCTGCTATGTGGCCCACTGGTAGTTCCACTCCATCAGTCTTAACTACCTTCCCTCTCTTTACTATCACCCTGCCACACTTCTCCAGTCCAAATGACATCCTAATGTCCTCACTGTAGATCCATGTCAGGTGGATCAGTGTGTCGATGTCTCGTTCATTCTTAGCATACAACTTGATGTCATCCATGTAGAGGAGGTGGCTGATGGTGATTCCACTCTTGAACTTGTACCCATATCCAGTCCTTGTGATTATCTGGCTGAGGGGGTTTAAGCCTATGCAGAACAGCAGCAGAGACAGTGCATCACCTTGGTATATGCTGCACTTGATGGCCACTTGCGTGACGTGTCTTGAATTGACTTCCAGTGTTGTCTTCCACAGTCCTATTGAGTTCTTGAGGAAGGTCCTTAGTGTCCTGTTGGCTTTGTATAGCACCAGGCATTCACAGATCCATGTGTGTGGCATTGAGTCATAGGCTTTCCTGTAGTCAATCCAGGCTGTGCTCAGATTGGTCTGCCTAGACCTTGAGTCTCAGGCGACTGCTCTATCTATGAGCTTCTGGTGTTGTTCCCAATGCCCTTCCAAGCTGTGCTCATGTACTGGCCCATATGGTATTGTAGCTTGGCGGCTAGGATGCCTGATAGAACTTTCCATGTTGTGGGTTGGCAGGTTATTGGCCGGTAGTGGGATGGTGCTATTCCCTTGTGAAGGTCTTTCATGATCAGCCCTGTCCTTCCTTGTGTTAGCCAGTCTGGGTGGGAGTCTGCTGCTAACAGCTGGTTCACCTGTACTGCTAGGCATTCATGCACTACTATTAGTTTCTTTAGCCAGTAGATGTGGATCATGTCCAGGCCAGGTGCTGCCCGGCTTTTCATGTTCTTGACCCGCTGTTGGATGTCTGCTACTGTGATAGTGACTGGTTCCTGTTTTGGGAGATTGCTGTGGTCTGCTTTCAGGTCCTGCAGCCACTTTGTGTTGGTGTTATGTGTACTGTTCAGTTTCCGCTGCTGGTGGCTCTTCTGTTACTGTGTGGTTGCACTGCAGTTGGGAGTACACTTTGGGTGGTTCTTTGGAGAACAGGACATTTATCTTGGCCCCTGCTTCTCTAGTGTAGCCTTTGTTTAGCAGTCTCTAGGGCTTCACATGGAGTCAGGCCCATATATTTTTTCAGTAGCCAAGTCTTATCCTTGATATCCACACCCTTTTGTAGTTCCACCAGCTGACTGACCTCTCTCCGAGTTGCCTTGATCTTAGCCTCCAATCTCATTTTCCAGGGCGGCTATGTACTGTTGTTCTTCTTGATCATGTAGCCAAGCATTTCCAGGATTACAGCAGCTGTAGCATATACCAGTTCATTGGTTTGAGTTATGGTGGTAGTAGGGATTTTCTGGAGGGCTCTATTGGCATCTTCTAGCATACTCTCTGATGGTACTTCTCCACTGAGCCTTGGTAATCGGTCTTGAGGGTTGACAGTAGCTAGTTTATCCATGATCTTCTGTCTCATATCAGCTGCTGTGCTCTGTAATGGAGGGGGTGGCAGTGACATTCCAGCTTCAGGTGTTGGCTGCACATCCAGTTGTTCTTGCAGGTCTGCTTGAGTCTGGGTTGTAATGTGGAGTTGGTCTATCTCAAATTGTGAGATCAGCTTCCTCTTCACTATGTTGAAGCACTGGGTAACTACTTGTTTCTCAGTTATTGTGGATGTCGGTCTTCTGTCTACCCATAGTTCCCTCATACATTTCATATATCCCCTCTCATTAAGTCTGCTGTACTAGCATTCCATCAGTTTCAAGTTCTTTTTTCTCCATGTATGGTTTGTTCCAGTAGCCCACTTAACATCAGATTGTCCTGATTCCCCAACATCTGATGTGGACCTTGTTAATCCGGGTGGCATCCGAGCTGGCATGACGCTTTTAGTTTGTGTCACTCTCATATTTGAGGTAGGCAGGTGAAGCATTATGGGGTCTTTGCCCAAGGACACCTACTGGTAAGGTAGGTACCAGCCGGGATTTGAACCCCGGTCTCCTGCGTCAAAGGCGGTGTCCTAACCACTACAGTATCCAGCCGCTCTAAGGATCTGGTGCTTACTGCCTGTTCTTGTGCTGCTACAATCAGTGCCTCAATGCTGTCTTTTAGTCCAGCCCTTTCCAGCCACCTCAGCTATCTGTCAGTGGTACATCCCATGCAGGGGCTTGTCTTGCCATGGTACTTCCTCCACTTGGACTTCCACTCTTCCTGTGTGTGTGTGTGTGTGTGTGTGTGTATACATACATATATATATATACATACATACATGCACACACACGCACACATGGTACTTCCTGCACTTGGACTTCCACCCACCCACCCACACACTCACACACCCTTTGAGCCAGCTGCAGCTATATTCTGTGGAATGAGACTTCCACGTATACATCCCAAGCAACATGGGCATTCACTGCATGTACCACTCCTGATGCAACAAAATTCATCTAGCAAGGTATGGATCATAGTCCTACCAAGATAACTGACAAGGTAGGAACTTTGATCAGGGATGGGAATGGAATGGATTCATTCTCTGCTCTCCAAAATAGCTCAGGGATGGGATTCCTGATTAGCTGTTTTGTACTACTAACTCCTGTGCCTCTGTCTCTTAGAACTGTTGTCCATCCATCCATTCAACGCAATTGGTCCAGGGCCCCTTCATACAGGACATTTATGCTACTTACAGACTGGCACTGCACCTACTTACAGATTGGCGCTGTACATTCTATTAACACTGGTAGCACAGCTAATATCTACGTGGCAACAGAAGAGGAATAGTTGCTCATAGTTCTGCAGTGGTAATGCTGGAGCTTCAGCCTGGATGGATTTCCATGGGTGGAAACACCTGCTTTTTGCCTCCTCACTTCCCTCTCCTATGCTGAAGCCTCCTACCACTATTTCTTTATTTTAAATTGGGCAGAGGCAACTTTCAAACTCTGCCTCCTAGCAACTGGCTGGATTTTGCTTGAATCATTCAGAAAACAAACGAACAGGCAACTGAGGATCAGCCAGAAGATGTGGCATTGGTGAGATGCTGAATTTTGACTTACTTCGTTAATTAGGTGAAAGGAGCAGTTGTTTATTCAACCACAGATTTTGTTGTTGCTCTAAGAATAGCAGCACAGAGGATATTTGTGGGCCTGAATCAGCTTGTAAGTGGAGGAATAAAACCAGTGGGTGTGGTGAAAGTGCAACTAAATTCTATTAACTTTAAGGAATAAATGGCAATAAACATGTGTTATCTGATTACTTAACCTGATTACAGATGAACTTGGATTATTACATTTACAAAATGATAACGATTTTTCATGTTTACTGTTTGAAATGATAATTAGCCAATATTCAGATCCTAAGTTTTATGAATACCTTGAAAGAACTTGTTTCTGTCTTTACCCAGAAAGGACTTGAAGAAGCCTTTATTAATTGGTTTTATATATAACAGGAAAATAGTGTCATCAATTATGGTATAGCATTTTGGAAACAAGGTGTCCCCCAGACACCTTGGCACAATTTCCCAAAGAGATTTCTTTCCATTAAAAATTAAAACGTTACAGTATGGCTTCAGTTAAGAGAACAATTGGATGCATTTTGCCTCCATGCAATGTCCACTGTCCTGAAGTATATTTCATTATGATTTATTCTGTTCATCGTTTAATATTAAATCCCAAATATTGTTAAAACAGTATTCAGTAGCTGTTATGAATGAGAGTGAATCAAAGTTCTTAAGCAGGTTTAGAAAAACTACTCACAGAAAGAGAAAATATGCTTTTGTCATTCTTATTTCTATAATCACTACTGCTACACTACTACTGGTATTATTAAGAGCTTTATCTTTTCAACCCACAAGTGAAGATTAAGCAGTATGAAGACTGACCCTGATCTCCTCTGTGTATTTGCTGCTTAAAGGACATGAACAGGAAACAGGTCAGCTTCGGGACACAATGAAAGGAAACAAACACAGCAGAAAATGTTTTACTGATAACATGCAATCTGAGCTGGTGGGTAGATCCAGTCAGTCATCCAGCTATTCAGGCCAAAGTCTTTAAGCACACCGCTGACTCAGTTAAGTGTTTGCAGCGCTGGCAATTGATACCTGATATGTCAAGGAAAAAAAGTGCTTTTTTTTTTTTTTTTGCTCATCACCCTATAAATTTGCATTCTGCATTCTACAAACTATGCATTCTACAAAATTCTACATTTACAAACTTGCATTTTTTTTTTCAGTTTATGCCTGTTCAGGAAGGATTCTCTAGGGAATTAAAGTAAACATGGTGGGGTTATCCAGTAATACATGCTGTAGATCAGAATTGATTGGGATAATCACTGTCAGTCATCCCAGGTCAGGATTAGGCTGTAAACCACAGACCTTAACTCTATATGGCTTAACTAGACTGCTAGGCTCAAACCTAGGTGGCTGGATAAGAAGTTTTATTGCAGACTAGAATGAAGCCATACGATTGTCTTCTGCAGTATGAGGGTGCCACTACCAAGGCTGTTGAAATCCATTGCTTTTTTCCCCCATCTCTTCCTGGTTTCAACGGACTATCTGCTCTGAGGTTCATGGCCTTGAACTGAGTGGCTTTTGTTGGGTCTTTGCTCTTGGTTTATCTGTGACAATCATAAATTATTGAAATTACCTCAGCTATCATTGTTCGATTTTATTGAGAGATGTTTACTCTTTTGTTTTGATGCTTCCTTTCCTTTCCTTTCCTTTCCTTTCCTTTCCTTTCCTTTCCTTTCCTTTCCTTTCCTTTCCTTTCCTTTCCTTTCCTTTCCTTTCTGCTGTCCAGAATCCTTTGTGATTGGGATGGTTTATAAATGTTGTTAAATAACGATGATCAAAATCATTCCCTTAATTTCTTTCTATATGAACAATTAGTTATAAATAATTTATTAATTTTACTATTTATCAAATACCTACATTTATGTTCCCCCTTCCTCTAATATCTCTAGGTGATTAATAGCTTTCCATTTTAATCTCATATAGGTTAGAATGCATAATAGTGACAGACCAAGAGTTATTTAGCTAAATGACTCAGTGGGAAACTGAACCTGGGTCAACCAGATCCTTATTCAAAATTCTAACTACAGCATTTCTTAACCTAGGTACCATCAGGATGTGTGGATTTCAACTCCAAAAATTTCCTAGCCAAAAATGGTAATTCCTGAGAATTCTAGGAGCTGAAGTCCTCACATCTAGAATTCATCTAGACTGGAGCAGGCTGTTCTAACTACTACACCAAATCACTTGCAGTCAGTGCTTTCTCTACCATTCCAGAACTTCATACAATTGATTAATTTGGACTTCTCTATCTTTTACCTTTTTGAAGAGAAATTTTCACACCCAGACTGGCAATGGGACTTTTTTTTAATAAAATGACTTTCTCTGTTATTTTACTTCATACTGTAAAGCCACAAAAAATTGGAGTCACCCTTTCAGTAAGAAAAATACGTATAAATTAATCTGTGTTACATAAAGATATTGTTAGACATATTTGTTTTATCAATTTGTGCCTTCTGATATCTTGAAAATCCTGTTATAATAACAGCAGTCCAAACACTTTGGACATTTTCCTTTGATACATTTTAAAAGTTGATTCTAATAATTTTTACTGATGCTAATTATGCAAATTTCTGGTTTTCCGTGAATCTTGACTAAGAAGAATAAGAGATCTTATTTACCTCAGAACACTGCTGCAAGCCTGAGAGGACTTCATGATGGCTGTCACACACCCATCCTAATAGGATAATTCTGTAAATTGTCTACTTTTCACCTTTTAAAACATTTCCAGGGTTAATGCTTTCTTAAGACTTAATAAAAAGTTCATTGAAAATGCTTTTTATATAATCATCCAGAAAAAACAGGACTTAGAGCAGTTAATTTTGCATAAACTTCATAGACCTTTTCAGCTAGCATTACAGCAATGTCACAACATTTGGCACATCTCTCATTCTAAGATCCAACAACCAAACTGTGAAGGAATGAGCTACAATATAGCAAAGTAAATAGTTTAAACAGTTTTGTCATCATTTGAAAATTATATATTATTTCATCTCGATTTCAACTTTAGTGGTTGCTCCTTTTGACTGCCAGGTTTGTACTGTTCTTAAAATATTGGATTCTTAGTCTCATGGACTGTAGAATTTATTATTATTTTCCAAACATCAGTGGAACAGAGCTAAGCCATGATTCTACTGTATATGTTGTTGCCTGCCAGTTTTTGGTCATGAACATGACTAGGTAGTAACAGATGGAAAATTACTTTTCTCTGTGCGGTTCTGACAGAGAGCTACACTAATTTGAAAGAATTTTGAATTTGTAAAGTATGTTGAGAGTAAAGCTGTGTTTAAAAAATGGCAGAAGAAATCTGCATTTCAAATGGCTTAGCAAGAGAAGGAAGGACGGACAGAGCATTACAGTACAGAGATCTTTTTGCATCAAGCCAAATGCTTTTTTGGACATAATGCTTAAACAAGAACCTATATAGATGACATGTTCTAAACAAGTTGGCCCTATCACTAACCTCTCTGTATGTGCTAGCACCATCTTTTCTGCTCTCAGCCTTGATGCTTTGGAAAAAACAGGTGGATTTAGTCATTTTCACTTGACTATGAATAGTCTTATTCTTATCTTAGAATAGATCTTATCTTATCTAGATTCTTATCTTATTTAATAATTTTTGTTCCATCAACCATCTTTTGACATTCACTTTTTGTTACTAACTTTGACAGGAGCTTTGTGTTTAACTTTGTATTTCCAAGCCTCTGCTTCAGTGTATTATGAGTGAGAGGGTTTCTTTGGCAAAATTTTGCAAATTCAGAAGTGGAAAAAAATAAGAGTTTTTGTTAGGCCTTTGTATAATCTTTCTATGTTTGATTGAACATTTCTTAGGATGAGCAAACTGCCTCATACCCTTCCTGTTGGTTATGTTCCAGTCGAAACAGACATACACAGCTTATTTTAAGCCAGTTCTCATTAAGGTTCAACCTGGTACCTTTCTTTATTCTGGAATGTTTGTTCCAAATATGCAGCCATAATAAAGAATAGCTGAACATATGGCAAGTATACATTAATCAGCAGCACCTATCTGCAATCAGTTTCCACAATTTGCTATAAAGAAAAAAATGCTTTCATATAAAGGGCTGTGACTTCTGAGTTTAATTTCCTTTTAAAATATATTATTTCCATTAGGATTAAGTAACGTGGCACAGAAGTTCTTTTTAATTTTCTCTTTCTCTTATCTCTCTTTTTTCTTTTGTAGCAGTTTATTCAAGCATGGGAAGTTAATTGAACTTTTATCACATTGGGGAAAAATGAAACAAGTCTTGAATTCCCAGATTAGAGACAAGCATGCCTAGGTTTATTGGAACTTCCTATTGCTAGCAATAATACTCTTGGTTCTGCAGAAAATTACCTGCAACAGATCAGATGTACAAGCCTGGCTACTGTGTAGGTCCATGTGAAAAAGATATGCAGGCTGACATTATGGGAGTCCCTTCAGACTTTCATATTAAAACTGTACAAAGCTTGTATCACTTTTCCAAAATTTCTGTTGATCAAAATATGAAAACTTCTCAGCATGATAAAATGCAATGTGCATGAAGCTCTCAGTCACTGCAGAGGCATGCCGCTTTTTAAAAAAGTACATTCTTTATGTAGGAATCAGAGGCAAAATAAAAGAATTGAAACATTATCAAATAATAAACAAATGGAATAGTAACAGGTCCATTACCCAGGTCTGACAGCTTCTGATAGAGTTATAAAATCTGATTATCTTCCATACAAATTCCCCAAAACTGATCGGTTTCAAAGGAAAGAGGAAGAAATAACTTCCTACTGGCAGTGTTTTGAATTAGAACACTTCCTTTTATTTTCTTACCATAGTTTTTGTGCTTCAGTCTCCTTTATCATGAAAACAACATCTTCCTAGATATTTCTTCAGACTGAATGGAAATATGTCGGTCTGACAATTATAAATGTGACCTAATATAAACTCTTCATTTAAACAGAAAATCCAAATCAGATTTTACCATAAAGGAGGTTATTCAGATTTAACATGGTTTCTACAAGGACTTCAGGAGAATAAAAGAATAAAAATGAGTAAGTAAATAAGATAGATTGAATTTAGGAATATTATCTAAGAGAGTAAGCAAGTAAAGATAAAATGTTGTAAATGTAACAAAATTATGAAAAAACATGTTATAATATTTAATCTATTGGGGAGAGGTAAGCACAGATAATAAAATAAAAGATAAAGTCAAGGGCTAAGATCCTGTGGGACTTCCAGATCCAGACGGACAGGCAGATACTGGCCAATCAACCAGACATTGTGGTAGTAGATAAGGACCAGAAGACAGCAGTTATGATAGATGTAGCAGTGCCAAGTGACAGCAACATCAGGAAGAATGAACATGAGAAGCCAAAGAAGTACCAGGGCCTGAAGGAGAAACTAGAGATGTGGAAAGTAAAGGCCAAAGTAGTCCTGGGGGTGGTAGGAGCACTCGGGGCTGTGACTCCTAAGCTGGAAGAGTGGCTCCAACAGATCCCAGGAACAACATCTGAGCTCTCTGTGCAGAAGAGTGCAGTGCTAGGAACAGCTAAGATACTGCGCAGAACCCTCAAAATCCCAGGCCTCTGGTAGAGGACCCGAGATTAAGGAAGACACGTACCACCCATAGGGGTGAGAGGGGATTTATTATTATTATTATTATTATTATTATTATTATTATTATTATTACTACTACTACTACTACTACTATTACTATTATTATTATTATTATTATACACACACACACATTATATATTTGTTATGATAAATTTTAATGAGATAAAAATGGAATAATTGAAATAATGAGTAAGAAAAATGAAAATGAAGCATTGTTTTCCATTTCAGGAACAATTTTTTTACCTAAACCCCAAGCAAAAAATAGGTAGCTAGATAGTGCAAAATGTTCATTTATTTTACTTTAGCTGTTACCCATTAGAGGGTATTCTACGTGTTTCATAGATGGATCCCTTTCCTGTGGATGTTTGCTCAGTTATCATCTGTGGCCTTTGAGTGGTACAGTATACTCATTTGGTTTATGTCCTAGCTTATCAATCACATTCATGAGACCCCATTTAAAAGACTCTATGTGAGAACTATCAGTTACAGGGAAGAGAATAATTATATACATTATGTTTTTCATGCTTTATGCTGACCATATAAATACAGGCTATGTAGTCAGAAGAAGGCATTGTAAATTGATGCCCAGAATATAGCTAGTTAGGGCAGCATTGCTCAAGGATTCACTAAAGTACATTTAAATAGCATGTTGGCTGAAAAGACCCCTATATATCAATTGTTCTATAATACTGACAGTAAAAACTTTTTTCAAAGCAGATGTATTTAAATGTCTAAGAATACAAAGTAACTCAATCTGTGCTGCTTGTTAAAGAGGATTTGATCCAGACTAACTACATTTATCTATCAAAAGTCCCATTGATTTAAATAGGTTTATTCTAATTCTACTGAAAAAAAAATGGGACACATCTGTTGTGATTCAAGTCCCAATGTACATTAGGTTGAACTTCAACAGGTGGCAACTCCAACTGACCTTGACTGATTCTGGAAGGTAAGTATGGTAGGCCTTGGTTAATAACCTGGAAGGGAATTACTGCAAATTCCAGAGTACGTAGTATCTAGAATGGTGCTTTCCTTCCTTCCTTCCTTCCTTCCTTCCTTCCTTCCTTCCTTCCTTCCTTCCTTCCTTCCTTCCTTTTGTAGACTACAATCCTACCAGGGAATAAGGTCCACTGAATTCAGCTGGGCTTACTTTTCAGTAACTATATACTGAAATGCACATCTCAATTCAGCCACTTACTTAATGGTGTCACATCTCCCATTCTGGAGT